>CM077163.1:227284645-228484645 GCA_039583875.1 Platanthera guangdongensis
CCACAAACTGAGACCAAGTCTCATTTCCGCGCGGCTTGATCTCAAAGAGGGCTTCAGGACCGCCCTTTCTCTTAGTTGATGTAGAAAATCTGAGAAAAATCCTTTCGAAGATCAAGGAAAGGAAGCAATGGAGTGAGGACGGAGGCCATAGAACCAGTCCCTCACTTGCCCATCAAAGGAGGTGACAAGGAGCTTGCACTTGGTTGCATCTGAAGAGTCTTGAGAGCAACGGCTGGACTCAAAAGCTTGGAGGTGCTTTACTGGATCTGTATCTCCAGTGTAGGTTGGTATTCGGGGCTCTCTGAAGTTTGCTGGAGTTGGCTCATGGCGGACACTCTCCACGAATGGTGAAGGTTCTTCTTGCTCTCCTACAGCATAGGGAAAAGAAAGGAGCATAAGCTGCAGCTGCAAAAGAGGCATGAGGATAACAAGGAAAAGCTGCTGCAGGAGGAGTAGGGGCAGGAGCTGAAGGTAGGGATGACTTCCCTGAAAGTTGAGAACTCTAGCTGGACTTCCCCGGGGCTTCTTCCCAGAAGAAGTTATAGCGAGCAGCAAACTCTTCATCTTGAGTTCGCAAAGGAGCTGTAGGCCCTTGCGGAAAGGTTGGAGTGTACGGGGGATAGAACGGCGGGCAAGCTTGAGGGTAAGCTTGCTGATACCCTGCTGTTGGTGTTGGGTTGATTGGAGAGCTGGAGGAGCTGCTACATGAGCATCCAATCGCTACGTTATAGCAGCAAGAACTTTGTTGATAGCCTGGAACTGTTGAGCATTCTCTCGACGTGACTGCTCAAAGGCTTCCCAGAGAGGATCTTAACTGGGACTTGGAGCATGGTTCTCAGCTGATTGATGGTCTGACATGGTTAGCTGTTGCTTTCACTGCCTGTTCAGATCTGAAGGTTTGCGCGTGAGCTGTTCGGATCCACGCTCACCGCACCAACTGTTGATGCGCGAAAATGGCACGGGCGGGACAGCTATCACCGAGGGGGTGATTGGCCTCACAGGCTAGGTGAGGAGGAAGGAGAAGGTTGCGGGAGGAAGGGAGAGGCTTGAGAGGAAGAGGCGAGGCTTGATCAACAGAGAGGGTTGATCAAGAGAGGAAGAGGAAGGATACCAGGAGCGGTCAAGCAGACAGTAATTGCAACGGTTGCGCTTGCAGGTTGGTAGCCGAGAAGAGCTGAGCTGAGCTGAGGGCAAGGCTTGCTGCGCAGAGGGCAAGGCTTGCTGAGCAGAGGGGCAAGACTTGCTGGGCAGAGGAGCAAGGCTTGCTGAGTATAGGAGCAAGGCTTGCTGCGCAGAGAAGCAAGGCTTGCTGGGCAGAGGAGCAAGGCTTGCTGAGCAGAGGAGAGAAGAGGGGGCCACTAGCAGCGGCAACAACACACTTCGCCCGTCGCGACCTTAAATGCCACTCCTGCGACAGGCTTTCCTTTGATTAATAGCTAGAGATTACAAGCTTACAAGTAGACCTTTACAACAAAATCATTAAAAGGGTACAAGGAGAAGCTGGCGGCTAAAGGAGAAGAAAGTGCCAGAAAGCAGAGAGGAGAAGCTGCCAGAGACTAAGTAAAAAAGTCTGCTAGCTGCTGGAGGATTGGGAAACAGAGTCTGCAGAGTCTGCTAGCAAGCTGCGGAAGAGATGTGGAGGACTGCGCGGACAGGAAATCTGAGTCCGCAGGGCTGCTTGCAAGGGTGATGACGGACTGCGCGGACGGGAAAACGTAGTCCGTAGTGGCTGCTGGCAAGACTTGTCTCCCTCCAGGTCCCTGAATGAGAGGCTTCAGGGGTATTTATAGGCCCAGGAAGTTCTTGAAGAAGCGGGGCCCAGTGACATCAGCATGACGACCTGCGCGGACTCCGCGGACTGGGAATTTGCGTCCGCCACCTTGACCGATGAAGAAAACTGCAGAAGGCCCTGGAGAGGACCGAGGCCTCCCCTTGCTGGCGGCCTGGGCGGACTCCAGGGGGAGTCCGCCCGGCGGGGCCGGGCCGCCCCCTTGCGGGCGGCCTGGGCGGACTCCAGGAGGAGTCCGCCCGGCTGACGCCGGGGCCGCCCCCTAGCGGGCGGCCTGGCGGACTCCAGGGGGAGTCCGCCCGGGGGCCTGGCTGCCCCCTTGAGGGCGGCCTGGGCGGACTCCAGGGGAGTCCGCCCGGCTGTACGCGAGGCCGCCCCTAGCGGGCGGCCTGGGCGGACTCCAGGGGGAGTCCGCCCGCGGGCCTGGCCGCCCCCTTGCGGGCGGCCTGGGCGGACTCCAAGGGGAGTCCGCCCGGCTGGACGCCGGGGCCTCCCCCTGCGGGCGGCCTGGGCGGACTCCAGGGGGAGTCCGCCCGGCGGGCCTGGCAGCCCCCTTGCGGGCGGCCTGGGCGGACTCCAGGGGGAGTCCGCCCGGCTGGACGCCGGGGCCGCCCCTAGCGGGCGGCCTGGGCGGACTCCAGGGGGAGTCCGCCTGGCGGGCCTGGCCGCCCCCTTGCGGGCGGCCTGGGCGGACTCTAGGGGAGTCCGCCCGGCTGGATGCCGGGGCCGCCCCCTAGCGGGCGGCCTGGGCGGACTCCAGGGGGAGTCTGCCCGGCGGGCCTGGCCGCCCCCTTGCGGGCGGCCTTGGCGGACTGCAGGGGGAGTCCGCCCGGCTGGATGCCGGGGCCGCCCCCTAGCGGGCGGCCTATGCGGACTCCAGGGGGAGTCCCGCCCGGCGGGCCTTGCCGTGTAACGCCCCGGATTTTTGATTGCTTACGCATGATGGGCGTTACGTTGGCTTTGACCATTGTTCGAGCATGGTTTTTCCCGCGGGCTTGCGAGTGGCTGTTTTGGTAGCCGAGTTGCACAATTCCCCAGGAAACCCGTAGTTCCTATTGCTCTGATACGAGGTACTCGTTGAGGAAATGCGGGTTGTGACAGGCCGCCCCCTTGCGGGCGGCCTGGGCGGACTCCAGGGGGAGTCCGCCCCGGCTGGATGCCGGGGCCGCCCCCTAGCGGGCGGCCTGGGCGGACTCCAGGGAGAGTCTGCCCGGCGGGCTTGGCCGCCCCCTTGCGGGCGGCCTGGGCGGACTCCAGGGGGAGTCCGCCCGGCTGGACGCCGGGGCCGCCCCCTAGCGGGCGGCCTGGGCGGACTCCAGGGGGAGTCCGCCCGGCGGGCCTGGCCGCCCCCTTGCGGGCGGCCTGGGCGGACTCCAGGGGGAGTCCGCCCGGCTGGCGGGCAGAGGCCTCCCCGGGTGGGCGGCCTCGACGGACGGCGGCAGGAGGCCGCCGCCTCTCGGGCATCAGGGAGGTCGCCCCTGGTCGGCGGCTCGACGGACGGCGACAGGAGACCGCCGCCCCTTGGGCTGACTAGGAGGTCGCTCCCAGTGGTGCTGTTGGCCGACTCCTGCAAGGGAAAACACTGCACGATTAGCGGACCTAACCGTATGTCTTGCGAGGGTGAGCCATGGGAATAGCCCGCCGTCCCGCAGGGCACGCGGTTGCCAGGAGACCTAGCGCACAGGGAATCTGTCCGCCTACGCTGGGACTTGTCGAGATCGAAAGGGAGAATCTAAGGGTCGCGACTGGCCAGCTGGCCCCCTTGGGAAGGATCGCCGATTTCTGGGTTAACACGGATGGCACTGTGGATCGTTATAAGGCTCGCCTTGTTGCTAAAGGCTTTACTTAGACCTAGTGTAGTGTTGATTACTTTGACACCTTCTCTCCCGTGGCTCGTCTCAGCACTATCCGGGTCCTTCTCTCTGTGGCGGTCAATAGATATAGGCCGATTTCCCAGCTAGATGTCAAGAATGCCTTCCTTTATGGTGATCTTTAGGAGGCTGTTTACATGGAGCAACCTCCTGGGTATGTTGCTCAGGGGGAGACACGAGTCTGCCGGCTGAAGAAGGCAATCTATGGTCTCAAGCAGAGCCCTTGAGCTTGGTTCGACAAGTTCAGCGGCATCGTGGCAGCCGTTGGTTTTGTGCGAAGCTCTGCCGATCACTTGCTATTTATTCGCAAAACCTCCTCGGGACTGGTGGTTCTTGATGTGTAAGTCGATGACATCCTTCTCACTGGCGATGACTAGGAAGGGGTAGCCTTGACAAAGCGGCATCTTCGTCAACATCTAGTCACGAAAGATATGGGCTCTCCGAAGTACTTTCTGGGGATCGAAATCTCTCGGAAGCCCAACTCCTTAGTCCTCTCCCAACGTAAGTATGCCCTTGATCTTTTAAAAGAGGCAGGATTGAGTGGAGCTAAACCTGCCCGATGCCCCATGGTAACTGGAGAAGACAAAACCTGGACAGATGATTCGCCTCCTCTTTCAGATATTACGCGGTACCGGCGTCTGGTTGGTAAGCTCATATATCTCACCGTGACCAGGCCCGACATTTCCTATGTTGTGGGCAAAGTGAGTCAGTTCATGCAAGCACCTAGGGAGTGCCATCTACAGTTCACCTTGAGGATCTTGGAATATGTCAAAGCAGCACCTGGGAAAGGATTACTCTTTCAGAAGAATGGTCATCTGAGGGTTGAAGCATACTCAGATGCGAGTTATGCTGATGACAAAGGGGATCGCAAGTCAACCTCGGGTTTTTGCACCTTTGTTGGGGGAAATCTGGTGAGCTGGAAGAGCAAGAAGCAGTCGGTTGTTTCCAGGTCTAGTGCTGAAGCAGAGTATCGTAGTATGACATCGACCACTTGTGAGTTAAAGTGGCTACGGGCTCTTCTGCTGGATTTAGGAGAGGTGTACAACCATCCTCTACCTATATTCTGTGATAACAAGGCTGCCATATACATCTCCAAAAATCGGTCTTCCATGAAAGAACCAAGCACATTGAGGTCGACTGTCATTTCATCCGTGAGGAGATTCTGAAGGAACACATTTGCACTCCCTTCATCACTTCTGATAAAGAGCTGGCTGACATCTTCACCAAGCCAGTCTCCGCCTCATTTCTTCATATTTGTGACAAGCTTGGCATGATCGATATATATGCTCCACCTTGAGGGGGAGTGTTGAAGTTGGTGACCGGGCGGTTTGGCGGTCTGTCTTGGCGGGTTGAAGACCGCGTGGTCTGGCACTCCCTTCAGTGGTTTGGTTGCTATGCTGTTGCTATCTGGAGTCGAGCGGTCTAGCGGCTTGCCTCTGGAGACTTGGAGACCGGGCGGTCTAGCGGTCTCTCATGGTGATCTCTCTCTCTCTGGTGGTAGCCGAGCGGTTAGCCCTTCTGTCTAACCGCGCGACTTGTACGAATTCTTTTGTATTAGTCCGCTTAGTCCTGTAAATATTTAGTCCCACATCTCTTATTTGTATTCTCTCATCTCTCATTCATTCTATATAAGGGAGGTCATACCTTTGTAATAAATACATTTTTCAGATAATAAAATTTCTGTTAAACCACTTCCGGTTTGTTTTTTGTTCTTTTCTAACAGTGGAAAACCCCTTAACTGAGTAAAAAACCACGTGACTGGATTTGTGTCGGTCAAAGTACACTAGCTGCTTGTGATTACAATGCGTTCGGAGAATTGGGGTGACAGACCACTCCCATAACTCGCAGAGGTCGAAGAGCGTCATTAAGCTTAGCCCGCTTGGTGATGCCTCGCCCCCAGGCAAGTCCTTCGGTACCTTTTTGACATGTGCATGAACCTGTGCCGCCTCTACTTCCAGCTGTGTCATCTGGAGCTGGGCTCTCATCGCGACCTCCTCCAGATACTTTCCGGCCTCTTCAAAGGCCTTGTGAGAAATAATGCCTTCAGAAGCATCAAACATCGGTGCTTCCATCAAGTCGCCGACAGCCAATTCGCTCTTGGAAGAGGGCGCACCAATAAACGACGACATTTTAGTCGGCACTTCTTCGCCCGTAGCGTTGTGAACTGTTGTGAAATTGGACCAGATCCGCGACTACGGTGGTTCGCCACGGATATAGCAACAGAAGCTAGCTGAGCAGTAATAAAACAAAATTAAGTCCAAAAACCAAGCAAAACCACAGACGGCAAAATGTATACGTGGTTCGGAGTTGGACTCCTACTCCATAGGGAGAGCGCGCGAGAAAGATCCACTAAAACACTGATGAGGTTACACAGATACAACCAGAGACCAAACAGATACGGTCGAAACAATAAAGGAAAACCAAAGAACCAAAATCCTGAAGAACCGCTATCGCCGGGCGGTATCGATGTCGTCGGCGACACCCCTGTTCTTCTTCCCCGACGATCCGCCGTTCCTGCACCTGTTGTCGCCGCCTGGAGCTGTCTGCCGCCACTGGACAGACTCGCTCCACCTGAATCCTCTTGCTACCTACCGCCGCCTCCTGAGCGCCCGCCCCGAACCTGGAGCTGCCTGCCGTCGCTGGACAAAGCCGCTCCGCCTGAGTTGAGCCCGATGCGCCGCCTCCTCCGCCGCAGCACGCCTGCCGCCACCGCCGCACCTGGTCTGAACTGGAGCTGTCACCGCTGCCGCGCCTGAGCACCTCTCGATGTCGCTTGGAGATCGCCGCTGCAACCCGCCGCCGCCGCCTCTGATCCTCCTGCACCGGCGAGGTCCATTCGTTTCCGCTGCCGCCGGAAAGAGAAACTCCTACAGGACCTTGCTCCTCACACTCTTGGAAAGCTCCTCACTGTGACCGAGCCTGGATCCACTCTCACTTTTTGATGATGTTCCTTCAAGGCTGCAGCAACCCTCCTTAAAATAGGCAGCCACCACCACCTCTCCATGCATGGAAGAAACGACCCCCATAAAAGCTCCATGAGCTGGCGAAGGCTGTTACGGGAAAGAGAATTAAAGAGGCCAGCCGGCCATGAATGACCCTTGCCAAAATAGATGGGATTCCAAAATTAATGATCGGCCTAGATTAGGAATAACCACTAATCCCTCCCAAAAAATCATCCCTCCCATTTAATGTCATTTTTCATAATAAGGGGTGGCCATGGATCGCAGACGTGGCGTGATCCGGACGGTCCGAGTCCATGCTTGAGGTGTCACAATCCTAACAATCTCCACCTTGACACCTCATGCCACAAACGAAGTCCACCTCGAAGTCTAACAAACGTATCTGAACTCCAACCTGGATCTCCCCTACTGGCGACTACAAGCCCCCTCTCCCTGGGGCCACTCCACACGATCATCATGCATCAGTCTGAGTCAAGTCAAACTTGACTCGCCTCACTGATTTCTCCCGCATGCTCGCAACGCATTCCTTCGTAGGAATCTCCCGCAACATCACGCCTCTACCTCGAGCAAACTCCCTCAACTCCTGGTGACGCACGTCGATGTGCTTTGTCCTTGTACGATAGACCGGGTCTACTGCAAGACGAATCGCACTCGAACTCTCACTATGCAACTCCACCTTCTCCTGAGTGATCCTAAGTTCCTTGGTGAGACCTCTGAGCCTGATGGCTCCTATCACGGTGTATGGGTACTCATGAGATGACTCTCTACCCGTCTCCTCTATGGCTGCGAAGATTCTACCTCCGCCAAGGTCCTCTCTCCGAGCACACGCCCTTGCCACGAATCCTGCCCCGCTCCTCCGCTGGTCCTTCCTAGCTTTTCGCCGAGAACGGTCTTTGCTCTCTAAAGCTCTATCGAAGGAACCGCGATCTGAGGAGATCGCCTGAAATGCATACGCTACTGTATCCTGAAGCTCGAGAGACAGTGTGACCTCTCTCCTCGCATTTCCCCTGGAAAACGTGGTGCCAATCAGTCTATAGAGCGATCCAGAATGCTCTCCTCTCAAGACTTTCTCCGCGCCTCTCCTGACCTCCAAATACCCGCTGCTACTGGTATGAGAATACCCACAACCTCTAGAGTGCCTAGAGAAAGCAAGCTCTTCCTCAACTCGGGCACATACTGAACGTCAGTGAGGATCCTAACCACTCCATCGAACATCCTAATCCTGATGCTCCCGACTCCAGATATCTCGTACTCTGACTGGTTCCCCATCCGAACACGACCACCTCCACAGTGCCTAATACTGGAGAACCATTCAATGTTCAGGCACATGTGAAACGAACATCCTGTATCCATGATCCAGGAATCTATGGTCCCATCGCTGGGTGAAACATGAAGAATGTCGGCGTCGTTCTCATCCTCGGATGCCACCTCAGCTGATGTGGCTCATGCGACTGTTCTCTAAACTTCCTCTTCGGGCACTCATTCTTCCAGTGCCCCTCCTCCTTGTAGTAGTGGCACTTTGTATTCCTGCCCCCGAACTTAAATCTAGGTCGGTCTTCCTCCTTCCATTTTCCTCTCGATCTACCCCGGGTGGGGTCCTTGCTCTTCACGAATAGGCCCTCGTCGGCTCTAGGGCTCGACTTGCTTCTTCTCGTTTCATTCAAGAGCGCGTTGTCATCACTTCTTCCATCTTCAGGGTGTCCTTACCATACAGAATCGTGGTGACCAGATGATCGAAGGAACTTCGACAATGAAGACAACATGAGAAGAGTCAGGTCTTCCTCCTCGACCTTAATGTTCATACTACGCAACTGAGAGATAAGTTTTTTAACGCATTCATGTGGCCAAGAAGCGAGTGCTATCCGACATCCTCAAGTTGTAAAGTTGTTTCTTTATGTACAGCTTATTCGTGAGGGATTTTGACATATAAAGCTCCTCAAACTTCTTCCACAGATCCGCTTTAGTCTCAGCATCGACTACATTATACATAACCTCATTGGCCAAGCACAACTGGATTGTACTGATGGCCTTCAGATCTAGCTCATCCCACTCGTCGTCCTTCTTCCCGGACTTCTCCTTTCCGAGGAGAGCCTTATGAAGATCTTGCTGGACGAGAACCGCTTTGGCCCATTTCTGCCACAGACCAAAGTCAATTTTGTCATCGTACTTGGGGACTTCAAATTTCGCTGTCATTATTGCTCACCGGGGTCCGAAGGGTCGAACCTTTCTCTGATACCAATTGTTGTGAAATTGGGACCAGATCCGCGACTACGGTGGTTTGCCGCAGATCTAGCAATGGAAGCTAGCTGAGCAGTAATAAAACAAAATTAAGTCCAAAAACCAAGCAAACCACAGACGACAAAATGTATACGTGGTTTGGAGTTGGGACTCCTACTCCACGGGGAGAGCGCGCCAGAAAGATCCACTAAAACACTGATGAGGTTACACAGATACGACTAGAGACCAAACAGATACGGTTGAACAACAAAGGAAAACCAAAAACCCAAATCCTGAAGAACCGATATCGCCGGGGGGTATCGATGTCGTCAGGCGACACCCCTGTTCTTCTTCCCCGATGGATCCGCCGTTCCTGCACCTGTTGTCGCCGACTGGAGCTGTCTGCCGCCGTTGGACAGAGCCCCTCCACCTGAATCATCCTGCTACCGCCGCCTCCTGGAGCTGCCTGCCGCCACTGGACAAAGCCGCCTCTGCCTGAGTTGAGCCCGATGCGCCGCCTTCGCCGCAGCACGCCTGCCGCCGCCGCCGCCACGCCAGGTCTGAACTGGAGATGTCGCCGCTGTCGCTGCCTGAGCACCTCTCGATGCCGCCTGGAGATCGCCGCTGCAACCCGCTACTGCCGCCTCTGATCCTCCTACACCGGCGAGGTCCGTTCGTTGTTGCTGCCGCCGAAAAGAGAAACTCCTACAGGACCTTGCTCCTCACACTCTCGGAAAGCTCCTCACTGATGGCCGAGCCTGGATCCACTCTATCTTTTTGATTGATGTTCCTTCAAGGCTGCAGCAGCCCTCCTTAAATAGGCAGCCACCACCACCTCTCCATGCATGGAAGAAACGACCCCCATAAAAGTTCCATGAGCTGGTCAAGGATGTTACGAGAAAGAGAATTAAAGAGGCCAGCCGGTCATGAATGACCCTTGCCAAAATAGATGGGATTCCAAAATTAATGATCGGCCTAGATTAGGAATAACCCCTAATCCCTCCCAAAAAATCAGCCCTCCCATTTAATGTCATTTCCATAATAAGGGGTGGCCATGGATCGCGGATGTGGCGCGATCCGGACGGTCCGAGTCCATGCGTGAGGTGTCATAATCCTAACAGTGAACTATAGGTCTTCTCTCACGGTCGATCCTCACTCGGAGGGATTCTTCAGGAGCAGAGGTCTTCAAAGAATGTTATCAGTGGTTGTCATCCTTCTGACAGGATGGGCCTTCCTGGTTATCGTTTCCGCAGATGTTTCGGTTGGCTTGAACCAATTGGCGGATTTCTGGATAGAGGATGCAAAGACGGAGCTCTGGCCAGCTCGCTGGCCCTCAACACAGGGGCGAACCCAAGTACAGGCATACCCGAGAATGTGCTCGGGTTGAAATTTTCGGAAATCCATTGAGGCAAGCCGCTAGTTTCTCACTTCCCTCCACGACTGTTAGAAAGTAGCGAAAAAGAGAGAACAAGCGAATAAACTTTTGAATAATTGAAATTTTATTATCCAAAAAAGATATCTATTACAAAGGTATGCCCTCCCTTATATAGAATGAAGGAGAGATGAGAGAATACAAATAAGAGATGTGGGACTAAAAATTACAGAACTAAGCGGACTATACAAGAAAAACCGCACAAACCGCGCGGTTAGACAGCAGGGCTAACGGCACGGCTACCACCAGAGAGGAAGCGAGACTGCCAGGGTAGACCGCCAGACCGCCCGGTCTCCAAGCCGGCTGAGACAGACCGCCAGACCGCGCGGTCTTCAACCCGCCAAGACAAACCGCCAGGCCTCCCGGTCACCAACTTCAACACTCCCCCTCAAGCTGGAGCATATATATCGATCATGCCCAGCTTGTCGCAGATGTGGAAAAAGGAAGCGGACACCGGCTTGGTGAAGACATCTGCCAACTCGTTGTCGGACGTGACAAATGGAGTGCAAATCTGTTTCTTCAATATTTCTTCCCGAATAAAATGACAGTTGACTTCTATGTGTTTTGTTCTCTCATGAAAGACCGGATTTTTGGAAATGTGTATCGCGGCTTTATTGTCACAGAACATAGGAAGAGGATAGTTGTAAACCTCTCCTAAGTCAAGCATGAGAGCCCTCAACCACTTCAACTCACATGTAGTCGATGCCATGCTATGATATTCCGCCTCTGCACTAGACCTGGAAACGACAGACTGTTTCTTGCTATTCCAACTCACAAGATTGCCTCCAACAAATGTGCAGAAACCTGAAGTCGATTTGCGGTCCCTTTGTCATCCGCATAGCTTGAATCAGAGTAAACTTCAACCCTTAGGTGACCATTCTTCTGAAATAGGAGTCCTTTCCCTGGAGCAGCTTTAATATACTCTAATATCCTCAGAGCAGATTGTAGATGACACTCCCTCGGAGCTTGCATGAACTGCCTCACCTTGCCAACAGCATAAGAGATGTCGGGTCTGGTTACCGTGAGATATATGAGCTTGCCCACCAAACGCCGGTATCTCGTAAGATCAGAGAGAAGAGGTGAGTCATCTGTCCAAGTTTTGTCTTCTCCAGCAGCCATAGGACAACGTGCAGGTTTAGCACCAATGAGTCCTGCCTCCTTTAAAAGGTCAAGAGCATACTTCCGTTGTGAAAGGACCATGGAGTTGGGCTTTCTAGAGATTTCAATCCCCAGAAAGTATTTCGGGGAGCCCATATCTTTTGTAACCAGATGTTGACGAAGTGTTTCTTGGTCATCAATACCCCATCCTGGTCATTGCTAGTAAGAAGAATGTCATCAACATAAACCGCAAGAACAACAAGACCAGAGGCGGTTTTCCGAACAAACAAGGAGTGATCTGCTGAGCTTCGTATAAAACCAATGGCCGCAACAATGCCACTGAACTTGTCAAACCAGGCACGAGGACTCTGCTTGAGGCCATAGATAGCCTTCTTTAGCCGGCATACCCGTGTCTCCCCCTGAGCAACATACCCAGGAGGTTGCTCCATGTAAACATCTTCCTGCAGATCACCATAGAGGAAGGCATTCTTAACATCTAGCTGCGAGATGGGACAATCCCTGTTGACAGCCACAGAGAGAAGAACCCGAATAGTGCTGAGGCGAGCCATGGGAGAGAAAGTGTCAAAGTAATCAATCCCATAAGTTTGGGTAAGACGATCGTAGGAAACAACTGCAGCAAGCGGATGGTGGGTACAGGCCCGAACCCCTTTGCGAAGAGCAATCGGGAGATCCAGGTCAGCAGGTGCCTCAGTATCCGGAGTATCCGTGGTGGAGAGAGCTGGCCCGGGAGTAGAGAGAGATGTCAGCGGAGTGGAGGGAGAAAGCGGAGGAGAGGGTGGAGATGAGGAGGATGGGGAAGACGGTGGAGTGGGTGGAGAGGGCGGAACATCAGTGGGAGCAGAGGGAATGTATGGGTTGGTAGGAGAAGTAGGAGCAGGAGGAGTAGAAGAGGAAGCGGGAGAGAAGTAAGATGCATTGGCAAAGAAGGTGACATCCGCAGAGACAAATTGCTTGCGGGTAACATGGTCAAAGCAACAATATCCTTTCTGAGTGGGAGAGTAGCCACAGAAAGACACATTTGGTGGCACAGGGTGAGAGTTTATCACGGGTGGCAGCGGGAGAGTGCACAAAAGCGGTGCACCCAAAGATTTGCAGAGGAAGAGGAAAGGGATCCTTGTCCGGATAAAGAATGGAGAAGGGGGTAGCACCGTGGAGAACGGTGGAGGGAAGGCGATTGATGAGATAGCAGGAGAGGAGGACAGCATAGCCCCAATAGGAGCGAGGAACATGCATTTGAGTCATCATAGTGCGAGCAACATCAAGGAGGTGACGGTTTTTGCGTTCCGCCACCCCATTTTGTTGTGAGGTGTAGACACAGCTGGTTTGACGAATAACACCATGGTGAGTACAAAAGGAGGAGAAGTCGTGGCTAAGATACTCCTTAGCATTGTCAGAACGAAGGAGTTTAATAGACGTAGCAAACTGAGTTTTAACCATAGAATAAAAGGAGGTCCAAACAGAGAACAGCACGGAGCGATCTTTGAGAAGATATACCCACGTACATCGAGAGAAATCATCAATGAAGGTGACAAAATAGGAACTACCCCGACCGATGGTGAGGTTAGGAGCGGGACCCCATATGTCAGAGTGAACGAGGTCGAACGGATGGGAAGAGCCCCGACTTTGCGTTGGTGGGAAGGAGGATCGGTGATGTTTGCCTAGTTGACATGCATCACAGTCTAGAGGAGGATGATGAGGAGGGAGGTGCGGCAGGAGCTGTCGTAGAATTCGGGGAGGAGCATGTCCAAGGCGAAGATGCCATTGGAGAAGATCTGTAGAGGAGGAGGAGAAGGCGGAGAGAGCAGAACATTGTCGAGGAAGTAGAGGCCACCACTCTCAGTCCCGGTAGCAATCGTCCGTTGGGAGTCCGGATCCTGAAAAGCACAAGAGGTAGGGGTGAATATGACAGAACATCGTAGTTGCTTGCATAAAGAAGTAACCGATAATAAATTGCACGGAAACTTGGGCACATAGAGGGTATCAGCCAAGCAGAGAGATGGAGTGACTTGAACCATGCCCGTCCCATGGACCGGGGAGGGAGATCCATCAGCAACAATGACCGGGGGCAACTGAGCCTGTGTGTCAAGAAGAGAGAAACATTGAGGGTTGCCTGTCATATGATTTGTTGCACCAGAGTCGATGAGCCATCGTCCGCGAGTCACAACATGAGCACTACCAGAAGAGGTGACCACGGAGGCGGACAGGCTGGAGGAGAGGAAAGCCAGGGAAGCAAGAGAGGATCAAACCGCGACGAGAAGAACAAGCCGCGAGAAGAGAAAAGAGCACCAAGCCGGGCGAACAGTAAACAGGTCGGGCGGCTAGGAAGGCCGCTACCAAGAAGCCGAGCAAAGCAGAGGGAAAGAAGACGCACGGCCTGAAAAAGTCGGGCGAACAGAGGAGAACAAGTCGCACGACTAAAGATGAGGCCGGGGCGACTAGTAAGCAGGAGCGGGTAGAAGGCAACAAGAAGTAGAGCACGGCGAATAGAGGAGATCGTGAAAACGGTCGTGAAAAGGAAGGGGCAAGCCGCGCGGACAGGTCGCGCGGGCAGACGGAGAATCAAGCGGCTAAAAAGCAGGCAAAGGCCCAGCGGGGAAGAGGTCGCGCGGACTGAGAAGGCCGAGCGAACAAAAGAGAAGAGAAGAGCAGGTGACCGCGACCAAGATGCGGGTGAAAAAGGAACAACCCGCACGGTCAGGCAGATCACAGCAGCAAACCGCGAGAATAGAGACAAGCGGAAATGGGGAAAGCAGAAGCGGACAGGGAGAAGAAGTCCGCAGCGGGTAGAGACAAGTCACGCGGACAGAGACAGGCCGCAACGACTAGGAAGTCGGAGAGGCAAGAAAGAACAAGGAGCGCGGCGACAAGGAAACATGTCGCTGCGACGAATAGCAGAGGAGAAGAGAATCAAGAAGAGGCAAGCCGCGCGAACAGGGCAGCGGACAGAAACAAGCCGCGCGGATAGAAACAAGCCGCGCGGACAGAAGAGAAGGCAAGTCGCGAGACAAGTCGCAGAACGCGGAAAACAAGCCGTGAACAACAGAGAGCGCACAAAATCAGGAGGAAATGACTGTGTGCTCTGATACCATGTTAGAAAGTAGCGAAAAAGAGAGAACAAGCGAATAAACTTTTGAATAATTGAAATTTTATTATCCAAAAAAGATATCTATTACAAAGGTATGCCCTCTCTTATATAGAATGGAGGAGAGATGAGAGAATACAAATAAGAGATGTGAGACTAAAAATTACAGAACTAAGCGGACTATACAAGACAAACCGCGCGGTTAGACAGCAGGGCTAACCGCACGGCTACCACCAGAGAGGAAGCGAGACTGCCAGGGTAGACCGCCAGACCGCCAGGTCTCCAAGCCGGCTGAGACAGACCGCCAGACCGCGCGGTCTTCAACCCGCCAAGACAAACCGCCAGGCCTCCCGGTCACCAACTTCAACAAAGACCTAGCTTCCATCTCCATCCTCTCCGCCGCTCTCTCCCACATCCAGTTTCTTCTCTATCCTCTCCGCCGCCTCCCTTCCATCAACATCAACCATTCTTGTTCTGCCGAGTTCCAAAAATCCAATCTGTTCCGTCTTACCTACAAAGCCCGTCTTCCAAATTTCCATTCATCATCGTCACTACACTTTCCCTAGGTCTGCTGAGTTTTTTTTCCACAGTTACTCACTGGAGCCCTCCATCTCCAACGAGAACCCCTCTTCTCTACCATAACTCCTCTCGTGGCATGTTCAACCAACCTCCCTCAATTTCATCTCCATTACCCAACTATCCTCCTTTCATTGAAGGAAGCAAATATTCATTGCACCAGTAGTCCTGAGGTTAATTTCATATGGGTACTCTCTTGCCCTCTTATTCTTAGTTTCTTCAAATTATGCGTGTACTTTTAATCTGTAGACAAAGTTTGCTATTGCCTTCACTCGTAATTAATTGTTACTTTTCATAGCTGTTGTGCAATTAACTTTGCCTGTGGAAAAAAAAAAAAACAAAAATTGTAATTATTTGTAAGGATCTACTGTAATCATAATTATCAATTTTTTCTGGGGCATAATTATAAATTATCTCATAGAAAAATAGCTTTGAGGTTGGAACACAAATTCCAAATTCCAAATTCAACAACTAGATGTCAAAGAAAATATTGTTTATGATTCCTTTTCAATAACAATGAGGTTAAAGATTATTGAAATTAAAGAGGTATTGAAATCATTTTTTCACCGATAAATTATTTAAATGCTTATTTTATAATTTATAGCTTCCTTATGCATTTCTAAGGAATACTGGAACTTCCTCCGATCAATTATCTAAAATGAGATCAGCTTCAATTCGAGGTTAGATGCACTTTTAAATTTTGTTTCTTTCTATTCTCTTGGATGAATTAGTGCATAATCATTTATATTGAAAGCAATGATACGAAAATAATTACAAATGAAAAATAATTTGTTGATGGACATGTATTTAAATTTTGGTGATTGTTATTAGCACTACAGTTTTAGCTAGTCGCACAACGTTTTCTCCTAATGTCTCGTTCTTTTGGAAATATGTCTTGTACATGTATTTTTAGGAAAATTGTTCAACATGAAAGTTGTAGATCTCGACGAAATCTACAACTTTCGTGTTGAACACTTTTCCTAAAATGCATGTACAAGGCGTACTTTGAAAATACACCTAGATTTCGCGTCTTTTAGAAATATGTCTTGTACATGCATTTTTAGGAAAATTGTTCAACACGAAAATTGTAGATCTCGTCGAGATCTACAACTTTCGTGGTGAACATTTTGCCTAAAAATGTATGTACAAGATGTATTTCCAAAAATCACGAAAAATTAGGAAAAAAATTGTGCGACGACCCAAAACTGTAGTGTTAATAACAATCACCTAAATTTGGTTATTTTTTTTCTTACTTGTAATAATATACTTTTTATTTTGAATTAAAAATATTATCAAAGATTTAATTAAATCTTTTAATTGGTGTCCGGATCGGACAAAAATCCTGGGTCCGTCACTGCCTCAACATCAGCTTTTCTAGGTCTTGATTCATGCCGGCTCTCTTTGTTGAGGAGGGTTCACAAGAATCCAAAATCACAGGAAAGATGAAGGTGAGGTGGGCTAACCTGCTCTATTTATAGATCTGCATCACCAGCCTTTGGTTGCAGTCTTTGCAACCAACTGTTTACTTTTCCGAAGCCCGCGCGGTCTACCGAAATAGTGCGGGAATTATGTTAACCCAAATACCACGACAACAAGGGAGAACATCTGGAGGAGGCAAACAAAATTTCCCGGCAATTATTGTTAGACTGCCGACCTCTTAGGAGGACCCCCCCCCCCCCCCCCCCCCCCCCCGAGCATGGGGGATGTTCACCAGAAACAAGTAGCAAGCGACCTGCAGACGAGCTCTTGGAGTACGGTATGGAGTATCTGTTGGGGTTGTGGAACACTTCCGGTCCTCTTGTTTCTCACACCGGGTTCGCCCACGTGAGCTTAGAGGAATCGAAGTGTGATCCCCCCTCGACATCTCCGGGACCCACGACAGCGGGGGTCCGGGGGCGGCAGCCCCCGGCGGAGGTCCCGCTGACCGGACAGCGGGCAGGGGTCCAGGGGACAGCGTCCCCGGTGGGGGCTCGGGGGCAACGCCCCCGGACCAAATTTTTCTGAGGGGTTTTCTTTGGATCGGCGATCGTCGAACGCCATGGTTCGACGATCGACGATCGTCGACCGGCTTTATGGTTCGACGATCGACGATCGTCGACCGGTCTTTATGGTTCGACGATCGACGATCGTCGACCGGTCTTTTTGGTTCGACGATCGACGATCGTCGACCGGTCTTTTGGGTTCGACGATCGACGATCGTCGACCGGCTTTGTGGTTCGACGATCGACGATCGTCGACCGGCTTTGTGGTTCGACGATCGACGATCGTCGACCGGCTTTGTGGTTCGACGATCGACGATCGTCGACCGGTCTTTTGGGTCGACGATCGTGGTTGCCGGCAGACGTTTATATACGTTGTTTGTTTCCCGATTTAGGGATACGGATTCATTGCAGTCTGTGGCGGCGGATTCTTTTGGAGACGATACGAGGTATCTCGTTGAGATCGATCCAGAAGGTATTCTTCTTTGGTTTTCTTGTCCAGAAGAGAGGAGAAGAGGTAGGATCGGATTTGATCCTTGCAACCTTTTGTAATCTGTTTTTTTTTTTGGTGAATACAAGAAGGAAGAAGAAGGGGAGAGAGGACGTAGCCCGGTTTTGGGTGAACCTCTGTAACATCTTGTGTTTGTGACTGCTCTGTTTTTTGTTCTGTGTTTGTTATTCGATATTCGGATTTCTGCTTCTCGGCACCCCGGATTTCCTACAGTATCCAGCTCAAAGTGCGCACGATCTATCTGAGTCAAGTCCACGCGGACTTCTCCTCTTTGGGTTCAGCTCAGATGTCCCCGCGCGGCTACCCTCTAGTATAAAAGGGGGACCAAGGGTGCTTGGCGAGGTGGGCGGACTTAATCCAGAACCTGCCACGTTGTAAGTACGGCCACTAAGTTCTTGTCTTTTCTTTCAGTCGCTGTGCGCGCGCACACCCCTCGGGTGGCCGCACCACATGATCGTAATCTTTCCTGAATATTAATAAAGAGAGACCCGTCGCAAGAGAGGCATTCGCGGCGGCAGGTCCAATCGGGTGTACGCCACTGCCAACGATCTCTTCTTTTTCGACCTCCCGCTATCACTCTCAGGGCCAATAATTGATCGCTCACAAATCAAGTTCTTTTCTCTGCCGAGCATTCCACTTTAGAATTGTGAAGAGAGAATAGGTGACATTTTTTTCTCCAACATTAACAATATTTAAAAACAATTTTTATTTGATTAAAAATGAGGCATTTAAACCAAGCGCAACAATGCCCATTGACCAAGACTAAGCAATTCAGTAGATGACAAATAGTCTTGACTCTTGACTGTGATTCAAAATTTCAAATCATAATATTTATTTAAAGGGTCGATTATATTTCAATATTATATTGGTGTAGATTAATTATGAAATTATTTTCTTTCCCGATAAAAATAAACTGACGAAGCCAATGCTGCCACACGGCCCACACTTCCGCATATTTGGAAAATTGGGCTCGAAATTAATTCCTCAAATAAATATTAAAAATGCGAGTAATTAAATTTTTAACACAGCTTACGACGTCAACAATTTTTAACTTCTGTAGTTCCGTGAGAAGGGCACTGACTAAGAGGTCCGCATATTTTTAAAATATTAAAATGGCTATATAACTCTATTATAAATTTTGATGCTTCAATAAAGTTTACCTAATAGGCTAATATAGTATATAGTATATACTATGGTTAAATATTATTGAGATCTTGTATTTAATTTTCTCAAGTTTTTTCAATTTTTTTTATTTAATTTAAATTCATTTTTTATCCAATTTTATAATATTTACATTTCATTTCATTTGAATCATTGAATGTGCTTTATTTTATTAAATATTTTTATCCGAATGATTACCAATTTTATAATACAAATACTCGTAAAAATATATGCTGTGGTAGATAAGATTTCACTGTGGAGCCAACACCACTAGAAGCTGATCAAAAGACATAGGCTTAGTCTGGTAACGATGAATATGATAGTTATGAACCGTTGTTCATGATCTCAACTAAGGAACTTCCTTCACTTCTATGTTCAAAAACTACTTTTTTTTCTTGTGACGGCTTGGGACGGATCTAAGGCGAGGGAGGCTAGGGCCTACCCCCCTCACCCAAAGGGTTTTGCAAAAATTGACGTGGATTCGGATTTCTCTCATCGAGATAATGAGTCTTGCCTATGTCAAAGTGGTGTCGGATAAGTGAGAAACACGCTCCAGGTGAAGGCGTTAAGATTTCTTTTCGGCTAGAGGAAGATAATGTATATACAATCCCCTTGTTGAACTCCCTGAATCCATCCTTGATTGTGGTTATAATCACTGTCTCACAGGAACAAAAACATCGTGTGAAATAAAGACGTAGATTGACCTCTTGGGTTGATATCGACTATTTTAGCTTAGGTTTCCATTTAAATTTAAAAGTCTAAAAATGTTTTATCTTGATTGTTGACTTACGTTTTATTTGATTTGGCGGTGGCAGGCAGAGAGGGCGGGTGCAGACGCTGTATTAATGAGACCAGAGGGGGGAGGTGGGGATCGAAATGCCCCATTTTGTCGGCTTTTTCTCTGTCCGGCGGGAGGAAACAGAGCCGTCGATCTATTTGTTTTGCCTCCCTGCGGTAGCGTTTCCTCCAAACGGTGCCCCTAAACGCCACGCCAAATGAAGCCTTAAACTTAGTTGTTTATTTTTTTGATTATGGTTTTGCAAAAATGGACGGTGACTTTGCATATCCTAAATAGTTTCCTTTAATATGTTCAAACTTACCTATTTATTTCTCTGTCTATGGATGTAATATTTTATTTAGTTTGTTTTATTATGATTTTTTATAATTTGATAGAAAGAAAAATGTCATTAAATTAATATATTGTATGGATTATAGTATGTCATGAATGTTTAAATAGAAAAAAAGGGACTTTAACAATCATAGAATACACAGGTAATTAGTACACAACTACTCAACCATAAGAAGATAATTTGATTAATTTTTTGTTATCATTCCTTTATTTATGATTCTAATTTATTTTTTTCATGACAATATATTTTTACTCAATATAATTTCTATCTATCAATATGAAACAAATTAAGTCAATATTATCATATATTTTAACTATTTGATCTATTAATATATTTATTAATTTCTTTTGCTCAATTTGATATTTAGGTCTAAACAGAAGAGAAGATAATTTCATGGTGGAGAGGAGCAAATATGACTTGGTCATTATTAAGGCTCTGTTTGGCACCGTAATGACGGTCGAAAATGTATGAGTTAAACTGTTATTTATTAAAAATCACCTAACAAATATCATTCGTTTGAACATAATAATAGACGAAGTTTCTAAAGTGGGCCTTAATGAAAGACAATTAATCCTCATGATCATAACCCCGCCAGCCAAACGGAGCCTAAGTATTGAAGGCAAAACTTGGATAATTTTGAATCCTTTTAATATATATTAAAGGACAAATATTTAAATTGGTCTCTTATTTTTAGTTCTAATTTCAAATATGTTCTTTAATTTTTATTTTTTCTCAAATAATTTCTTTAACTATATACTTTAATTCAAATAAATTCTAAATTAATTTAAATTAACTATTTAACGGATTCGGTTGACTAAGCATTGATGAGATATTGAAGTGGAGTTGAAGAACCGCCTATATGACAATAATTTTTTGTAATTATCTAAGAAAAATAATTTAATTATTTTCAAGCAATACTAATTTGAGCTAATATGTATATACATGCATGGTAGTTATAAGAACACAGTTTTGTCCTTTATGTTCAAGAAAGACCAACAAAATTATTTTAATCAATTTGTAGAAGAAGAAAAATATACAGCCCGTGCTCGATGGTCTCGTGCGGTTTTCGGCCGCATCCTGGCGGGTTTCGCCCGCTTCCGCACAGTCTTCGCCCAAGCTTGAGGATTAGTCGGTGTGGCTGCGCCCGCAACATATACATATGACAAACTACTCAAAACGATCGTAAAAAATATAAATCAAAATTACAATTTTTAATTTTTTAAAAAAATGTATAATTTGAAATAAAAATATTATTTTCTCTCACTATCCTCTCTCTCCCTCTCCTGCCATCTTTCTCTCTCTCCACCAATCATCTTTTTCTTGGATGAATAAGATTTAATTTTCACTTATAATCATGCGGCTAATATTTAAAGTACGGTGTGCTTGAAAAATGTTATATTCACTTATAATATATTATATATATATATATATATATATATATATATATATATATGGGCGGATCCAGCGAGATTTTTCAGTGGGAGTGTTCAATAAAATAACGATAAAAAACAATTGCTACGTACGATAAAAAAATGACTACAAATTTGTAAAAAAAATTTGAATTAGGATATTTTTTAATTAACAAAATAAGATTAAATACTTGATTATAACACTCTTCTTCGATGCTTTATGTTCTGGAAACATTCCATGATAACTTTGTGTCGATGGTGGAAAAGATATCTTTTTCAATATATGTTACCAGACAATCATTCATCTAATCATCACCCATCCGATTGCGTAACGATGTTTTGATAATCTTCATTGCAGAGAAAGCTCTTTCTACAGATGCAGTTGTAACATGTATAATAGTGCCAACTTTATGAGCAAATACAACAATGAGTATAGAACATCCTTCTTCAATTGTACTAACTTTTGAGCTAATCCTCCAAGCCCTTTCACATTTGAGAATTCTCTGTCTGAGCTAACATCTAAAATATAACTTTCCAGTTGATTATCAAGTTCTATTATATTAATTGGAGAATAATTCAACGGATAATACTCAACAAATCGAATTATGTTTTGCTTATTAAAGCCGAAAAGTCATTACTTGGATCTAAACATGCCATACATTGAAGCAATTCCGTGTTCACTTCATCAAATCGACAATTTAGCTCGGTAAGTTGTAGATCAATAACTGCATAAAATAATTCAACACGATAGAAGTGAAGGTTTGTATTGTCTTCTGATCTACGTCTTGATCTCCCTCGAGCTACAAATTTGTCTTCCATACTTAGAACAATAATATCATTTTTTTGGCAAAAGGTAGTTACTTCATGCAATATAGAATCTCATCAATTATCTCGCATTGCTTGTAGTCGTATTTTGAAAATTCTGACAAGAATCATAGCATTTACAAGATCTTGATCGTTCCTTTGTAATGCTTGCGACGATTCATTGGTAATCCCTAAGATGGTTTTCATTAAGTGAGTCAAAAATATAAATTGAAAACATTGCATAGCCTCCAGCAAATCACTTGCTTCAGATCTATGCTCTGAAAACTTGCCATCCTTTTCAATGACTTCAAGCACATCAATCACCGAAGGGAACAAAGAAATTAAATTCAAGAGAGTTCTAAAATGAGAATTACATCTTGTGTCACCTGCCCTTGTTAGTGCTCTTTCTTGATTCAAGCATCTTCCTGTCAACACTTCACCACTGTAAATCTCTTCAATAACTTTTGCATATTGCTTCTCTCGTAGAATATCTCTACGCTTGCATGATGCGCCAACAATATTCGTTATACTTGATATCAAGCTAAAAAAAGAGCAAACTTTGTTGTCTTTTTTTTTGCGACCGCAACGAGTGTCAATTGAAGTTGATGAGCAAAACAATGCACATAATTTGCAGATGGGCTTTCAGCCATAATCAATGTTTTAAGCCCTAGAATCGCGGTTTTCATCGAGTAGCAGGAGCGAGCCAGCGAGGAGGAAGATGAATCGCGGTTTTCGTCGAGCAGCGGAGCGAGCCATTGAGGAGGAAGATGAATCGCAGTTTTCGTCGAGCAGCGGAAGCGAGCCAGCTAGGAGGAGAAAGATGAATCGTGGTTTTTCGTTTTCGTCCAGAGCAACACACGTAACCCTAGAATCACGAATTAAAATCGAGTGTGGGCGGCTGCCCACACTCGGCCTTTAATAGGTCCGCCCATGTTTAATATATTTATATATATATATATATATAATATATATATATATATATATATATTATATATATATATATATATATATATATATATATTTATATATATATATATATATATATATATAATGTTTTGATTTGAAGCCGATTTGGACCTCGATTTGGGTCCCGAAATCGGGGGCGGCGGAACGATTTATTGAAGCAGTTCCGCCGCCCCCGATTTCGGGTCCCAAATCGGCTCCAAATCAAAAGGTGATCAACATGAAAGTTGTTCGTCTCGCAGAGATCGACAACTTTCATGTTGATCACTTTTTGTTTTGAGATCATCTTAACCCCCAAAATAGCTAGCCCGTACAGCCCGTACATTGTACTTGCCCGTATAATATATATACAATATATACTATATATATATATATATATATATATATATATATATATATATATATATATATATATATATATATATATATATATATATATATATATATATATATATCATACTATAAGGGAAAAGTTATTTTTGGTGAAACATATATTCAAAAATACCAATTATGCCATCATTTTAACTTGACATATATTATAATTTATTTCAAAAAAAAAATAAAATATAATGTCAATTCAAGTAATTACACTATCAAAAAATAAGAAGTAATGATGAAAATCCATTTAAATTCAAAAGTTTTTTAGTATATCTCTTATACCTACTATGGTATGTTGTCATTAGACATGTCAGCGGTCTATTCAAGGAAGATTGTCATTAGACATATGAGTGGTATTTTTGAGTTGATGACATTAAATCAATCAACTTTATTAAAGTCAAAATTAAAATTTTTAGGTCAAAACGTATATTGTTTTACAAAATAAAATTGTAATATTTATGTATATTTTTTACGGTCATTTTGAGTACTCATATGTATATGTTTCGGGCGAAACCCGCCTTGATGGGGTGGGCGAAACCCGTTATCGTCGGTCGGGTTTCGCCCCCATTCATTTCCTGGATGCGGCCGAAGGCCGCCCGAGAGTATCGAGTCGGGGCGGACGAATCCCGCCGTCGCCGGCCGGGTACTGTCGCGCCTGACCGTAGGGGCGGAGTTCCGTGTCGGGTAGTCGTATATATATATACAATGCATCCTCAATTTTTAGGATTTCTAGTCTATAGACAGCCGAAATTCTTCACATCCCCCACTAATTTAGTGGGGGTCGTGGGGCTAATTGGGGTTGATCAAAGCCAACCATACTAACAAAATGACTGAATCACCCTGAATTACAACGCGCACACCGCGTGCGGCCAAATCTCTGGCCGGCCGGACACCCACCTCAACCTGAACACCTCGTCGACTCACTGTTGTCGTGCGGCCCGTCGGCTAAGCAGCCGCATGACCGCCCCTGCTCGGCCGCAAGCCCACGCGGCCGGCCTCCTCCACCACCGTGTGACCTTCCAATCACACGATTGCGAGGCCACGTTCCCCGAGCATGGGGCTGCACGCACCCCCGACGACCTTCTCCACCGTCACGTGGCCCTCCAGTTGTGCGACAGCACGACCATACGTGTTGGCTGGGCTGCGATGTGTCGCGGTCGGCCGCCGCTTCACGGCCGTGCAGTCACACCCGGCCGTGAGCCTGCCCGGCATCCGCGATCCAACCGTCGGCCGGCTGACCCGCACTAACCGAGCCCTCCCCTAAGGGGGCGCATGGACGACAGCCCGACGGGCCCTGGTCAGCCGGACCCTCATCATTGGTGGCCCATTCGGCCGCCGTCGTCCGGCTCCCCCCTACCAGTCCCGTTGAACCGCCACGTTACCACTGCATAACCACCTCATCGTAACCACCCATTTATGGGGGTGCACATAACCGAATATCATAATATATAGGTGTGTGCGTAGTAAATATCCAAAATATATGCATTATAAAATATAAGATAATGGGTGTGCGCATATCACATAAATTGCTTATGATCTACAGATAACTGCATAACTACGGTAACCGCAACTTATTTACAGGAATGTCGCCCTTAAAAACTTAAAAAATGGCCCCGACCCTCCTTCGTTCAAGAAGATTTCCTACGCACAAGAGGGTTCCTCAAAGAATCATTCGAAGATCTCCTTACTCCTTCGAAGAAT
This sequence comes from Platanthera guangdongensis, assembly GCA_039583875.1. Classification (NCBI taxonomy): domain Eukaryota; kingdom Viridiplantae; phylum Streptophyta; class Magnoliopsida; order Asparagales; family Orchidaceae; genus Platanthera; species Platanthera guangdongensis. The sequence goes on from CM077163.1 coordinate 227,309,728, forward strand.
TCTTCATAGATCTTCGAACGCTTTCGAAGATCCTTCGAAGACCTTCAAGCACCTTCAAACGCCCCTTGGGAGTTCCACTACGCAGATCCCACCACATGCACATCGCACACTACGCACATTGCGCTCCGCTCATAGCAATAAACCTACCGCTCTAGATTCCTCCTCTCACAAGCGGAGACCAGCCACAGATACCTGATCATACCCATCACACTCCTCTAGCCTCTGAGCAACAACGAAGGCCTCAGAGCAACAACCGAAGGCCTCAGAGCACCAAGAGCGCAGTGCTCCCCGCTACAACTTAGAAAAAACTTAGCTCCGCGAGCGGTGACTTTTTATCCTCGGAGTCATCTCCCGTTCTCTCTCTTAACAGTTGTAACGAAAGACGGTCTGTCGACTGTCGCTCTTTTATTCTCTACAAAGCCATGTAACAACACTAAGATAGTTAAAGTTTGGTCGGCATAGCCCCATCCATGTGGTTTTTTTAATCCATTTTCGGGTTTTTCCACAATAAAAAATCTCCTTGCTAGTCTTCTCGTTCTTTTTCTGATTGTTTGCGTGCTAGATCGCTCCTGAGCTGAGACGGTTCAATTTAAACCGATCAGCCAGAGCATCGAGTTGACACACACAGACACACACACACACACACACACACACACACACACACACAGAGAGACACACACACACACACACACACGCACGCACACACACACACACACACACACACACACACACACACACACACGAGCTTCTTTGCACGGGCTACGCCAGTGCTCGAAACTCTCGGGCGGCCTGCGACCGCATCCAGGCGGGCTTCGCGCGCTTGCGCACGGGCTTCGCCCGTACTCGATGCGTCACTGCGGGCTGCGCCCGCGCCTATGAGTGGGGTGCGTACGCACCCGAAATCTTTTCTTTCAAAATATATACAAATGAGTACTTAAAATGACCGCAAAAAATTACGAAGTACTATTCCTATTTTTATTTAATAAAATTTTACAAATTTTAATATATAAAAATTAATTTATCTCTCATTTTTTCTCTCTCTTTCTTTATCACTCACATCTCTCTACTTCTCTCTCCCACCCCCTCTCTCTTCCTCTCTCTCTCCAAATTTTCCTCACTTCTGTGATCAATATTAAGTTTTTGATGTGTCTCCAAATATCTATATTATTTTTTATATATAAGATAAGATATATATATATATATATATCTATACTAATAGTATAAGCGAAGCCATCCGCCGGCCGTCCGTAACATTCGACTTCACGATTTTGCCCTCCGCATCGTGTCTCTTCCCGGCCCCGACGCGTCCCCTCACTCCTCGCGCCCGCGTGTCCTCACCGGGATGACCCTCGCCGCTCATGCGCCGCTCACACTCCCGATATCTGCATACCGCCTCCCACCGCATCTTACCTGCTCGATTCCACTTCAACTTCCCATCTTCCCTGCTCGATTCCATCCATTGTCGCAGCCCATTCCGTTGCTCCGGTCGCTGACCCTTCCTCTTCCGCACCGCTGCCGCCTCCACGGACGTTGTCGCTGCCGCCTCCGCGTCCCCCATCGCTGCCGCTGCCGGTTCCTCAGTTACCACGGCTGTTCTTCTCCTGCCAGGTTTTTTTGGTAATTTCGTATGTTCATTTGAATATCCCTTCTCATTTTGATAACCTCCCGTGTTATTCTCCTGCCATGTTTTTAACTGTAATTTCTTCTGTTGATTTCAATATCCCTTTTGATTTGGGTATAGTTTCTGTTTTCACTTTCACTGCTTTGTTTGGTTTAAATATTAGTTTAACATCAACTCTGGATTCCACACCCAAATCGACACTACGTCCGCTGCCGCGCCCGGTAATTTGCTGCACTCTGCTTTGTTGCAACACACTGCAGCAAGCTTCACTTCACTGCACACTGCTGCCGCAGTGCACTTTGCACTACAACAAACTGCATTTCTGCAGCACACTGCCATGCTGCTTTGCAAAGTGCACTGCACTGCAAACTCCTGTGATGCGTTTTACTTTGCTGCAACACACCCCAGGATACTGCACTGCACTCCAAAGTGCTCTGCCGCAGTGCACTTTGCACTCCAGCAAACACCAATGCTGCATCACACTGGTTTGCTGCACTGCAAACTCCTTTCCTGCCTTTCACTTTGCTGCAATACAGCCCAGGAAACTGCACCCACTTCAAAGTCCTCTGCCGCAGTGCACTTTGCACTCCAGCAAACTGCAGTGCTGCAGCACACTGGTTTGCTGCTTTGCGTTGCATCAACGCTGTTTGCTGCAGTGAAAATCCACTGCACTGCAGCAAACTGCAGCAAACTGCAGTGCAAACAATTGTAATTTCTTATGTTGATTTCAAATCCCTTTTGAATTTTTACATAGTTTGTGTTTTCACTTCAGTGCTTTGTTTTGGTTTAGGATTGTAAATATTAGTTTAACATCAACTCTGGAATCAGCCCCAAATCAACACTACGTCCGCTGCCGCTCCCGGTAATTTGCTGCCTCTGCTTTGTTGCAACACAGTGCAGCAAACTTCACTGCACTGCACACTGCTGCCGCAGTGCACTTTGCATATATATCAAAGATAACTTTGAAAAACATGTGCTATGAGTGAAATTATTGCTATTAGATAATTAAAAAAAATCCTTACAGCTTAGGCCCCGTTTGGCAACCCAGTGCCGCTCCGTTCTGGCCGGAACGAGCCGGCCAGAGCAATCCTGTTTGGGACGGGTTCGCAAGCGCCCTTTGAAAACGGCCGGCCTGAAAGGGTAACTGCCCTGCCGTTTTGCCGCTGGATTGCCGAGCACCAGTCCACCGTTCTGACCGGGCGTTGTCTTTGTCCTCTCCGGCGTGCCACCTGGACGAAGTGTCAAAAAGACCCATAAGCAATGGAGGGGCACATCAATGCCTCGCCACGGCCTACACATCTAAAGCCGTCAAATAGTTAACAAATGTTTGTTTAAAGAGTTATTAAAAAAAGTATAAAATTAATAAATCTTTTTTCGACAAATAAAAATTAAAGGATCTATTTAATTTAGCTAATTATTAGAGTATTTTACCTAAATTAATAGTTAATTAAAAGTTTAATTTATAACCTACAATGGATGACTTAGCACTTAACAATACTTGCACGATCTTTCATCATCATTTTATATCAAATATTCAAGAGAGCGATAACAATAAATACTAATTTGTTTACTTTTTCAGACTGTTGTGGATTAACTCGATGTCTCGGTCGGGACCGGATTTACATGTACCGTCTTAGCCTACAGAGCGGTCGAACGCGCACACAGTCAATGCGAATAAAATGTTGACACAAGATGTGATGACGTGGAAAAACCCCTCAACCGGGTAAAAAACCACGTGACCGGATCTGTGCCGGTCAAAGTCCACTAGCTGCTTGTGATTACAATGTGTTCGGAGAATCGGTGACAACAAGCCACTCCCCGTTACAGCTTGGGGGGAGAGAGAGACTTCAGCTCCCAGCGGGCAACAGGCTGCGCCGCGGGAGCGACTTGGATATTGGAATCCGAGAGCTGGTTATGAAGCCTTGAAGTTTGGAGCGCGGCTGCGGCGCTTGTCAGCTCGCAGTGGTCTTCCTCCTCCTTCTTTCACGCGTTCCAGGACTTGGGCGTTTTCCTGCTGGCGGCTCCCTGGTGGCTCGAGGTGGCTGGAGGATGGTCCGACGGAGGAGTCTTGCAGAGATATAACCTGAGGAAGAAGATGACCGGTAGCCAAAAAGGTGAATTATGAGGAGGCCCTGAGGCTCCTTTTATAGCCTCCCGGAGAGGATTATGGAGGGCCCCACCACTAACTTGGTGGGTTAGTGGGTGGTTACCCACCAGATCGGACAGCGAGGAGAGCCTACCATGATCGGACGGTGGGCAAGCCGCTGATGGTGGTGGGGCGACCGGGCGACGGCAGAGGCCGGCCGGCGGCGCGGCGGCCTGGCCGGCGGCGGCGGCGAGGCCGACAGCGAGGCCGGCGGTGGCCTGGCGGGCGGCGGCTTGGCCGCCGCCCTGGCAACCGCGGCATGTCTGGCGGGGGCCTGGCCAGCGGCGGCCGCGGCAGGGCCGGCGGCCCGGCTGGCGGCATGGCCGGCGGCTGCGGCGGCGGCCTGGCTGGCGGCGGCCTGGCCGGCGGAAACTGTGACCTGGCCGGCGGCGATGACGGTTTCCCCTTAAAAGGGGGCGGTTTTTTGGTGGAGAGAGAGAGGGAGTGGGCCCTCCCCCTATGTTTCGCTCTTTATGTGGAGTTCATGGGAGGTGAAGTTGAATAGTCAACCCCATGATCTCCCATCTTAGGGCCCGTTTGTTTTAGCGTTTTGGCACCGGTGCGTTTGGGTGAAACGGAGTAGGCCCTTATTTACCGTTTATTTTTCCGCCTCTGTTTCCCTCCGTATGTGTTTCTCCCGAGTTCAAATAGACCGCAGCTGCAAACCTCACGCTTCACTCAGTTTTTTGCGTTTTCTCCTGGCGGTGAGTGCTAGGGTTCTTTCCATCTTCTCGTTCTTCTGCACCGATCGACGCATCTTCCCTCCTATTTTTTGCATCGTCCATCCACTTTCACGGCTTCGTCGACGTTCATCCATCGACGTTCATCCACGCACCATTCTCGGGACCCCCGCAGTCCTCCATCGCCGTTCATCCATCGCCGTTTTTCCGCCTCTTCTGTCGACGACAACCTTCTCTTCTCACCGGCGGTGAAGGGCTTCTCTGCTCCAACAAAGGTATTTCCCGCAGTCCTCTAGGGCTTTCTTCTTCTTGTATGTGCTTTTAGAAAACTCATAACTCCCTTATCCTTCTTGTTTTGTATCCCAGTGAGCCCCAATTCCAAGCGTGTGATCTTCTATCTTTTATTCTGGAGATCAATAAGCAGGTATACCTATCATCCTCTTTTTTATTTCTTGGTCATTTTGGGAAATTTTTGCTACTATATTTGTATATGTGCTGAATTTTTCTTTGGTGATTTTGGATATTTCTTGCTCCTATTCTGCTAGGCCGTGTGTGCTGTTTGTGTTTTTCCAGTGCGTGTGTGCTGTAAAGTGTGTGTGTGTGTGTGTGCATTTGCTACGTGTGTGTGTGTAAAAAATGTGTGTGCTAGGTATGTGATTGTGTGTTTGTGTGATGTAAAGTGTGTGTGTTCAGAATGTTTGTGTGCTAGGTATGTGATTGTGTGTGTGTGTGTGTATTGTTATGTGATTGGTGTATATTGTTATGTGTATTGTGATGTGTATATTGTTATGTGATTGTCCAGTGAGTGTGTGTTGTATGTGTTTGTCCAGTGAGTGTGTGTGTGGTATTTGCTATGTGTTTGTGTATTTTCTACGTGTGTCTGTATTTACTAGTGTGTGTATGTATTTGTTGTGAGTGTGTCCAGTGTGTTGTATGTATGTGATTGTGTATGTGTGTGTGTTTACTGGGAGTGTGTGCTTGTATTTGTTGTGATTTTGTGTGTTTGTGTTGTATATGTGTGTGTGTATTTGTTGTGTTTGCGTTTGTCTATGAGACTGATTTGTGTAGATTTCAATATAGGCTTATGGGTAAACATAAAAAAGGCGGTGTAAGTGCGAATTAGGAGGCCGGTGATGTATTAAATTTTTGTGATCTGTGTTTGAAAGAAATCGAGTTGGGTAATCGCCCAACCACCCACTTTAGTAGAGATGGTTGGACTAACCTGACAACAAATTTCCATGCTCGCACGGGGAATGCGTATGATCGAACCCAAATGAAGAACAAGTGGGATCAGCTTAAAAAAGATTGGAAGTCATGGAGGGAGCTTAAGGGTCGTGAGACGGGGCTGGGGTGGGATCCTATTCGCAAAACGATCCTTGCATCAGAAGATTAGTGGAAAGAACGCCTCAAGGTATGAACTTTTTTTACGTGAGCTTTTATTTTTTGTAATATATGACAATATCTGATATGTCTAATACGTAGTCTGATTCATCTCAGGTACTTCCGAGTGCAAGGAAGTTTCAGTTTGCTGGCATATCACCCGAGTTGGAAGAGAAGTTGCATATGATGTTTAGCCAGGTTGTTGCAAATAGAGATCTTGCATGGGCGCCAAATTCAAGAATCTTTCAGCATGAGTCAGTCGACAAACATGACGGGTCTCTTGAACATGACACACAGGACATCAACGACACTGAGGATACTACAGCTAAACAGAAAAGTGTAGCTAAGGGAAAATGGATTTCTGCAAAGAAGGCAAAGAGTTCTGCAATGGATGAGTTAGTCAAGACATCACGCATTATTGATCGTTGCATGAAGGAGCCACCTTGCATACAGATATCTTCATCCTTGTGTTGGGATATAATGCAGAAACTATCCCCAGACACAGCCAAATAACACAGGGTATACAAGAACTAAAATCTGAACAATAAACTCTGCATACGTAAATACTACAACTGCAATAAAATACATAAAGTGTACCGACGTCCGTTACAGAAAACACCGCGGAGAGCCGGACTCGCTTGATCAGCGGGAGAGAGAATTATCTGGACTGCAATCTGCTAGCACAGCGGGCGCACAAGGTTCGCGAGAACCTTCGCCGTCTGATAACGACCAAACCACCTTCCACCATCGGAGAAGCTCCGTCGAGGCCAACTGCACTCGAGCACGCCATCGACACCAAGCCGCACCACCAGAGAAAAACACCATCAAGGCTACTGCACTCCCATATGCCTTCGCCGTCACGCCCTCACCGACGAAGAGAAACTCTGTCAAGGCCACTGCACCACCGCGAGCCTTCGCCGCCATGCACGCACCGCCATCATCTCCTCGCTTCGCCTCCATCGCACGGTGTTGCACCCACGACAACCACCGGAGGCATCCTACAGGGGTCTTCCACCCCTCGCGGCACCAAGAGCAAGACGGCGGCGGCGGCGACGGCGGCTCCGCCCTCCAACACTAGCAAAGTCGGCTTTCTCTTACGCCAAAAGAAACCCAGGCGGCTGCTTCTCCTCTAAATGATTCAAGGGCTTCATTCACCTCTCCACGGTGAACTATATATATATTCAAATATATTGATTGCTTATGTAGTTTTTCCTCTCCCCTTGAGGATCTCCTATATATATATCTATATATATAATTTTGATTTTTCATATTAAGTTCAAGAGAGGGCTCTCTCTCTCTCTCTTAAAATAAAACCATTAAGGTTCCGTTGGGGGGACTTATTTTCACCTCAAGCGGTCATGACGCATGAATCCGGACTTAATTTAAGTCCGGGTTCATGCGGTCATGACCGCTTGACCGGTGAAAATAAGTCCCCCCAAAGGAACCTAAATGATGAAGATTTCTATTTGTGACTCACTAATTCTCATACCATCCATGGTGTTTTTGCAAAAAGGAAATACTGGATCTGTTTTGAATCTGAATCCGAACCAAAAATATAACACCTTGTTAACCATTCTCGAGACTATTTCAGAGTTGGAAACAATGACAGATGTTATGACTGACTCTAATATAGATTTCTACCACTATTGCGTCAGCTTTTTGAGACAGAAACAGAATCAAGAAATATTTATGAGCATGCGGCAGGATTAGCGTTTAACATGACTGCAGACTTGTTATGCCAAAAATTTACAATAGTTTTTTTTCCTTTGATCAGAGCACTTGACTCTATGCTTTATTTATTTCGATGTTGTGCTACATTCTTTGTTGGAGATTTACTATTATGTTTTTGCATAGAAGATGTTGCAAAATTATGTTGGTTTATTATATTTTTGTACTTAATCTTGTTGAAAGTAACGTTCAATTTTTGACACAAATTCCTACAATGCTAAGCCCGGATCAGAGCGAGGAGACTTAGCAGGTAGCTGCTTGGTTTTATCGGGATAGAACAATCGGGGGACAACAATTTGTATTAGTATCGAATCATCAGTTATCCTTGAAAGGTGGATCCTCCAGCACAACTTGTATGACATCAAGCCAAATTGGTGCTAGATTGATTGATGAACTTATGGATGGACACCCTCATAGATTTTTCAGTGCCTTTAGAATGTCGAAGGTAATATTTATTGATTTGCTGACACTTCTCACACAAGAATATGGATTGCAAGGATCTAGGAGGATTCTATCACGTGAAGTGTTTGCAATTACTTTGCAGATTTTAGCCCACAATTTATAAATGCAAATTGTGGGCGAACGATTTCAACACTCCACAGAAACAATTAGTAAATTCTTTACAAAATGGTATAACTGCAATTAAGAGCCTATCTTCTGATGTCATTAGGCATGTAGATCCACATTTCAATGATATTCCCCCGCAAATTTTAAATGATGTTCGATACATGCCATTTTGTAAGGACTGCATAGTAGCTATTGATGGAACACATGTGGACGCTCGAGTTCCTGCTGATCAACAAGTTTCTTACATTGGTCGGCATGACAAAACGACACAGAATGTCATGGCAGTTTGTGATTTGAACATGTGTTACACTTTTGCATTAGCAGGTTGGGAGGGTTCTACTCATGATAGGCGTATATTTCAACGTGCTCTCATGGACCCCAGTTATAATTTTTCCATACCCGCCACCTGGTGAGTCTTGTGCATCTTGAATCTTTTTTTATAAGAAATATTGAAGTATATTTTATTCACACTTAGCTTGCAATATATATTTTGCAGGCAAATATTACGTAATAGATGTCGGATATCCACTACAATGCGGTTTTCTAAAATCATATTCAGGTACACGGTATCATTTATCAGATTTTAGAAGGGGCAGTAGACCCATACAAGGGTGTCAGAAATATTCAATCAGGCTCACTCGTCGTTGCGCAATGTTATCGAACGTTCATTCAACGTGTTGAAAAAAAGTGGAAGATACTTAAGGATATGCCGCCATACAGTTTGACAAAGCAATGAGATATTGTGATTGCAACAATGATATTGCATAACTACATTCGCAGACATCCATCCCGCACAGACATTCATTTTTGAGCTTGTGATGTAGGCGAACATTTCATTTATCCAGCGGACCTTGGCTCAAGTGGAGACGATGTTATAGGGATTCAGGTAGGAGTGGATGAGATGATGAGATTGCGTGACTCAATTGCCAAACAATTGCACCGCGCTTGAAAGCATTTTTCATGATTTCAACAAGTTTACATGTAACGTCGAGTATCTGTATATGTTTGAACTGGGCCTTACGGCAACGGCCATCGCTGAGGGTTAATAAAATATTTTTTGCTTGTTTCCATTTAATTATTTTAATGGTTTAAATATAATATATATATTATATATATATATATATATATATATATATTATATATATATATATATATATATATATATATATATATATATATATAATTAGAAAAAAGAATAGAAAATATTATATAATAAAAAAATTTCAACCCTCAGGTCTCCGTTTCCAACCGCAGTATTGTCAAACAGTTCTCTGTTTTGAACAGCTCTGGAAACACAGACTATTCAAACAGATCTCCATTTCCAACCACCAGTTTTCAACAGCTCCATTTACAAACCTGCATTTACAACAGCTCATTTTACAACCGCAACTGCTCGATCTATCAAATGAACCCTTAATCTATTTGTGTAAATCAATCTTAATCTACTACTTGTTCAATATTTTTCTTGACTAAGTAGCACTGCCGCTACCACATGACATGGTACATAGATTTCAGCGCCCATAGTAATAAATCAATAATAATACTTGAAATAAAATATTAGGTCAATTACAAAATCGGCTTGAGCAAATTATTGGGAACTCGAAAACCGCTCGAATATTAAGTCAAATTGGAATTGCTTAAAACCGATTCGACTGCATTTGAATCGATCAACTTGACTCGAATCTGATTTCAAGTCGATTTCAAGCCAGCCGTGCATCGCTCGAAATCTGATTCGAACCAGCTCAAATTTATTAAAAATATTATGTATTTATTAATATATTTTTATTTTAAAATTAAAAACACTAAAATTTAAACCTTAATAAAAAGAATGAATACTTAAGTGTTTTATTTGTTAAAGTTAGAGGTTGCCAAATTTAATTTTGAGCCAACTAGATATAAAGAGAAAAAATGTCCGATTTCGAGCCGGCTTGATTCGATTTTGAGTCGACTCGGAATCAAACAATTTCAAGTCGAGCTGTCTCGACTCAAAATCGATTTCAATTTTGAGTCGAGTTTGAATGAAATTTTTTGATTTTGTGCCGAGCCAAAATCGCTCGAACTCGACTCGATATCAGTCATAATCGTACAATGCAAATCAAACACAATTAGGATGCGTTACTTAGGATGAAATTGAGATCCTGAAATTAGAAGATTAGAATTGATGGGGTCGTACTCAATTTATTGGCAAACCGGGTTGCACATAGCCAAAAAATCCACTCCCCGACTAACAAAGTGGGGGGTTACGATTTAAACTGCTTTGCGCGGGATCACCACGACCGATCCACGCCATTACTACCACGCACCGGATCGAAACCACCACACGCGGGATCACCAACCGTCGTTTGGGATCCTGTGCGCCGGTTTCCACACGATCGGTCAGCCGCCCCTTTCCTCGGTCGCCTATGGCAAGGCCGGCCGGGGAGGCGCCAGCCCCATGGAGGCCAGCCACCCCTCTTCTCTCTGACCGCCTACAATGAGGATGGTCGGGGAGGCGCCGCCCCGTCGAGGCTGGCCGCCCCTCTTCTCCCAGACTGACTACGTTGATGGAGGCCAGGGAGGCGCCGACCCCGTCGAGGCCTACCGCCGCTCTTCTCCCTGACCGCCTACGGCGAGGCCGACTGGGGAGGCGCCGACCCCGTCTAGGCCGACCGTTGCTCTTCTCCCCGTCCCCCTAAGGCGAGGCCGGCCGGGGAGGCGTCGGTCCCATCGAGGTCGGTCGTCCCTCTTCTCCCCGGCCGCCTATGATGAGGCCGGCCGGGGAGGCGTCGACCCCGTCGAGGCATGCCGTGTAAGAACCCTTTTTTTCGGGTCTTATGCCAAGAACCACTGCTTTGTGGTGACACCAACTCTCGAGGAGGTCATCGCCACAAATTGTCAATTCTGCCGGCAAGTACTCGACCATATATCACAGAAGAAAAGAAGTAAACATATATAGATATGAATCCAGAACACAATCACAATGCAATATATGTATATAAAGTCCATACCAGGTATAAGACTGAATAACAAGTAATACTGAATCTGAAAGGAAGATAAAAGGGCTCCTGCCCGATACAGATAGTCCTCACTACATAACGCTTGCATAAGTAAAGCTACTAGTTACTCACTGATCCCACGACTGCTGCTGCTGCTGCCACACCGGGACTAGGTTGGTTCACCTCCTCCTAGACGTGTTGATTCCCCTGGTGTTGCACCCTGTCTCCCAAGTGGTGTCCCTGGTGTTATGCCCATCAGGTCGTTAGTTTACACCAAGTCTTGGTACCCCTCCCTCCCCCTTGCGACACCTAGGCACCGTGCGGGGGAGGATGAAAGGAAAGGGATTGAAAGTGGAGAGTAAGCCCGAGCAAGTGACAGTGGCCCTAACTATCATATGATAAAAGTATTTAATATAGTAATGTCAGGTATATGAAGAGCAAGTAAAAGCAGCAGTATGATGGAAATAACAATTAAAGAAAAAGTAGAGCAGCTAACTATCATCACAGAGAAAGTAACCTTAGCTTATAAGAATGCTCATACATACTTATAAGTTAAGAGGTCATTTTGCAAGGCCTAATCTATAAAAGATCTCATATTAATTTATACGTTATGGGTAAAGGTTTTATACATGTTATGTATGACATAAAATGTTATGCATGCTAAATGATGAATTTCATATATGTGAAACGCACCCACCCGACTCTATGTGCACAGACCTTTAGCTCCCCCATTCGGATTAAGCTAAACTCTCAGGTACCTATTGTAGTGGCAAACGGAGGAGGTGGGTTGGGCCTCCCCACTCCTAGGTCGGTATTCACACTACCCAGCTTAGACCCTGCGTACTACTCGGTACACCCATAGTCAGGTGCTACAGAGTCTCTTGTACTAGTGCTGGCAAAACCACCAGTCTTTATGGGCTAAGTGAACACTTACACTTACCGAGTCAATGTATCGACGTCGGTGTGAACGACCATCCAATAATGAGGACCCACCACTTAATGCACATGCACACATGCTATAAGAGCTCCCAAGCCATCAACTCTTCAAACTTAAACCATCTTTCTATCAACACCGAGCTCATCGCTCGTGAATCTATACCAACTATCCTCCCGAAATGACGAGGTGAGTGTATTTGATGGTGGTTTATTAAAGGTTACTCTTTTAGTCGGCTTATTCTTACAGTTTATGGTTAACCTTGGACTGCCCAGAGCATTCCCTGTGAAGGGCTCTCGAGGGCACTAAGAACTATGATGAGTTGAAGCCCAAAGTTCTCTTTCACAAGGCACTAACTTTTATGAGTATCTATTTATTACCAAACCTTTTCCCCACGTTGCCTTTTAGCTAATACTAAGTGAATTTATATTCCCCGGGAGAAGACGATACTCCGTCGACCCCAAGCACTCCCATCTCCATGATACCCAAACTACTTAGGATTTGGCCCTAAGGGTGACCTCATCAAGACCCCACCTAAACTTGGTGCACCCATTATAATTCCACCCATGCATGGTCTACTATTCTACCCTGAATTCTTGAATTCACTATATGAAGACCAAGCGTCTATCCTAAGCATATGAAGGTAAATACTTCAAATATTTTGTCTATAACCTTATAATTATTACCGTGGGTCTACCATGACATATTGAGCCCAAAACCAGAACTTGACATTTTTTCTAATTAAATCAACCTTTAAATAATTTTCCAAAAATCATTCCTCCTATGACTTTGAACATGAAGTATAAGATTCTGACTTGCAATGACCTTACTAAAATTTCCGGAGCTTTTTATTGACTACATGGGCGGATCTAGAGGGGGGCCCCAGGGACACTGACCCCCTATTATTTTTTGGAATTATCTAGAAGGACCAATAAAATTAGATATTAGCACACCTGAAATTGATAATTATTTTGATATTGAACTAGGGATCCAGGGAGGCAGTGAACTGGGCGATCCAGGCTGGGCGGTCAGTGCAGGCAAATAAAACCCCAATGCAGCCTCACGAGTCGCGACATTCAGGCTATTCCGATATTTATTAGGGCTTCTTTCTCTGAGTTCAGTGTCTTCCTCTTCGCTGTTCACTCCTCCTTGGGACCTCGTCGTCGCCACTACTCATAGAGTCGCAGCCCGCTGCTTCGTTGCTTCTTTGCCCAGCTTGCTACAAACATTTGAAGCGAAAACTGGTTTTGTGAAGAAGTATGTCAGTTCTTTATCAAAAGTGACAAATTGAGTACAAATCTGATTCTTCAATATCTCTTCTCTAATGAAATGACAATCCACCTCAATGTGCTTTGTTCTCTCATGAAAGACAGGGTTCTTTGATATATAAATGATGACTTTATTATCACAGAACATAGGAAGAGGATGGCCGTAGACTTCTCCCAAGTCAAGCATAAGTGCTCGTAGCCATTTCAACTCGCAGGTAGTTGAGGCCATGCTCATATACTCTGCTTCAGCACTAGACCTTGAAACCACTGTCTGCTTCTTGTTTTTCCAGCTAACAAGCTTTCCTCCTACAAAAGTGCAAAAACTTGATGTAGACTTTCTATCCTCTTTGCTATCAGGATAGCTGGCATCAGAATATGCTTCAATCTTCAGGTGACCATTCTTCTGAAACAACAAGCCCTTTCCGAGAAACTCTTTCACATACTCCAGAATGTTCATGACAGATCGAAGATGACACTCTCTAAGATTCTATATAAATTGACTGACCTTCCCAACTACATAACAGATATCTGGTCTAGTAACAGTCAGTTATATAAGTTTGCCTACAAGCCACCTGTATATTGTGAAATTTTGAAGAAGAGGAGAATCATCAGTCCACCCTTTATCATCACCAACCACCATCGGGCAACGAGCAGGTTTCGTGCCAAGAAGACCTGTCTCCTTTAAGAGATATAACACATAATTTCTCTTTGAAAGAACCACCGAGTTCCTCTTTCGTGAAATCTCAATTCCCAAAAAGTACTTCAGAGTTCCCATATACTTAGTAATAAAATATTGCTGAAGATGTCATTTGGCTAGATCAATGCCTTCTCTATCATCACCGGTCAAAAGAATATCAACAATGTAGATAGCAAGAACTACAAGGCCTTTAGAAGTCTTGCGTAAAAAAGAGAATGATCAACAGAGCTTTGATTGAAACCAATAAGAGAAACAATTACACTAAACTTTTCAAACCAGGCTCATGAACTCTTCTTCAAACCATAAATCACCTTCTGAAGCTTGCACACCTGAGACTCCCCCCTGAACAACATACCTAGGAGATTGCTCCATGTAGACCAACTCAGGCAAATTCCTATAAAGGAAAGCATTCTTTACATTAATTGAGACATTTCCCAGACTCTATTAACAGCCACAGAGAAGAAGCACGAATAGTGCTGATGTGAGCAACAGGGGGAAAAGTATCAAAGAAATCTACCCCATATGTCTGAGTAAATCCTTTTGTCATAAGCCTTATCTTATAGCGATCAACAGAGCCATTTGAAAGATATTTAACCCCAAAGACCCACCGACAACCAACCACATCAACATCCAGAGGTGGGGGGACAAGAGTCCAAGTCCCTCTCTTAGTTAACGTGTGCATTTCTTCATCCATAGCAGCTTTGCACTGAAGAATAACAAGAGCTTCTTGATATGTTTTCAGAATGACTGTAGAAGAAATAACAAGCGCAAAATGCTTGGCGTTCGGGGAAAGCTGAGCATATGAGACAACATCAATCAGATGTTGAGTACATTGTCGAACGCCTTTTCGTATTGCAATTGGAAGATCAAGATCACTACTAGCTGGAGAGGCAATATACTATCAGAAGAAAGAAGAGGCTCAGGAATAGGCACAGAGGGCGCCAAGGGCAACACAGCAGGCTCTAGAGAAAGAGACTGAGCAACAAGAGTAGATATGAAAAGAACCGGCTCTATTCGAGGTGCCGAGAGAATAGGCAGGGAAGAAGAAGTATCAGCATGCACGAGAGAAGAAGTAGGGGAAAAATACAGAGTATCTTCAAAGAAGGTAACATCTGCGGAAACGTACTGTTTGCGCATGAGAGGATCAATACATCAATACCCCTTTTGAGTAGAACAATAGCCAAGAAATATGCATTTAACTGAACGAGTTGAAAATTTGTCATGTCCAAGAGAATGGACGTGGACAAACGTCGTACATCCAAAAGTTTTAAATGACAAAGGAAATGGTTCGACTTCTGGTTATAAAAAAAGAAAAAAGGACTCTTGCACTGAAGAACAGACGAGGGAATACAGTTAATGAGATAGCAAGAGAGAAGAACCGCATGACCCTAATAAGACCGAGGGACATTCATTTGCAAAGAAAGACTGCGACCAACATCTAGAAGATGACGATTCTTGCATTCAGCAACGCCATTCTGTTGAGACGTATATGGACAACTTGTTTGATGAACCAAACTCTTGGTCACACAAAAGTCAGAGAATTGATGACTGACATATTTTTTAGCATTATCAGTACGAATAACCTGAATGAGCACACAAAACTGTGTGAAGATCTCATTATAAAAGGTAGTGAAGACAGAGAACAGTTCAGAATGATCCTTCAAGAGATACATCCAAGTGCACCTGGAGAAATCATCAATGAATGTGACAAAGTATAAGCTTCCCCGTCCAACAGTAGCAACAGGAGAAGGACCCTAGATGTTAGAGTGAACTAGTTCAAAAGGACGCGAAGAAAAATGACCCGTTCGAGCTGGGTAAGAAGAGCGATGATGTTTACCCAACTCACATGCTTTACATTTCAAAGGAAAATCTGTCGAAGGAAAGTCTGGAAAAAGTTGATGAATGAGGCGAGAAGGAGGATGACCAAGACGACGATCTCACAGCTGAACAAAGGAAGTGGAGAAAGAGCAATGTCATGGTCAAGAAAAAAAAGGCCACCACTAACAGTACCAGTAGCAATCGTAGCCTTGAAGACAGAATCAGAGAAAGAACAAGTGGTGCCAGTAAAAGTAATCGTGCAATTTAACTTAGTGCAAAGAGCATGAACATAGAGTAAATTGCACGGGAAAGTAAGGACATAGAGGGTGTCCTCTAGCAATAAAGACGAAGATAGACACACAGTGCCAATACCATGCATAGGAGCAGAAGTCCCATCAGTAATAACAACAGGGGACAGCCTGTTCTATTCAAGCAAAAAGGAAAACAAATATGAGTTGCCAGTCATGTGACAAGTGGAACTAGAGTCAATAAGGCACTTATCAGAGGAGGGCACAAGAGCACGAGTAGTAGAAGAGAGAAGGGAAGTCATCATCAAGAAGAAATTAAGTAGCATAAAGACTAACCACACGGTTAGAAACAAGCCAAACAAGAACAAGCCATCAAAGAAGACGCAAAAGGCAACCGACCACAGGAAAGGTCGTAGAAATAGGAGAAACTGCACGGTCACGGTGTCAACACGCCAGTGGCTAGAAATACGAAACGACCACAATATGGTACTCGCAACAAAGAAGAAACAAGCCGCAGGAAGACAACCCGCGAGGAGAAAGAAGAGAAGAAAGAGCAAACAGCGAAGAAGTCGCGCGAATAGAACAAGCCGCAATAAAGAGAGACTAACAAAGGCGGCAAGAGCAAAAGAAGCCGCACATCAAATCGTGCGAACACCATAAGTCGCAGAGACAAGCGACTAGCAAAGAAGGCGCGCCAATAAGAAGAAAGTGATGCAGCAAGCTCAGAGCCGACCCGCTCTGGCGACCCTCACGGCCTGGCTAGAGGACCACGACTAGCGGCCCACTGCTGGGCTGCAGCCCAAGCACTCCACCCATGACCACACCTATTCTCAGTGCGGCGGGATGTTGAGGCAAGGTCTCGAACCCAGCCCCCTTGATAAATCCCTTTCCTAACAGGGACTATCACCACAAACTTTATTGCTCCATAAAGATAATTATTACATAGGTATGCCCCCTGATTTATAGAAACTGGGGGAGATGAGAGAATTATAACAAACAATGTGGGACTAAATACAATCCGCGTGGCTTATGCGGTTTGATAATGTCAAACCGCACACTATACAAAAGAATGGCAAAACTCCCAACAACACTAAGGGTAACCGCCAGTCCGTCAGAGAAGACTGCTGGGCAAGCCGCCAGACCGTAACTGCAGGTTGTCACCAGGATGCAGTTGCGGCTAATCACCAGACCATTACTACAGGTAGCCACCTGACCGCATCTGCAAGTAATCATCAAACCGTTGCTGCGGCAAACCTCCAGACCGCAACTGCGGGTTGCCACCAGGCCGCAGTTGTGGCTTATCATCAGATCGCTACTGTGGTAAGCCTCCAGACCGCAAGAGCGGATTGCTCCCAGGACATAATTGCGGTTAACCACCAGACCGCCAATAGAGGATCACTACCATACCGCTGCACCAACCCTCCAGACAACTAGACTGCCTGAACTAGCCACCAGGACTAATCGCCGACCGCCCAAGCTGCTAACCGCCCGACTAGAGAGACAAACCGCCAATTTCTAACAATCTTTACGAAGAAATAACAACCTGAGAATGATGAACTGCTAACTCCTCAACACCCCTCTAATACCATGTAAAAATTTCACAAAATGGGATGAAAGCCGAAAAAGGTCACAGGAACACTCAACCAAAACCAAAGACAAGTAAAAATCAGTAGCAACAATAACATAAGAGTCTCCAATTGAAACTAACTTCTTTACAGAGCGAGAAATATATTGCAAGACATGATTTACAATACAACCAAGGAAACAGAAATCTGCAACAAGATAACCGCGCGGACAGCAAATTGTAACTGCACTAGTCGCCAGTCTGCAAGCGGAGTCAGCTGAAGTCGCCTACTCGCGACTAGCTGTGCGAACAACTTGAAGATGAAATGGTGAAGGAACTTGAACAGAACCCGCTGATTGGCCGGGCAAACCGCTCTGCTTATCTACAACTCGGAGGAAGAGAACAAGTCGCATAAACCCCGACCTGCTGTTTACCGCTGACTGCTATCCACGAACTGTTGCACACCAAGTTTCCACTATCTGCCTAGTCTCCTGATATTAGCCGCACAACCTGCATAGAACCAACTTTCTTAGTCGTAGCGGTTAGAAAACTGTAACCCTAAAAACAAAGCGAGAGCTAGTTCTCACTGTTCACTATTATTCATGACGAGTCGAGGACTCCTATTTATAGGTGTGAGGAGGAGTGTCGTCACCACTCATAGCAATAGGATAACCGCTCGTCAGACCCGTGGGCAAACATCACGAGTTCGCATATAAGCGCGGACACCATTCTTGTCTGCAAGAATGACCAGACCGTCAAACTTGCGGACACAACTCCAGTCGACACAAAACTTTGGCCTGCGACAACCATGCCGCCAACTTGCCGAGCTCGATGAGCTCAAGAAGCAGTCCGCACACACGTGATCTCGCGCGAGCTAGGAAACTTCCCTGGTCTTAGTCACACGGGACTAAGCCCGGCCCACAGTGGCAAGCTTCGCGGTCTCCAAATAACCGTGCCACCTGAACAAGACCGTGCCTAAGCTGAGCAACATCAGTCCGCCACCTTGCGGACTGCTCCATCAGACAGTGCAGCCTTCAGGCAAACTAGTCCGCGCAACTGTGCTGACCTTCACGATCTAACAACCAGACCGCAAGCACAGAAACAAGCCGGA
Organism: Platanthera guangdongensis; assembly: GCA_039583875.1. Taxonomy (NCBI): domain Eukaryota; kingdom Viridiplantae; phylum Streptophyta; class Magnoliopsida; order Asparagales; family Orchidaceae; genus Platanthera; species Platanthera guangdongensis. The sequence goes on from CM077163.1 coordinate 227,328,465, forward strand.
CACAGGCAAACTCCAGAAGAGTCCGCAACAACACATATGTCGGACTCAACGAACTCCAAATGAGTCTACCACATCCGCGGTTAGCCAAACCTAACCTCTTGGTGTACCAAGGATGTTTGCTGAATCAGACCGCAAGAGATAACCGGCACCTGCCAAAAGCAGTCCACCAAAGCTGCCCGTCAGGCCGCGACCGACTCTGCGGTCTATGCGGTCTGCCCAGTTAGACCGTCCAACTTCACGTTTGCTCTCACTTCAACAATTTCAACAAATCCGGTCTACCAAGAGAATTGAGTTGGTCGCAGCAAAGGTATTGAGTGGCTTCAAAAGAAAACATGGAGGCCATAGTGATCGAGCCCCTCCACAATCAAATACAACCATAGAAATTACAAAAAGACTCAACCTCAATGTTGTATCGTACTTCCTATTATCCAATTATTTTTGTCGGATAAATTAATATGGATTTTAATTTCCAATACCTTCTTTTAAATTATCTCCAAATTATCTCATTTTTAATTATCTGGATTTGTTAATTTATTTACAAATGAATTAATACTCATTTTGGATCCAAGTTGAAGAAATCAAGTCCAATATTGTTCATAATTTATTGGTCTTATATATATATATATATATATATATATATATATATATATATATATATATATATACTATATTTATTCAAACATGCCTTAAATAAGATTGAATTCATCATACCCCTTCATCTCACTCTCAGCAACCGTCTGATATCTCCACTTTTTCTCTACAACCTACTTAAACCTCTCATTTGAATCAGGTTGCCAAATGAAAATTTGCACGCATTGTCTAATTTAATTTCTGATTTGAACTATCACTTTATCCCACGATGTGGGACTATATGATTTTATTATAAACTTAAAAAAAGGCAATAATATTCAATGATATGTCTTGACCATTTGATATCACATGCGCAGTATGAAGTTAAAATGCACGCGCAGTTAGTCCAACTTTTTTATTGTTCGATATTATTTATAATTTGCCGCGTATTGCCTGTCACTCTATATATATATATATATATATATATATATATATATATATATATATATATATATATATATATATATATATATATATATATATATATATATATATATATATATTAATATAGAAGAAAGATAGGGCTTTTAATTACTGCATTGAAAAATTTATCAGTTTACGTTATTTTTGGGACTCAGTGAATCTTCACAATATCATGAAATTAATTAAGATATCGATCTCCGTGTGATTTTTTTAAAAATTGCTCACATTATTATTATTATTTATTACCTATATTTTATATATAATTTTTTTTTGCTTATAGCTAGATTTTCCCTCAACAATCTCACAGGACAGTTCATATACTATGTATTTGTCCTAGCTTCACATGCACACACAATTGTGGAGCATTTCTTCGGTCCGGGTCCCGTATGTTGTCCAGGACCAATGAAATGCTTGGAACCTGTGGGGCATACGAAACATAGATTTACTTTGCACAACTGGCCCCAATAAACCTTGTATTTCATTGGTCCCGGACGCCAACTAACATTTGGGACATGAACGGAAATTTTATCGACATTGTTGAAGGCTAGCTTTTTCAAAGATAGGTGCAAATATATATATGCTAGAATTGAAACAAAATACATATAAGATCATGCAAATATATATATGCTAGAAGTGCTTCCTTGATTTAGAGACATTAATACAACCTACTCTGTGTTTGGCCCCCCGTTGCAACTTGCAAACCAGTCCAGTGGCATGCCGGGAAGGAGAGAGAAAACGGCCGGGCTGAACGGCGGGCTGGAGCGCGAGAGACCTGCGGCAAAACCTCCGTTTTTCTCATTTTCAAGCTGGCCAGGGTGGACTGGAGCTTGCGAAATCTTCTCAAATGCTTTTCCTCCAACTCAGCCATGTCGGAGCGGTGCCCCGCCGGATTCTCAAACACAGCCCTAATCACAAACAATTCCGTTCGTGTGAGATTTTCTTTGATGATCAATGAAGTTCAACGTACTATATATTGAGCTTAATGTCGTCATTAATCAAAAATTTAGATTGGTTGTTGAAGTAGTTTTTGAAACACGGTGAAAATAAAGCTAATTAATTTCAATTATGTCCATCCATCCGTGCTTCAACCGTATTATGATTGGAGTCATCTTTAACGAGGGCCTATTGAATTCAATTGTGTTCTCAAATTTACTTACAAAATTAACTTTGAGTTCAAAATGCCATAGTAATTATGTTGGCAATATGACATACATGCATAATCACATAATGGCAAAAATGTACCTAGTTGATGTTATGATTGTTGCTGCAAATAAAAAAACTTGGTGTGCTAATTTCAATTATTGCACATAAGCTAGCATGCTCAATTATAGGTTTTTGAACTAAAGTACATTGTTTTAATCCGCATTAAAGGAATAATTGAATACAAATCTTTAAAATTGATCTTTATTAGAAAATTTACTCAAACAAACAAAGGTAATTCCCTGATTGCGTGCCTTGAAGTGGTGCAAATTAACAAGACTAGCTATTTAAAAGAAACAAAGGTGGTATTTCTTGTTATGAAATATTGGTACGATCCACGACAATATTGTCACCGTGGATAGCGCAACGGAAATTAAGCCGAACAATAACAATAACGCAAACGAAATAACGACGAGAAATCCAAGCACACAGACGACACAAAAATTTTACGTGGTTCAGAGATTAATGACTCCTACGTCCACGGGGAGAGCACCGGAGAAGAACCACTATAAGAATAAGAAGCAATGTTTACATCAATATTATAGCTAGAACCTGAGCGGATAAAGATGAACTTGTCGGTGATCTCCGACGATCAAGAGCCACCAGCCAAAACACCCCCAAGCAGCCGGCCCTCCCTTACCGGACTGGACGGAAAAGAAGGAATCCGCGGCTATAGACATCGGCCGGCTCTGGAAGGGAAGAAGCGGGATGCGAAGCTGGCTCTGGCCACTCTCGACGGGAAGAACGAGAATCCCTGTGCTGGCTCTCTCTCGGACGGGAAGAACGGCAAAATGCTGCAGCCGGCTCTGCCAACATTTAACCCTAATAATTTAGCCGATATAATCATAGGATTATATATAGGGGCAATTGAACAGCCCGGTTCAAAAGGAGCGGCAATCATAACAATTTCTACCTATAATTGCCATTGAATTTGGCGATATTGTTAATCACTCAAAAAAATCACAAAAGCTCTCCTTCTTTATCTTACTTATTTCCTACCAATGCAATAGCATATCTAAATCTCCATTAATTGAAGTTGTTCATGTTAGAAATGTTTTCAAATGAGAGAATATTATAAAAAGAATAGTTGACATCTTTGAATAAATGACACCTTTTTAGCATTAAGGAGAATGATGAAAACACAAGGTACAAAAAAGTATGATTTGTGGTGAGAGTTACAAGAGAAGGAAGATATTAACTTCAACTATTATTAGGAAGCCATTCGTTCTTCAATTATAGATTAATATCATGACAAAAACATTATCTTAAGAAATAACATGTCAAGATAGTCTTTTGACATAGTGACTTTGAGGATGACATTTGTATAAAACAGTTGTAAATTTGATATTATTTTTTAACAAAGAAATTTAATATGTAAGTTAAAAAAAATTAATGGCTTAAAATGCGCTATCCTATGATTTGACAAGTTTTCAATTAATTTCAACAAAAGAAATATTGTTCATTGTTATTATATTAAAGATAATAGATGCAAAAAAACTTGTTTTATTCTTAATATTATTATAGGACAACATTTAAATGACAATACATATGTCAAGATTGTTGAGAAGATAGATATATATTTTCAAGAGACAATTAGGTTAATTTCCACAACAACTCCATGTGCAGTTGAATATTCTCATTAATTTTGCATGATACTTGATGATGTTAATAACTTCTATTTAAGCGTGAGTGAAGGTAGATTTGGAGGGTTAGCTGTGATGTGAATGGAGAGAGCGAAGTGAATACTGGTGCAAGAATTCCTTGTGATTGACCCTCACTCATGGCTTATGCTAGTGAATTGTTGCTCTCTAATTGAAATAGTAACTCCTAGATGCATTTAGGAGGAATAGAAGAGTATATATGGTCAAATAAATATGCAAGACTTATATTTTTAAGAGCGAATAAAAAATAATTTTGAAAAAAAATTGCATCGATTCAAGCACTTTTTAATTTTCTCCTCAATATCCATTTTTCTAGATCTTACAAAAAATTAGCTGAGTATATTTAAAGAAAACTAACCATATAGTACTTAAATCTTACGAACAGGATTTGCCTTTGTCTATTTTGTTCATATCCAATTCTCAATTTTAATTTTTGTCATTGTAATTTAGACCAAGCAAATTGTAAGCTATGTGCGGCCTCTGAACTCTGCACATGAAATTGTCAAATAAAAAAATAAGCCAAATATATTCTTCAAAGTTTGCTATACACATGTGATTGAGCAATGAACAAGAGTTACTTAATGCTACAAAATATATGACAAATATGTGCCAAATCAATCCTTCTCCAAATTCCAAAGTGCACAATGACAATGTGCCAAATTAATCCTTCTCCTAGCTTTCAATTGAATGATGACCATCAAATTTATGACTTTTTCAAGTTATTCAAATACCACTAATTGAATGATTTCATGCAATGTTATTTAAAATTTTATTTTTTTAAAATTCTATTATTAATTATTAATATAGTATATTTGACCCCATATTTAAGGTCACATTGGATGGCATGCCACCTCAAGAATAACTATGATATTATAATACTAATTAACTATTTGATTAGGTCATTGGATTAGTGACATTTAGGAACAAGCTATTTAAGCATGTCAACAAAAAAAAATAGTTAAAATTTATTGAAGAATAAGGCACAAATAAACCTAACAATCACTATAGAAATAATACAAAATTTTTTGCTTAAATTGACAACTTTGATATCATTGGCATCAAGATGATTACTAACACTAAATGTCATCTACATGGACAATTTATCAGTTGACATTTTATTTTGAAAGTAAATGACATTTTTTTGGAAAATAAATAAATTATGACTTATAATTACAAATTTGCTAACATTCAACATGTTTTTTTAAAAAAATTGATGCTATTTTATTTTAATCATGTTAGCAATATATCTCATATTTAAATCACATTCATGCATTAAATAAATTAATATGCACTTTAATTTATTAAAATTGTCTCTGTTATATGTGATATTCTTTCAATCAATGTTGCATGATCATTTCATAATATATTTTTTTGTAAACATATTAGAAATATATTACAACATTCCACATATTTTCGTTAATGTTTTTTTTAAACTTTTAATATAAATTAATTAAGTATGAATTGAGTTATATTAATCAAAGCATTTGTCTTTTAAATCTTCTTCAATTATTACATTAGTGCTATTTAAATATAATTATTATGTAATATTAAATTACTTTAATTACATAATTTTAACTTTTTTGTTACTTTTTTTTTACTTTGTTCTATTATGATACACATGACTTATTGCTCATCTTCTTATTATCTTACTTTTGTACATTTTAAAAAATATAAGTCAAGTTTATAGCAATCAAATATAAAAAGATGTTAATTTATTTATTAGATAGGTAAAATTGATACATTAAAATTGTCTCCAAGTCCTTGGCATATTTAAAAATTCAATTTGACGTGTCGGCAACACACAATATTTACAATCTTTCCATCCTTCTACAAAAGCAAACCACGCAAAGCTCGAGAACCATTAAACCTTTCAGAATGCATGAAATTTGGAGTCAAATGGACGTAGTGTATGATTCGATTGTCGAATAATTATATGTTCCATTCTTATTTTTATCATAATTTAATTTAATTTCATTCTGATACATTTATGTTAATTTTAATTTATACAATAAAAGTTTTCTATTTTTGTTTCTCTTCAACACAACAAAGGCACAAACAGATATTATTTTTTACTGTTTTTTTCTTTAAATTGTATTCACAATGATAAAGAAAACGAGCGGCCCGGATTGGTCTCCTGTCTGTCTCTCTATCCGTTTCATGTGCGTCTTTCAATGAAGAGGGATACACAGATCTTGAGTTGATGCACGAATATTAATGCAAATCCAAAGGTGAAGAATACGTTCTCACCAGAAATAGCGGAAGGATTTCTAGGAACACAGACTCTGTTCCCTCGGGGCAGGCCGAATGGAACTCCTCCTTCTTCCCCAACGGAGACAAAGACTAAACTCCAAAACAGCATTAGGAATGTCTTCCTAATCCCTCTTCATTATAAAGCCATGGCTATCTCCACCCTTCTTTGTGGTCGATCAGTAAGAAACCCATTCATTACCCTTCTCTTCCCGCCATAAATATCTTGTAACAATGTGCCAAACTCCGGCAGCCATTCCCAATACATCCAAGTCCGGCAACTCCGACGACGGCCGCCACCACTCCGCCCCTCCCCTATCAGGCCTCTCCAAGTCAAAGCTCATCATCACTACTCTACCGTGCACAACAGATGAAGACCCCTTCATCAAACCCAAACTTCCAATTTCCGACATTAATCCCCCCTTTCCCCTGTTTTCAACTTTCGTCGAAGCAAAATCCCTGCTTTCTCTAGCATTCCCCATCATTCTCACCGGACTCCTGCTCTACTCCCGCTCCATGATCTCCATGCTCTTCCTCGGCCGTCTCGGCAGCCTCCCCCTCGCCGGCGGCTCCCTCGCCATGGGCTTCGCGAATATCACCGGCTACTCTGTTCTCTCCGGCCTCGCCACCGGCATGGAGCCAATTTGCACCCAATCCCACGGCGCCGGCCGCCCCCACCTCCTCGCCACCGCCCTTCGCCGCACCGTCCTCCTCCTCCTCTCAGCCTCAGTTCCAATTTCGCTTCTTTGGCTCTCCATGCGCCGCATCCTCGTGTTCTGCGGCCAAGACCCTGCTATCGCCGCCGCCGCCCACTCATTCATCCTCTTCTCCCTCCCCGACCTCCTTCTCCTCTCCCTTCTCCACCCTCTCCGCATCTACCTCCGCTCCCAGTCCATCACCCTCCCCTTAACTGCCGCCGCAGCCGCCGCCGTGTCCCTCCACTTCCCCATCAACTACCTTCTCGTCCCTCACCTCGGCCTCGGCATCCCCGGCGTTGCACTCGCTTCAGTCATCACAAACCTCAACCTCGTCCTCCTCCTTTTACTCTACCTCCGCATCTCTGGCCTTCACCGTCCGGTAGCCCCCTCCCACGACGAAGACACCTTCTCCCTCGCTGGGTGGCGCGCTCTGCTCTCGCTCTCCATCCCGAGCTGCGCCTCCATCTGCCTAGAATGGTGGTGGTACGAAATCATGGTCCTCCTCTGCGGTGTCCTGCTCCACCCACAAGCCACAGTCGCATCCATGGGAGTTCTCATCCAAACCACCTCTTTAATCTACATTTTTCCCCATTCTCTCGGTGCCAGCGTGTCGACCCGCGTGGGCAACGAGCTCGGGGCAAACCAGCCCGACCGGGCCCGACGGGCCACCGGAGTTGGGCTCGCCTGCGGCGCTCTGCTCGGCGTCACCGCCTTCCTCTTCTCCTTCTCCGTCCGCAACATCTGGGCGCGGATTTTCACCGCGGATGCGGATATTATAAGCCTGACGGCGTCAGTGCTGCCGATTCTCGGCCTCTGCGAGCTCGGAAACTGCCCGCAGACGACCGGCTGCGGTGTGCTCCGCGGAAGCGCCCGGCCACGCGTCGCCGCCAACATAAACCTCGGCTCGTTTTACGGCGTCGGGATGCCGGTGTCGGTCCTGCTTGCGTTTTTTGCCGGCCTGGATTTTAGAGGCCTGTGGATCGGTTTGCTTTTTGCGCAGGCGACGTGCCTAGTGCTAATGCTCACTGTTATTTATCGAACCGATTGGGGACGACAGGCACGCCGGGCCCAGTTTCTCACCGGCGGCGGCGGCGGCGTGGATGGTGAGGAGGGTTGCATGCTCGTTAATATTAAGGTCGAGCAGTGCGGAGGGATGCAGAGTCAATAGACTGCAGAGTACAGTGAGCGTGTGTGTGTGTTTGGCTGATTTGCAGGATGTTTGGATTCTGACAAGCCGAGTGAAGACATGAAATTTTGATTTCTTTTTTTTTCTTCTTCTATTTTTAATCGATTAAATTTTATTTTTAGGCATGTAATTATTCGTTGTATTTTTTGGGTTGGGCTCATTATTAAATTATTATTCCTTTAGTCTTAGTCGTATTATTATTATTATTTAACTAAAAAAAGCTAGCATGCAATTAAAACATTAAAAAAATGAAAGAATTAAAAATATATTATTGAGGTCGATAATTTTTCTACCAAAATATATAAAAGAGATATTAATTAGTAGAAATTAAGAAATATGTGTTATATGATTGGATGTGTGCTGCTTTTACAATCCTTAATTTCTTTTTATTTATTTCTATTATAGACAATATAAATTCAAAATATGTTTAGAAAAATTAATAAAAGGACATAAATTTGAAAATTCAATGATTATTTGTATTAAATAATAATAATAATTTTTGGTCACATATGTCATTTTTAAACGACAAACCAATGTATTGTTAGTTTGAGGACTTATTTGAACTAATGTATAAATGAGAAGACTTGTTTGAAACAAATGAAAATTAATAGACTTAATTGAAATAGGCCTAAAGTTAAGAGATCAATCTGAATATTTTGTCATTTTCGTGTGTGTGTAACCATGGAGCTTTCTATAAATTTGCAAAATTATAGGTTGCATGTGTCTGTATCTTAAAAAAAAATCTCAAACATTACTTTACATTTCAAGATATGCATGCACAATTATTGGAGAAGGATTTGTAATTTTAAGAGGAGGGGTGCAACTTACAATTATTCAAACTTTCAAGTGAATTTGAGTAATTTATAGTATTACGATATTTAATGTCTGGAAAACCTTACTCGTCATTTGTCTATAAAACTTAAGAATTTTGAGAAAAAATTATTTCGTTGGCGTAACAGTCATTGAAAAACAATCTTAGAGGGTCATTCGATTTTTCCAAGATTCAGTGAATCGGACCGCCTTATCTTGAAATTGGACCTGACGTGCAAACAGCCAATGAAAAACAACAGCAACGACATGTGGCTTTTTTTATCTTGAAAAACCCAAAAGGGGTGAAAAACCATATTGTCGGATCTGTAGTGAGCCAAAATACACTATATAGCTTGAGGTTACAAGCAGTGGAAATCTTCTCGAAGGGTGACATGACACCTCTCAGTTACAAGATTTAAGTGTAGAAAGAAAAGGAAAATAAACTAAATGCACGGAGCTTTGACGAAGTTGTCCTCGGGAGTGCTTCTTTGTGCCTTCTTCTGGAGCAGAAAATTGGCCAAGTCTTTGGGCCTTGGATGAGAGCATCCTTTTGAAGAAAATGACGAAGTCCTTGAAGCTTTGAAGTCCGCGGAGGTTGGAGGAGAGAGTTCTGGAGAGTATTCTTCTGACGTCTTCTCTTGTGCTCATAGACGCAGTCGCGCAAGCGCTCGGCGTGGAGCGTTGAACACTTAACGGTTTAAAGAGGGAGCAGAGCGAATTCCAAGCGGATGAACGATACAAGTCCCACATCCTTACCAGAAAAACCTCAGAGCACTCTAGCCTCTGAAGTTGCTTTTCTTTAAATGAGGGTCTGAAGTCATTTTATAGTTTTCTGGAAGGTCATTCTGGTAATTGCGCCCGGATGGATTTTAAGACGACGAATTTTGTTGCGCCATTCCGGCCACCCGGATAGTCATTTTTCACAAAATGACTGAAGTCCCCACTGTCGACTTGAGTGACACGGTAGGTTTCCCAGCGGCGGCGGAGGCTGACGGCGATGGCGGTCGATGGCGCACGCGAGCGGGAGCACAAAGGGCGCGCGCATGCTGCACGCGGGCGCGCCTAGGGGGAACGCGTTGTGGGCGCGTCCAAGGAGCGCATACGCCCCTGGGGAGAGCGCGCGCGCACCCGCCCACAGGGCATGCGTTCACGCACGCACACCTAATGGCCGCGCACCGGCCCAAGGGGCGTGCATAAGCACATGCACGCCCAAGGGTCGCACGCTAGCACACGCTGGGCGTGGCGCACCTGCTCTCACGTTCCTCAGGAGACATGTCGTGTTGAACTTTTTGAAGTGAAATGGCGGTCGGGGCAATCTGTCCGTGCGGACTATCCGGACAGAGGTGGCAGTTTGTCAGGTCAGCAAGATAGTTGCATTCAGCTAGTTCCATGGAGGTAACCGGGCGAATAAGATTGTTATCCAGGCAGTTTGCCAGTTTGGGAAGACTGGTTCTGGAGTCCGCCGGTTTTGTGCGGACTGGTCTTTGTATCCGCTGGTGCTGTGTTCGCGCCAGGGAAGACTGGTGGTGTGGACTTAGTCTCGATCCGTACCAAGTCCAGTGTTCTCAGTCCAGGAGGTCCCGCGGTTAGAGCGGACTACTTTCTATGTCCGCCGAGTTCGACAGATGTCAGCCTTGTGTGCTTAGGTTGCTGACTCAGAGTGTGTGGACTGGAGTAGTGTCCGCATGTGCGTGCGGACTGGAGCTGTGTCCGCTTGTGTGCTGACTGGTGGTGTATATATAGGGTCTGTTGGTATGGCGGTCTAGTCCTGGCTTGGCTTTGTGGCGACAAGGCGGACTGACCTTGTGTACGCTACTTGACGGATTCTCTCAATGTTCGCCGCGAGATAGGGTGGTGATCCTATCAGCTAGGGCGGTGATCACACTCCTCTCTGTGCCTGTAAATATGACCCTTTATCACATCAATAATGCATCTGAATGAACAGTAAGTGAGTTTGGGTGGTTGTTATAGACAAGATTTTGTGTTAGCGTGGTTTGAAGGATTGACCGGTGTTTGCTGTGCAGGTTGTGTAGACAATGCTGAGAAGCCAGGGACTTAGTTTTGACTTCTGTCAGGGATCAGTGCGGACTCTGCGGTTATCAATCGGCGGTTAGCAGTAGGTCGCAGCTTGCAGCCTCGCAGTCTTCTTTCTTCGGCAACCTCTTCCTAGTTTAATAAGTTGTCCGCTTCTAGCGGCTGGTTCAGTTCGGCAGCAGTTGTCCGCGATGGTCTGGCAGCTAGGCGACCTCGCGGTTAGGCAGTTTGCAGATTAGCAGACATAGTTCTTCAGCTTTGGAATAACGGGGTGTCCGCACGACTAGGTTGCGGTCTGATGACTTGACGGCTTCATCGGACTCCGTAGGCAGCTCGGCAAAGTCGGTGGTTTCTCATTGAGACTGCGCAGCTAGATTTGTATTTCTTATTTTGCTTACATCAGATACAGTGACAAATCATGTCTTGCCATGTATACATCGCATTGAAAAGATTGCTGATAGTACAAGGTTTTCTTGCTCTTCTTGTGCATCTGGTTTATTTGGCTTTGGATAGGTTGAGTGTTCCTGGTTCTGGCTTCAGATAGGTTGAGGATTTGCAAGGGGTCATGTAAAAATTTGCGAATCGCAGAAAACGAGAAATCAGGCGCAGAAACACTCAACCTATCGAAAACCAAATAAACCAGATGCACTAGAAGAATAAGAAAACCTTGTACTATCAACAATCTTTACAAGACGAGGTATACATGGTGAAAAATTATTCGTCGATGTACACGATGGATGCAAAACAAGAAATACAAAACTAGTCGCGCGGTCTCAAAGAGAAACCCCCGACTCTGCCGAGCTGCCTACGGAGTCTGCTGAAGCCACCAAGTCACTAGACCGCAACCTAGTCGTGCAGACACCCCGTTATTCCAAAGCTGAAGAACTTTGTCCGCTGATCTACAAGCCGCCTAACCGCGAGGTCGCCTAGCCGCCAGACCGCTGCAAACAGCTGTTGCCGAACTGAACAAGCTGCTAGAAGCGTACAACTTATTGAACTGGGAAGAGGTTGCCAAAGAAAGAAGACCGCATGGATGCAAGACGCGACATGCTGTTAACCGCCGATTGCTAAACGCAGAGTCCGCACTGATCCATGACCAAAGTCAAAACCAAGTCCCTAGCTTCTCAGCAATGTCCACACAATCTGCACAACAAACACTGGTCAATCCTTCAAACTGCACGAACACAAAATCTTGTCCGCAGGAACCACCCGAGCTCACATAATGTTCATTCGGATGTACTATTGATGCGACAGGGGGTCCTATTTATAGACACGGAGAGGAGTGTGTTTACCACCCTAGCCGATAAGATCACCACCCTATCTCGCGGAGAGCACTGAGAGAATCCGCCAAGCCGCGAACATAAGGTCAGTCCTCCTTGTCGTCACAAAGCCATGTCAGGACTAGACCGCCATACCAGCAGACCCTGCGGATACACCACCAGTTCGCACACAAGTGGACACATCTCCAGTCTGCATGCACCTATGAACACCTCCAGTCCGCACACTCCAAGCCCGCAACCTAGGCACACAAGTCTGACAGTTGTCGAACTCGGCGGACATAGAAAGCAGTCTTTGCTAACCGTGCGATCTCCTGGACTGAGCACACCTAGACTTGGTACAGATCCAGACCAAGTCCACACCATCAACAATCCCTAGTGCGATCACAACACCAGCGGATACAAAACCAGTCCACACAAAACTGGCTGACTCTAGAACGAGTCTGCCCAAACCGGCAAACTGCGCGGATAACAAAGTTATCTGCCTGGTTACCTCCAAGGAACAAGCTGACTGCAACTCTCTTGCCGACCTCACAAACCGCCACCTCTGTCCGCATAGTGCACGCGGATAGACCGCCCATGCCACCACTTTCACTTTAAAAAATTCAACACTCCCTTTGAAGTGAGAAGTGGAAACCAACCCCAGCAGTCCCTATAACCGTGTAAATGGCCCCTTTGACAGCAATTTCATGAAGATGTCCACGATGTTGTCCTCGCTCCGCACATGTCCTACCACAAGAGACCCCTCCAACACCGTCTCCCGAATGAAATGTTGCTCAATCTCAATGTGCATGGTTCGCGCATGAAAAACTGGATTATTAACTCGTTTAAGGGCACTTTCGTTGTCACCACGTAGCAGAGTGAGACCCCCACTTATTCATGGACGTCCTCTACTAGCCTCCTAAGCTAGGTAGCTTCACGAGCTGCCAAGGCTGAAGCCTTGTACTCCGCTCCCATAGTAGAGACAAACACAAAATCCTACTTCTTATTGCACCACGAGATACACGCTGATCCACATGTGAAGACATAACCGGACGTCGACTTTCGGTCGTCTGAATCTCCCCCAAAGTGAGCATCTGTGTAATTGTGCAGGTTGAAGCCCGTGTATCTCCCATAAAGAAGACCCATATCAGAAGTGAACTTTACGTACTTCAAAATACTCTTCGCCATATTCAGATGAGGCTTCCAAGGTTCCGCCAAATACCGACTTACTCGGCCTACAACATAAGTAATATCTGACATCATAATCTTCAAGTAAATAAGGCTCCCAACCACATCATGGAACAATAAGGCTCTGTTTGGCGCAGCTGCAGCAACTGCAGAAGTAGTGGTGGGAAGCAATGGTGGAATAATCAGCTGTTTTGCAGAGTGGTTCCAAAATCTGTGAAACTGTTTGGATGAACAGCTTTTGCAGAGCTGTTTCAAATAAAGAAGCCGTTTAATTTGTTTGGCAAAATAGCTGTGCGGTGTACAATTCATTTTTTTGAACTTAAACACAATAAAAAGAATAATTTAAAAGAACAATAACATAAAAAGAACAATTTAACTTAATGAATTCTGAGTGCTCATTAACAAAATTGAAAAAAACAACTGTTTTCAAAAGTATTATTTCAGTCATGAAAATAATAAACGTGCTCTGTCATGCTGATAAAACATATCCCTCGATCATCGATCGTTAACTGCACATCAAAAATAAATGTAATTACTGATCTTTTTATATATGTTTATAAATGTAAACGTCATTATGGTGTATACATATGATACTCCGTGAGTTGATCTGCAATGTAGTCCCTAATATTGGTCATTTTTGCAGCTCTCGTTCCCTCAAATGAGCTTGGTGTTGTGTTCAGATTTGAATCGATAGTTCTCGGACGATTGTTTGGTCGCAACTCATATGCCTCTGGATGAATAAAGATTTCGTTTTCGTCACATACATCAAACTCTGGGTCAGCCCTCGATGGATGTCTTCTAATAAAGTTGTGAAGCGATATCGTAACGACCACAACAACACATTATGACAAACACACACACACACATACAAACAGACACACAAACACAAACTTACATAATCACACACACAAACACACACTTACACAAGTACACACACAAACACACTTACAAACACAAACATACACACGCACAAACACAATCATACACAAACAAACACAAATCACACACACATACACAAACACAAATCAAACACACACACACACACACACACACACACACACACACACACACGCAAACATACACTTACACAATCACACACACCAACATACACTTACACAATCACACACACCAACATACACTTACACAATTACACACACACACATACACATTGTCACAAAGACAAACACACATACAAACACACACACAAACACACACTTACACAATCACACACACAAACACACACTTACACAATCACACACAAACATACATACACACCCTAAACACACACACACACAAACACAATCATACACACACACGCACATTCCCAAATACCCTAAACACACAAACACATACACACACACAAACAAACACAAATCACACACACATGCACAAACACAAATCAAACACACACACACACACACACACACACACACAAGCCATAAAAATAAAATCACATTTAACAGTGCTACCACAAAAATAAAATCACATATACTAGTGTGTATTCACTATCTGCAGGAACAAAATTTTGGCAAAATTTTGGAAAAATTTATATCTTGCCGGGTGAGAAGTTTCCCTGAGAATGAACTGTAGTAGGCGTTGAGGAAGATACTCCTCGTTGTGGTCGTCCGAGAGGAGGAAAGGGGGCGGCACTTGGCTCGATCACCTGGGCAATACGTGCAAATGGAGGAAGAAGAAGATCACCTGGGTAGTGATCGCAACAACACTGGAGGAGGAAGAGAAGACGAGAAACGTCGCCGGAGTGGACAAGTGCAACGTTCGCCGGAGTGAAGAGGTGCAATCGGTAGATTCCTCGCCGGAGATGGACGCGATGGAATAGTTCGGGGTCGGCGAAGCAGCGGAATCGCGAAATTTCCGCGATCTTGAGTCGAAAATATCGCCTCTTGAGGGTTCGCCTCTTGAGGGCAGCTGACAGAACTCGGGAAGGAGGAATCGCCTCTAGGGTTCACGCGAAAATGATAATCGCGCGTGTCGCGCGTTTCTGGTGTCGTGATAATTTTCCGCGATTCCGGAATGCCAGAAAATGGCGATTACAGAGCGGGTGCGACTCCAGTCGCTCGCTCTAAAATGTTGTTTGGCGGGGCTTTTTCAAACACCGTGGCACCCCACCCCCTAAACGCCCCTCCAAACAGAGCCTAAAGGATCGGGAAGTATCCCCCCTCATCTCGTCGAAGCTTGATGCCAACATCAAGTGGAGTAGAGCCACTTTTCGCCTCCCGCATGCTGAACCGCTGAACGATCCACTCTGCATAGCCCCTTTGGGAAACAAGTATGCCTCTCTCTCCACCTCGAGTCCAAGGAAGTGGTGAAGCTCACCCAAGTCCTTCATCTCGAACCTTATAGCTATCCCTGCCCTGAGTCTAGCTACCTCCTCCTCAGAGTTACCCGTGATGATCATATCATCCACGTACAACAACACCAAGACCAGAAGCTCCCCCTTCTTCTTAATAAACAAGCTCGAGTCTGAGTTAGAAGCAAGATAACTGCAGAACTGGAGGTATTCTGCGATATTCCCATACCAAGCTCGAGGAGCCTGCTTCAAACTATAAACGAACTTCCGGAACTTGCAGACGTAGCCTGGATAATCTTCAGACACGTATCCCTGTGGCTGATCCATGAAGATGTCTTTGTCAAATTCCCCATAAATAAAAGCATTCTTTACGTCTAGCCGCCACATCTTCCAACCTTGGCAAGCTGTTAAGGCCATCACAACACCAACTGAAGTCATTTTAGCAACAGGGCTAAACGTCTCCTTGTAGTCTTCGCCATACTTCTGAGAAAACCCTCGAGCTACAAGGAGAGCCTTGTACCGCTCGATGCTCTTATCCGTCTTCTTCAGCTTATATAACCACTTGCAAGTCATAGGAGTAACGCCATCAACATTGGGCTCAAGGTCTCAGGTCTCATTTTTCTTGAGAGCAGCCATCTCCTCATCCATGACATCTTCCTACTCCTTAACTCCAGTGGATTCATTAAAGATAGAAGGCTTTTGCTCATCTAGAGGGCCTGCGAAGAAACAAGAGACAAAGCTTATAGTGTTTCCTTCGCAGTACCGAGCTGGTGGCTTAATGGTCCTTTTTGATCTCCGAAGAGTCTAACCCTTGCTAACCACCTCCCCTGCTTCTTCTGAATTAGCTCCATTCTCGGGCAAACCTGGAGCATCGCTCCACTTCCTTCTTGAACCAGAAGTTTCTGCCTCGGAGCTAAAAACACTTGGATCTCCTGTTGATACATGCAACTCTACCATAAGATCTTCAGCAGCCTCCTTCTGTCCTTCATCAGACCTGCTCTCTTGTAGCTCCACAGATGAGATACCTCCATATAACGTCAATTCGTCGAAGACCACATCCCTAGAAATGGCGAACTTATTCGTCACTGGATCTATACACTTCCATCCCTTCTTCCGCTCGTCATAGCCCACGAAGACAAGCTTCCTTACCTTCGCATCCAGCTTAGTCCTCAGAGCATCTAGGACGTGTACATAGTAGGTTGAGCCAAACACCCGAAGGTGTTCCATGCTAGACTTATCCTTAAACATCATCTCAAGGGGATACTTCATGTTGATCAGACTCAGAGGCATCCGATTGATGATATAAGATGAGCAAGACATTCCCTCTGCCCAGAAGGACCTATGAATGCCTTTTTCATAAAGCCAGTGCTTGTAGGTCTCTGTCAGATGACGGATCTTCCGCTCTGCAACTCCATTTTGTTGTGGAGTATGAGCACAAGTGAGCTCTTTCTAGATTTCGTGCTTCCTGCATAAGTTAGAGAATATTGAAGAAAAGAACTCATTTCCGTTATCCGTTCTCAACTTCTTGATCCGTAGGCCAAGTCGGCCCTCCACCAGCTCTTTGAACTCCACAAATAACCTGAAAACATCTGACTTCTCTTTTATAAAATACACTCAAGTGTATCTTGAATAATCATCAATCAACACCAACATGTATCTGCTGCCACCATGACTGGTAGTGATGGTCGATCTCATCAGATCGCCATGGCTACACTGTAACACCCCGGAATTTTTGATTGCGTACGCATGATGGGCGTTACGTTGGCTTTGACCGTTGTTCGAGCATGGTTTTTCCCGCGGGCTTGCGAGTGGCTGTTGTGGTAGCCGAGTTGCACGATTCCCCAGCAAACCGGAGTCTAAAGTGGGGACTCGGTGAGGCCTCTTAGGGAATGTTTGCACTTTTTCGCGCCCGGGAAATGTTGCTGAAAGTGAGTTGCTGGTACAGGAAAAAAAAGGGTAAAAAGTTCTTAAGGCAAAAATGGTCTAGGATGACACAAAAACATTTTTCAAAACAGAGAAAAATGGTCGTTTTTGTGCGAGACACGCCCCCTGACACGAGCGTGACCCAGGCCGTGACCTGGGCGTGACCTCCTTGACTCGTCGAATTTTTCTTGCGTCGAGTTGAGCTCGACGAATGGGGTACACGCCCCATGACACGGGCGTGTCACGGGCTGTGTCCCGCTTTGTCGAGTGTCGAGTGTCGAGTGTCGGGTGTCGAGAGAGGGTACACGGCCTGTGACACGGGCGTGTCACAGGGCGTGTTCAGCTTGTTGAGTGTCGCGTGTCGAGTGTCGAGTGTCGAGTATCGAGTGTCGCGTGTCGAGAGAGGGGACACGGCTTGTGACACGGGCGTGTCACAGGGCGTGTCAAGCTGTGTCGAGTGTCGACACTTTGTGTCGACGAGGTGTCGAGACACGGGCTACACGCCCTAGGTCACGGGCGTGACCGACCCGTCACGGGCGTGTACCCGGCCGTGTACCGTGTGGATAAACTTGGATTTGACGACTTTCTGCGCCGCTTAAGGTACACGCCCTGTGTCACGGGCGTGACACAGGGCGTGACCGGCCCGAAAATCGAGTTTTTCCAGTTTTTTTGTGCCGTTCATTTCCTTGATTCTGCATCTAACAGTTCAGCTCTGTTCTGGAGGAAATAAGGCCGAAACAGAGAATTGTTCTTCTCATTTCACCTTCTCTTCATCTTCTTCTTCCTTCTAAACAAGGAACCCAAGGGAGCAAGAGCTAAAGCAAGGTAAGGAAAGAGAGGAGCAGCCGTCGCGGCATCATCTCGGTTCAGGCAAGCGGTGTTCTTCACCCTTGCCAATCTTGATTTCTTGTTCTTTGCTTAATTGCTCTTTCAATTTCCCTATGCTTATTTTGTTCTTCTTGATTCAATTGCCTAGTTTGTTCTTCTTGATACAAATTATGCTTATTTTATGTAAGTATTAATCCTCTTGCTTCTGATCAAATTTCCCTATGCTGAATGACTTTGATCTTCCATGTTTAGTTTTGTTAGTTATCAAGTCCATGTTAGATTACTTCATGTCGTTTATCTTGTTCATATGACTCATGTTGCTTAGTTTTCTTGCCTAATCATGTGATTTGTTCTTGTTCCTCATCATATAATTCATGTGAATCATAGTTTATTTCTATCAACTTGTCGTCATACGTGAGGACGATGAAAGGAACGTGTTACCTTGGGTTATGGGGCATTTTGCGAGGCGAATTGTGAACCATGGCAGGAGCGTTTGTGTGAGAATTCTGCAAGGGGTGGTGTGGTTTCAGCCTGTGGCCACCGGGTTTTGGTTTTTTGGTGGTTAGAGAGACCACTTTGGCCCCGATTTGGGCTGGTTTTGTTTGGTGCGTTCCACTTTAGGGCCGCCACCGAAAGACTCTTGCGGAATTGAACTTAACCGCTGCTTATGTTTCACTAGTTTGGTGGTTTCTTGTTCTAACGATGATGAACTGGGCATGTGTATGGCCTTTTTGCTCCTGCGGGTTAGCAGGACTTGATGAAACTTGTACGCACTTGGTGCGATTGGCACTTTGGAATGACATTGTTTACTACTTGTACGCACTTGTTTTATGCACTCTTTTTACTTCTATGAAACATTGCTACGGGGTCGGTAAGCCCCTTCTTTATCAATTCTGAAATTCATGCTCTCTTTTGTGTAGCTTTGATAATTGCTGAGGTGTTCTTTCTTGAATGCCTCAGGTGCAGGTTGTAGCCGGTTGAGCGGCTAAGGTGTGGAGAGAGTTTCTTGGGAGCTAGCCGAGCTTACTGAGCGAGGTAGTTTTTTTCTTTGTAGTACAGACATACATGTGCCCCAATGGGTTCATGTCAGCTTGTTGGCGCCCATTGGTGGTTTTCTTTACTTGTGATATATGACTACTAGACTGCTAATGTGACTCATTGAGATGGAATGATGTCTACTTGCTCTTGGGAAGAATTTATGGTAGGTTGCATTAGATATTTTGAAGCTAACAAAACCTATTATTGTATATCATGCATACATATCTTGCTCAACTAAGACGTATTTTCAAAATGACGTAAACAAAGAGGATTTCTTATAGTAGTATCACTATAGACTGCATATAGGAACTCATCATAAATAAACACAGTATTTCCGCCGCGTACAAATACAGTTTTGATACCGAAGGCCGAGGGATACGGCCATTAAATCCAAAGGTTTTCTTGCATGTAACTGTGGAATTTCAACTCATTAAATCAGCGTCGAGAATTGCCTGAGCGTGTGCAGTTATCCCCTGCACGACGTGGCATCATACCCCGTAGTTCCTCTTACTCTGATACGAGGCACTCGTTGAGGAAATGCGGGTTGTGACAGTTAGTATCAGAGCCAGGTTTGCTTGACATTTGGTCGGGCAAACTTTCTCTTTGTTTTTGTGATTGTAAGCATCATCGCATACACACACCGAGGTGTCATCAGTATGTCTTGGCCGAAGCACGTACACTACACTCATGGCATGAAGAGAAGTATACGGGGCATATTATGTAGTATGAGATGCATAATATGTGGTTGTATATGGATCCACCATAGGGGCAACATGTGCGGGTTATGTAGTATGAGATGCATAACCTTACCACATGGATGCGACTAGCACGTTTTCTTTTCTTCGTTGCATGCAATGCTATATATTATGGGATGCATAACATTGTGATGTGTACGACCGCTCATGACATGCATTAAGGTTTTTTTCTAGATTGCATTGCACATCACGCATAACATAACATTGCATGAGCACAACGTGCCAAGCTAAAGATGTACATGATGACACCTGTACACTCATGGTTTTGGGTCAAATAAAGTCATGCATTCATTGGTTAGGCACAAGGTAGTGGGATGACGGTGAGTCATCTTTAGGCATACCATCATTCTCAAACTCCCAGAGCAAGTTAGCAGTTGATGTTCATATTTCTATATATATGGTCTGTACATAGCCGTTGTGTGTTTTGTTAGGTTTGAGCTTGACAAGAGTGAACGTGTTAATAGGATGTCGAAGCGTCCAGTGACAAGGAAAACTCCCCAATCCGAGGGCGAGTCTTCGGGCGCGCAGAATAATGCCTTGATGGATAGTCTTCGCCAAAGTAATGAGGCTTTGACGAGGCAGGTGCAGGAAGTGCAGTCCCAGCTCCAAGCTATGTCATCAGCGATGTCGGGGCTGGCACCAAGAGGGCAAGAGACTGTCAGAGGCCCCATGATTTCTACTCCTTCAGTGGAAGTGATACCCCCAGTTGTGGTTCCTCCTGCGATGACTTTCATCTCGCAGTTTCAGCGACTTGGACCACCGACTTATGGTGGAAAAGCAGACTTTGTGATCTTGGATGATTGGGTAATCACATTGGAAGAGATGTTTGTGTATTCTGGCGTTACCGAGGACCAGAAGGTGATGTTTGCCGCCTATCAACTCAAAGGGTTGGCGAAAGGTTGGTGGTTGCGAGAAAAGGAAGGCCTAGGGGCGGGCTGTTCGTGGGAAGCGTTCAAAGAAATGTTACGGCGCAAGTTTCTACCGGCAGTGGAAAGGGACCGCCTGATGAATGACTTCTTGTACTTGAAGCAGAGGAAACTCATAGTGAGTGAGTATGAAATTGAGTTTAGCAAGTTAAGTCGGTTCGCTCCGAGCTTGGTGACTACGGAAGCTGACCGAGTAAAGAGGTTTCTTGGCGGACTCCGCAGCGACGTGCAGCAATTCGCAAGTGCTTATGGAGCGACAAGTTACACCACTGCGGTTGAGGCTGCGTTAAAGGTTGAAGCCATCGAAAATGCCAAACAAAGAGGGCAGCAGATGAGGCAGGGTAAGAGACAGCTGGTGGGAGAGAAAATGTCCCACGAGTCAGACGTAAAGAAGAAGGAAATATGTAGCTTTTGTGGCCGAGCCGGTCACCCGTTTGAGAAATGTTTCAAGCGGTTGGGGATGCAAAAGAAGGAGCAGGTGCACGCCATTCAGGGTGCGCCAACCAGAGAATTGGAGTGTACATTTTGTGGGAGAAGAGGTCATGATGTGGGCCGCTACTGGGCCAAAGACAAGGTGTGCTTCCAGTGTGGCAGACAAGAACATCTTCGCGCAAGGTGCCTGCAGATCCAACCTGTTCTGCAACCCGCACC
Organism: Platanthera guangdongensis; assembly: GCA_039583875.1. Taxonomy (NCBI): domain Eukaryota; kingdom Viridiplantae; phylum Streptophyta; class Magnoliopsida; order Asparagales; family Orchidaceae; genus Platanthera; species Platanthera guangdongensis. The sequence goes on from CM077163.1 coordinate 227,350,230, forward strand.
ACTCCAGGCTTTGCCTCCGCCTCCGCGTTTGGACAAAGGCAAAGGGAAGTTGAATGTGGTCTCTTCAGAGGAAGCGCAGACGTCACCGCAGGTTATCGCAGGTTCGATTCATTCCTCTGGTTCACGTTTTGTGTATGTCTTTTACGTGTAGTTCTTAGCATATATATCCTTATAGGAAATTTTAAGGTAAAGAACCGTTGGGCGCGTGTTCTCTTTGATTCTGGCGCGACCCATTCATTTGTGGCGCGAACCTTTCTGGATCGGTATCATGTGACACAAGATCGAGTGGGGAATGCGTTTGTGGTGAAATTTCCTTCCGGTGCTTCTGTGGTGGCCGACTGGGGTCTTCTTGATTGTCCCATTTTGTTGGGGGATTTCATAGCAAGGGTTGATTGCAAGGTGATCGATTTGGAAGATTTTGACGTCATTCTGGGCATGGATTGGTTATCCCGCTATGACGCCGTCATCCAGTGCAGAGGAAAGCGCTTGGATTTTATCAAAGACGATGGTCAGCCAGGAAGTGTGTATGGTGATTCTTGCCAGGATTCTCCAGGGATTTCGGCGGTATGTGTTCGGACGTTGTTTGTTTCCGACTGTTTTGCTTGTCTTGTCTCCGCTGTGGAGACGAGTGCTGTTTTGCCGCGTTTGGCGGAGATTCCTGTTGTACGTGAATTTTCAGATGTTTTTCCTACTGACCTTCCTGGTCTTCCACCTGATCGTGATGTCGAGTTTGTTATTGATTTAGAACCGGGTACGCGACCTATTGCGAAAGCGCCGTACAGGATGGCCCCGCGTGAGCTAGCAGAGTTGCGTACACAGCTGGATGACTTGTTGGCAAAAGGGTTTATTAGGCCGAGTTCATCACCTTGGGGTGCACCGGTGTTATTTGTGAAGAAGAAAGATGGGTCGATGCGGCTTTGCATCGATTATCGTGAATTGAACAAGGTGACCATTAAAAATAAGTACCCACTGCCAAGAATCGATGATTTGTTTGATCAACTGCGTGGCAGTTCCGTATTTTCGAAGATTGATCTCCGCTCGGGCTATCATCAACTCAAGGTCCGGGAATCTGATATTTCGCGGACTGCATTTCGATCAAGGCATGGCCATTTTGAATTTCTGGTGATGTCGTTTGGGTTGACCAATGCACCATCAGCTTTCATGGATCTATTGAATAGGGTGTTCAAGGACTACTTGGATAAGTTTGTGGTGGTTTTTATTGATGACGTTCTTGTCTACTCCCGCAGTGCTGAGGAGCATGAATAGCATCTGCATTTGGTATTGGCCACTTTGCGAGACCAACGATTATTCGCCAAACTAAGCAAATGCGAGTTTTGGTTGCCTCAAGTTGCTTTTCTGGGTCATGTCATTAATCAACATGGAATTTCAGTGGATCCCGAAAATATTGCTGCAGTTATGGAATGGAGAAGACCGGAGACACCCAAGGAGATTCGAAGCTTCTTGGGCTTGGCCGGCTATTATCGCAGATTTGTAGAAGGTTTTGCTACGTTGGCCGCACCTTTGACTCGCTTAACCCAGAATAGTGTGGCGTTTGAGTGGAATGACAAGTGTGAGGCCTCATTCCTGGAACTCAAGAACCGGTTATGTACCGCTCCTGTGTTGATCTTGCCGACAGAAGGAAAAGATTATGAAGTGTTTGTGGATGCGTCGCACGTTGGACTTGGATGTGTATTAATGCAAGACAAGAAGGTGATTGCGTATGGGTCTCGGCAGTTAAAAAGTCATGAAAAGAACTACCCAACGCATGATTTGGAGTTCGCAGCGGTGATCTTTGCCTTGAAGTTGTGGAGACACTTACTGTATGGTGCACAGTGTAAAATCTTTACAGATCATAAAAGCTTGAAGTATGTCTTCACGCAGAAAGAACTTAATTTGCGCCAACGGCGATGACTTGAGTATGTAGCTGATTATGACGTGGACATTCAGTATCATCCGGGGAAAGCGAATGTTGTGGCCGATGCTTTGAGTCGGAAGACGGGAAAATTATTTCATCTTTCAGTCGACCGTCTTGTGGAGGAATTTCTATTGATGGATATTTCTGTGGGCAAATATGACCCGCAAAGTCATTCGGCAGTAGAAGAACCTTCATGGCTGGTGCTTGCAAGACAACATCAAAAAGATGATCCTGATCTTTTACATTTATTTCTTCGGACTGAAAAGGATGAATTACCAGATTTTGCGATTGATGGTGCAGGCACGTTAAAGTATCGTGGTCGATTTTGTATTCCCGCGGTTGGAGATATTCGCGAGATGGTGTGTAGGGAAGCACATGGCGCAAGTATGGCCTACCATCCAGGCTCAACAAAAATGTACCGTGATCTGAAACAAATTGTCTGGTGGTATGGAATGAAAAGAGATATAGCGCAATTTGTATCGGAATGTCATACTTGCAAGCGGGTGAAAGCTGATCATGGGAGGCTTGGTGGCAAGTTGACACCATTGGAGATTAGAACCTGGAAGTGGGAAAGCATCTCAATGGATTTTATTACCGGTTTACCAAGATCTCCACGAGGACATGACTCCGTGTGGGTGATCGTGGATAGGTTGACCAAATGTGCTCATTTCATACCCTTTAAGGTCAACTACCCGATGAAGACAATAGCAGAGCTCTATTTGAACGAGATCATCCGACTGCATGGTGTGCCAGTGAATATCATTTCAGACCGAGATTCCCGCTTTACCTCTCGTTTTTGGCGAAGTTTACAAGAGGGTTTGGGGACAGATTTGTGATATTCCACGGCTTATCATCCTCAGACGAATGGCCAAACAGAACGAGTAAACCAAATTGTGGAAGATATGATTCGATGCTACATTCTTGAGTATGGCGGAGCATGGGATGAACGTTTACGACTTATGGAATTCGCGTATAATAACAGCTATCAAGAAAGCTTGCAAATGGCTCCGTTCGAAGCTTTATATGGGCGACGATGTCGGACCCCACTATTTTGGGCTGAGGTTGGCGAGCGGCCTTTGTTGGGTCCAGAGGCGCTCGAGGACATGGACGTTGCCGTACGAGGTATCCGAGAGAAGCTCCGAATCGCCCAAGAGCGATATGAAAAGTATGCCAACCGACGAATGTCGGAGTTAGAGTTTACGGTGGGGGATTTCGTTTTCTTGAAAGTCTCCCCAATGGTTGGGATTAAAATGTTTGGAAAGGAGCGCAAATTAGACCCAAGATTTGTGGGTCCTTTCATGATTCTTGCGAGAGTTGGTGCATCCGCTTACAAAGTAGAATTACCTGTGAACTTTCCTGGTGTTCACGACGTGTTTCATGTTAGCCAACTTCGCAAGTGTGTGCGACATGACACGCAAGTGTTGGACGTGGTGCCGCCATTGGCGCCAAACCTTTCTTATGTGGAAATGCCCATCCGAATATTGGACTCCCAAGATCGCGTGTTGCGGAGAAAGAGGATTCCTATGGTCAAGGTGCTATGGAAAAATCAGAATGTGGAAAGCGCGACGTGGGAGCTCGAGTCAACGATGAGGGCGGCTCATCCTCATTTGTTCCCGTAGATAAGCTGGTATGTGAATTGGTGTTTTTGCATTGGTGTTTGTTTTGGTTTGCTACTCTTTTTTGATTGAGATCACAATGATTGATTGAAAATATTCGAGGCGAAACTTTTTGTTAGGGGGAGTGATTGTAACACCCCAGATTTTTTGATTGCGTACGCATGATGGGCGTTACGTTGGCTTTGACCGTTGTTCGAGCATGGTTTTTCCCGCGGGCTTGCGAGTGGCTGTTGTGGTAGCCGAGTTGCACGATTCCCCAGCAAACCGGAGTCCAAAGTGGGGACTCGGTGAGGCCTCTTAGGGAATGTTTGCACTTTTTCGCGCCCGGGAAATGTTGCTGAAAGTGAGTTGCTGGTACAGGAAAAAAAAAGGGTAAAAAGTTCTTAAGACAAAAATGGTCTAGGACGACACAGAAACATTTTTCAAAACAGGGAAAAATGGTCGTTTTTGTGCGAGACGCCCCCTGACACGGGCGTGACCCAGGTCGTGACCTGGGCGTGACCTCCTTGACTCGACAAATTTTTCTTGCGTCGAGTTGAGCTCGACGAATGGGGTACACGCCCCATGACACGGGCGTGTCACGGGCTGTGTCCCGCTTTGTCGAGTGTCGAGTGTCGAGTGTCGGGTGTCGAGAGAGGGTACACGGCCTGTGACACGGGCGTGTCACAGGGCGTGTTCAGCTTGTTGAGTGTCGCGTGTCGAGTGTCGAGTGTCGGGTATCGAGTGTCGCGTGTCGAGAGAGGGGACACGGCCTGTGACACGGGCGTGTCACAGGGCGTGTCAAGCTGTGTCGAGTGTCGACACTTTGTGTCGACGAGGTGTCGAGACACGGGCTACACTCCATAGGTCACGGGCGTGACCGACCCGTCACGGGCGTGTACCCGGCCGTGTACCGTGTGGATAAACTTGGATTTGCCGACTTTCTGCGCCGCTTAAGGTACACGCCCTGTGTCACGGGCGTGACACAGGGCGTGACCGGCCCGAAAATCGAGTTTTTCCAGTTTTTTTGTGCCGTTCATTTCCTTGATTCTGCATCTAACGGTTCAGCTCTATTCTGGAGGAAATAAGGCCGAAACAGAGAATTGTTCTTCTCATTTCACCTTCTCTTCATCTTCTTCTTCCTTCTAAACAAGGAACCCAAGGGAGCAAGAGCTAAAGCAAGGCAAGAAAAGAGAGGAGCAGCCGTCGCGGCATCATCTCGGTTCAGGCAAGCGGTGTTCTTCACCCTTGCCAATCTTGATTTCTTGTTCTTTGCTTAATTGCTCTTTCAATTTCCCTATGCTTATTTTGTTCTTCTTGATTCAATTGCCTTGTTTGTTCTTCTTGATACAAATTATGCTTATTTTATGTAAGTATTAATCCTCTTACTTCTGATCAAATTTCCCTATGCTGAATGACTTTGATCTTCCATGTTTAGTTTTGTTAGTTATCAAGTCCATGTTAGATTACTTCATGTCGTTTATCTTGTTCATATGACTCATGTTGCTTAGTTTTCTTGCCTAATCATGTGATTTGTTCTTGTTCCTCATCATATAATTCATGTGAATCATAGTTTATTTCTATCAACTTGTCGTCATACGTGAGGACGATGAAAGAAACGTGTTACCTTGGGTTATGGGGCATTTTGCGAGGCGAATTGTGAACCATGGCAGGAGCGTTTGTGTGAGAATTCTGCAAGGGGTAGTGTGGTTTCAGCCTGTGGCCACTGGGTTTTGGTTTTTTGGTGGTTAGAGAGACCACTTTGGCCCCGATTTGGGCTGGTTTTGTTTGGTGCGTTCCACGTTAGGGCCGCCACCGAAAGACTCTTGCGGAATTGAACTTAACCGCTGCTTATGTTTCACTAGTTTGGTGGTTTCTTGTTCTAACGATGATGAACTGGGCATGTGTATGGCCTTTTTGCTCCTGCGGGTTAGCAGGACTTGATGAAACTTGTACGCACTTGGTGCGGTTGGCACTTTGGAATGACATTGTTTACTACTTGTACGCACTTGTTTTATGCACTCTTTTTACTTCTATGAAACATTGCTACGGGGTCGGTAAGCCCCTTCTTTATCGATTCTGAAATTCATGCTCTCTTTTGTGTAGCTTTGATAATTGCTGAGGTGTTATTTCTTGAATGCCTCAGGTGCAGGTTGTAGCCGGTTGAGCGGCTAAGGCGTGGAGAGAGTTTCTTGGGAGCTAGCCGAGCTTACTGAGCGAGGTAGTTTTTTTCTTTGTAGTACAGACATACATGTGCCCCAATGGGTTCGTGTCAGCTTGTTGGCGCCCATTGGTGGTTTTCTTTACTTGTGATATATGACTACTAGACTGCTAATGTGACTCATTGAGATGGAATGATGTCTACTTGCTCTTGGGAAGAATTTATGGTAGGTTGCATTAGATATTTTGAAGCTAACAAAACCTATTATTGTATATCATGCATACATGTCTTGCTCAACTAAGACGTATTTTCAAAATGACGTAAACAAAGAGGATTTCTTATAGTAGTATCACTATAGACTGCATATAGGAACTCATCATAAATAAACACAGTATTTCCGCCGCGTAAAAATACAGTTTTGATACCGAAGGCCGAGGGATACGGCCATTAAATCCAAAGGTTTTCTTGCATGTAACTGTGGAATTTCAACTCATTAAATCAGCGTCGAGAATTGCCTGAGCGTGTGCAGTTATCCCCTGCACGACGTGGCATCATACCCCGTAGTTCCTCTTACTCTGATACGAGGCACTCGTTGAGGAAATGCGGGTTGTGACATACACTCCAATGATACTTTACACCTTGTCTGAGACTTGTCAAATGGAAGGCGATGAGCCTTTCCGTATTAACATCCCGCGCAGACATGACCATCACCAAAGGATGGCAACTTAGGCAAGCCTTTCACAAGATTCTTAATCGCCATAGCCTTCAATTCGTCCATCCCAACGTGCCCCAATCTTTCATGTCACATAACAGTGCTATCGTTGGCCTTCATCCGATCAACATAGGAACTTGTTGATAACACAAACAAGTCCCTAACACTTCTCCCAACATGAGCAACATCAGCCTTCACCGTTGATACGTTGTAGAGAAACTTCACTATTTTCAGACCGAACAGAACGTGATAGCCTGCGTCAACAGCATTGGTCATAGAGAAGAGGTTCTTCTTCATGCACGATATGTGATATACACTCCTTAACGTGAATGGACCCTTATCACTACCCAAAGACACTACTCCCTTATTCTCTACTATATGAACAATATCATCAGTGTTTATAACAGCTTCGTTACCAGAGAATATTTGCAGTGATGAGAACTTTGACTTGTCTCCAGTAAGGTGGTGACCACACCCCGAGTCAATGATCCAGTCATCTTGGTAGTCAACGGTGGAAAGAGCACGGACACACGTGCCTGTCAAAAAAGCATTCCCCACCCGGCTTCTTCAGCACTAAAACCTGCTCCCTCCTTGTCTACAACATGCCCGAGTTGTAGCTTAACCTTGTAGTTTTTTTAAAGTGACCCGGCTGATTGCACCTATAGCACTTCAACTTCTTCCAGTCATTCTTAGGAGCAGTGCTTCTCTCTTGCTGATAAGAAGTTGAAGGCCCATCCTCAGCAATAGTCTTCTTCTTCTTCTTCTCCCATCTCTTCTTCTTTCCTGTGAAGAGCGCCTCACTACCTACTTCAAAGATAGTCATCCCTGCCATCTTTCTAATCAAGCTTTCCTACGAAGCCAGCAGGTTCTCCATCTCAAGGAAAGACGGCCGAGTAGCCCAACATTGAACATAAGTAACAAAGGTCACATATTCCTTCCGTAAACCGCGAATGCCTATTCATCTTGGCTTCAGAAATGGGTTCATCAAGATATAATACTGAAATCTCAGCGCACAGGTTCTTCATTTTTAGAAAGAATGTAGAGATGGACAAATCTCCTTGAGTTGTCCTAACCAACTCATTTTCTACGAATTGTAGCCTTGCTACATTCTTTCTGTTGAACAACCCGTCAAGGGAAGTCCATATCTCCGCAGCAGACCGACATCCTAAGATGTGGTTAAACTTAGCTTTCACGTTAGTTTTCCTCCAAGCTCTCAAGGCCTCATCACCAGCAACAGTAACAGCCTCTTGCGTATCGTCTCCATAGACGACATCCCATAAGTCCTCCCCCAGAAGATAGCTCTCCATACACGACTTCCACTTCTTGAAGTTAGTCAGTGAAAAAAGCTCGATACCAAGACCCCTTGCATACCCAGCTTTCATTGCACTACCCTTGATTTACTTAGACTTACAGAAGCAAAAAAGCAAGCTGACGGTTGAACACTGCTCAGGTCTCTGTTCTCTCTGATACCATGAAAAAATTTGATAGTTGCGGAAAACGGAAAAGCAGGCGCAGTAACACTCAACCCTCTTGAGTCAAATAAACCAAATGCATAAAGCAGAGCAAGAATCTTGTAATATCAAAAATCATCTTTACAAAGCAAGACATACATGGCAAGAGATGCTTCGGCGATGAACTCGAGGGCAACAAGAAAAGAAAGCAAGAAACAAGTCGTGCGAACTAAAAGAGAAGCAGCCGATTTTGTTGCTGGTCGCTATGGAGTCCGCTTAAACCGACAGGTCGTCAGACCGCAACCTTGTCGCGCGGACTGCCCGTTATTTCAAGGCTGAACTCTATTCACCGATCTGCTGTTGCCGAACTGAACAAGCCGCTAGAGCAGACAACTTGTTGAACTGGGAGAAGTTGCAGTAGAGAAACTGCCCGGTAGCAAGCGACCTGCGGTAAACCGCCGATTGCAATCCGCAGAGTCTGCACTGCCTTAGAACCAAATCCCAGGCTCTTTAGTGCTATCCACACAACATCCGCAACAGAAACCGGTTAACCTCTTCAACCCGCGCGGATTGAAAATCCAGGCCGCAGTAATTAATCGCGAGTAGACTTACTGTTAATTCAGTTACTGTAGATGTGCCAGAGGGTCTTATTTATAGACACGGAGAGTAGTGTGGTCACCACCCTATCGATAGGAACACCACCTAAGCGCGCGGAGAGAACAGAGTGTATCCGCAAGCCCCGCAAATACAAAACCAATCTGCCACGACAAGCAGGTCAAACAGACCGCCATAAGACTGAGCCCGCATGGACTTGAAACCAACAAGTTCACCAACAGACTGCTGGAACAAGCGAACTCCAACACTAGTCCGCACAGCATGACGAACACCAGAACGCACCAATCGCGGATACAAGGCCTATCCGACTGGAACTGCTGGTGAACGACTTGCAGAACGCTGGCCGACCTGGCTAGTCGTCAGCTCTGTCCGCACAGACCGCGCGAACAGTCCGCCCAGGCTGCCACTTTCACTTCAAAAAATTCAACAACCAGTGATAATAAATTCAATGTATCGTTCGCAACCTTCATTCATGCCTGCTCGCTTCCACTAGCGCCTTGCATGTAGCACGATTGCCATGCAATCTCTCCTTCCGGACCTTCGAACCATATTGATATAGAACAGGAGCCCTTCCATTAAAATCCTGCTGTCAGGCGGGATTCTATTTAATACGTACAATCCTGCCTAACATGCGAGATTTATTAACCGGGCCCGTAAGGACCCGGCCCGGCCTTGGGGGCCTTGGCAGGCCACCTGCCGGAGCTGGTGCCTGAGCCCAGCCAGAGACCAACTAAAGCTAAGTCTGGGCTCAAGCCTGAATGACAAAAGCTCGGACCCGACCTGGCATATACTAGCTCGCAAAAATGAAGACAAAAATCCTTGGTTAACGCATGTCAATAGTATTTTGCCTCCCCTATTCTATGTTTCAAATGTATTTTATTTATTAACACTTTTATTTAATTTATTTTTATGCCCTTGCTAATATTTATATTTTATTATTATATTAATTTCTTTTTTTTTAAAAAAAAATTTCAATCTAAGCTTATATAGATATATGTACACATTTGATTTGAGATCTATATAGTTAGGAGATTTCAAATTATGGATAATGATCGGGTTCGACAATCAGTGGGCAGAATAATATTTGTGTATAATTATACGGTCTTATAATTGAGAGAGCATCAGTCATTTTTTACAGAATCTAGACATATTGGCAAGTCGCAATCACACGTTAAAGTGTTAAACAAAATTTTCTCAAATGAGCTTTAAAAATTTAGATGTTACTGTCAGTATTATGAATATTTTGATCAATCATGTTATTTTTACAGTTTTTATTGTATTTTAATATTAAAATAGAGTTAAAATTTTATTAATAATTTAATATTAAATTAGAGTTAAATTTTTATTAATTAGTATTCTAATATCTTGACTACATGATTAAGGCTGATATAATTTTTTTGTATTTTGTGTTTACTGAAATCTTACTTTAGAAGTTTGAACCCGGGGAAATAGACGGTGACCGACGATGGTTACAATTAATTTATTTAAGTGTTTTCATAATAATAATAATAATAATATAACATATAATTAATTAGATAATAAGTATACATGATACAACTCATATTTCATTTATCTATACATAATAAAACTCAAATAGAACACTCACGACTAGGGTTGTTCACGAACCGAATCGAATCGAATATTTCTTCAATCGAATCCAAATTTCACATATGATGCAGAGATTTGGATTCGGATTCGTTCGAATATTCGGATTTGGATTCGAATTCAAATTCAAATTTTTATATTAGGAATAATTAAATATGTAATTTTATTAAATATATAATTTTATTTAAGCAATTTTACTATTCGCGAACTATTCGCGAATACTTCGAATAGAGATAAACTTATTCGGATTCGGATTCGAAAATTATTCGAATCCGACTTTGGATTCGAATTCGAAAATTACGAATATTTATCGAATCTTTACGAATCGAATATCGAATTATTCACGAACTATACTATTTGTTAACAGCCCTACCCGCGACAGCTAAAGCAATGTCGTTAATGTAGATGAAAAATTGTGAACTAAAAACCTAGTGCTTGTTCCACTGTAAAAATAAAAAAAGTGTTTATATAGGCAGCCCACATCGATATTTGCAGTCCTGAAAAAAAAGTCAAAAAAACATCAAATAGTCAAAATCCCCACTCTCTAATGGCAGCCCAGTCCTTTGCCACTCCGGTACTCTTCATTACCGTAGTGTAAAGTATTGTGACGTCACTCCCCAAAATCACACGGTAAGGGGAGGAGTGGTCACCCCACTTATACATTCAGGACCAACGAACATGGTTGGCGGTGTGAGACTAAACCACCCATTTTAGCGAGTCGCAACGCACGCTCGGACATCACCGTCCGTTCCACGTGGCGCAGTCAACACCCCCCTCACCACGTGCCCCTGCTCTGATACCATGTAAAGCAACGTGCCGTCACTCCCCAAAGTCACATGGTTAGGGGAAAAGTGGTCACCCCGCTTATACACTCAGGACCAATGAGCACGCTAGACGGTGGAAGACTAAACTGCTCATTTTAGCGAGTCGTAACACACGCTCGTGCATCGCCGTACATTCCACGTGGTGCACACAACACACAGTTCTAACCTAGGAGCGGGGAACCCCCTTTGTTCTCGCCTTGAATCGAAGCCATTCCTGCAATCCCGATCTCCTTCCTCTCCGTATCGATGAAGCTTGGAGTCTTCTGAGACCTTTCATCAGGACAAGAAAGCATTTTCATTCTTTCCTTTTTGGCGGAGCTGGTTGTGGGGGGAAGAGGGAGGGTAAAGTGCACCGCGATCCGACGGATGCGAGCCGCTGCACTTTATCGATCCGATGGATGCGAGCACGCGGAGATGCGTGCATATCTCAGTGCACACATCTCAAAGCGAGTTAAGATGTCCACGCTTCTCCGTGCAAGATAAGATGAGCTCGCAGTCATCAGATCGACCACACTTTACCGTACAGTGCATTCTTTGCACTTTACCTTCCCCGAACCCGGTTGCGGGGGAGGGGCGATGAAAGGACTTGAGCTCATTAATGACAAAAAGAATGAGAGAGAGAGAGAGAGTAGGGCTGGATTTTGTTTATGCATCAAGATTGCCTGGCTTCAGCTGTTTCTGGACAAGCCCTATCCTGAACTCTGTATTTTTAACTGTGCCCCAAGAGAGAGCCTTTTCCTTCAGATCCATGCTATCCCATTTCAGATTGCCGACTCTCTGTGCATTACATGTATAGAGATAAAGCAATGGAGAAAGCTCTTGCTCTGGCTGCAAAATTTATTGAGTTTTTTCCTGACTAATCCATTTTCTATATCTCCAATGTGCCATCCGTTGACTTGAGCTTTTTTGTTTTTGTTTAGGGACTACTTGATCTTTGTTTCTTTATTTTTTTGGGTCTCTTATCTGAGGGCTTTTTGGTTATTGGATTATGCTACGTTTTATGTGATTAGTGTGTGTGATAGTGCTCATAATGTGTTCGATGACTTGTCTGTGAGAGATTGCATTTCTTGGTATGCTATGATACCAAGCTATTTTGAGAATGGGCAACATCCGAAAGGTTTGATGATATTGATGTTGAGTGCACCACATGGAATGGACGGTGATGTCCAAGCGTGTGTTGTGACTCGTTAAAAGGGATGGTTTAGTCCCACACCGCTTAGCGTGCTACTTGGTTATGGGTGTTTAAGCGGTGTGACCACTCCTCCCCTAACCGCATGGTTTTGGGGAGTGACGCTACAATGTTTTACATGGTATCAGAGCAGGGGGCACGTGCTGAGGGGGTATTGAGTGTGCAACATGAAATGGATGGTGATGTCCAAGCGTGTGTTGCAACTCGCTAAATGGGGCGGTTTAGTCCCACACCGCCTAACATGCTCGTTTGTCCTGAGTGAATAAGCGGGGTGACCACTCCTCCCCTAACCACATGGTTTTGGGGAGTGACGCCACAATGCTTTACATGGCATCAGAGCATGGGGCACGTGTTGAGGGGGGGGGGGGGGGTGTTGAGTGCGCCACATGGAATGGACGGTGATGTCCGAGCGTGTGTCGCGACTCGTGAAAAGGGATGGTTTAGGTGTGTCGCGGCTCGTGAAAAGGTATGGTTTAGGTGTGTCGCGACTCGTGAAAAGGGATGGTTTAGTCCCACACCGCCTAGCTTGCCACTTGGTCCTGGGTGATGAATCATTTCTTGCAATGTATACCTCGCTATGTAAAGAAGTTTTTAATTCTAATTGTAGACTCTTGTGCTGTCATTGCTACTGATTTCTGCTTGATTTTGGTTGTAATTGAGTGTTCCTGCAACCTCTTGTGACTTTCTTCATAAATTTTTATGGGGTATTAGAGGGGTGTTGAAGAGTTAGCAGTTCACCAATCTCAGCATGTTGCTATTCCTTTGTGAAGATCAAGCAAATCAGTTGGGAGCAATGGAAGTCGATTATGAAAGAATTATTGTAATTGAACTTTTGATGCAGACCAACTTCAAAAGGTGGAAGTATTACATGGAGAGTTACCTTCTTGGTAGGAATCTTTAGGAAGTTGTCGGTGGTGACAACCGATAAGAAGTAGTCGTTGTTGGGGGAAATGCTGAAGCAGTGAAAGCTTGGAGGCAAACTAATGTGTATGCAACATTCGATCTGAAGCATGCAATTTCATCGAAACTGTTTGAACACATTATCGAATGTCGGTCAGCAGCTAAAATCTGGATCGCCTTGGATGACCTGTTAAACAAAAAGAACATAACTCAACTACAGTTCTTGGAAAATGAGTTGGCAAAGGCCACTCAAGGTGATCTGTCCATTTCTTTTTTTCTTCTTGAAGATAAAGAACATTTTCTATGAGATTACTGCATTGGACTAGTAAGAGCCGATCTCAGAGTTGAAGCTAAAGAGCCACATCATCCGTGGCTTGCCGAAGGAGTATGTTGCTTTGTGACTTTTGTGCATGGCTGGGCAAATCAGCCATCACTACTCGAGCTAAAAAATTTGTTGGCTTCACAGGAAAACTTGGTGAGCAGATGGCTAGAGTTTTGATCTCAAGGGGAGATGGCGAGGCTCTCTTCTATGGCAAGAAGAAGAAATGGGACATGAAGAAGAAGACAGCTGCTAACGATGGTCCATCTTCATCATCACAGTAAGAACGGAGCAAGACTCCTAAGCATGATGACGGGAAGAAGCGTGTCGGACCTCGGTGCTATAGGTGTAATAAGCTTGGTCACATTCGCAGGGACTGTAGAGTGAATCTTCAGCTAGGGCATGATGCATGGAAGGAGGTGGCTGAGTCCAAAGCCGAGGAAGGAGGATGGGGGAGTGCGTTCATGATGGGAACTTGTGTTCGTGCACTTTCCTCCATCAACTATCAGGAGGACTAGAACGTGGACTCGAGGTGTGGTTATCACCTCACCGATGACGAGTCCAAATTATTTTCTCTGCAGTACTATAAAGGTAATGATTTCAGCATTACTGCATATGATATTGTACATGAGGAGAGACAGAGAGAATGGTTTCTTTAGGCAGTGATCGGGGTCCACCCACCTTGAGGAGTGTGTATCACGTGTCGGGAATGAAGAAAAACCTCTTCTCAGTGACCAATGCTGTTGACATCGGGTATCACGTTCTGTTTGGCCCAATAGAAGTGAAGTTTCTCAAGAACATGTCAGTTATGAAAGCTGATGTAACTCATGTCGGAAGGAGAGTGAATTACTTGTTCGTGTTGGCGACAAGCTCTTATGTTGATAAGATGAGGGCAAATGACAACGATGTTAATTGACATGAGAGACTTGGTCATGTTGGGATGGATAAGCTGAAGGCTATGCCAATTAAAGGTCTAGTGCATGGACTGCATAATCTTTTATCCTTCAGTGACGGTCATGTTTATGATGGATGTCAGTAAGGAAAGACACATTGCCTTCCATTTGACATGTCACAGACTAGGTGTAGGACAACGCTAGAATGCATCCACGGTGATCTAACGGGACCTACTGTTACTCATAGTCTCGGCGGTATCCGGAACATGTTAGTTCTTGTTGATGATTTTTCCAAGTATATTTGGGTATACTTCTTGAAAGAGAAGTCAGAGGCATTTGAGATGTTCATGGAGTTCAAGGAGCTCGTGGAGGGCCGACTTATTCTGCGGTTAAAGAAGTTGAGAACTGATTAATGACGAAGAGTTCATTCACATGAGTTCTCTAACTTCTGCAGAAAGTTCGACATCCAGAGGGAGTTTACTTGTGTACATACCCCACAACAGAACGGAGTTGCAGAGCGAAAGATCCATCATCTGACGGAAACCTGCAAGTGCTGGCTTCACGCTAAAGGCATTCCTAAGACCTTCTAGGCAGAGGGAATGACATGTCCGACATATATCATCAACAAGATGCCCCTCAGTCAGAACAACATAAAATCTCTTCATGAATTGATGTTCAAGGAGAAGCCCAACACTAAACATCTTTGGGTGTTCGGATCTACCTATTATGTGCATGTTCTAGACGCTCTTAGGATGAAACTAGATACGAAAGCACTGAAGCTAGTCTTCATTAGCTATGATGAGTAGAAAAAAGGCTGGAAGTGCATGGATCATGCAACGAAGAAGTTCATCGTCTCAAGAGATGTTGTCTTCGACAAATTTACATCATACCAGGGTAGCTCATCTGTGGAGCTACAAGAGAGCAGGTCAGACGAAGGCCAAGGAGAAGCTGCTCGGGATCTTATGGAGGAGTTCACTGTGTCACTAGGTGATCTAGTTTCGTCTAGCTCTGGGCAGAGGATTCTATACCTAGAAGCAGGGGGAGCGATGCTCTTAGTATGCCCGTGATCAGAGCTAGTACAGAAGAAGCAGCGGGAGTGGTGGATCAAGGTCAAGCCTTACGAAGGTCTAAGAGGAATATTATTCCACCAAATCGTTATATGGACGGGAACATGATGAGTTTACTCTCATATTTCTTTGCAGGTCCCTTGAATGAACGTGAGTCATCGAGCTTTGAGAACGCTACTAGCATAAAGGAGTGAAAAGATGGTATGGATGAGGAGATGACCGCCCTCGAGAAGAATGAGAGTTGGGATCTTGTCCTCAAGATCGAAGGCATAACTCTGGTGACATGCAAGTGGGTTTACAAACTCAAGAAGAGGGCTGAAAACAATATTGAGTGGTACAAGGATCGCATTGTAGCTCGGGGGTTCTCACAATAGTATGGGTAGGACTATGAAGAGACGTTCAATCTTGTGTCTAAAATGACTTCAGTTAGGTGGTGATCTCCCCGACGGCTTGCAAAGGATGGAAGATTTGGCTACTTGACGTTAAGAATGCATTCCTTTACGACGAGATTGACAAGTATATCTTCATGGTCCAGCCACCTAGTTATGTCTCTAAAGATCATCTAGGACACATCTGCAAGCTAAAGAAAGCCCTTTATGGTCTGAAGCAGGCGCCTCAGGCTTGATATGGGAAGATCACAGAATACATTCAATTCTGCAGATACTTTGCTTCAGACTTGGATTCAAGTCTTTTCATTTAAAAAAGGGGGCAGCTTCAGGTTCTCGCTCTGCTGTATGTTGACGACATGATCGTCATGGGGAACTCGGAGGAGGAAAAATCTAGGCTCAGGATTGAGCTAGCAATTCGGTTTGAGATGAAGGATTTGGGTGAGCTCCACCATTTACTTGGACTCAAGGTGGAGAGGTAGAAGAATGACGTGCTCGTTTCCTGGAAGGACTATGCAGAGAGAATTATCATGTGATTCAGCATGCGAGAAGGGAAAAACAATTCTACCCTTCTAGAGGTCAGTCTGAAACTTTGGCGGTATGAGGGAAGGGTTCTTACACACCCTTTGGTGTTCCGGGCTCTCGTGGGGAGTATCATATATCTGATAATCACTAGGCCGGATATTACTTATGTTGTGTGCCGGGTTAGTCAGTATATGGAGGAGCCGTAGAAGCCTCATCTAGTGGCAGCTAAGAGTATTTCTAAAGTACGTGAAGTCCACCTCTAACATGAGCATCTTTTACAAGAGGGACATGATTTTCAAGTTGCATAGTTACACAGATGCTGATTACAGGGGATATTTTGATGATTAGAAGTCGACGTCATGATATGTCTTCTTTTGCGGAATGACAACCATCTCGCGATATAACAAGAAGCAGGATTCTATGTCTGTCTCAACTATAGAAGTAGAGTACAAGGCTTCAGCCTTGGCAGCTCATCTGACTTAGGAGACTAGTGGAGGACATCCATGAGAAGGTGCGAGGTCCTACTCTGGTATGCAGTGACAATGAGAGTGCCCTCAAACTGGTTAACAATCCAGTTTGTCACGCGCGGACCAAGCATATTATGATCGAGCATCACTTCGTTCGGAAGAAGGTGCTGG
Source organism: Platanthera guangdongensis (assembly GCA_039583875.1). NCBI lineage: Eukaryota > Viridiplantae > Streptophyta > Magnoliopsida > Asparagales > Orchidaceae > Platanthera > Platanthera guangdongensis. Next base: position 227,367,025 of record CM077163.1, read on the forward strand.
AGGGATCTCTGATGGTTGAGCATGTGCGGGGCTAGGACAATATCACAGACATCTTCACGAAGCCACTATCGAAGGGACAATTTATTTGGCTGTGAGGGTTGCGAGGGCTGGTTTCTACTTCCCACTTCAAGGGGGTGTTAAAATTGTTGAAGTGGGAATGGAGTGGAGTGTATGCTGTCTGATTAGGCAGACCACATAGACTGCAGAGTCCTCCATTGGCCTGGCGGATAGCTTTGGCGGATAGCCTTTGTCTGGTTGTTGGTTATCTCTTATGGTCTGGCTCAGCAAGAACCCTGGGTTGAAACCAGGCGGTTAGACTTCTCTAACCGCGGTTGTGGTGGTCTGGTTGGTTATACCACACAGTTAGCTTGAAGCTTCAGGTTCTCTGTCTTGCAAGAAGGCTGGCGGTTGGCATGGACTGTGTTGGCTAATTGCACAGTTCGCTGGAGCCTTCTCGGGCAGGTTGATAGCCAGAGTCCGTTGGTATCATGGACTTGATTCCGTGTGACAAGTCTAGAGTTTTTGTTGCCTAGCTCGCTGACTTTGCCTGTTGTGCAGAATACTTCAAAGCTCGTGGAGTTTGGCAAGTTGGTCCTGTGATAAGTTCAAGGTTTTTGCCCATCTCCCTCAGTTTGCCTGTTTGTGCGGACTGCTTTTGGAGCTCGCCGAGCTCGGTAAGTTGACAGTCGGTTCTTGTACTAGTCGTGGGCTGAATATATGCGCGGACTTGGAGCTGTGTCTGCAAGGCAGTGCAATCTGGTGGAGGTGTCCGGCAGCTCGTCAGTGCTGTGTTCGTCATTCTTATTGGATTGGTGTTTGTTTTCTCAACCTGACGAACTGGTCTTTTCCGTTTTTGCGGACTGATCGTTCTTTCTGCCCTTGCGGGAAGAGAGTAGTGTCCTCAATACTTTGCGGACAACCTTTTTCAATAGCGGACTGATACTGGTATCCGCACTATGCGGATACGTGATGTTAGCTGCAGGACTGACGAGCAGGTTTCCTATGACTATGGGTGGTAATGACACTCCTCCTCACACTTATAAATAGGAGTTCTCGGCTCATCAAAATAAAAACTGTGAACAGTGAGAACTTGCTAGTGCTTATAATTTGCGGTTACGATTTTCTAATCGCTGCCGCTAAGTGAAGTTGACTCTATGCAGGCTGTTGATACGCCCGAAACAGCTTATGCGTACTCTCGCAAGTGCACGTGCCGTAACAAGTAATAAAGTGTGAGTGGGATCGTTCCCTCGGAGAAGTGATCAACCTAAAGCTTGCAAGTACTAGCTACACCGTTCTTTAAATCCAAACCGGATGATTAAGGTGATTTTTCAAAGTAATGAAAATTTTTAATAAAAATCGAATCTAACTTAACTACAAAAATCCTTAGAAATTCTTAAACCACTAGGAGAAATTAGCCTTGTATTTCGGATTTCCTATGTGCGTCTGAATGGTGTGTAGTAAATAATATTAGTTAAGAGTGTTGAAGGAATTATCATACAACGATTTTTATAGAAGAAATCCTCCTCTCTCGAATCTCGGAAATCCCAACGTCCTAAATTCTCCTAGTTATTTCTAACTTAGGAGGAATGAAGGATATTGATTATCATAAAAATCGGACTGCTAGCAAAAGGAGGGAGTCTCCTCCACCCCTCTAAACTACGGTGAACTAATGAGCGAATGCACTTCTCCTCTCTCGACTCTCGAAGTACAATGCAAAAGAGGAGATTTTTGGTTAAACGTTTTACACCGCTCGTCTCTCGATTCTTGCGGTGCAATAAAATAACCTTCAACCCTATAGTACGCCACTCATCTCTCGATTCTCGCAACGCATCACAAGATGAAGATCAAAGCCAAAAATCTCATAAATAAATTCAAAAGTTCACTAGATAATAAATCATTCAACAAATCTCAACAACAAAGAACATACACCATAAAAATACACATAATACTCTCCTTATACAAGACTTGGAGAGTTTAGTTCATGGCGAGAAAAGAAACACACAAAACTATAACGATCTTACAATTCATGACTTCAAAAGTTCAGATCTATCCTTTCTCGTGGCCGGATTCCTCTTCTCCACCGTCAAGAACCCTAAACTTGGCATCCTTCTCTCCAAAATGACAAAAGATAATAAAAAGATCTCCAAAATCCCTTTATATGGTCCAAGGGCCTCAAAGGATCTCCAACATTTATGAAAGGAAGTCTCCTTTCATTTCTAAAACTGTCATTTTTGAATTATTTTCGGAATCTTAAAATTCAAATTCGCAGGTTTGTTGCAACAAATTTTAATTTGTTGCAACAAATTCTGTGCTGTCCAGAATTCAGCAAAAATCTGCTCCAAAATTCCTGTAATTTTCCTGCAACTTTTCCTGAATGCTCTTCATGCTTATCATCAGCCGCACAAGTTACTTTTTTCATATTTTCCTATCATAAACATAAATATAAATATTACTGATACATGAATTTTCGCACAAATGATAATTTACTCGTTTACACACACTTTTGATCAGTATTTTGAAGATAAATTAGTCAAAATGCGGCAGATTGACGCAGAAGATAACTTCCTTTTGTGAAGTTATCACACCTTCACACTTAAACGTTTGCTAGTCCCTAGCAGAGTCATTTCATAACAATAGCATGAGTGAAGAAGTAATAAGATATGAACTCAAATGATCTTTAGTTCTTGAAAACAAAATAATCGCGACATGCTCAAGAAATTTGTTTAACTCAACTGATAAGCTTAGCAATCTATGAGAGCTCATTCATTCACAATTCCATTAGTTAGATGGAAGATAAAGCTCAAACAAGTATTGTAGTGCGGTGCATGCTTTTCTTTAAAAATGGTTTACTTTCATGCAAAATTTTATATTGAACCTCCGCATTTTATTGGAAAGGATAAGAATATGCTAAGTCTATGATTTAACCTCTTCAAGAGTTGGTAGTTCAAATAAAAGTCGGATAGTTTTGGCTTGGTTCGGAATTTATGGATAACTTTGGTAATAGTATGATGACCTCTAGTTAGTATCCTTAATAATTCACCATGTTATGGGATCGTGCATCATCATTTTTTTTATTTATAGTAGGGATCATTGCAAGTATAAGTGCACATACCCAGGCCACATATCACTATGATGTTTCGACCATTTTTTCTCTCTTTTTTTTATCATAGTTGGGATCATTCTAAGTATGCATTCACATACCTAGGCCGCATATCACTATGACACAAATTTCTTTTACCATTATTTTTTTCATCATAGTTGGGATCATTCCAAGTATGTAGACATATACCTAGGCCACATATCACTATAAAATTCAACCATTTAAAGAAAATTTTGGAACCCAAAAATGGCTAACTTACTAAGGTACAACTAGTAGGAACAAATGACAGATAAGCATGAAATAGTGTGCAGAGCAAAGTTCAAGCTCAAATATGTTAGTGGATGATCAAAAGGAATACTAGCTAAACTCATGTGTAGGCTTACATCATTGACTTAGTTCTTGCTCATCCCTCCCCATTATTTTAAAGGTAAATATCACAATAGTGCATTGGAAGTAAACAAATATTTTGTATATATATAAAAAAAATGCTTGAGCGAGCTTTATCAGAAAAAATCTTACTAACTTCAAATTCATAGAATGTACTCTTTGGATTGTTCAGCCATACCAATTAATTATCATTGAATGTGTCTAGAATAGCCTAATGATTAAGTAAAACAAGAAGTAAGATCATTAAATTTATATTTAAATGAGTTATTCTTCACTCAAGTGGTAAGGGTTATAGCACGACACCCCCACACTTAAGTCATTTGCTAGTCCCAAGCAAATAATTCGTTTTTTATCATATGGATAGTCTAAGGTGTGTTTACTAATAAACAAATAATTTTAAGGAAGAAAAAAAAACTTGAAATTTAAATAACTCCCCTGAATTGGATGTGATGGAGTGGTCGTCTATTGTTTCTTGTTGACGCACCCACGTTTCTCCCAACATACGATATTTCTCAACAATCCCGCCATTTAGTCTAACCTGCAAAACATTCATCCTCAAAATGGACATAGTCATTAACATGATGTATATTTGTGTTAGATTCGCTGAGAATAATCAAAAGTCACACAAATATAGCACATGCGCATGATGATTATCATAGAAACTATTTTCATGACTCGCACCAAAAGTCATTCCATAGTATTCAAGTCAAAATATAATAATTGTCATAGGATAAGCATCATCAGGGCTATCAAATAGTTTGACTTAAATAGATTTTTTTTTCTTTTCTTTTTTCTCATCATCATTCGTACATTAATCATCATTTATTTGCAATTTTTTTAAAATTCATTAATGTAACTAAAAGCTGCTAAACATACTTAGTACGAAAATATTGCTAAATTAAAGTTACAAAGCCAACTAATAATGCAAATTAAACATTGGGTTGCCTCCCAAGTAGCAGATAGTTTATTGTCGGACTACAAAAATGGACAGGAGAATTAAAACACAATATGCAGTAAACGAAAGATAACTACTGGGTTTATTGTCTCCCCAACACGACTTATTCAGAAATTTTAAAATTCTAAATTATGGGACGATGAACAGAGAAATGAATACGTAATTGTTCTAATATATGCGTCGGCAGCGGGTACCGATACGACGATAAAACAACCACCTCTTTACCTAAATAATAATAATACATGTTCATCGCCGGTAATGGGAACAAAAAGTAAGAAGTGGAGTGCTCCTCACTATTCTCACCATAATATATATCCTTGCCTAGCAAGGTATCTTCGTCAATAGAAAGGCTATAGGGAGAGAAGAAAATGAATGAGGCTTCAACTATGGTGGAGGACTCAACCTCCTCACATAAGGGGATACCCATCTCATCAACTTGAGGACAATGGTCAATAACCTCTTCGAGCATTTGTGATGCATCAACTTGCATGGGCTCAGATAACGAAAGGAGATTGGGAAATAAAATAAAAGAAAGACATAAATGATTTCTAATTATGGGAGTGATCCCGGTTTCACTTCCAGTAGGTTCCGAAGATTGATCGATGTCGGTATCGTAAGCATCATAACAAGGGGGGCCCGAGAACTCAAGGGCCTCAGTGGTGAGTTGAACCTCCTCATCCAATGAAGAAGTGTATAGATGCTCATCAGAAAGGATATCCTCTTCAAGCGCATCATAGTGCTCCAAAGAATTCTTCCCTCCATTGGAGAGGATAATATGTTCGATACACTTTGCCACATCCTCAGGTTCAGGATTATCCCCAAGCGCAATATCTTCGACATGATCGATAAAAATAGGTGTATAAAATTCATGAAAAGAAGGTGGAGGAACGAGGGTGATAACATTATTAGAGAATATGTGGGTTGGTTCCTCCATGGGTGAATCCAAACTAAGTGATGAATGTGTAGGGAGAGGCAGCTCCGTGACGTCGTTGCACAGATCATCAACAAACATGATGGTTATATCTCCAATACTTCCTCGTAGACAAGAAGGTAATGCGTATATATAATTAGAATCATAAGGAATGTCATAATAAGAAGAGGATGAGAGGATTTGAATTTTAGGTTTGTTATACTCGTCTCTTTGACGCTGAAATGCAACACACTCTTTCATAGCGTGCCCGGTGCTATGACAAAATATGCAATGTTTCTCCTTTCTTCTCGGCTTTTGAGGGGTCGGGTTGAAATGCGGAAACGTTGCATGTTGTGGGGGAGCATACTTATAAAAATTAGGAGCACTATATGAAGTATCATCAGACGTTGGTACTCCATAGGGTGAGCCATATGACATGTAACTACAGTCTTTTATATAACAATCATCACTAGCATGATTGAATGCCCCGCAATAATGACATCGAGAATATAAATATGAATACATGATTTTGCGTGGGAGAATTCACTAAATGGATATTAATCTTTGCACAAATCAACTACACACAAATAATTTAAATGAATAAACCTACTTTGATTTTTTTTTTGAAAAAAATAGATTAGGAATAAATAAAATTAAAATTGTGAATTAAAAAAAAACAAATCCTAGAAAATAAAATAAAAAAAATAAAAACTTGAGCTCTAAATACTCAGGGTTTACTTTTTTTAAGAAATTTCTAAGTTTAATGGCAATAACTCAATGGATCGAAATATGGACATGCACTAACAGAACAAAAACTAGCAATAGCAGAAAAACTACAAACACATTTAAAATTCAATAAGATTAAAGTTTGACCTCCAAATACTAGGGTTTACTAATATTGCAAGAAAATAAACAATAGATTAATAGCACTTCCCCGGCAACGGCGCCAAAAACTTGATACGCCCGAAATAGGTTATGCATACTCTCGCAAGTGCACGTGTCGTAACAAGTAATAAAGTGTGAGTGAGATCGTTCCCTCGGAGAAGTGATCAACCTAAAGCTTGCAAGTACTAGCTACACCGTTCTTTAAATCCAAACCGGATGATTAAGGTGATTTTTCAAAGTAATGAAAATTTTTAATAAAAATCGAATCTAACTTAACTACGAAAATCCTTAGAAATTCTTAAACCACTTGGAGAAATTAGCCTTGTATTTCGGATTTCCTATGTGCGTCTGAATGGTGTGTAGTAAATAATATTAGTTAAGAGTGTTGAAGGAATTATCATACAACGATTTTTATAGAAGAAATCCTCCTCTCTCGAATCTCGGAAATCCCAACGTCTTAAATTCTCCTAGTTATTTCTAACTTAGGAGGAATGAAGGATATTGATTATCATAAAAATCGGACTGCTAGCAAAAGGAGGGAGTCTCCTCCACCCCTCTAAACTACGGTGAACTAATGAGCGAATGCACTTCTCCTCTCTCGACTCTCGAAGTACAACGCAAAAGAGGAGATTTTTGATTAAACGTTTTACACCGCTCGTCTCTTGATTCTTGCAGTGCAATAAAATAACCTTCAACCCTATATTACGCCACTCATCTCTCGATTCTCGCAACGCATCACAAGATGAAGATCAAAGCCAAAAATCTTATAAATAAATTCAAAAGTTCACTAGATAATAAATCATTCAACAAATCTCAACAACAAAAAACATACACCATAAAAATACACATAGTACTCTCCTTATACAAGACTTGGAGAGTTTAGTTCATGGCGAGAAAAGGAACACACAAAACTATAACGATCTTACAGTTCATGGCTTCAAAAGTTCAGATCTACCCTTTCTCGTGGTCGGATTCCGCTTCTCCACCGTCAAGAATCCTAAACTTGGCCTCCTTCTCTCCAAAATGACAAAAGATAATAAAAAGATCTCCAAAATCCCTTTATATGGTCCAAGGGCCTCAAAGGATCTCCAACATTTATGAAAGGAAGCCTCCTTTCATTTCTAAAACTGCCATTTTTGAATTATTTTCGGAATCTTAAAATTCAAATTCGCAGGTTTGTTGCAACAAATTTTAATTTGTTGCAACAAATTCTGTGCTGTCCAGAATTCAGCAAAAATCTGCTCCAAAATTCCTGTAATTTTCCTGCAACTTTTCCTGAATGCTCTTCACGCTTATCATCAGCCGCACAAGTTACTTTTTTCATATTTTCCTATCATAAACATAAATATAAATATTACTGATACATGAATTTTCACACAAATGATAATTTACTCGTTTACACACACTTTTGATCAGTATTTTGAAGATAAATTAGTCAAAATACGGCAGATTGACGCAGAAGATAACTTCCTTTTGTGAAGTTATCAGCTGCGCGACTAGTATAAGGCGGCTAGACAACTGATGGAAGTTTGGTGTGGAACAGTTCATAGATAGTAGTTAGTGGATAACAGCAGGTCGCAGTCTCTACGACTTGAAGTCTCTTCCTCCGAGTTGCGGTTAAGCAGAGCAGTTCGCCCAGTATATCAGCGGGTTCTGTTCAAGTCCTTCAGCATTTCAATAATAAGCAGTCAGCGTGTAACACCTCCCCTGTAATGACCGTATAATATGGGTCTGGTCGGGGCCCCACAACATACAGACGCCACAGCTTCAGTATTATAAGATGATATAACTCCCCGATCTCAAAACTCATAACCACAATACATCGGAAAAAGCAAACAGACTAGAAGTTATCCACACCATATAGGAGTATCGAAGCGGCCTTAAGGCCTTACAACAGAAGTGGGTCCAAAACTCAAATAATAACAACAGTCATAAATGTGCATAAGCACTCCTAGACTACCTCGAAATGCAAGCCGGAAAACATGAGCATCAAACATAAAATATCATAAAAGTAGAGCTACAACAAAACAGTAACACTTCATGAGGCTTAAGCCCTTTTGGCCGGCGAGCTAGCTTCTGTTTGCGATCCTTGCACTGTAAAAATTTGATTGTAACGTGGGTCAGCAAAGGCTGACCTCAAACTGTGTAACCAACACATCTCCTCCCGGCCGCCCCTAACGGACCCCGGGGAACCCCTCCAACCTGCAAGTCAGTACTTCATATGCAATATATAAATAAACAAGTAAGGCACTGAGAACAGGCTTGGATGTCTCAAACAACATACACGTTCTCTATTGTTGAGCATATAATGAAAGAGCCGACTTATGCAGCATGTATGCAAAAATTCGGGCTTCACCCAAGACACCCTATCGCGTATGAAACTAGCACATCATCACATCATATGGGTACTCATCATTTCCCCATTGTCATAAAGCCGCAAACAAAGGGGGGTTACCAACATTCCCCCAATGACATACAAGCCGCCACACAGAACTCTTACAAAGGCCCCACCTGCTCAAGGTATTAGACCCGGGCTTGTCTGCAAGCTCTGACTTCTCATATTAGGATTCCAACAAACACACAGACCGCTTCTAAGAAGTCTTGCTGGACCCCACCCGCTCATGGTCTCACTGCCCGGGCTTGCCCCATGCTTGGCATTCTCGCCAGTCTCATAGAAGGGGACTAGTTGTAACACCCCCTATCCGTCGCATAGCATATAGCAGTAGGTCCGGCCGGGGCCTGACGCCATATGCCACAGACAGACTGGGTGGTTACTCATGGAAACCATCCAACCAATCTCAACGTCCTACACAGAGCATTCTAGCGGAAGCAGTTTATAAAAGTTGCAAATAAGAACTCAGCATTAAAGCATGAATGTCCACTAATACAAAATAGGAATATTATACAAATACCAACACAAGCCCTAAGGCCTTAAAAAATGTTTCACTTGATATTACATGATTTACAAATCACGGCACGCAGGCCGGTCATACATGAATAAAACAGTAAACACTTCCAAATAGGCCTTCGAGGGCCGGCTTCGCACTTGGGCTTTAGCCCGCTATTGACCGCTTGGTCCAGCATCACCTGCAAGCAACAAACCACCGCACGGTGGCAAAACAAGGCAACGGTCAGCAATGCTGACCAAATTATAACGATCCCGCCCCCATCTCGGGGCGGCGATGCTCCTTCCCTGCATTTCATTAGCATAAGCGAGCAATATATAACCATAATCATTTCACCACAGACGTTGGCTCGTACGGCCACACGCCCCGTGCTCTCAGGGCACATTCTCGGTGAACCGGTCGATGTCACGTCAATTAATGCCATAGACATTCCGGACTCACCACCGCCACTTAGACGGCCAAACCTATGAGCATTTTGTCTTCCTGGCCTGGGTCACGACAATTTAAGTCATTGACCGCCGAAAACCCTAATCTATGCCAACGACAAGTGCCACGTGCCTTTAGGTCTCTTAAACCGAATGACATAGAACGGGTACGGCTCCATCTAACCCGTGCTCACATCGCAACGACAATTTAAGCCATTTGCGCGGGTCAAACTTCCACCGAGTCCCATTTCCATCACAATTCACATAACCCGGTTATGTTCAAGTTGGCTCTCAGGCCACCAAATTGGCAAGATCTCGCATCCGCCCAGTTTTCCGGGTGCACCTTTGGGTTAATCCCCAAGGCTCCCTGTTGCAATCTACCGCGTAGAAAACCTGAAAAACAATCAATAGCACGGAGTCTTCTCCGGCATTTATGCAATGCAACATCACCGATCCAGACCAACATGTCCGGGTAGGCTTCACACATCATGCCTATGTCCGTTCTTGCTTACGGACTCTAAACAACGGGGACTTCACATATCTACCCGAAGGAACGCCTCCAACTCTCCGCAAACTCGCGAGAGCGGGCTTCCTATGCAAAGAAGGAGAGCTACTCATGCTCAAGAAGAGAATCGTTACCCTAGCGTTCCTCTTTGGAGCCATGGAAAAGTAAGAGGATGAAAAGCACCGCACTAGCTTTGCCTCCGTGGATCCGAAGTCGGCTCGCGATTTGGAGCTTTGAAGCTCCTCCAATGGCCGGATCTAGCTCCTTCTTCCTTCCTTGGCTCTCCTCTCTCTCTAAGCTTTTAGAAAGATGATAACTTATGAAAAGTGAGGGTTTCTAAGTCCAATCCCGGGTATATCCCTTCAGGAACAACCCCCAGCCGTTGGATCATCAATTAAAGAAATGGACGGCTTTGATTCGGGACTGAAATGCCCAATCTGGACCGCACACGGCCTGGCACACGCCCGTGTCCAGGGCCGTGTGCCTCATTCGCCGTCAAAATCGGCTCGCCTGGAACCTCACACGGGTATCGAACACGCCCGTGTTCGACCTGACACGCCCGTGTTCCACCTAACACGGCCGTGTAGCCGGCCGTGTACCCCCATCATTTTTCCCCGAAAACAACCCGAGCACTGCACGGGTTCTAGGACACGCCCGTGTCTTTTCCCGTGTCACCTCAACACGCCTGGGCTCCATGCCGTGTACACGGTCTCGACACTCGACACTTCGTCGAGCGAAGATCGTCGACCTAATGACACGGCCTTGGACACGCCCGTGTCCTAGGCCGTGTGCCTTGTCTCGACACAATGTCGAGAGCAAAGTGTCGACTTCCCGGGACGAGTGTCCACACGGGTCGACACGCCCTGTGACACGCCCGTGTCGCAGGCCATGTGCCATGTCTCGACACTTCGTCGAACGCAGAGTGTCGACTTCGCGAGCTAAGTGTCGACACGGGTCGACACGCCCTGCGACACGCCCGTGTCGCAGGCCGCGTGTCCAGTCTCGACACAATGTCGAGACCAAAGTGTCGACTTCCCGGCTCAGTGTCGACACAAGCTTGACACGCCCTGGGACACGCCCGTGTCCCAGGCCGTGTGCCTGCAGCCAGAACCCAAAACTGGCCCAAAATGTCCCCCGTCGCTCCTTTGAGTTTCGGGGTGTTACAACTCTCCCCCTCTTAAAAGAATTTCATCCTCGAAATTATATAAAGGAAAGACATGTACAAAACCAAAATTTGTACCTGAGCGGAACAACTCCGGATATTCGTCAAGCATAGTCTGATCTCTCTCCCAAGAGAGCTCCTCACGACCGCAATTGTCCCACCGGACCTTGACTATCCTGATCTCTTTATTGCGTAGCCGCTTGACCTCCGAGTCCTCAATCCGCACGGGCCTGACCTTTGTCGTCAGCCCACTATCCACCGACACTTGATCAACTGCGATCACTTGCGTAGGCTCTTGCACTGCCTTCCGAAGTACCGAAATATGGAATACATCATGTAAACCACTTAGCTCCACTGAAAGCTTCAACCGATAGGCCGCTTCACCAACTCGCTCCAGAACCTCAAACGGTCCAAGGTACCTCGGGCTTAGCTTTTTCAATCGCCGCACCCGCGAGACACCCTTGAACGGCTTGATCTTTAAGTACACATAGTCGCCCACAGCGAACTCCACGTTCCTGTGCTTGGCATTATAGTACTTCGCTTGCCGGTCCTGAGCGATAAGCAACCTCTCCCGAATGGTTCTCACCAAAGAAGTAGCATCCTCCACTTCTGATCGCTTATACAACTTTGACTCACCCGTTTCTAACCAAGATAACGGCGTGCGACATTTTCTACCATATAGGGCCTCGAAAGGCGCCATCTGAATACTCGCTTGGTAGCTATTGTTGTATGCGAACTCCACCAAATACAGGTGGTCTTCCCATTACTTTCCAAAATCCAAGACACACATGCGGATCATGTCTTCCATGGTTCTATTGACCCTCTCGGTCTGCCCATCCGTTTGCGGATGGAAGGCTGTGCTGAATTTCAGCTTTGTTCCCAACATTTGCTGCACAAGCCTCCAATCATTGGACGTGAACCGCCCATCTCGGTCACTCACGATGCTGCGGGGCACACCATGAAGCCGTACAATGTTATCCACATAAAGCTTTGCCAACTTTTCCACCGGATCATCCTTCCTATGCGGAATGAAATGCGACACCTTCGTTAACCGATCAACAACCACCCAAATGGCGTCGTTCCCCTTTTGCGACCTTGGCAAATCGTGCACAAAGTCCATAGAGATGTTGTCAAATTTTCACTCCGGAATAGGCAAGCACTTAAGAAATCCTCTTGGCTTTTGGCACTCCGCTTTCACCAAGGCGCAAGTTTGGCACTTCGCTACGTAGAGCGCCACATCTTTCTTCAAACCCGCCCACCAAAACAGTTTCTTCACATCACGGTACATCTTCGTGCTCCCCGGGTGAATCGAGTACTTGGTATGGTGTGCCTCGTACAACAACTCCACCTGCAGATTACCCACACTTGGGACGCACAGACGACCGTCCTTCCAAAGTAATCTGTCCTCCACGACGAATTGGGAATTTGACCCATCCAGAGCCTCCACCATGAACTGCTTCATATGAGCATCCATATCCAAAGCTTGCCGAATACGATTAGCCAGGTCATATTGGACTTCAGTCCAATTCAGAACTGCTTCAGCGCTTGATTGCCTGTCCACACAAACAATCTCCAACGCCTCCAACTCCCGCACCAACCGCTCATCATGCACCGATAGCCAATTGGCTTGAGCTGGGGCTCGGCGACTCAACGCGTCCGCAACGGCATTCCCTTTACCAGGCACGTAGTGGATCTTGAATGTATAGTCCCCCAGGAACTCCATCCATCTACGCTGCCGCATATTCAGATCTTTCTGATCAATAAGATACTTCAGGCTCTTGTGATCGGTGTAGATATCAATCTTCACACCGTACAAGTAGTGTCTCCACAGCTTCAAGGCAAAAATCACGGCCGCTAACTCCAAGTCATGGACCGGATAGTTCCTTTCATGCACTTTTAGCTGTCTCGAGCCGTAAGCTATTACACTTCCGTGTTGCAGTAGCACGCAACCCAAACCGCTGCCCGAAGCATCACTGTAAATCTCATAGCCTTCGGTCCCACATGGCGAACTCAGCACATGCGTCGTGGTCAACCGACACTTCAACTCCTCAAAAGCTCGCGCGCACTCCGGCGTCCAAACGAACTTATACTCCTTCCTCGTCAAAGTAGTGAGAGGTAACGCTATCCGCGAGAAGTTCTCTACAAAGCGCCTATAATAGCTGGCAAGCCCCAGAAAACTCCGGACTTCCGCTACAGTAGCAAGCTCAGGCCACTCCCGTATCGCAACAATCTTCGTCGGATCAACAGCAATACCCTCTCCACTCACTATATGACCGAGGAACGCCACTGAGGACAGCCAAAACTCGCACTTCGAGAACTTGGCATACAACTGATTTCTCCTTAGCGTCTCTAGAACCAAGTGAAGATGCTTGAAGTGATCTTCCTCACTTTGCGAGTACACCAAAATATCGTCGATGAAGACGATCACAAAATGGTCCAAGTACTCCCTGAAAGTCATGTTCATCAAATCCATGAACACTGACGGCGCATTAGTCAGCCCAAACGGCATGACCGTAAACTCATAATGCCCGTATCTCGTACTAAACACTGTCTTCGGGATATCACTCTCCCTTATTCGCAGCTGATAGTACCCAGCCTTGAGATCTAACTTCGAGTACACTGTCGACCCGACTAACTGATCAAAAAGAACATCAATCCGGGGGATCGGGTACTTGTTCTTCTCCGTCAGCTTGTTGAGCTCCCGATAATCAATACATAGCCTCAAGCTTCCGTCCTTCTTCTTAACAAAGAGGACCGGTGCGCTCCAAGGCGAAGAACTCGGGCGCACATACCCTTGCTCCAACAACTCTTGCAGTTGAACTTTCAGCTCCGTCATTTCCTTAGGCGCTAGCCGATAAGGAGATCGTGACACAGGCTTTGCACCTGGCACTAGCTCAATCGTAAAATCTATCTCCCGTTGAGGCGGGGCTCCAGGAAGATCTGCGGGGAACACATCAGGGTAGTCCGATACCACTGAAATACAATCCAACGCGGGCTTCGGCTTCGCAACCTCCAATAGCGTAAAGAACAGTTCTGCACCGGCACGAACCGCCTTCACCACCTGAAGAGCAGACATCAACGTCTTGCTCGACCCCTTTAAGCCCGTAAAAGTCGTCTCACGACTTGCTCCCAGCTTGACTTCCTTGCGACCGCAGTCAATATAGGCCTGCTGCTCCGAGAGCCAGTCCATGCCAAATATAACGTCGAACTCCACCAACGGAAGTAAAGACGCCTGCAGGTCGAACTCCTGATTCCCAATACGAATCTTAACATCGCAGATCCTATCCGCTCGCATCGAACACCCATTGGGCAACAACACATCCAACTTATCCTTCGCCATCGAAGAAGGGACTCCGATGCGTGATATAAATCCTTCGGACAAGAAGGAGTGTGAAGCTCCCGTATCGAAGAGTGCTCGTGCCGGATTTTCACAAATCAATACAAATCCTAAACAAGCAGTGGCAAGGTAACATGTGCATAACAAGTATTTAAGGAAATTGACTTGCTATAAATTAAACCGTACCTGTCACCACATCAGCTTGTTTGATGGCCTCCTGTTGGCCAAGATTATAGACCCTCGGTTGGGCCGGAGCATAGTGGGATGCGGTCGACTCCACCGCCTTGCCCTTCTCTTCATAAGTAGCTCCCGGCTTTCTCTCGGACTTAGGACGTCCACTCCAACAGTCACGGGCAAAATACCCCGTCTTTCCACAAGTAAAACACGCGCCCGGGGTCCGACCCGTAGTCGCCCCAGAAGCACCAGAAGGAGCTGGACCCAAAGTCCTATGCTTCTTGAAAGACCTCTGATAGCCGGACTTTGAAGTAGTCGGCACTTTAAATTCAGATTTCTTCTCACCCAAGCTTTTCTTTGCTTGTACATTCTTCATGTCCTTCTCCAAGGACCGGGCAGTGTTGACCAAGGTTAAGAAACCCTGCGTCATCGGCCCCGAGAGTAGTAATCTCAACTTATCTCTCAAGCCTTCGTAGAATCGATTCGTCTTACGCTCCTCATCCGCGATGGTGGAGCTAGCATATCGACTCAAACGAGTAAACTCGTGGAGATATTCATCCACGCTCTTCTCACCCTGAACCAACTTCAGAAATTCATTCTCCATCGAAATCCTCTGAGTAGAAGGGAGGTATCTTGCTAAGAACAATCCCGAGAACTCTTCCATCGGGACGTCTGCCAGTTGTCTACCTCTCAAATGATGCAGCTCCAAACCTTCCCACCATAATCTCGCTTCACCGTCCAAAAGGAACGTAGCAATGGTGGTCATTTGCCACTCCTCCGTCTCCGTTGCTGTCATGACTCTCTTCATCCTGGAGAGCCAGTCTTCAGCCTGAGATGGGGTTCCCAACCCTAAGAATAACGGAGGGTTAAAGCTCATTACATGCTTAAGCTGCCTCTCGGTTGCCCTCCTTGGCACCACCGGTTCCACAACCACTTGCTCCACTCTCCTCGGCTCAGCCTCTTGAAGAGGTTCCTGCTCCATCACAGGAGCGGGCTGCTGCGTTTGCCTTGCAGGCTGCGCATTTATCACGGCCAACACTGCTTCAGCCACCAATCGTATATTCTCAGCCGATAGAGGTGTTGCAGGAGCAACATCTGGTGCACTGCTAGCCTCAGAAACTCGGCGTTCTAACGGCCCAACACCACTTCTGGTCACCTATAGTGGTACAAAACACCGTTAAGCGACCAAATAAATTGCAAACAGCAATTATAGGAAAACGCAGGTTCCTCAAACACATGTATCTTCATTCCTAAGTGGACATTCATGAGTTCTTTTACTGTTATAACGATGACGCACACAATGTGTTCACCACCCCTTAAAAAGAATTCGCCCACGAATTCACGTTAAGCCCGACCAAAACTAGTAGTCTGATACCAAATTGTAACACCCCCTATCCGTCGCATAGCATATAGCAGTAGGTCCGGCCGGGGCCCGACGCCGTATGCCACAGACAGACCGGGTGGTTACTCATGGAAACCATCCAACCAATCTCAACGTCCTACACAGAGCATTCTAGCGGAAGCAGTTTTTTAAAGTTGCAAATAAGAACCCAGCATTAAAGCATGAATGTCCACTAATACAAAATAGGAATGTTATACAAATACCAACACAAGCCTTAAGGCCTTACAAAATGTTTCACTTGATATTACATGATTTACAAACCACGGCACGCAGGCCGGTCATACATGAATAAAATAGTAAACACTTCCAAATAGGCCTTCGAGGGTCGGCTTCGCACTTGGGCTTTAGCCCGCTATTGACCGCTTGGTCCAGCAGCACCTGCAAGCAACAAAACACCGCACGGTGGCAAAACAAGGCAACGGTCAGCAATGCTGACCAAATTATAACGATCCCGCCCCCATCTCGGGGCGGCGATGCTCCTTCCCTGCATTTCATTAGCATAAGAGAGCAATATATAACCATAATCATTTCACCACAGACGTTGGCTCGCACGGCCACACGCCCCGTGCTCTCAGGACACATTCTCGGTGAACCGGTCGATGTCACGTCAATTAAAGCCATAAACATTCCGGACTCACCACCGCCACTTAGACGACCAAACATATGAGCATTTTGTCTTCCTGGCCTGGGTCACGACAATTTAAGCCATTGACCGCCGAAGACCCTAATCTATGCCAACGACAAGTGCCACGTGCCTTTAGGTCTCTTAAACCGAATGACATAGAACGGGTACAGCTCCATCTAACCCGTGCTCACATCGCAACGACAATTTAAGCCATTTTCACGGGTCAAACTTCCGCCGAGTCCCATTTCCATCACAATTCACATAACCCGGTTATGTTCAAGTTGACTCTCAGGCCACCAAGTTGGCAAGATCTCGCATCCGCCCAGTTTTCCGGGTGCACCTTTGGGTTAATCCCCAAGGCTCCCTGCTGCAATCTACCGCGTAGAAAACCCGAAAAACAATCAATAGCACGGAGTCTTCTCCGGCATTTATGCAATGCAACATCACCGATCCAGACCAACATGTCCGGGTAGGCTTCACACATCATGCCTATGTCCGTTCTCGCTTACGGACTCTAAACAACGGGGACTTCACATATCTACCCGAAGGAACGCCTCCAACTCTCCGCAAACTCGCGAGAGCGGGCTTCCTATGCAAAGAAGGAGAGCTACTCATGCTCAAGAAGAGAATCGTTACCCTAGCGTTCCTCTTTGGCGCCATGGAAAAGTAAGCGGATGAAAAGCACCGCACTAGCTTTGCCTCTGTGGATCCGGAGTCGGCTCACGATTTGGAGCTTCGAAGCTCCTCCAATGGCCGGATCTAGCTCCTTCTTCCTTCCTTGGCTCTCCTGTCTCTCTAAGCTTTTAGAAAGATGATAACTTATGAAAAGTGAGGGTTTCTAAGTCCAATCCCGGGTATATCCCTTCAAGAACAACCCCCAGCCGTTGGATTATCAATTAAAGAAATGGACGGCTTTGATTCGGGACTGAAATGCCCAATCTGGACCGCACACGGCCTGGCACACGCCCGTGTCCAGGGCCGTGTGCCTCATTCGCCGTCAAAATCGGCTCGCCTGGAACCTCACACGGGTATCGAACACACCCGTGTTCGACCTGACACGCCTGTGTTCCACCTAACACGGCCGTGTAGCCGGCCGTGTACCCCCATCATTTTTTCCCGAAAACAACCCGAGCACTGCACGGGTTCTAGGACACGCCCGTGTCCTTGCCCGTGTCACCTCAACACGCCTGGGCTCCAGGCCGTGTACACGGTCTCGACACTCGACACTTCGTCGAGCGAAGATCGTCGACCTAATGACACGGCCTTGGACACGCCCGTGTCCTAGGTCGTGTGCCTTGTCTCGACACAATGTCGAGAGCAAAGTGTCGACTTCCCAGGACGAGTGTCGACACGGGTCGACACGCCCTGCGACACGCCCGTGTCGCAGGCCGTGTTCCATGTCGCGACACTTCGTCGAACGCAGAGTGTCGACTTTGCGGGCTAAGTGTCGACACGGGTTGACACGCCCTGCGACACGCCCGTGTCGCAGGCCGTGTGCCCAGTCTCGACACAATGTCGAGACCAAAGTGTCGACTTCCCGGGTCAGTGTCGACACAAGCTTGACACGCCCTGGGACACGCCCGTGTCCCAGGCCGTGTGCCTGCAGCCAGAACCCAAAACTGGCCCAAAACGTCCCCCGTCGCTCCTTTGAGTTTCGGGGCGTTACACTAGTCTCGCCGGGACACTCTCCACACATGACGTGCACGTCACGGGATAGCCAGCCGACCACGGAGACACAGCCATGCCTTGGCACAGCACATTCCAAGACAATTCCACCCTACTCCCTCATTCGTACTGCAGCGTTCCCGCGCACCAAGGAAACCATCTACCACCAATGCGGAGCTAACCTTGTTCACCAAGGAAATCATCTACCGCCAATGAGGAGCTAACCTTGTCCGGTTCCGACTACACATACTCACTCGAGAAAAGGGGGAAAACATCACAAACATCACAAACGACATCTTGCCGCAACGGATCTCTACGAATCCTTAAAGCTCGTATACAACATCACCGAGTCGGACTAACGGTCGCAAATACGGCTTCACCCACCATGCCTAATCCACTAACGGAGTGGATCTCTAATGCAAAAACATACCAGGGATGAACTAAATCGACCCGGAGGTTCCTCTTGAACCTTGACGACTCAAACTTCTCTCATTTGAGAGTTTGGTGCCCCAAAACTAGAAAATAAAAGATGCTAAAACATGAATCCTAAAACCAAGAGGAGAAGTGTCGTTGCCTTCCGACCTCTCTTCCTAGCCATGGAAACTTAGTCGGATGAAAACCTACGCAACGATCTTGCCTCCACGGATCTGGACTCGGCTCGTGATTTGGAGCACCGAAGCCTCTCCAACCGCCGGATCTCTCCTTCACCTTCTTCCTTACTGTCCCCTCTCTTGATCTTGGAAAGAGATTTCTTGGCGAATAATGAGGGTTTCTAACCCTATTCTCGGACATAACTCAGCAAGGGCAACCCTGGACCATCAGATCCCAAAAGAAGGGAACGAACAACCACGATCCGAACTGAAAAACAAAACACCTGGGCCGAACACGACTTGTGACACGCTAGTGTCCAAGGCCGTGTTCCCTAATCGACGCCGAAACCGTCGCACCCAAAACAGGACACGGGTCCTTGACACGCCCGTGTCACTTTTGACACGGTCATGTCCAACCTGAACACGCCTGGGCTCCAGGTCGTGTCCAACCCCTCACAAGTCCCGGCTCACAACCCGAGAAGGACACGGCCTGGGACACGCCCGTGTATCAGGCCGTGTTCGACGTCTCGACGATCGTCAACTGCCTCTTCGTCAAACTCGCAGGAATTCGTCGAACACGCTCGACACGGCCCTGGACACGCCCGTGTCCTAGGCCGTGTTCCCTGCCATTGTTGACACCTAAACTGTGTCGACACAACTGTGTCGACACCACCGTGTCGACACCTCTGTGTCGACACCATTGTGTCGACACCACCATGTCGACACCTCTGTGTCGACACTCAAGAGAAAACGCTTGCGACACGGGCTCCGATACGGGCGTGACGGAGGCGTGTCCCCCACTAGTCGACGAACTGAGCGAAAAATCGTCGACTTCTCGGGCTCTCGACGAACCCGGTACGACACGGCCATGGACACGCCCGTGTCCTAAGCCGTGTGACCCTCACCAAGACCCAACTTGGCTCTCGACGTTGCTCGTCCTTCTTTCAAATTTTGGGGCGTTACAACTCTTTCCCCCTTAAAAGAATTTCGTCCCGAAATTATCAAAAATCAAGAAGAGGTACACAAAATTTAATTGATACCTGAACGGAAAAACTCTGGATTTTCCTCTAGCATGGTTTGTTCTCGCTCTCAAGAGAGCTCCTCACGGCCGCAGTTGTCCCATCAGACTTTTATGAGTTTGACCTCTTTGTTCCGCAACTGTCGAATTTCTGAGTCCTCTATAGCAATTGGATGGACTCGCGTCCTCCAGTCTTCCTCTATCGGCACTGATGCCGATTCGATTACCACACTAGCCTCTACCAAGGCTTTCCTCAAGACGGAAACATGGAAGACGTCATGTAATCCACTCAACTCTGCGGACAACGCCAACCAGTATGCTTCTTCTCCCACCCGTTCAACAACTTCAAAAGGGCCCAAAAACCTTGGACTCAATTTCTTGAGTCGGCGAATCTGTGAAACTCCTTTGAACGGCTTGATATTCAAATAGACCCAATCGCCTACCGTTAACTCCAACTTCCTATGGCGCGCATTAAAATATTTTGCTTGCCGATCTTTAGCCACCTTCATGCGCTCTTGAATGGTCCGTACCAACTCACAAGCATCCGCCACCACTTCTTTTCCCAATAGTTTGGTGCCTCCCGCCTCTGTCCATGGCATCAGCGTTCGACACCACCTCCCATACAGAGCTTCGTATGGCGCCATCTTTACACTTGCTTGGTAATTGTTGTTATATGCGAACTCCACCATGAAGAGGTGATCCTCCCATTTCTTGCCGAAGTCAAGAACACACATCCTCAGCATATCCTGCATAGTACGGTTTGTTCTTTCAGTTTGCCCGTCAGTTTGAGGATGGAAAGGAGTACTGAACTTTAGCTTCGTGCCCAGACTCTTCTGAACCAACCTCTTGTCCTGGCCTTGGACGTGAAACGTCCGTCACGATCACTGACTATACTTTTAGGAATCTCATGTAGTCGCACAATGTTGCGAACATACAACTCCACCAGCTTCTCCACGCTGTCCTCCTTCCGGTTTGGGATGAAGTGAGCCACTTTGGTTAAGTGATCCACAATCACCCAAATCGCGTCGTTACCCTGCTGTGATCTAGGTAACCCATACACAAAATCCATGGAGATGTCATCATATTTCCACTCGGGGATTGGAAGAGGCTTCAGGAACCCGCCCGGCTTCTGACACTCGGCCTTCACCAAGGCACAAGTTTCACATTGATTCACGTACAAATCTACATCCCGCTTCAGTCCAGGCCACCAAAAGGATCTCTTCATATCCAAGTACATCTTTGAACTGCCCGGATGAATGGAGTACTTTGTAAAGTGAGCCTCAAACATCAACTCCTCACAGAGCTTGCCAAACTGCGATACACAAATCCTTCCGTCCTTCCTCAAAATCCCGTCAATCATCTCCTAGGCGCTGCTCTCGCCTTTTTGAGCTTCCACCACGAATGGCTGAAACTCCACATCCAAACGTGTTGCTTCCCGTATACGATCGGACAAGTCGTTCTTCATTTCAATCCAGTTTAATCGAGCCACACTAGCCACGCTTCTTGCTACGCACTCCAAGCCGAGGGACTCTCATTCCCGCACCAACCGCTCATCATGAGCGTCAATCCAATTCCCTGGCCCAGAGTATTTTCTACTCAATGCATCGGCCACCACATTGGCCTTGCCTGGCATATACTGAATCGTCACCTCATAGTCTCCAAGGAACTCGACCCACATGCGCTGCCGCATATTTATGTCCTTTTGATCTAAGAGATACTTCAGGCTTTTATGATCCGTGAAGATCTCTACCTTCACACCATAGACATAGTGTCGCCATATTTTCAACGCGAAAATTACCGTCGCCAACTCCAAGTCATGAACGAGGTAATTCCTCTCGTGAGGCTTCAGCTGTCTAGACCCAAAGGCTATTACACTGTCATGTTGCACCAACACGCAACCCAAACCGCATCCCGATGCGTCACTGAAGATCTGAAATCTTTCGGTCTCTTTCGGTAGACTTAGGATTGGAGCCGTCATCATTCTTTCCTTCAGCGTCTCGAATGCCTGACTGCACTCTTGAGTCCACACAAACTTCTGGTCTTTACGAGTGAGTGAGGTGAGGGGAAGAGTTATCCGCAAAAAGTTTTTCATGAATCTCCGAAAGTACTCGGCTAGTCCAAGAAAACTTCAGACTTCCTTCACGGTTCTCAAAATCGGCCAATCTCTGATGGCTTCTACCTTTGTTGGATCTACCGCCACCCCATCCCCACTAATCACGCGGCCCAAAAATGCCACCTTCTCTAACCAGAACTCGCACTTTGAGAACTTTGCATACAACTGATTCTCCCTCAACACTTGCAAGACCATTCTCAAGTGAGTCTCATGCTCCACTTTCGATTTGGAATACACCAAGATGTCGTCAATAAAGACAACTACAAAAGAGTCCAAGTATTTTCGAAATACCCGATTCATCAAATCCATGAATACAGATGGTGCGTTCGTCAGCCCGAACGGCATCATCGAGAACTCGAAGTGTCCATACCTCGTGCCAAACGCTGTCTTGGGTATGTCCTCATCCCGAATCCGCAACTGATAGTATCCTGACTTCAAGTCCAACTTTGAATACACTACCGACCCCACCAACTGGTCGAACAGGTCGTCAATCCGAGGAATCGGATATTTATTCTTGAAGGTCAGTTTATTCAGCTCTCGGTAGTCTATGCATAGCCGCATACTACCGTCTTTATTCTTTACAAACAACACTAACGCGCTCCATGGTAAAGAACTGGGTCTGATATACCCTTGCTCCAATAGTTCCTGCAACTGTACCTTGAGTTCAGCCCACTCCTTTGGTGCCATCCTAAACGGAGGACGCGACACCGACCTAGCCTCCAGTAATAACTCAATCGAGAAATCGATATCCCGTCGAGGAGGCACTCCAGGTGTACAACCTCGTATTCGCGAAGAGTGGGCCCAGAACAAGGCATACGCGCTTTTAAGCTTTTTGGAGATTTTGCACTCTCGGTGGCCAATTTTGGCTCTAGCTTGGAAACATACTAGTAGGGGGAGGAAAAATCGGCCTCCCTGTTGAAAATTGTGAAGTGAAAGTGGGTGAATGGAAGGCTCGGGCAACCTATCTGCGCGGACTACGCGGACAGGGTTGGTGGACTGCTAAGTCAGCAGGGATGTTGCAGGCAGTTTGCTCTGTAGCGGCCTGGGCGGTCTGTTCGCGCGGACTACGCGAACAGCAGCAGCGGTCTGGCAGGCCGGTGATCACTCAGCAGGCAGTTGGATCCCAGGAAGTAACCGGGCGGATAGTATCTCTATCCACGGAGTCCGGCATGAAGCAGACTAATGAACTAGAGCTCGGCAGACCGGTTTGGCAGTTGCCTTGGTCTTGCTCTGGTGCAGCGGCAAGTGGAAGCGACGGAGACCGTCGGTCAGTGCGGACAGAAGCTGGAGGTCGCCCGGTATGGCGGGCTAGATCCAGTGTCCACCAGTAAGTGCGGACTGGTCCTTGTGGCCAGTGGACTGGACTTGGTGGGTTTTAAACCAAGTCCAGATTGGCTCAGTCCGGGGAGATCGCGCAGTGGAGCGCGAGCTCCTTTCTCAGTCCGCCAAGCCTAGTAGAAGTGTTGTTGCCTTGATTGCTAGCTTGGGGATATGCGGACTGGAGGATTGCCTGTGCAAGAGCGTGCGGACTGGAGCTAGAGTCCGCTGAGTTCGGTTTAGCCTTGTGTTGAGGTTATGAATTCAGGAATGCAGACTGGAGTTTGCTGTGTAAGCAGACTGGATCGACGTGTCCGCTGAGTCCGGCGGTGCCTTGGAGATAAGGCAATGGACTCGGGACGTGCGGACAGAAGCCGGGTGTCTGCTGAGTCCGGCAGGTGCCTTGATGGCGAGGCTGCAGGCTCGGGTTATGCGGGCTGATGCCTTGTCCGTAGATTGGCGGACATAGCCGTTGCGGAGTCCGGCTGTGGTGGTCATGGTTTGGCCCTTGGCGACAAGGCGGACTGGTATGTTGTCCGACCTTGGTGATGTCTTGGAGTCTTGGCCTTTGGAGACAAGGCGGACTGGAGATTGGAGTCCGGCCTTGGAGAAGCTAGGCAGGCTGGCTATCTACACGGGAGCGGCGGACTGGTGTGTGTATCCGCGGGCTTGCGGATACACTTGTTCTTGCTGCGGGATGTGGCGGTGATCCTATCGGCTAGGGCGGTGACCATACTCATCATCATGCCTATAAATAGGACCCATGTCACATCAGGAAAAGATAACCAAGGTGACCTGAACCGATGTAAGTGAACAGTATTTGAGCTCGCGTAAGTTGCTGCGGACTGGACCTTGGAGTCCGCGCGGTTTGAGAGTTGACTGAGTTGTGCTGTGCACGTTGTGCAGATAGCGCTGGAAAGGCAGGACTTGGCTCTAATTGTGGTCAGGGACAGTACGGACTCTGCGGTTAAGCAACAGGCGGTAAACAGCAAGTCGTGGATAGCGACTAGGCAGTCTTCTCTTTGGCAACTTGGTTCAAAGTTCGGGAAGTCGCCTGCTTCAGGCAAACTGTTCCTTTCGGTGGCGCAGCGTGTGCGGTCTGGCGGCTAGGCGACCTCGCGGTCAGGCGGCCTGCAGATCGGCGGTGAAGAGCTAAGCATTGGAATAAGGGGTAGTCCGTGCAGCTTGGGTTGCGGTCTGGCGACCTGGCATACTGAGCGGACTACACAGTAGTAGACCGGCGGCTTGTTGATTGAGTCCGCGCGGCTTGTTTTGTTTCTTGTCTTTGTAACTGTCTCTGTTCTCCTGGTTTGGTTATTGGTGAAGCATGTCTCGCCATGTATGTCTTGCCTTGTAAAGAAGTTTACTCTTGATCAATAAAGACGCTTGTGCTGCATGTGTTGCTGGTTGTTACTGCTTTGTTGAGATAACCCCTGCTAACTCCAAGATCCGGGAAAACGTTCAACATTATAAGTGGATGTGTCCTCCTCCGGTTTGTTGAGTTTCAACAGGATATCCGAGGTGGCGTCTGCGGGTTTGTTGAATTTTAACATGGTATCAGAGGGAGGTTGGAGTGATCAAGCAGTGCTCAATGGAAGTAGTTGCTCTTGTATAGAGGAAACCAGTGGTAGAACTATGGTAGTGGAGGATGCAAGTTGTCTTGGAATTGATCTCCTTACAGAGACGAACTTTGAAAGGTGGAAGTCCTGTATGAAGAGCTTTCTTCTTGGCGAGGACCTTTGGGAGGTTGTATGCGTAGCAGGAAGACAAGAGGCTACTGCTGGCAATGCTGAAGGGATGAGAGCTTGGAAGGAGACAAATGCGAAAGCGGAGTCTATTCTCAAGTAGGTGATCTCATCGGAGCTCTTGGACCACATCAGTGGATGTCAGTCAGCTGCGGAGGTTTGGACTTCCCTTGATGGGTTGTTCAAGAAGGAGTTGAAGGTTGCTGCTGACGATGGTCCCTCTACTTCATATCAGGAAGAAAGGAGTGTTTCTCCTAGGCGTGATAGGAAGAGGAAGGAAGGACCAAGGTGCTATAAATGCAAGCAGCAAGGTCATCTTCAGAAGGAGTGCAAGGTTGTCTTGCTCTCGGCGAACGTAGCTCATGTTGGAGGTAAGGAGAAGAACGTAGTTGGGACATCAACTAGTTCTGGAGCTGATCAGATGAATGCCAGTGATAGTGCAGCTATCTGGCATGAAAGACAGGGGCATGTAGGGATGGACAAGCTGAAAGCAATGGCAGGAAAAAGACTCGTAAGAGGGCTGCCTAGGTTGTCATCCTTTGACGATGGTCGGGGGTGTGCGAGATGTCAGGAAAGTGGATCCTATCGCTTCATGGTTGATAAAGCACAATCCAGATGTAAAACACCACTAGAATCAAGGAGGTGGTTGACACCAAGGTTGAAGAGGTGACTTCTCTCAGAGATAACAAGGCTTGGGCTTCTGTGCCCAAGGTAGTTGGTGATACTCCTGTGATGCATGAGTGGAGGTTGAAGCTAAAGAAGGCATAGGGAAGCATGGCTCCTTTTTGGAGATGCTGGAGGGCTCCCTCATGGTCCATGATATGCGGGGCGAGGACTATGTCTTGGACATCTCTTCGTAGATGCTATCGGAGGGACCAGGTGCAAGGTTACGAAAGCTGCTGTAGTTATTCACCACTTCTCACTTCAAGGGGGGTGTTGAAAATTATGAAGTGAAAGTGGGTGAATGGAAGGCTCGGGCAACCTATCCGCGCGGACTACGCGGACAGGGTTGGCGGACTGCTAAGTCGGCAGGGATGTTGCAGGTAGTTTGCTCTGTAGCGGCCTGGGCGGTCTGTTCGCGCGGACTACACGAATAGCAGCAACGGTCTGGCAGGCCGGTGATCACTCAGCAGGCAGTTGGATCCCAGAAAGTAACCGGGTGGATAGTATCTCTATTCGCGGAGTCCGGCATGAAGCAGACTAATGAACTAGAGCTCGGCAGACCGGTTTGGCAGTTGCCTTGGTCTTGCTCTGGTGCAGCGGCAAGTGGAAGCCGCGGAGACCGCCGGTCAGTACGGACAGAAGCTGGAGGTCGCCCGGTATGGCAGGCTAGATCCAGTGTCCACCAGTAAGTGCGGACTGGACCTTGTGGCCAGTGGACTGGACTTGGTGGGTTCTTAACCAAGTCCAGGTTGGCTCAGTCTGGGGAGATCGCGCAGTGGAGCGCGGGCTGCTTTCTCAGTCCTCCAAGCCTAGTAGAAGTGTTGTTGCCTTGATTGCTAGCTTGGGGATATGCGGACTGGAGGATTGCCTGTGCAAGAGCGTGTGGACTGGAGCTAGAGTCCACTGAGTTCGGTTTAGCCTTGTGATAAGGTTATGAATTCAGGAATGCGGACAGGAGTTTGCTGTGTAAGCAGACTGGATCGGCGTGTCCGCTGAGTCCGACGGTGCCTTGGAGATAAGACAATGGATTTGGGATGTGCGGACGGAAGCCGGGTGTCCGCTGAGTCCGGCAGGTGCCTTGATGACGAGGCTGCAGGAAAGGGTTATGCGGGCTGATGTTTTGTCCGCAGATTGGCGGACATAGCTATTGCGGAGTCTGGCTGTGGTGGTCCTGGTTTCGCCCTTGGCGACAAGGCGGACTGGTATGTTGTCCGGCCTTGGTGATGTCTTGGCGGTTTGGCCTTTGGCGACAAGGAGGACTGGAGATTGGAGTCCGGCCTTAGAGAAGCTAGGCAGGATGGCTATCTGCACGGGAGCGGCGGACTGGTGTGTGTATCCGCGGGCTTACAGATACACTTGTTCTTGCTGCGGGATGTGGCGGTGATCCTATCGGCTTGGGCGGTGATCATACTCATCATCGTGCCTATAAATAGGACCCATGTCACATCAGGAAAAGATAACCAAGGTGACCTGAACCGAAGTAAGTGAACAGTATTTGAGCTCGCGTAAGTTGCTGCGGACTGGACCTTGGAGTCCGCGCGGTTTGAGAGTTGACTGCGTTGTGTTGTGCAGGTTGTGCAGATAGCGCTGGAAAGCCAGGACTTGGCTCTGATTGCGGTCAGGGACAGTGCGGACTCTGCGGTTAAGCAACAGGCGGTAAACAGTAAGTCGCGGATAGCGACTAGACAGTCTTCTCTTTGGCAACTTGGTTCGAAGTTCGGGAAGTCGCCTGCTTCAGCCAAACTGTTCCTTTCGGTGGCGCAGCGTGTGCGGTCTGGCGGCTAGACGACCTCGCGGTCAGGCGGCCTGCAGATCAGCGGTGAAGAGCTAAGCATTGGAATAAGTGGTAGTCCGCGCGGCTTGGGTTGCGGTCTGGCGACCTAGCGGACTGAGCGGACTCCACAGCAGTAGACCGGCGGCTTGTTGATTGAGTCCGCGCGGCTTGTTTTGTTTCTTGTCTTTGTAACTGTCTCTGTTCTCCTGGTTTGGTTGTTGGTGAAGCATGTCTCGCCATGTATGTATTGTCTTGTAAAGAAGTTTGCTCTTGATCAATAAAGACGCTTGTGCTGCATGTGTTACTGGTTGTTACTGCTTTGTTGAGATAACCCCTGCTAACTCCAAGATCCGGGAAAACGTTCAATATTATAAGTGGACGTGTCCTCCTCTGGGTTGTTGAGTTTCAACAGGATATCCGAGGTGGTGTCTGCGGGTTTGTTGAATTTTAACACTCCCCCAGTGGCCCTTTTTGGGGGGGCCGGGGTCTCCCCCCTGCCCCCCTGCCCCCCTGCCCGCGGCTTGGTGGGGCGAGACCGGCCAAGGTCGGGGGTCTCGCCCCTGCCCGCGGCTTGGTGGGGCGATACCGACCAAGGCCGGGGATCTCGCCCCTGCCCGCGGCTTGGTGGGGCGAGACCGGCCAAGGCCGGGGGTCTCGCCCCTGCCTGCGGCTTGGTGGGGCGAGACTGGCCAAGGCCGGGGGTCTCTCCCCTGCCCGCGGCTTGGTGGGGCGAGACCGGCCAAGGCCGGGGGTCTCGCCCCTGCCCGCGGCTTGGTGGGGCGAGACCGGCCAAGGCCGGGGGTATCTCCCCTGCCCGCGGCTTGGTGGGGCGAGACCGGCCAAGTCCGTGGGTCTCGCCCCTGCCCGCGGCTTGGTGGGACGAGACCGGCCAAGGCCGGGGGTCTCGCCCCTGCCCTCGTCCCCCCTGTGCTTGGCCCCTAGGTGGATGATGGGAGGGGTGGTTTTTACCCCTTTAACCCCCGACGTGGCTGTTTTTTATTGGCCCAAGGTGTATTTGGCGTAGGGGTATTTCGAGCATTTTGGCCCATGAGATTTGGAAAACTATAAATAGATCCCCTTGGGTGCCTTTGGAGAGGAGATTTTTAGCTTCCTCCTCCCTTAGCTTCTTCTTGGTAGAGTAGAGAGAGCTCTCCAAGGCACCCTAGCTCAGGCATTGGCTAGGGAGGGGAAGTGCTCAGGTAGCCTTCTGGATGTGAGGTGGGACCTCGGTGCTAGAGCCGAGGATCTGTTTCTAGCTTCTTGATCTTTGGTCCGTGACGTTCCTCCGGGTGTAGTGGGTGTGAGGTCACCCCTTTCTAGGGACCCCGAACTCCACAGAGGTCAATTTTGGCTTCAACACTTTGGTGCGGTGAGCGTGGAGAGTGACCAGCACAGAAGATCTCGGGAGAGTGTCATGACTGGAGGTCAAGGAGGTAGTGATGATCTCGGCGAGCTCCCCAGCCCAGGACCCTTTGTTGGGAGGCAAGAGTTCATGGCCTCCATCCAAGGCATCATGGAGATGCTGCGAAGCATTGCTCCTCATGATGGCAGCTCCACCCCAACCCCCCAGGAGCTAGCTCCCCCCCTCGACGAGTCGACTCCCAGGGGTCTAGGCGAGATGACCCCAGCGGGGGAAGAAGGAAGTGCACCAGGAAGAAGGCCAGGGAAGGAGAGGATGGGAGATGGGGTCGAGCGAGACCTCACCGACCGGGAGCTGTTCTCCATCCCGGCGAGTGCCAACCTCCCAGGCGAGCAGGTCGCACGAGTGGAAGTGGCGAGACCACCCCTTAGGGGGTCACCCTTCAGCGAGATGATCATCTCAGCTCCCATTCCCGAGGGGTTCAGAGAGCCAGACATGGCTTACTACACCGGGAAGGATGACCCCGTTCAGCATCTGCAGTGGTTCGAGGATGCCATCTCCATCAGGCCGATGAAGGATGCCTTCAAGTGTCGCCTCTCGGAGGGTGGGGTAGGTCTCACCTCGAGATGGATTCCGCTGTCAGGCTCTCACCTAGCTGGCAGGGCAGGTTGATCTCTCGGAGGGTGGGGAAGGTCTCACCTCGAGATGGATTCCGCTGTCAGGCTCTCACCTAGCTGGCAGGGTAGGTTGATCTCTCGGAGGGTGGGGTAGGTCTCACCTCGAGATGGATTCCGCTGTCAGGCTCTCACCTAGCTGGCAGGGCAGGTTGATCTCTCGGAGGGTGGGGTAGGTCTCACCTCGAGATGGATTCTGCTGTCAGGCTCTCACCTAGCTGGCAGGGCAGGTTGATCTCTCGGAGGGTGGGGAAGGTCTCACCTCGAGATGGATTCCGCTGTCAGGCTCTCACCTAGCTGGCAGGGCAGGTTGATCTCTCGGAGGGTGGGGTAGGTCTCACCTCGAGATGGATCCCGCTGTCAGGCTCTCACCTAGCTGGCAGGGCAGGTTGATCTCTCGGAGGGTGGGGTAGGTCTCACCTCGAGATGGATTCCGCTGCCAGGCTCTCACCTAGCTGGCAGGGCAGGTTGATCTCTCGGAGGGTGGGGAAGGTCTCACCTCGAGATGGATTCCGCTGCCAAGCTCTCACCTAGCTGGCAGGGCAGGTTGATCTCTCGGAGGGTGGGGAAGGTCTCACCTCGGGATGGATTCCGCTGCCAGGCTCTCACCTAGCTGGCAGGGCAGGTTGATCTCTCGGAGGGTGGGGAAGGTCTCACCTCGAGATGGATTCCGCTGCTAGGCTCTCACCTAGCTGGCAGGGCAGGTTGATCTCTCGGAGGGTGGGGTCGATCTCACCTCGAGATGGATTCCGCTGCCAGGCTCTCACCTAGCTGGCAGGGGAGGTTGATCTCTCAGAGGGTGGGGTAGGTCTCACCTCGAGATGGATTCTGCTCTCAGGCTCTCACCTAGCTGGCAGGGCAGGTTGATCTCTCGGAGGGTGGGGAAGGTCTCACCTCGAGATGGATTCCGCTGCCAGGCTCTCACCTAGCTGGCAGGGCAGGTTGATCTCTCGGAGGGTGGGGAATGTCTCACCTCGAGATGGATTCCGCTCTCAGGCTCTCACCTAGCTGGCAGGGCAGGTTGATCTCTCGGAGGGTGGGGTAGGTCTCACCTCGAGATGGATTCCGCTGCCAGGCTCTCACCTAGCTGGCAGGGCAGGTTGATCTCTCGGAGGGTGGGGTAGGTCTCACCTCGAGATGGATTCTGCTGTCAGGCTCTCACCTAGCTGGCAGGGCAGGTTGATCTCTCGGAGGGTGGGGAAGGTCTCACCTCGAGATGGATTACGCTGTCAGGCTCTCACCTAGCTGGCAGGGCAGGTTGATCTCTCGGAGGGTGGGGTAGGTCTCACCTCGAGATGGATCCCACTGTCAGGCTCTCACCTAGCTGGCAGGGCAGGTTGATCTCTCGGAGGGTAGGGTAGGTCTCACCTCGAGATGGATTCCGCTGCCAGGCTCTCACCTAGCTGGCAGGGCAGGTTGATCTCTCGGAGGGTGGGGTAGGTCTCACCTTGAGATGGATTCCGCTGCCAGGCTCTCACCTAGCTCGCAGGGCAGGTTGATCTCTCGGAGGGTGGGGTAGGTCTCACCTCGAGATGGATTCCGCTGCCGGGCTCTCAACTAGCTGGCAGGGCAGGTTGATCTCTCGGAGGGTGGGGAAGGTCTCACCTCGAGATGGATTCCGCTGTCAGGCTCTCACCTAGCTGGAAGGGCAGGTTGATCTCTCGGAGGGTGGGGTAGGTCTCACCTCGAGATGGATCCCGCTGTCAGGCTCTCACCTAGCTGGCAGGGCAGGTTGAACTCTCGGAGGGTGGGGTAGGTCTCACCTCGAGATGGATTCCGCTGTCAGGCTCTCACCTAGCTGGCAGGGTAGGTTGATCTCTCGGAGGGTGGGGTAGGTCTCACCTCAAGATGGATTCCGCTGCCAGGCTCTCAACTAGCTGGCAGGGCAGGTTGATCTCTCGGAGGGTGGGGAAGGTCTCACCTCGAGATGGATTCCGCTGCCAGGCTCTCACCTAGCTGGCAGGGCAGGTTGATCTCTCGGACGGTGGGGTAGGTATCACCTCGAGATGGATTCCGCTACTAGGCTCTCACCTAGCTGGCAGGGCAGGTTGATCTCTCGGAGGGTGGGGTAGGTCTCACCTCGAGATGGATTCCGTTGTTAGGCTCTCACCTAGCTGGCAGGGAAGGTTGATATCTCGGAGGGTGGGGTAGGTCTCACCTCG
This sequence comes from Platanthera guangdongensis, assembly GCA_039583875.1. Classification (NCBI taxonomy): domain Eukaryota; kingdom Viridiplantae; phylum Streptophyta; class Magnoliopsida; order Asparagales; family Orchidaceae; genus Platanthera; species Platanthera guangdongensis. The sequence goes on from CM077163.1 coordinate 227,398,879, forward strand.
AGATGGATTCCGCTGCCAGGCTCTCACCTAGCTGGGAGGGCAGGTTGATCTCTCGGAGGGTGGGGAATGTCTCACCTCGAGATGGATTCCGCTGCCAGGCTCTCACCTAGCTAGCAGGGTAGGTTGATCTCTCAGAGGGTGGGGTAGGTCTCCCCTCGAGATGGATTCCGCTGCCAGGCTCTCACCTAGCTGGCAGGGCATGTTGATCTCTCGGAGGGTGGGGTAGGTCTCACCTCGAGATGGATTCCGCTGCCAGGCTCTCACCTAGCTGGCAGGGCAGGTTGATCTCTCGGAGGGTGGGGTAGGTCTCACCTCGAGATGGATTCCGCTGCCAGGCTCTCACCTAGCTGGCAGGGCAGGTTGATCTCTCGGAAGGTGGGGTATGTCTCACCTCGAGATGGATTCCGCTGTCAGGCTCTCACCTAGCTGGCAGGGCAGGTTGATCTCTCGGAGGGTGGGGTAGGTCTCACCTCGAGATTGATTCTGCTGTCAGGCTCTCACCTAGCTGGCAGGGCAGGTTGATCTCTTGGAGGGTGGGGTAGGTCTCACCTCGAGATGGATTCCGCTGCCAGGCTCTCACCTAGCTGGCAGGTCAGGTTGATCTCCCGTAGGGTGGGGAAGGTCTCACCACGAGATGGATTCCGCTGCTAGGCTCTCACCTAGCTGGCAGGGGAGGTTGATCTCTCGGAGGGTGGGGTAGGTCTCACCTCGAGATGGATCCCGCTGTCAGGCTCTCACCTAGCTGGCAGGGCAGGTTGATCTCTGGGAGGATGGGGTAGGTCTCACCTCGAGATGGATTCCGCTGCCAGGCACTCACCTAGCTGGCAGGGCAGGTTGATCTCTCGGACGGTGGGGTAGGTCTCACCTCAAGATGGATTCCGCTGCCAGGCTCTCAACTAGTTGGCAGGGCAGGTTGATCTCTCGGAGGGTGGGGAAGGTCTCACCTCGAGATGGATTCCGCCGCCAGGCTCTCACCTAGCTGGCAGGGCAGGTTGATCTCTCGGACGGTGGGGTAGGTATCACCTCGAGATGGATTCCGCTGCCAGGCTCTCACCTAGCTGGCAGGGCAGGTTGATCTCTCGGAGGGTGGGGTAGGTCTCACCTCGAGATGGATTCCGCTGTCAGGCTCTCACCTAGCTGGCAGGGCAGGTTGATCTCTCGGAGGGTGGGGTAGGTCTCACCTCGAGATGGATTCCGCTGTTAGGCTCTCACCTAGCTGGCAGGGCAGGTTGATCTCTCGGAGGGTGGGGAAGGTCTCACCTCGAGATGGATTCCGCTGCCAGGCTCTCACCTAGCTAGCAGGGTTGGTTGATCTCTCAGAGGGTGGGGTAGGTCTCCCCTCGAGATGGATTCCGTTGTCAGGCTCTCACCTAGCTGGCAGGGCATGTTGATCTCTCGGAGGGTGGGGTAGGTCTCACCTCGAGATGGATTCCGCTGCCAGGCTCTCACCTAGCTGGCAGGGCAGGTTGATCTCTCGGAGGGTGGGGTAGGTCTCACCTCGAGATGGATTCCGCTGCCAGGCTCTCACCTAGCTGGCAGGGCAGGTTGATCTCTCGGAGGGTGGGGTATGTCTCACCTCGAGATGGATTCCGCTGCCAGGCTCTCACCTAGCTGGCAGGGCATGTTGATCTCTCGGAGGGTGGGGTAGGTCTCACCTCGAGATGGATTCTGCTGCCAGGCTCTCACCTAGCTGGCAGGGCAGGTTGATCTCTTGGATGGTGGGGTAGGTCTCACCTCGAGATGGATTCCGCTGCCAGGCTCTCACCTAGCTGGCAGGGCAGGTTGATCTCCCGTAGGGTGGGGAAGGTCTCACCTCGAGATGGATTCCGCTGCTAGGCTCTCACCTAGCTGGCAGGGGAGGTTGATCTATCGGAGGGTGGGGTAGGTCTCACCTCGAGATGGATTCCGCTGCCAGGCTCCCACTAGCTGGCAGGGCAGGTTGATCTCTCGTAGAAGCCAAGTCCCTTACCCGGAGGAGGTCTCGCCACACAGGCTCCCATAGCTGGCATGGCAGGTTGACCCCTCTGGGAGGTGAAGTGTTGTTTACCCGGAGGAGGTCTCGCCACCCAGGTTCCCATAGCTGGCATGACAGGTTGACCCCTCCGGGGGGGTGAAGTGTCCTTTACCCGGAGGAGGTCTCGCCACCCAGGATCCCATAGCTGGCATGGCAGGTTGACCCCGCAGGAAAGTTACACTCCGCGAATACGTTGGGTTGGATGTTTCTTTCCGAGCTTATGCCAACCTCGAAAAGAGCGGGATTATGTACAACCCCGTATTCGCAAAGAGTGGGCCCAGAACAAGGCAGACGCGTTTTAAAGCTTTTTGGAGATTTTGCACTCTCGGCGGCCAATTTTGGCTCTAGCTTGGAAACATACTAGTAGGGGAGGAAAAATCGGCCTCCCCCAGTGGCCCTTTTTTTTGGGGGGGGGGGGGTCTCCCCCCTGTCCCCCCTGCGCCCCCTGCCCGCGGCTTGGTGGGGCGAGACCGGCCAAGGCCGGGGGTCTCGCCCCTGCCCGCGGCTTGGTGGGGCGAGACCGGCCAAGGCTGCGGTCTCGCCCCTGCCCGCGGCTTGGTGGGGCGAGACCGGCCAAGGCCGGGGGTCTCGCCCCTGCCCGCGGCTTGGTGGGGCGAGACTGGCCAAGGCCGGGGGTCTCTCCCCTGCCCTTGTCCCCCCTGTGCTCAGCCCCTAGGTGGATGAGGGGCGGGGTGGTTTTTACCCCTTTACCCCCCGACGTGGCTATTTTCCATTGGCCCAAGTTGTATTTGGCGTAGGGGTATTTCGGGCATTTTGGCCCATGAGATTTGGAAAACTATAAATAGATCCCCTTGGGTGCCTTTGGAGAGGAGATTTTTAGCTTCCTCCTCCCTTAGCTTCTTCTTGGTAGAGTAGAGAGAGCTCTCCAAGGCACCCTAGCTTAGGCATTGGCTAGGGAGGGGAAGTGCTCAGGTAGCCTTCTGGGTGTGAGGTGGGACCTCCGCGCTAGAGGCGAGGGTCTTTTTCTAGCTTCTTGATCTTTGGTCCGTGACGTTCCTTCAGGTGTAGTAGGTGTGAGGTCACCCCTTTCTAGGGACCCCGAACTCCACAGAGGTCAATTTTGTCTTCAACACCAGGAAGTTCATCCGAGAATACATCCTCGAACTCTGCCACCACTGGCACTTCCCCAAGCGATAATCTGGAAAGGCGAACCTCCAATAACGCTACAAGAGCTACTCCACCCTGGCTAACTGCATGCGCCAACTGCAAGGCCGAAATCAGAGAACAGACCACTCCATTGAGGCCCTCAAATTTGACCTCTGACTGCCCTCGCTTCTTAGGGTCACCACCTTAGATAGGCAATCAATACTGGCACGTTGCTCTGCTAGCCAGTCCATTCCCAAAATCACATCAAACTCGACCAACTGTAAGACCGCTGCTATCAACACAAGTCAACTATGCTTAGCTCCCAACAAATGCGCCCTTTCTTTCCGGTGGTCATGGATTGTTGAAATTTGTGAAGTGAAAGTGGGTGACGGGACAGGCCGCGCGGCCTGTGCGGACAGCTTTGGCGGACTGGGCGGACTGGGCGGACTGAGATGTGCGGCCTGGTGGAAAGTCTAGTGGGAAGCCAGTTGTTCTTCTGGGCGGTTTGCACGGGTTGAGTCCGCGGACTATGCGGCCTGGATTCTGCGGATAGGGTGTTTGCTGATTGGCTTTGCCAAGGAGCGGCCTGGCGGATGAAGGTTGCGGACTGGTGCATTGCTCAGTGGCCGCGGGTGCAAGCTTGCGCTGTTGGCGGGTTGGCTCGAGTTCGCGGGAAGCCTTGCGGACTGGTGTGTCTGCGTTATGGGCTGTTGCGGACTGGGCCTTGAGCTTGGCTGAGGCCTTGTCGAGCTCAGGTGTTACAGCAGGTCTTGCTGTGGAGACCGGTTGGCGGACTGGTGTTTAGAGTCCGGGAGGAAGCTGCTGTGTTGGACAAGTGCGAGGAGCTCGTGGACTGGTTGCGGTCTGTGCTAGGGTGTTTGGCGGACGGGACTTTGTGTCCGCCATGCTCGCACTGGCCCTTGATGGTTTTGGACTTGGTCACACACTGTGCCAAGTTCATAGTGTCCGCTGTGTCCGCCAAGTCCGATGTGACCGGGCGGACTGTTGCTGTTTGCCTTTGGTCGTGGACTTATGGCGGATTGAGGTGTGAGTCTTGCGGACTGCCTCGGGTTGGTGCGGACAGCCATTGAAGAGGGTTTGCTGTCCTGAAGCAGTTGGAGCTTTGCGGGCTGGTGCCTTGTCCGCTTAGCTTGGGCGGACTGGAGAGGGTTCGTCAATGGTTGCCTTGCTCCTGGCGGATTCCTTGGTGTCCGGCTAAGTCCATGCGGACTCAGCGGACGGTGGTTGTATTCACGCGGACTGAGGGTGGTGTCGCTATCTCTTGGGCGGTGACCACACTCCTCACCTTGCCTATAAATAGGACCCCCCTGGGACATCTACAGTAACCTGTGTAACGTGAGTGAACAGTAAATTGGGTTGGGCGAGTGCTGCGGTCTGTGTTTTCCAGTCCGCACGGATTGTTTCAGGCTGACGGTTTGCTGTGTGCAGGTCGCGCGGATAACTTCAAGGAGCCAGGAGTTTGGCTGTGACTTCGGTCAGTGCTTGGAAGTGTGCGGTCTCTGCGGACTCAGCAGGAGGTCGCTCTGCGGCTTGTCAGTTCTGTTTTAACTTTCCCAGCTTCAATAACCTGTCCGTCGGCTTCAGGCGGGTAGGGGAGTTCCTCAGTTCAGGTTCAGCAGGAGGCGAATAACGGTGTGTCCGCGCGGCCTCGCGGTCTCGGCGGACTCCGTGGTATTCGGCGGATTGCAGCATAGCTTGGGCAAGCTCAGCGGTCTCGGCGGTCTCGGCGACCTCGCGGTCTCGGCGGACTGGAGTGCTGTCCGCCCGGCTTGTTTTTTTGGTTCTTTCTGTCTACAGCTGTAATACTAGCGAAATCATGTCTCGCTATGTATGCCTCGGATTGTAAAGAAGTGAATGCATAATAAGACCTGCTTGTGCTTCCATTGTTTTTGTTGGGTGCAACCTCTAGTCCTTGGGTTTCCGCAGGTTCAGCGTGCGAACTGGGTAGTTCCGAAGATATTAATTTGGTGTTTGGGCTATCTTGCTGACCACGTTGAGAAAATTTAACATGGTATCAGAGGGAGGTTTCTGAGGTTGCGGAGGTTCAGTTGCGTGAGCGGAGGTCAACCAGCGTTGTTACTCAGTGATTGAGTGGTGTTCAACCTGTGTTGTTGCTCGGAGCTGCTGAAGGGTGACCAACAGGTGATTGCAATGGAAGGAAGCTTAGCAAGAGGTCTGGGCATTGAACTCTTAACGCCGACTAACTATAAAAAGTGGAAGTCGTGCATGAAGAGTTATCTTCTAGGCGAGGAGCTGTGGGATGTTGTCGGTGGAGACGACAGACAGGAAGTAACTGCTGCTTTCGGTACTGCTGAGCAGGTGAGGCTCTGGAGAAGAACAAATGCCAAGGCGGAGTTCGTTCTGAAGAGAGCTGTGTCTCCGGAGCTGTTTGATCACATCATTGGATGTGAGTCGGCTGCTGATATTTGGACAACCATTGATGAGTTGTTCAATAGGAAGAATGTGGCGCGGCTTCAGTTCCTGGAGAATGAGTTGGCCAGGGCAACTCAGGGAGACCTTTCCATCTCCAAGTACTTCTTAAAGATGAAGAGCTTGTGTGCTGAGCTGTCGGCACTGGATCCTGATGAGCCTATCTCTGAGGCAAAGATGAAGAGGCACATTATCCGCGGCTTGCGGAAGGAGTATGTGGCCTTTGTTACATCTGTTCAAGGGTGGGCTACTCAGCCGTCTCTGCTGGAGCTGGAGAATCTGCTTGCCTCGCAGGAGAGCTTAGCAAGGCAGATGGCTGGAGTGAATTTGAACCAGGAAGGCAGCGAGGCTCTCTTCTCAGGCAAGAAGAAGGGATGGGAAGGGAAGAAGAAGAAGAAGAAGAAGGTGCAGGCCGCTGTTGAAAAGGAGACTTCAACTTCGTATCCGCCGGAGAGGAGCAATGCTCCTAAGGACTGGAAGAAGAATCTGAAGTGCTACCGGTGTCATCAGCGAGGGCACTTCAAGCGGGACTGCAAGGTCAAACTGCAGCCTGGGCATGCTGCGGGAAAGGAGGAAGCTTGCTCGCGAAGTGAAGAAGCAGAATGGGGAGGAGCTTTCTTGACGGGCACTTGTGTCCGGGCCTTGTCTGCTGAGGACTTCAACGGCGAGTGGATCGTGGACTCCGGGTGTGGTCATCACCTCACCGGAGACAAATCGAAGTTCACCTCCATGCAGCCTTACTCAGGTAATGAAGCTATTATCACTGCTGATAATACTGTTTATGCAGTAGAGAAAGAGGGGGTCGTGTCTTTGGGTAGTGATCAGGGGCCACTCACGTTAAGGAGTGTGTATCACGTGCCGGGCATGAAGAAAAACCTCTTCTCGGTGACCAACGCGGTGGACGCTGGGTATCATGTTCTGTTTGGGCCAACAGACGTGAGGTTCCTTCGCAACGTATCAGCGGTGAAGGCTGTTGTTGCTCATGTTGGGAGGAGAGTGAAGAACTTGTTTGTTCTTTCCACCAGTGCCTATGTTGATAGAATGAGGGCCAATGATAGTGCGGCTATCTGGCATGAGAGGCTGGGGCATGTTGGCATGGACAAGCTGAAGGCAATGGCGAGTAGAAGTTTGGTGAGGGGGTTGCCGATGTTGTCCTCCTTTGGTGATGGGCATGTTTGTGCGGGCTGTCAATACGGTAAGGCACATCGCCTTCCGTTTGATAAATCTCAAACAAGGAGCAAGAAACCATTGGAGTGTATTCATGGCGACCTGATGGGACCGACTGTTACTGCCAGCCTTGGTGGAAGCAAATACATGCTTGTCTTGGTTGATGACTACTCAAGGTATACTTGGGTGTACTTCTTAAAGGAGAAGTCGGAAGCCTTCCGTTTGTTCGTGGAGTTCAAGGAGTTGGTAGAAGGCCGGCTTGGCCTGCGGATTAAGAAGTTTAGAACTGATAACGGAGGGGAGTTTGTCTCTTCCGAGTTTTCTAACTTCTGCAGGAAGCACGGGATCCAACGAGAGCTTACTTGTGCTCACACTCCACAGCAGAATGGGGTAGCGGAGCGGAAGATCCGTCATTTGACGGAGACCTGCAAATGCTGGCTTCATGCGAAAGATATCCCAAGGTCCTTTTGGGCGGAGGGAATGTCTTGTGCTGCCTATGTTATCAACCGGATGCCACTCAGCCCTATCAACATGAAGACTCCTATTGAGCTGTTGCTGAAGGAGAAGCCGAGTGTTGGACACCTTCGGGTGTTCGGTTCAACTTGCTACGTGCATGTCCCGGATGTCTCACGGACAAAGCTGGATGCGAAGGCAAGGAAACTTGTCTTTGTTGGCTATGATGAGCGGAAGAAGGGATGGAAATGCATGGACCCTGTGACGAAGAAGTTCGTGGTGTCAAGAGACGTTGTCTTTGACGAGCTGACGTCATATGGAGGTGGCTCAGTGGAGCTTACCGGAAGTAGCAAGGTTGAGGAAGCACCGGTGGAGGCTGCTGAAGGCTTGGAAGAGGAGCTTGCTGTTTCACCAGCAGCTCCTGTTGCTTCAAACTCCGAGGCTGAGCCTTCTGGCTCAGGAAGCAGGGGGAGCACTGCTCAATGCTTGCCCCAGGTAGGAGTGAAGCCTGAAGAAGCAACGGAAGCCATGAGCAAGGAACCGTGTCTTCGGAGATCGAAGAGGGTGGTTAAGCCACCGGCTCGGTACTGTGATGGGAATGCAGTGAGCTTTGTCTTCTGCTTCTTTGCAGGTCCTCTGGATGAGCGAGAGCCTGCAAACTTCAACGAGGCCACTGGAGTAAAGGAGTGGGATGATGCCATGAATGAAGAGATTGATGCTCTGAAGAAGAATGAAACCTGGGATCTTGTGCCCAAGGTTGATGGCGTTACTCCGGTTACTTGCAAGTGGGTGTATAAGTTGAAGAAGAAGGCTGATGGGAGCATTGATCGGTTCAAGGCTCGCCTGGTCGCTAGAGGATTCTCACAGCAGTATGGAGAAGACTATGAGGAGACATTCAGTCCAGTTGCGAAGATGACTTCTGTAAGAGTGGTGATCGCCTTGGCTGCTAGCAAGGGATGGAGGTTGTGGCAACTCGATGTGAAGAATGCCTTTCTTTACGGAGAGATTGACAAGGACATCTTCATGGATCAGCCGCTTGGTTTTGTCTCTGAAAAGCATCCGGACTATGTCTGTAAACTCAGGAAGGCTCTCTATGGGTTGAAGCAAGCTCCTCGAGCGTGGTATGGGAAGATTGCAGAGTACTTGCAATTCTGTGGATACCTGGCTTCTAACTCGGATTCTAGCTTGTTCGTCAAGAAGAAGGGAGAGCTAAGAGTCTTGGTCCTGCTATATGTGGATGATATGATCATCACAGGGAATTCGGAGGAGGAAGTAGCAAGGCTCAGGGCTGAGCTTGCTATACGCTTCGAGATGAAAGACTTGGGAGAGTTGCATCACTTTCTCGGTCTGGAAGTGGAGAGGAAGGAGTGCGGGATTCTCATTAGCCAGAAAGGGTATGCTGATCGTATTGTGAAACGGTTTGGCATGGGCGAAGGGAAGAAGTGCTCTACTCCACTGGAACCTGGGCTAAAGCTTCGACGAGATGAGGGAAGGGTTCTTCATGATCCCTTGGTGTTCAGGGCTCTTGTTGGGAGTTTGATTTACCTGACGATTACAAGGCCGGATATAGCTTATGCTGTTGGCCGAGTAAGTCGGTATATGGCTGAACCAAGGCAATCTCATCTAGTGGCGGCGAAGGGGATTCTGAAGTATGTCAAGGTGACTTCTGAGATGGGACTCCTCTATGGAAGGGATGCGGAGTTTGCGTTGCTCGGGTACACGGATGCTGACTATGGCGGTGATTCGGATGATCGAAGGTCTACTTCAGGTTATGTGTTCACTTGCGGTTCAGCTAGCATCTCGTGGTGTAGCAAGAAGCAGGACTCGGTGTCGGTTTCAACCACGGAGGCGGAGTATAAGGCTTCGGCCTTGGCTGCTCGGGAAGCCGTTTGGTTGAGGAGACTCATAGAGGATGTTCATGAAGAAGTGCAAGGGCCTACTTTACTCCGAGGTGACAATGAGAGTGCTCTCAAACTGGTAAACAATCCAGTGTGTCACGCCAGGACCAAGCATATAGAGATTGATCACCACTTCATCAGGGAGAAGGTGTTGGAAGGATCTCTGCTGGTCGGGCATGTTCGGAGTGAAGATAATCTTGCTGACATCTTCACGAAGCCGCTGTCGAAGGGGCCTTTTGAACGCTTGCGCAGCTTGCTGGGCTTGGTCACCACTTCTCACTTCAAGGGGGAGTGTTGAAATTTGTGAAGTGAAAGTGGGTGACGGGACAGGCCGCGCGGCCTGTGCGGACAGCTTTGGCGGACTGGGCGGACTGGGCGGACTGAGATGTGCGGCCTGGTGGAAAGTCTAGTGGGAAGCCAGTTGTTCTTCTGGGCGGTTTGCACGGGTTGAGTCCGCGGACTATGCGGCCTGGATTCTGCGGATAGGGTGTTTGCTGATTGGCTTTGCCAAGGAGCGGCCTGGCGGATGAAGGTTGCGGACTGGTGCATTGCTCAGTGGCCGCGGGTGCAAGCTTGCGCTGTTGGCGGGTTGGCTCGAGTTCGCGGGAAGCCTTGCGGACTGGTGTGTCCGCGTTATGGGCTGTTGCGGACTGGGCCTTGAGCTTGGCTGAGGCCTTGTCGAGCTCAGGTGTTACAGCAGGTCTTGCTGTGGAGACCGGTTGGCGGACTGGTGTTTAGAGTCCGGGAGGAAGCTGCTGTGTTGGACAAGTGCGAGGAGCTCGCGGACTGGTTGCGGTCTGTGCTAGGGTGTTTGGCGGACGGGACTTTGTGTCCGCCATGCTCGCACTGGCCCTTGATGGTTTTGGACTTGGTCACACACTGTGCCAAGTTCATAGTGTCCGCTGTGTCCGCCAAGTCCGCTGTGACCGGGCGGACTGTTGCTGTTTGCCTTTGGTCGTGGACTTGTGGCGGATTGAGGTGTGAGTCTTGCGGACTGCCTCGGGTTGGTGCGGACAGCCATTGAAGAGGGTTTGCTGTCCTGAAGCAGTTGGAGCTTTGCGGGCTGGTGCCTTGTCCGCTTAGCTTGGGCGGACTGGAGAGGGTTCGTCAATGGTTGCCTTGCTCCTGGCGGATTCCTTGGTGTCCGGCTAAGTCCATGCGGACTCAGCGGACGGTGGTTGTATTCGCGCGGACTGAGGGTGGTGTCGCTATCTCTTGGGCGGTGACCACACTCCTCACCTTGCCTATAAATAGGACCCCCTGGGACATCTACAGTAACCTGTGTAACGTGAGTGAACAGTAAATTGGGTTGGGCGAGTGATGCGGTCTGTGTTTTCCAGTCCGCACGGATTGTTTCAGGCTGACGGTTTGCTGTGTGCAGGTCGCGCGGATAACTTCAAGGAGCCAGGAGTTTGGCTGTGACTTCGGTCAGTGCTTGGAAGTGTGCGGTCTCTGCGGACTCAGCAGGAGGTCGCTCTGCGGCTTGTCAGTTCTGTTTCAACTTTCCCAGCTTCAATAACCTGTCCGCCGGCTTCAGGCGGGTAGGGGAGTTCCTCAGTTCGGGTTCAGCAGGAGGCGAATAACGGTGTGTCCGCGCGGCCTCGCGGTCTCGGCGAACTCCGTGGTATTCGGCGGATTGCAGCATAGCTTGGGCGAGCTCAGCGGTCTCGGCGGTCACGGCGACCTCGCGGTCTCGGCGGACTGGAGTGCTGTCCGCCCGGCTTGTTTTTTTGGTTCTTTCTGTCTACAGCTGTAATACTAGCGAAATCATGTCTCGCTATGTATGCCTCGGATTGTAAAGAAGTGAATGCATAATAAGACCTGCTTGTGCTTCCATTGTTTTTGTTGGGTGCAACCTCTAGTCCTTGGGTTTCCGCAGGTTCAGCGTGCGAACTGGGTAGTTCCGAAGATATTAATTTGGTGTTTGGGCTATCTTGCTGACCACGTTGAGAAAATTTAACATGGATGACCCATTGGGCATGCGCACCTTCAGCTCTGCGTCCACCGAAAATGACTCAACTCCAATCCTCCGGATGAAGCTTTACGCAAGAAAGGAGTGTGACGCTCCTGTATCAAACAGTACTCTAGCGGGGTAACTGGAAACCAACACAAAGCCTACAACATAGACATCAACAATAATGGTCTAAACGTATGAGAGCAAGGTTAAACTTAAACTTCCTCATACCTGTCACCACATCGGGTTGGCGGATCGTTTCCTGCTGTCCAAGGTTATAAGCCCTTGGTTGCACCGGTTGGAACCGAGAAGCGCTCGACTCTGCCATCTTCCCTTTCTCTGCAGCACTGGTGCCGGAGCGCACATTCTGCTCCTGCCTTGTCTCATGCTATGCACCCCCTTGGTTACAAAAACGAGCGATGTGTCCCACCTTGCCACAGTTGAAGCACGTCTGTGGCCCCTTAGAGTGAGACCCTTCGGACGTCCACTTGCTTTTCTCACCGGACTTGTACGGGTGAGGCTTCTTCCTCCATCTATTCCCTTCCAACTTTCCTTGGGATTGAGAAGGCTTCCCTTCTTCTTGCTTGGGTGCAAAACCCTTGCGGCGTTGGCTTCGCTCTAGATCACTCTCCAACGTCGTGGCAGCCTCAACTAGCTCATTAAAATCAGCTCTCTTCATGACAATGAGGGGTTGACTTAGATTCTCCCTCAACCCCTGGTAAAAGAGGTTATCCCTCTCTACATCATCTGTCATTGTCGTTCCCGCGTAACGACCCAAACGGGTGAACTCCTGCACATACTCGTCCACCGTCTTGTCTCGCTGCATCAAGTGCAGAAATTGCCTCTGAAGGGCCAACCTTATAGAAACGGGAATGTACCTCTTTAGAAAAGCATCCCCAAATTCTTCCATCGACGGGGTGCGTCCAGGAAATTGGAGGCGCTATGGCTCACCCACCACAACTTTGCGTCTCCCTACAACATGAAGGCCGTAAATTCAGATTTCTTCTCTTTCGGCGTCTCTGCCGCCCTCATAAGCTATTGAATCCGTGCCCACCAATCCTCCGCATCAGTCGGAGTACCGACACCCTTGAATGTCAGGGGATGGAAACTCAGAAAGTCCTTCATCTGCCGGTCTCCATGCCCGACAACCACCCTTTCTGTCAAAGGCTTTACTCGCCTGGCTTCTCCTCCCGGCACCGCCGTCGCCGTATCCGGTGTATCAGGGGTTGCTACCCGAGCTGTTGCTGCAGCTTGGGCTGCCACCATTGCTTCTACAAGCATGCGGCAGAAGTCGGCCAGGTTTACACCCATGCCCAAAGGACCCCGAGCTGTGGCGCTGCTCGCCGAAAGCTCTTCTCTTAGTCTCGACGTACCCGCCTCGTTGCTTGCACTCTTCAAGGAAGCAAGAAAACAAGGAATCAGTCTCTAATCGCAAGACTCAAACATAAAGACACTTATGGTCCCGTATTACTCCTATGTGGATAACTTCTATACGCACTGACCTTGAACCAAACCTCCCTCTGATACCAAATTGTAACACCTCCCCTGTAATGACCATATAATATGAGTCCGGCCGGGGACCCACAACATACAGACGTCACAGCTTCAGTATTATAAGATGATATAACTCCCCGATCTCAAAACTCATAACCACAACATAGCAGAAAAAGCAAACAGACTAGAAGTTATCCACACCATATAGGAGTATCGAAGCGGCCTTAAGGCCTTACAACATAAGTGAGTCCAAAACTCAAAAAATAACACCAGTCATAAATGTGCATAAGCACTCATAGACTACCTTGGCATGCAAGCCGGAAAACATGAGCATCAAACATACAATATCATAAAAGTAGAGCTACAGCAAAACGGTAACACTTCATGAGACTTAGGCCCTTTTGGCCGGCGAGCTAGCTCCTACTTGCGATCCTTGCCCTGTAAAAATTTGATTGTAACGTGGGTCAGCAAAGACTGCCCTCAAACTGTGTAACCAACACATCTCCTCCCGGTCGCTCCTAACAGACACCGGGGAACCCCTCCAACCTGTAAGTCAGCACTTCGTATGCAATATATAAATAAACAAGTAAGGCACTAAGAACAGGCTTGGATGTCTCAAACAACATACACGTTCTCTATTGTTGAGCATATAATGAAAGGGCCTACTTATGCAGCATGTATACAAAAACTCGGGCTTCACCCAAGGCACCCTTTCGCGTATGCAACTAGCACATCATCACATCATATGGGTACTCATCATTTCCCCATTGGTATAAAGCCGCAAACAAAGGGGGGTTACCAACATTCTCCCAACGGCATACAAGCCGCCACACGGAACTCTTGCAAAGGCCCCACCCGCTCAAAGTCTTAGACCCGGGCTTGCCTGCAAGTTTTGACTTCTCATATCAGGATTCCAACAAACAAACAAACCGATTCTAAGAAGCCTTGCTGGACCCCACCCGCTCATGGCCGCACTGTCCGGGCTTGCCCCATGCTTGGCATTCTCGTCAGTCTCACAGAAGGGGACTAGTCTCGCCGGGACACTCTCCACACATGACGTGCAAGTCACAGGATAGCCAGCCGACCACGGAGACACAGCCACGCCTTGGCACAGCACATTCCAAGACAATTCCACCCTAGTCCCTCATTCGTACTGCAGTGTTCCCGCGCACCAAGGAAACCATCTACCACCAAAGCAGATCTAACCTTGTTCACCAAGGAAACCATCTACAGACATTGAGGAGCTAACCTTGTCCGGTTCCGACTACACGTACTCACTCGAGAAAAGGGGGAAAACATCACAAATATCACAAACGGCATCTTGCCGCAATGGATCTCTACGAATCCTTAAAGCTCGTATGCAACATCACTGAGTCGGACTAACGGTCGCGATTACGGCTTCACCCACCATGCCTAATTCACTAACAGAGCGGATCTCTAATGCAAAAACATGTCAGGGACGAACTCAATCGACCCGGAGGTTCCTCTTGAACCTTGGCGACCCAAAACCCTCTCATTTGAGAGTTTGGTGCCCAAAAACTAGAAAATAAAAGATGCTAAAACATGCATCCTGAAACCAAGAGGAGAAGTGTCGTTATCTTCTGACCCCTCTTCCTAGCCATGGAAACTTAGCCGGATGAAAACCTACGCAACGATCTTGCCTCCACGGATCTGGACTCGGCTCGCGATTTGGAGCACCGAATCCTCTCCAACCGCCGGATCTCTCCTTCACCTTCTTCCTTGCTCTCCCCTCTCTCTAGATCTTGGAAAGAGATTGCTTTGAGAAGAATGAGGGTTTCTAACCCTATTCTCGGACTTAACTCAGCAAGGGAAACCCTGGACCATCAGATCCCGAAAGAAGGGAAAGAACGACCACGATCCGAACTGAAAAACAAAACACCTGGGCCGAACACGACTTGTGACACGCCCGTGTCCAAGGCCGTGTTCCCCAATCGACGCTAAAACTGTCGCACCCAAAACAGGACACGGGTCCTTGACATGCTCGTGTCACTTTTGACACGGCCGTGTCCAACCTGAACATGCCTGGGCTCCAGGCCGTGTCCAACCCCTCACAAGTCCCGGCACACAACCCGAGAAGGACACGGCCTGGGACACGCCCGTGTCTCAGGCCGTGTTCGACGTCTCGACGATCGTCGACTGTCTCTTCGTCGAACTCGCAGGAATTCATCGAACATGCTCGACACGGCCCTGGACACGCCCGTGTCCTAGGCCGTGTTCCCTTCCTGTGTCGACACCTCCTCTGTGTCGACACAACTGTGTCGACACCACCGTGTCGACACCTCTGTGTCGACACCATTGTGTCGACACCACCATGTCGACACCTTTGTGTCGACACTCGAGAGAACACGCCTGCGACACGGGCTCCGACACGGACGTGTCGGAGGGCGTGTCCCCCACTAGTCGATGAACTGATCGAAAAATCGTCGACTTCCCGGGCTCTCGACGAACCCGGTACGACACGGTCATGGACACGCCGTGTCCTAGGCCGTGTGACCCTCACCAAGACCCAACTTGGCTCTCGACGTTGCTCGTCCTTCTTTCAAATTTTGGGGCGTTACACAGCGCTACTAGTTGCGGTTAGGAGACTTGCAGTTAGGCAACTTCAGCGGTCTCAGCGGACTCAGCTTACAGGCTGGCGACTTGTGCGGTTACAACTTGCTGCTTGTGCGATTAACTTTTTGTTGCAGTTTTTTTTGTTTTCTTTGGTTACATTGTGAATCATGTCTTACAATATATATCTCGCTCTGTAAAAAAGATTTTAATTCCAATTGGAGATTCTTGTGCTGTTATTGCTGCCGATTTCCACATAACTTTGGTTGTGGTTGAGTGTTCCTGCGACCTCTTGCGGTTTCCTTCATAAAATTTTCCACATGATAAGCATGATTTCTGCATCTGGATTTCATTCTGATAAGAAACTAGGCATGTATATACATGGAAATGCGATACGATTCTTCTAAATGTCATTTTAAATCTTTACGCCAAGCGTGAAAAGATCGAATATGCTTCAAAACAATTTAGGGTGCATAACTTAAAAGATTGTGTCATAAGATATTAGTGTGTTTTTTTAAAAAAATCTGGCTGCCAATATCCAGTGGGCTACAAATATTGTTTTATTGGGCTACTATTATCTATGGACTATCAATAGTCATAGACGGGTTGCCAATATAACCGCCCAAATAAAATAATAATAATAATAATAAAAATAATAATATAAGGCGATAGTCATATGTGTGCCATATGTCGACTTATATGAGCTTTCATGCCACAATAACTTATTTGTACTTCATGCAATACATATTTCAAAGTGGTGACATCACCATGACCTAATGACATGCATATGTTGCATTATGTTGCAAATAATTAATGCAACATAAGTAAATGACCCTAAATTAACTCACCTTTTGTTCATACCAAGTAATATAATGGACTAAAAGCAAATAATATTAATTCCACTAGAAAAAGCCAACTTGAAGAACATAGATAATGAAACATTCATGTTCTTCAACACATTGAAGTTCCAATCCACAATTACAAAGATTCATCGCACATGACAGACTCAAAAGAGGCTAGAAGAATGAAGGACCACAAGGAAGCTGGAAAAGATTCAAGTGGCATGAACAACCTCACAATCATGCTCAATGTACACCACTTAGGATTGAAAAATAGCGAGAAATGTAGCCTCTGATAGAACCACGAATTCAGTAAGGATTTCGTCAATTCTGTAGGGTACAAATTCATCTGAACGTAATCAAAATTTTCAAGCAGGTGTAAATTAAGGATTCGTTTGGCACAACGGTGGCGATTGTAAACCCATGAGTTAAACTGTTATTCTTTAACGATCACCTAACAAACCTCATCCGTTTAAACATAAAAGTGAATGAAAGAAGCCTATACGGAGCTACCACTGTGTCAAACTAGTAATTGTTCCGTACGGGTAGCGTTCCCTCCTCTGGGAGCGGGTGAGATCCAGACCGTCCAGCCTTAAATCCAACGATTGTGCTTTACAATAATTAAAAAAATAAAAAAAAAACATAAAGAGAACCCATTTTTTAAAGTCTATTGGACAGCTCCTGCGCTACCCGCTCTCCTTCCTCAGGAAACTGGTAGCGCAGCAAAAAAATTTGTGTGTCAAACAGGAGTCTAAACCTACAATGCCCCCAAGAAGTCAAAAAAAGGAACAATATCGCCCATTTTAACCTAATCAGTTGTATCTCTGGGCACGGGCAGGTTTATTGTTCCTGTCACCTCCTAATTGTATATATTAGAATATATTAATAATATAATGAAATCTACTCGGTAATAAATAAATAGAAATCTAATAATTCATGAATCATACTAAATTGTCGGCTTATGTGACCTCATCTTCCATTTGTCTCCTGGTCTTTTACTTTGAAAAATTCTGGCACTCCTCCACAAAAGACACAGCATAATACAATATGCTTAGGATTGGGTTCCTCTCTTCTATTATTGAGACAACCCCTTTTAAAGCCAAACAAAAATTGAAAGTGAAGATCTTTTGTCCATAGCTAATGTAGCCCATCCTTCTTGGGGTTTTCCATAAAACTTAACTGCACATTAGCATTTATTCGAATATATTTATAACACGGATTTTTGGATCGAATATGAGTTTGATTGTTGGTGTTAGAACTAATAATCATGTGTGTCAAATATATTAATTATGTGTGTTACTGTACTGTCATTAACATCGACCCAAATTTAGATGGTCTAATTAATCTGGCCGAATAAGTTTCATATTGTATGAGTTGTACAAATAATGTGTGGATACCGGACGTCGTTTACGTGTACATGATAAGCTTAAATGTAAAACGGTCGTATTAGATTTTGCTATAAATAGGTTATGATCCTCAGGTCACAAGACATCAAAAATTATTATCACTCCCATTTAGTTTTAGCATTTCACCGTTGGAGAGAGCCTAAAGAGGAAGAGGATGAGACGTCTTCTTCATCAGGACCTTGTAGACTTGGAAGATCCGTGACCGTAACAATTCATCCTCATAGAGCGAATCCGTCTCCGTTATGGATTCACGGATTCTCCCCAACAAGTGGTATAAGAGGATCTCTACGTCGATTCATCGGGATTTTCGGTGGTTTTCGGATTTTCCGACGGGATTTTTTTTCACCCCGCAAGTTTTCTCTCATAATTGCTCGATAGTTCTCTGGACCTCGTCGATTCTGAGAGAACTATCAATTCCCCAACCGGATGACTTCTCTCAGACCTCGCTCTGGAAGGGGTTGCCACGAGCGACCCGGCGCCCAACATTGACAGATTTTGTCGCGCGCATGTGTGCCAAGGTGTGACTGCAATAACCGCCGCTTTGATGGCCGGATATTGCAGTTGTCGGCGGGATCCAGTCCGGTTTTGATAGTAGAGGTAATTTTCCGGTGATCCTAAGCCGGAGCAGTTTCGCGCAAAGCCCATCGACAGCTGTGGAGGCTTGCGCGGGCAGGGGACGTTCTGTCATGATGGGATATTTTGATGATTGAATTCCTATCTTTATTGACAATTTTTCACATGCCTTATTTTTGTTTTCTAAAATAAATCTTGGAGCCACATAAATCTTTTCAATTTTTGTGTATATGGTGCTTTTATTCCTATTATGCACCGCATCCAGAAAAATTATTTTCTAGTTATTATGAAAACAAATATGGATTCAGGAATTCAATCATCAAAAATATTTGCATATCATTTGAGGCTCCATTTACGGGGAAATTTTTGTGTACGCCTAGCGTACAACAAAACCTGTGCGTCAATAAATAGGCCCAAAGAGCAGACCCCACCTTCTTCCCTTTTCGTCAGCTCCGAATTTTTTTGCCGCGCCTCGCCGATTTCTCCCGCTCCTTCCTCCCCATCGGTCATTCTCACCCTTTCAAGATTCTCATTCTCCACGTCGACCTAAACGTCAGGTCGTTCGCTCGCTGCCTACTGCATTCAGCTGGACGAAATCATGGATCTAGTTATTGGAACTTCTGAGCATCTCCGCCAAACCAGGTTCAGCTAGAGGAAACCATGAATTCTGTTGTTGAAATTTCTGAACATCTCCCGCTAATAACAAAGGTGAATTTTTTTCTGAATTTTGTTGTGCTTCTTTGAGTGGAAAACAAATTTCTGGTTGGACTTATACTATTATATGCATCTGGTGGGTAACATCCGGTCGGTTTTAACATCCGGTTGGACTTATACTACTATATGCAGTTGTGTTAACATCCGGCCGGATTTACTATGCAGTTTTGTGCAGTTCTGTTAACTTTCGGCTGGATTTTGTATATTGTGATTGTTTATTTGTGATGTTTTCTTGTAGGGCAATACCTCTGTAGTTTTCTCAATTGTGCAATCAAAGGAGGAGGCATACAAAATGTATTTGACTATGCTCACCAACTTGGATTTAGCGTTCAAAAGCAACATATCTTGTACTGGACACACACTCGGGTTCTAAAGTTTAGAGAGTATTCATGTTCCAAAGCTGGTCTGAAGCGTTCCACTCCAAAGGAGGAGGACCCAAAAAAATATCACAAACTAGATACCCGAACTGGATGTAAGGCTTGCATACATTTCATTGCAGATACAGAGGGAAAGAATTGGATAGTAGCAAAGTTTGTAGAGTAGCACAATCATCCTCTCATTTTGGAAAAGGACATTCGTTTGTTGCGCTTGAACAGGAAGGTATCCGAGGATCAAGGGAGTCTATTGAAGAATATGACAGGAGTTGGTATTCGAACGAGCGATGCGTACATGTTTATAGCCAGAGAGGTTGGCGGTTATGAAAATATTAGGTTTTCTAAAACTGATGCGTATAACTTTGTTCAACGAGAAAGAGCCGCGCGTATAGAAGCTGGAGATTCCAATAGTTTGTTGAAACTATTTAAGGAAAGACAAATGATAGATATCATGTTTTCCTTTGATGTCCAAAACGATGAGTTTAACAGACTAACAAGTTTTTGTGGATGGATGGTCACAACAAACTCGACTACGACAGTTTTGGAGATGTTATTATATTTGATACTACTTATAGGCTTAACAAGTATAATTTAGCTTGTGCACCGTTCATCGCGGTGAACCATCATTGGCAGAATGTGTCTATTGGTGTGGCTTTTATTGCATCTGAGACCATAGAATCATTTTGCTGGGTATTTGAGACTTTTTTGAGATTCGTTGGTGGCAAGCAAACAACCACCATATTTACAGATCAAGATCAAATCATGACGGTTGCTATTGCTAGAGTATTCGATAGTAGTCGGCATCGCCTTTGTCAGTGGCATATCTCTAAAAAAGCTTCGTCGAAGGTGCCAACATTCAACCACGACAAAAATGTGAGATTTTTATTTTATTATTGCATGAGAAAATGTGATAGCGAGGATGAGTTTGATGGTTGTTGGAGAGAAATGATTTCAAGGGAAAGTCTAGAACAGAATCGGTGGTTGGATGATCTTTACAAGATTAGAAAGAAGTGGTCTACCGCTTTTAATAAGGACGTGTTAGATTCTGGCATACTCTCTACTCAACGAAGTGAATCTACAAACAATGCTTTACATGGATGTTCCAAAGCCACTAGCTCCTTAGTAGAGTGCTTTATTGGCATGGAGTCGTTAATTTCATCTTGGCGAAGAGCGGAGCAAGAGGAGGACTTTAGGTGCAAAGAAGGTAGCATAACTCTAAAGTTTAAAAACTGTTTACTTTTAAAACAAGCTTCAAAGATATATACACAAAAAATTTTCTCCATATTTGAGCAAGCATGTATGGAAGGGGCATTGAATGTAAGCATCATAGGAGAGGTCCAAAACTCTGATAATCAAGTTTTGTATGTCACTAAGTATTGTGACGGGGCCGAAAATGATAAACAATTGATTGTTATAATGGACTCAAAAACCTTTGATGCCAAGTGTTCTTGCAAGGGCTTTCAAACCAAGAGAATTTTATGCCAACATATTCTAAGGGTGTACAATACAAAAAATGTGAAGCACATTCAACCCAAATACTTGATAGAGAGATTTACCCGAACAACCAAGCAAGGTTTGCACCTCCCCAAGACACCGCGCAAGAATGATTTGGAATCCAATATTTTGTTTAGAAGTCATTTAATGCGCTACACATACGAGTTAGCAAAAAGAGTGGAGAATTGTCACCTTGCTAAGGAGCACGTGGTAAATGTGATGAGTAAGTTGGGTCGTACAACCGACGAAATATTGGAGAAGGAGGAGAGGGAGAAGAAGGGTTATGTGGCCGAAAACAATGAAGGTAGAGGGGATGTAAAAAATCCAGCAGCGGTTCGACCAAAAGGTTTATCAAACGCTAGATTGAAGGGTTACTTTGAGAAGTCTACGTCAACCAAGCGACAAAGTAATATAATTACAGCAGTTTTTCTTCTTCATTGCACATTTTATTACTACGTTTACTAACTAAACTTTATTTTCAACAGAGAGGAAACTTGATTTGAAGACCAAAACGTGTGTGAATGTCGTAAATGGAGAACCGAAGGAAATTAATTTCCTTGTAAGCTCAACTTTCGAAGGCGATGCAGACTCGTAACATTTGCAGACAAATTATGTTGACGAACCGAAGGAAATTTATTTTAAGGATGACGATATATGCACGTCTTTACCTTTTGAATTTTGTTGTGTTCCCGATGTCCTTAAGCAGACTCGTCCCAGTTAATAAAAAAAATAGTAGACATGAGATGTAGTATTCTTATATGGTTCGGTTTTGATGAGAAGAGCCTTGACAATATTTACTATGTTTATGTTAGTTGCATTGACTGTAAGCTTCAAGTGACTAATTAAAAATGGCATATGCTACAAATGTAGTTCAAGCATTATAAACAAATGTCAGTTTATATACTATTGTTCACAAATATAACTTATCAGTAGTCATTATGTTCATTCCTTCCCTGCAACAAAAAAACATCGGATTAAATCGCATACTATTTGGGCTCTAAATGTCGGCATTTGGATTTGCCAATCCTAGATGCAATCCTCTCCATGTATTTCATCACAAAACTCCACAGTCGTCGGCATTATTCTGTGTAGGCGCAACATTCACCATTGTGATGGGCCAGTCGTACATACCATCTAGAAGTGCATCTCTCCTTTACTCGTAAAGCCCAGCTTCCTGCACAAATAAAAGGGGAATTAGACGGAAATATTTCAACTTAAAGGTAACAAGTCCTAGTTAAACAATATAGCACATCTCGTAAATTATGTTTGTGTGTCTTATTTGGCATTGAGTCGTAAAAATACCAAGTTTCTCGTTTCAAATTGCACACTAGAAGTGTCCAATGACTTCGGTTGTTGTGAAAATTGGCATCAGTATTATATCGGCTGTTTGCACATTTGCTGTCGTGAGATGTTCAAGCAGAATTTCACTATTTTTTGCACCAGTACTTTTTTGATACTGTAAAATTAAAGGACCCTAATCAAATCATTAAATAAATGAAATTATCTACTATATTGATCTATAATTATTGCAAGTTCGAATACCCAGAAGTTTGGAGAAACGTAAATAAAATTGCACCACTCTAACAGTGTTGTGCTCATTCGGCTGCTCAAAACAACTGCAAAGGCGTCCAAGTGTGAACCACATAGCCAGCCCTTATGCTGCAAGTCATCAATACAGGAATGTGTCAAAACAGTATTCCCACTTTCTATTACAATGGTGCCACTACATAATGAAAAAAATCAGTAATATTAAATAACAAGCTAATGGTTTCTACTTGGTAATAATACAAAGATGTCAATGCATTAATAATTACCTCGATCGGGGGAAATTGTCTGTATGTTGATTCAATCAAATTCAGGTCGGCCTCGGAGAGATGTATCCGGCCAGGGAAAGACATTTCCTTCCCACTCTCTTTTCCTCCGAAGTGTACACCTCCCCTCTTAACCTTCTTGCCCTTCTTAACAATGATACCAATTTTTGGGGACGGGGCGTACTCTTTGACAACTAAAACTTTAGGGGATGGCTGTTGTAGATGGGAGGGTGATGCTTTGAAGGGGGTGGGATCAGAAGGAGGATCAGTTGCGGGTGGGGTGGATGGAATGTGATTATTTGCATGCGAGATTGAATTTATATGGCCAACTATAAATTCAAATTTTTCTTCGTAGAAGGAACGTAGCTGCCTAATTTTTTCGTTCAGATTACTAACTTGTCGAGAGATGAATCTCTTCATCTCCCTATCTGTCTTCCTCTCTCTTTCTTCTTTCACTATCTCCTCTTTTTTTGGTTCATCCTTAGCTCCTCTCCTCTGTCTTTTTTTTTCTCTTCTTTCACTCCTTTAGCTGCCTCAAATGAGGACTCCACCTCATCATCTCCTATAAAGTTTTTCTCTTCCTCGGAAATATTTTAAAAACTTGTACAAATCTATAATTAACAAAATAGATTAGAAATTCATCTAAATAAGCATATCAAAAAAGTATTAAATATAACTAACCTCCTTCTTCGACCACAACCTCGATGATAACTGTGTACAAAACTTGTAGCTGAAGCTGGCCTTCGCAGACCAACGACATATACGTGGGCTCAACAATGCATCGACAGGAACCTGTAACTTCGAGTGCTCAAACAGCCAAACCTACATGAAAAAGTTTAAGTTAGTTTAAATGTATTTAAAAATGGACATGAAAATTAAAATCAAAGAATTATTTACCACCAAAACAATAGAACAATCTTCAAGATAGCCTAAGCTTGAAGGTTCTTCCCTTGAGCAACTCAGATTATGTAAGGGGGTAAGCTGTGCATTCAGAAATCCGTGGATAGCCTTGGCCCAACTATATCTCCTGAAGTCCTCCAAACCACCAATTTGTTGAAGGCATTCATGAATTGTGAGGGACTTAAGAGGGAAAAAAATTTAGCTAAAGCAAATTTCACAAGGGCATCAACGCTTTTCTGCTCCAAATCTTCTGACTCGGCTTCATTAGCTAGCTGGTTCAACTCAGCGACTATGTCGCTTTGTTTCACCTCGGAGTATAGGGATCTATGAAAATGAAAGTCCTCTCCCCTATTAGGTAGCCCTAAAATGAGAGCAACCTCGTTGGCTGTAAATTTGATGTAGTATTGACCAAGAAGAAACGCGACCTTATCAGACCTATAGAGTCTTAGAAGCATATACAGGAGAGGAATGTTCTGTGGAACATCTAGGATTGAAAATAAATGTAGCAGGCCAGCTTCTCTGAGCAGGTGTAAAGAGTGCTCTTATAGCAATTCTAGTATGGGCTCTGCATATTTTTTTGAAAGTCGATATAGCACACCTGCTGTTCAGATACGTCCCAGTATAGTGACCAGACATCTGTTACAGTAAAGTGTAAGAAAATAAAGAAGAGTAGGGAAATCCAACTGGAGGAAACCCTGACCATGAGAATATCCGGTCGGATTGTAGCTACCTGAACGTAAAAAAAATCTATGTGCTTTAAAAGATGCTTCTGATATGGATCTGGCAGCATTTACATATTTAGAACCCTAAAAACGTATATCCTGTCGGATATCCAAATCACAGACACCAAAAAATATGTTGCATAATTCTCAAGCTTCTAACAAAGTATAATGACTATTTAAACACAGAACAAAGGGAGAAAATGTACTATAAAAGCTGTTTCTGACTACCTATTGTGTAAGTGAAATCATCCGCAAGGATTTACCTATTTAGAACCCTAATAATAAAGGATATCCGACCGGATATTAAAATCACGAGCATAAAAAATTTGTTGCATAAGGCATAGACTTCTTCCAGAGTATAATGTCTATCTAAAAAAAGAACAAAAGAGAAAAATATGAAGAAACATATATCCATCAAAGTAATATATACCGTTGTTAGGAAGAAGGAGGATTGCAGTCGCCAAACTGGAATGCCCTCTGCCGAAATGTGATCGCCATGTTCGCCGCGTTCCCTAATTTCCTGGAGCTTTACGACGGTCGCCGCGGGGATTAGGTCTGGGGGTTTTCCGGGAGCATTACGATGGTCGCCTGGCGTTTAGGTAACTGCTCTGTCTCTCTTGCGTTTAGGTAACTGCACTGGTCGCCTGATTAGGAAGGATTTTAATCCCTGTCTAACTGCTCTGAATTCAAGAGAGAGAGGACGGTTGATTTCCGATTTCCTGGAGCCGAAAAAAAAGGAAGAAGGACGGGGATAGGGTTCCGACAGCCAAAAGGCCGATTTCAAATTTTCTGAGGCTGATTTCTGATTTCCTGTAGCCGACGAAAAGGGAAAAAGTTGGGGCCAGCTCTTTGGGCCTATTTATTGGCGTACGGGTTTTGTTGTACGCTAGGCGTACCCAAACATTTTCCTCATTTACGCCTATTATTTCTCAAATTATTTATTGCCATAATTAATTCTTATTTTGGGTAATTTTTGACAATTCAAATTTATGTTCATTTAAATCAAATTTGGTCTGCCTTTTGGAGCAGATTTTTGGCTATCTTTGATTGTGTTTTATTTCTTACTCATTTTGTCATTTTATTTTTGACATTGTTTAAGAGATATATTAACATAAATATATATAAATTTTTACTATAAATAATAATATATTATTATTTTGATAATAAATATTATATTATTCCATTAAGCTCAATTTAATTCATGGATTTAAGATAAATTACAATTATAAAATTGTAAGGATATAAATATGTAACTCAAATAAATCTTTAATCCGACTTGAACTTCGTCATTTCGGGCATAATTTGGTGATTAAATCAACATAAAATATTTCAAAAAGTAATAATATTATTATAATTTAGAAAATAATATATTACGCTCGATCTATTTTTGTGAGTAAATTAATTTTAGTATTCGGATAAAATAATATTTTATTTTGGATATTTAAGATATTATTTTTATTAAAATTAATGAGACTCTAATTTTGGGAAATTACACTCGTCAGGTCAATTTTGTAATTATGTGTCTGCACCGATTAATTAAATTTAAACTTTAAATTAATTTCATTAAATGGTGATTCAATAATTATTAAATACCTAATTTTGTCGAATAAATTAATTGAAACGACATCACGCCAAAGTGGGCTCTCTCGCGTTGATTAATTTAATTTAACATTATTAAGATTGTAGTGGGTGTGTAATTCATGTGAATATTGATGTGCACAAAGAAAGATTAATATTTTGCCAAATTAAACACACACATGTGGAAATAAATATGTGACGATTATTTCATTTTTCATGTGAGCAATATGTCAGTCCAAAGAAAGGCTTATTGCTTGACAGGACTTATCGTCAGTGTTTGATTATTATAACAAGAGGATCACTTAGAATTGACATTTCTGTCCAAAGACTAAATGTCGGTGTTCCGCTAGATCTTTTGTGATGGGCCCCACCATTAAATAATGAATTTAATTTGCACATTATGATGTGTAATTTAATTTTGTGCACATGAAATTAATTCTTTTTATCTTATTTCTTTTCAGCTCAAAACACGATTACTACGATTTCTGCTAATATTAACTCAATTTCAATGCTCAATGGGACTAATTTTAAAGAATGAAAAGAAAACATCATGATCGTGCTTGGTTACATGGACCTAGATCTTGCACTTAGATTTGAACCTCCCGCATTTCCTTCAGATGATAGTTCCAGTGAGGCAAAACAAAATTTTGAAAGGTGGGAGCTTTCAGATCACATATATCTAATGATCATGAAGCGAGGCATTCCAGAAGCCTTTAGGGCACTAAGGAGGGAACCCTTGCCCTGGAATTCCTCGTTAACCTTGAAAAATGTTTTGCACAAAAGGATAAGGCGGAGACAAGAACCCTTTTTGCGAAGCTTGTTTTCATGAAGTACAAAGGTAAAAGGAATACACGTGAGTACATTATGGAATTATCCCTACTTCCTTCAAAATTAAAAACACTAAAGTTAGAGATGTCAGAAGACATGCTAGTGCATTTAGTTTTGATTTCTCTTTTGGCACAATTTAGTTTATTCGATGTCATTTATAACTACAAAAGGAGAAATGGACTCTTAATGAACTCATTTCATATCGCGTGCAAGAAGAAGATGGATTGAAGCAAAAAAGGACTAAAAGTACTCATATGACAGTGGGTCCCTCTAACAAGGGCCAAAAAAGAAGGAAATGAAAACAAGTTGCAAGTGGACCTCCACAAAGGAAACCACAAAAGGAACAAGCTAGAGACTCTATATATTTCTTTTGTCGGGGTGGAGGATATATGAAGAAAGATTGTGCTAAATACCACGCCTGACGTGCTAAGAAAGGTAAACTTCTCACTTTTGTTTATTCTGAAATTAATTTAACTTATGTACCTAAATATACTTGGTGGATAGATTCTGGTACTGCTACTCACATAAGTGTGTTTATGCAGGGTTGCCTGAGCTGTTGAAAGCCAAGTGATGGTGAAAGATACATCTTTGTGGGTGATGACAAATTAGTTGAAGTTGGAGCTATAAGCACTTTTTGATTATTATTAGAGACCGATCATTACTTAGATTTGTTTAAGGCTTTATTATACCGTCTTTTAGACGAAATTTGATTTTATTTCTATATTAGAAAATTTTGGTTATCATTGTTATTTTGAAAATAATAAATTTAGTCTTCTTTTGTATTTAAATCTTATTAGTACGGGTTATTTATCTAATAATGATAATTTATATTTGCTTAATACAGTAGCTTCATATAATGAAAATTTCACGTTAATTCAAGATGTACTAAGCATAAATTAATTAATCATAATTCCACCTTTTTATGATATAAGCGCTTAGGACACATCTCCAAATGGAGAATTGAGAGACTTGTGTCAGACAGAATTCTTGATTTCCTTAGTTTTATAGACTTTAAGGTTTGTATAGACAGTATAAAAGGGAAACAAACAAATATAAGGAGGATATGTGCAAGTAGAGCCACAAAAGTCTTAGAACTAATACATACTAATATTTGTGGACCCTTCCCTACGGCCTCTTGGAATGGTCAACAATATTATATCACGTTCATAGATGATTACTCTCGTTATGAATACATCTATCTTATTCATAATAAGTCACAGTTACTAGACGTATTTAAATCCTCTAAAGCTGAGGTGGAAAACCAACTTGGCAAACAAATTAAAGCTGTCAGATCTGATCATGGTGGCGAATAATACGGTAGATATGACGGATCAGGAGAACAACGTCCATGCCCTTTTGTTAAATTTCTAGAGGAGTGAGGTATTATCACTCAGTATACCATGTTCGATACCCATACCATGAATGGTGTTGCTGAGAGATGAAACATGACACTAAAGGATATGATGAGAAGTATGATTGCTCACTCTTCTTTAACTCAATCCCTCTGGGGTGAAGCACTTAAGACTGTAGTTTACATCCTTAATAGAGTCCCAACTAAAGTAGTACCAAAAACCCCTTATGAGCTTTGGACTGGTCGAAAGCCCAGCCTAAAGCATCTTTTGGTTTGGGGTTGTCTAGCCGAGGCTAGGCCTTATAGGCCAAAGAAAAGAAACTAGACTCTAGAACGATGAGTTGCTATTTTGTTGGGTATTCTGAAAAGTCTAGTGAATATAAATTTTATGATCCTACTGCTAAGGTTTTCTTCGAGACTGGAAATACTCTATTCTTTGAAGATGTTGAGTTTGAAGGGGAAGATATGGTTAGAGACGTTGTCATTGAAGAGGAATTTATTCCTCTTCCTATAATTGTTACTAACAATACTCAGGATATAATTCCTGATATTGCTCCAATAACAAATCTGGATTAAGACATTGTTGAAGAGCTTCCTCATACAGTCCCAAATGAACAAACTCAACAACCTCAAGAACCTTTGCCATTATGGAGATCCATTAGAGAAAGAAGAAAGGCGATACCAGATGATTATATCATCTTTCTCCAAGAACATGAGGATGGCTAAGGGATGTTAAATAATGATCCAGTCAATCTCAATTAGGCAATTCAAAGTTCTAACTATCAACAATGGATTGATGTCATGATGAAAGAGATGAAATTCATGAATGACATTGATGTTTGGGATCTCGCCACATTACCCAAATGTGTGAAACCCATTGGCTGTAAATAGATATTTAAAACCAAAAGGAGTTAAAAGGTAATATTGAGAGATATAAAATACATCTTGTCGCTAAAGGATTCACTCAAAAGGAAGACATTGACTATAAAGAGACTTTCTCGCCGGTTTCATCGGAAGACTCTTTTAGGACTATTATGACATTAGTAGCGCATTTTGACCTTGAGCTACATCAGATGGATGTTGTCGCTAAAGGATTCCCTCTTGCTTTGTCTTCTTTTATTTCCTCTTCTTATTTTCTTTAAAATTCCAAGATCGATGATATTGATTTTGTATTTCTTAGTGTTGGTCTTTTCCGGTGATAATGATTTTTCGGTTGCCTTTAGTTAGAATTCGTCAAGTAGTTAAGTGAAATTCGTCAAGTAGTCACGTATAATTCGTCGACTAGTCACGTAGAATTCGTCGAGTAGTCACGTATAATTCGTCGAGTAGTCACGTATAATTCTTTGAGTATCTAAGTTAATTCGTCGAGTAGTTAAGTCAATTCGTTGAGTAGTTAATCTGAATTTGTTGAGTAGTCAAGCCGAATTCGTCAAGTGGTTACGTCATGTTCGTCAAGTATTCTGGTAAGATTTGTCGAGTTGTTACGACGATTCATCGGGTGATCATGCCGAATCAACGGATGGTCTCGACAAATTTGTAGTGAGGACTATTTTTACTTAGAAATTTCAGGTTTTCCTTGTGTCGTCGTGGTGATCTGATGTTAAGTCTTGTGTGGTGCCAAATTTTGGTTATGATGTTTATGGAATATTGGTTGGGTTAGAATGGATGGCCATTACCACAGTGCATGTTTCTGAACCATTACACCCTGTGATTTTTATTATGGACTATTGATTGATTTAGAATGCATGACCACCACCACAGTGTCTTTTTGGATGTTTTGGTCTGATAATTTGTGTTGGAAAAAATGTCATCACCTCAGTATCTTTTTATTCTCAGTGTTAATGATTCAATTTTTGAGCTAATCAGTCTCCTTTATTATATAAATATATGATGAATTATACAAATACTTTTTGCATTTGGTGCAAGTCTTTCTCTCATATAGCCAATTCATGCTGAATTACTTATGCTTATAGTTCATATCAACTTTGTTTGTTGTTGTTTCACAACTATTCTTGTTCAGTTTGTAACTTTTTTAACTCATTAATCTTTTAAATTCTATTTGAGCTGCCTTTTGCGTCGTTGTGCTGAAGCATTCTTTTCTTTTTGAATGCCCCGGGTTCAGAATAGTAGCAATTAGAACTGTTCGAGTTTGATTCTTCCTGGCTTCTGTAGCTGATTTCTTTTCCTCTCATTAGTGAGAGGTAGTCTGTTATTTTACTGACTTTATAGTATATCTCAAACTTGTACTGTTGATGTTATGTGTGTTAGTGTCAGATTGTTGGCGCTCATAGCATAGTTTCTTTTCGTGTAGACTATTTATTTGATGTTTATGCTACTACTATTGTTTGTTGTTGATGCATTGCTATATGGGAAGGTTTTATGATATGATGCATATTAGTCATTTTATATGTATAAAAATCAGCACCTTTGCTCATACTCATGACATTATTTCAACCAAACGTCACTCTATTTTGAAGATCTTAAAAGTTTTTTTTCTACTTATACTAATTTCAGAAACTTGCATATCAATAGTTCATTGTTGGGTCTTCATACTCACGTAAAATAAAATGAATTAAACTTTATATTTTCCTTTCCACTGCATATATATACTTTTCTACTTATGGACTAGCTGATCCACTGAACCGAGAGATACGGTCTTTGAATTGTAAACTTAAATCATGTTCTTCAACATAAAATATATGTGTCTTTTTATAAAAATAAACGAAGAGACGGAGCAGCCAGAGCATCTGTAGTTGTCCCCTACACGGCGTAACATCATGACACGTGTTTTCTCTCACTCTAATAATATATTTATTTATTGAGAAAATGCAGGTCGTCACAACCCATAGGAGCGCCGAAGTCGCTGGATAACTGAGCTCGTTGGAGCGTCTGCTTTCGTGGAAGCTGAGATCGTCCAAAGTTGGGCTTCTCAGAGCATTAAGCTTATTAGAATGCAGAGTTTGTCAGAGTGTTGTGCTCGTGGAAACCAACATTTATCTGATTCTTTTTTGACTTCAGGTACTAAAATGGTAGCCCATAAGTACTAACATTTATCCTTTTTAGGGCTTTTATCCTATTTTCTCGTTACTCTTTTAGGGTTTTTGCTCATTTATGCTTTTCTCCTCTTTTTCTGAATTTCGTTGTTCATTTAGGGGCATACTCTGTAACACCCTCATTCGTCACATGAGATATAACTGTTGACAATTATGAAGTGAAAGTGGTTGATTAAGCAGACCGTGCGGACTGGGTGGTCTGAGTCTGCGACCTAGGCGGACTGACGTTGCGGCCTGGGTTTATTGGAGCGGCCTGGGAGGCCTATTTATGGCTGACTAGTGACGTGTTCAGACAGCTTGGCCTGCGGTTCTGCAGATAGCTTGTTCTTGATGTAACCGGGCGGATTGGCAGTGAGTCCTCGAGAATGTGGCAGACTTAGTTGGAGTCCGCTGTGGCGGATAGGGTGGAGGTCGTGAGATCTGGTCCTTGCCTTGAGCTCTTATGATGCAGCGGGTGATAGTTGCATTCATGTTGGCGGACTGTTCTTGGGGATAGCGGCCTGGTTTCGTATCCACCGAGCTCGCACTAGTTATTTGGTGAGATGCTGGACTTGGTCACGCTTTGTCATAAGTCCAGGGTGTTCACAGTTTTCGCAGAGTCCGTTGTTGACCGGGCGATCTTCCTGTTGGTCGTGGACTCGTGTGGAGGGCTGAAGTAGTGTTTGCAAGTTGTGTGGGCTGGTGTCATGTTCGCTTGTAGCGTGCGGACTGTCGCAGTGAGTGGGATGTTGTTGTGTTCGCGTGCTGCGATGTGTGCGGATTGGTGTAGTGTCTGTCTAGTGGCGGACTGACTTCCTGACTTGGCACCTGGTAAGTTGGATGGTCCGGCTTAGTCCTTGCGGACTCGGCGGACTGGGTTGGGCTAGCTGCGAGCTAGGCTAGGGCGGTGATCACACTCCTCACCTCGCATATAAATAGACCCCCTCGACACTTCTACAGTAATTGATTGAACAGTAAGTTGAGCTCGGATTAATTGTTGCGGCCTCGATTTTCCAGTCAGCAGGGATTGAGAAGGTTTAACTAGTTGATGTTTGCAGGTTGTGCGGCTAGCACTGTGAAGCTGGAATCTTATTCTAATAGCGGTCAGGAAGCAGTGAAGCTTCTGTTCTACAATCGACGGTTTGCAGCAGGTCGCACTTGGTGGCCAACCAGTCTTCTCTTCAGCAGTTTAAGTTCAAGTTCAATAACCAGTTTGTCGGTCTCAGCGGACTTGGCGGCCTGTTCCTTCAGTTCAGCGGCGGCTTGTAGAGCGGGCATAAGCAAAATAATGGGTTGTACGCGGTTTGTGCGGACTCCGTAGTTCAGTGATAGTAGCAGCGGCTTGGCGGTCTCGGCGGTCTGTGAGGCAGTTCACCCGACTTGAAGATCTCTCTTGCTTGTTTACTTCTATTTTGTACTTGGCGAAATCATGTCCTGCCATGTATACCTGGCCTTGTAAGGATTGATAGTTGATGAATAAAAGAACTGTGTTTGCTCTTTATTGTTACTGATTACATAGCTCAGTTTATGGTTGGAGTGTTCCTACGACTAGTTCTCATTTTCCGCTTGATCAAGTGATCAGCTTGATAGATCTGGAAGTGTTTGCTTGATACCAGAACTACTAGTTGATCAGCTTGAGAAATTTCAACATGGTATCAAATGGAACAGTGGCTTGAGCAGTGAGCTGTGATCAACCTCCGATTGTGCTCGGCGTTTCTGGAAGCTTTTGTGATCAGTGGTGGTTTGCAATGAAAGGAGCTTACGGAAGAGGTCTTGGCATTGAATTTCTTACATCGACTAACTTCAAGAACTAGAAGTCGTGTATGAAGAGCTATCTGTTGAGCGAGGGGTTGTGGGAGGTCGTCGGTGGTGATGACAAGCAAGAGGTAACTGCTGCTACTGGTACTGCTGAGGAGGTGAGAGTTTGGAGAAGAACTAATGCAAAGGCAGAGTTTGCTCTCAAACGGGCTGTCTCACATGAGCTCTTTGATCACATCTTAGGATGTGAGTCTGCTGCGGATATTTGGACAACCATTGATGGTTTGTTCAATAGGAAGAATGTGGCAAGGCTGCTGTTTGTAGAGAATGAGTTGGCTAAGGCAACTCAAGGTAATCTTTCCATCTCAAAGTTTTTCCTCAAGTTGAAGAACTTGTACGCTGAAATATCAGCATTGGATTCTAATGAGCCCATATCTAAAGCAAAGTTGAAGAGGCACATTATTCGCGATTTGCGGAAGGAGTATGTTGCCTTTGTAACTTCCGTGCAGGGGTGGGCAACTCAACCTTCTTTGCTGGAACTGGAAAATCTGCTAGCGTCATAGGAGAGCTTGGCTTGGCAGATGGTCGGAGTAACTATTTCTGAAGGAACTAGTGAAGCTCTCTTCACTGAGAAGAAGAAGAAGAGATGGGAGAAGAAGAAGCCTGCTGCTGAGGATGAGCCTTCAATCTCTTTTCAACAAGAGAGGAGCTCTGCTCCTAAGAAGAACTGGAAGAAAGAGTTGAAGTGCTACAGGTGCAATCAGACAGCCACTTCAAGCACGACTGTAAGGTCAAGTTGCAACCTGGGCATATTGCAGGCAAGGAGGGATCTTGTTCCAGTACTGAGGAAGCCGGGTGGGGAGGAGCTTTCTTGACAAGCATGTGTGTTCATGCTCTTGCCACAGTTGACTACCAAGATGACTGGATAGTAGACTCGGGGTGTGACCATCATCTCACTGGAGACGAGTCGAAGTTCTCATCTCTGCAACCATTCTCAGGTAATGAAGCAATTATTACAGCTGATAATTCTGTTCGCTCTGTAGAGAAGGAGGGCGTTGTTTCTTTGGATAGTGCTCAGTGTCCGCTTACTCTAAGGAGTATGTACCACGTTCCTGGTATGAAGAAGAACCTCTTCTCAGTGACTAATGCAGTTGATGCGGGCTTTCATGTTCTGTTTGGCCCAACAGAAGTAAGGTTTCTCCGCAACGTATCAGCAATTAAGGCTGATGTTGCTCATGTAGGGAGAAGAGTAAGAGACTTGTTTATTTTATCAACAAGCTCTTATGTTGATCGGATGATGGCTAATGATAGCTTGGCTATCTGGCATGAAAGACTAGGGCACGTAGGGATGGACATGCTGAAAGCTATGTCGATAAGGAGCCTGGTGAGAGGCTTGCCGAAGTTGTCCTCCTATGAAGATGGCCACGTTTGTGCAGGATGTCAGTACGGTAAGGCTCATCTCCTTCCGTTTGGCAAGTCACAAACGAGGAGCAAGGCGCCATTGGAATGCATTCATGGTGATTTGATGGGGCCAACAGTTACAGCTAGTCTTGGAGGCAGTAGATATATGATGGTATTGATTGATGATTACTCAAGATACACTTGGGTGTATTTCATGAAGCTGAAGTCGGCAGTTTTCCAATTGTTTGTGGAGTTCAAGGAGCTGGTGGAGGGCCGGCTTGGCTTGTGGATCAAGAAGTTCAGATCAGACAATGGTGGTGAGTTTTTCTCATCTGAGTTCTCTAATTTCTGCAGGAAGCACGGGATCCAGAGGGAGCTTACTTGTGCTCATACTCCGCAACAAAATGGAGTAGAGGAGAGGAGGATCCATCACTTGACGGAAACTTGCAAATGCTGGCTTCATGCAAAGGGCATTCCCAAGTTCTTTTAGGCGGAAGGAATAGCCCGCGCAAATTATGTCATCAATCGGATGCCTCTAAGTCCGATCAACATAAAATCTCCCGTGGAAATGATGTTCAAGGAGAAGCCGAGTGTGGAACACCTTTGGGTGTTTGGATGAGCGGGAGCCTTCCAAGTTTGAAGAGACCACTGGAGTAAAGGAATGGGATGATGTCATGGATGAGGAGATGGCTGCTCGCAAGAAGAATGAAATTTGGGACTTGGTGCCCAAGGTGGATGGCGTTACTCCTGTTACTTGTAAGTGAGTCTCCAAGCTAAAGAAGAAGGCGGATGGAAGCATCAAGCGGTACAAGACTCTCCTTATAGCTCGGGGGTTTTCATAAGAGTACGACGAGAACTATGAGGAGACGTTTAGTCCTGTGGCAAAGTTGACTTCAGTACGAGTTGTGATAGCTTTGGCGGCTTGCCAAGGTTGGATGATGTGGCAGCTGAATGTAAAGAACGTTTTCTTTACGGGGAGATTGACAAGGACATCTTCATGGATCAGCCGCTAGGGTAAATATCTAAAGAACATCCGAACTACGTTTGCAAGCTCCGAAAAGTGCTTTATGGGTTGAAGCAGGCACCTCGAGCCTGGTATGGGAAGATTGCAAAATACCTCCAGTTCTGCGGTTATCTGGCTTCAAACTCAGACTCGAGCTTGTTCGTCAAGAAGAAGGGGGAGCTTCTAGTCCTGGTGCTATTGTACATTGATGACATGATCATCACGGGAACTCCAAGGAGGAAGTATCTTGGCTCAGGGCAGAGCTTGCTATCAGGTTAGAGATGAAGGATCTGGGCGAACTCCACCATTTACTTGGACTTGAGGTAGAGAGGAAGGCGAGTGGCATACTCATGTCGTAGAAGGGATATGCAGAACGGATCGTTCAGCGATTCGACATGTAGGAGGGGAAGAGTAGCACTACTCCATTCGATTCAGGCATCAAACTTTGGCGGGATGAGGGGAGGATTCTTTCGGATCCTTTGATGTTTCGAGCTCTAGTTGGGAGTCTTATTTACCTGACGATTACAAGACCATACATTGCTTATGCGGTTGGCCGAGGAAGTCAGTATATGACGGAGCCCAGGAAGCCTCATCTGATGGAGGCTAGGAATATCTTGAAGTACGTGAAGGCCACTTCTGACATGGGTCTCCTGTATAGGAGAGGCACGAAGTTTGTTCTTCAAGGATACTCGGATGCTGATTACGGGGGAGATTCAGACGACCGGAAGTCAACATCCGATTATGTATTCACTTGTGGATCAGGGAGTATTTCTTGGTGCAGTAAGAAGCAAGACTCCGTGTCTGTCTCTATTACGAAAGCGGAATACAAGGCTTTGACCTTGGCAGCTCGGGAAGCCATCTGGCTCAGGAGATTAGTAGAGGACGTCTATGAAGAAATGTGTGCTCCTACTCTACTGTGCGGTGATAATGAAAGTGCCCTGAAGCTTGTAAATAATCCAAGCACATCGATATTGAGCACCACTTCATACGGGAGAAGGTGTTGGAGGGATCTCTGATGATGTAGCAAGTGCGGAGTAAGGACAACATCGCGGACATCTTTACGAAGCCGTTGTTTAAGGTGCCTTTTACACTGTTACGAGGACTGTTGGGCTTGATCACCACTTATCCCTTCAAGGGGGAGTATTGAAAATTATGAAGTGAAAGTGGTTGATTAAGCAGATAACACGGAGTGGGTGGTCTGAGTCCGCGGCCTGGGCGGACTGACGTTGCGTCCTGGGTGGACAGTGGCCTGGGTGGACTTGGTGGCCTGGGTCTATTGGAGCGGCCTGGGCAGCCTATTTATGGCGGACTGGTGGCATGTTCAGACAGCCTGACATACGGTTCTGCGGATAGCTTGTCCTTGATGTAACTGGGCAGATTGGCAGTGAGTCCGCGAGAATGTGGGAGACTCAGTTGGAGTCCGTGGAGTCTGCTGTGGCGGATAGGGTGGAGATCGTGAGATCGGCATTGGTCCTTGCCTTGATCTCTTGTGATGCGGTGGGTGATAGCCACATTCATGTTGGTGGACTGTTCTTGGGGCTAGCGGCCTGGTTTCGTGTCCGCCGAGCTAGCACCAGTTGTTTGGTGAGATGCTGGACTTGGTTATACTTTGTGACAAATCCAGGGTGTTTGCAGTGTCCGCAAAGTCCGCTGTTTACCGGGCGATCTGCCTGTTGGTCGTGGACTCGTGTGGCAGGTTGAAGCTGTGTTTGCAAGTTGTGTTGGTTGGTGTCATGTCCGCTTATAGCGTGCAGATTGTCGCATTGAGTGGGATGTTGTTGTGTCTGCGTGATGCGATGTGTGCAGACTGGTACGGTGTCCTCCTAGTGGCGGACTGGTTTCCTGACTTGGCGCCTGTCAAGATGGCTGGTCCGGCTTAGTCCTTGCGGGCTCGGTGGACTGGGTTTGTGCTAGCTGCGGGCTGGGGTGCTGATTCTATTCACTAGGGCAGTGATCACACTCCTCACCCTGCCTATAAATAGACCACCCAACACTTCTACAGTAACTGATTGAACAGTAAATTGAGCGCAGATTAATTGATGCGGCCTCGGTTTTCCAGTCGACACGGATTAAGAAGGTTTAACTGGTTGTTGTTTGCAGGTTGTGCGGCTAGCAGTGTGAAGCCAGGAGTCTGGTTCTAATCGCGGTCAGGAAGCAGTGAAGCTTGCGGTCTACAATCGACGGTTTGCAGCAGGTCGCACTTGGCGGCCAACCAGTCTTCTCTCCAACAGTTGAAGTTCAAGTTCAATAACCAGTTCGCCGATCTCGGTGGACTTGACGATCTATTCCTTCAGTTCGGCAGTGGCTTGTAGAGCGGGCGTCAGCAGAATAACGGGATGTCCGCGGTTTGTGCGGACTCCGTAGTTCAGTGATAGAAGCATCGGCTTGGCGGTCTCGGCGGACTCAGCGGTCTCTAAGGCAGTCTGCCCGGCTTGAAGATCTCTCTTGCTTGTTTACTTCTCTTTTGTACTTGGCGAAATCATGTCTCGCCATGTATACCTGGCCTTGTAAGGATTGATAGTTGATGAATAAAAGATCTGTGTTTGCTCTCTATTGTTACTGATTACATAGCTCAGTTTATGGTTGGAGTGTTCCTGCGCCTAGTTCTCATTTTCCGCTTGATCAAGTTATCAGCTTGATAGCTCCAGAAGTATTTACTTGATACCAGAATTAGAGTTGATCAGCTTGAGAAATTTCAACAATAACAGAAGGTCTGGCTGGGGCCCCACGCCATATTCCATGGACAGTCAGCGAAGTTACATATTAATACCAAAATACTATTACAAAATTTCGAGACATAACACAGAGCATTCTACCTGAAGCTTTTAAATATGTTATAAGAACGCATCACAGAACATGAATGTTCACTGTAACCCAAAGCATGAATGAAATATCAAATACACAAAGAGTCTTCGCCTTAAGGCATTACAACATTCATCTTTAATAAAGGTGATTGTTAACTGCAACCCGTTATTTTGTTAGTCACACCCCAAAATCTCCCAAGTTTTCACGCCTTTTTGAAATACGCCTTGTACATGCAATATCAGGAAAAATGTTCAACACGAAAGTTGTAGATATCGACGAGATCTACAACTTTCGTGTTGATCACGTTTCCTAAAAATGCATGTACAAGGCGTACTTTAGAAATATGCTCAGGTTTTGCGCCTTTTCGAAATACGCCTTGTACATGCAATTTCAGGAAAAGTGTTCAACACGAAAGTTGCAGATCTCGTCAATATCTACAGCTTTTATGTTGAACACTTTTCCTGAAATTTCATGTAAAAGGCGTATTTCCAAAAGGCGCGAATAATTGAGAGATTTTGGGGTGCGATTAGCCAATTACGGGTTGCGGTTAACAATCACCTTAATAAAAGTGTTTTACATACTTTGCACGCTAGCCGGCCATACATGAAAACAAATAAAAGTAAACACTAGCTCTGACCTTTGAGGGCCAGCACAACATCAAGGGCTTTAGCCCGCTACTTGTCACTGGGCTCACCTGTTCCTGCTCGAACAATCCACCGAGCGGTGGCAGAACAAAGCAACGATCAGCTAAAGCTGACCAAATTATAACAACCCCGCCCCCTTACTCGGGGCGGCGGAGCTCCTTCCCTGTAAATTATTAGCAAAATCAAATATAATAATGAAAGTGCAATTCAAGCACACTTCACCACAGGCGTAGGCACGAACGACCACACACCCCGTGCACTAAGGGCACATTCTCGATGTCCGGACAAAACCCAGGGACGTACCACTGTTCTCCAGACGACAACAACATGAGCATTTTGGTAGTCTTTACGGCATGTGCATGGCCTAAGACCCGTAACTATGTCTGTAATAGGTAACACTACCCACGGACGCACTACATAAATACTGGGTAGGTTCGGCCCTTTCCCGTTGCTCACATCTCCTGGCAAAATCAACCATGACGCGGGTCGGCATCCCTAGTCCCATTTCTCCAATCTTTACATAACCCCGTTATGTTACACAAATGGCTCCTAGGCCACTAAGCTGGGCTCTCAAAGCACTCAGCACCAAAACTCAAGCCCAGATGTCTCCACGACACAGGCCACAATCACTGGCCCCAGGTGTCTCCATGACATAGGCCACAATCACTGGCCCCAGGTGTCTCCACGACACAGGACACAATCACTACTCCCAAGGAGCTACTGTAACATCCCAACTTTTATTGGGTCATTGGAACCCAAGTGGGCCCAATAAAAGTAACCCGAACCCCTACCCATGACCCGGTAGAAGGTGACCATATGCAGAAAATAGAGCTAGAGAACTCTGATTTGAGTTCCGGCAGTTCCTGCGACCTCGAATAGTCAATACGAGCGCGTCGGAACTCGTCACGTTGAACTCCGAGGTCATGTGGTGGATGTAACCATTTCTCGTAAAACACAACGAGAGCCAGACTCTGGATATCGGCCTAGAGAACCCCGATTTGAGTTCTGTCAGTTCCTGTGGACTCGTATAGTCAATACGAGCGCATCAGAACTCGCCGCATCATGATTAAAGATCAAACAACGAATATAGACATTTTGACCATTTTAGCGTGCCGCAACGCGCAAATTTTGAAATTTTACCAAACTCCAATCCAACCTCGGTCATTAGCGTTGGATTCATATAGTCATGCAAAGTCAATAGAATTGGTTCCAGTCAATTTTGATAATGGGTGGTCAAACCATGGTCAAATCAAGCTCAGTTGTGCGCCGAGAAGCGTGCACACATCAATTATGACCCAACACCCCAACTTTGACCCAACTCTCGGTGTCTTGGACTCACTTTGACCTTGACCAGCATGGGGGA
Organism: Platanthera guangdongensis; assembly: GCA_039583875.1. Taxonomy (NCBI): domain Eukaryota; kingdom Viridiplantae; phylum Streptophyta; class Magnoliopsida; order Asparagales; family Orchidaceae; genus Platanthera; species Platanthera guangdongensis. The sequence continues at coordinate 227,438,584 of CM077163.1, forward strand.
CTCACCCTAGGATTGACTTTGGTCAAATCCCCCTAAAAAGTCCAAATTTTTGGATTTTTCCAAAAGAAGTATGCATTTTCCCCCACCTCATTAATTAATTAAGATGTTACCCTACGCTTCTCTCATCCACTTTGGGCCCCCAACCAGCAAGCCCATCATTGAAGGCAAGAGGAGTCCCACTAACTCAATCCCCCCCCCCCTCCCTCACCACTCTCTTTTGCCTCCCCCATCTTGTAAAAGCCCAAGCCCATAAAAGGGCTCCACCTCATTTCCCACGTGAGGGAAATATGTTGAGCCTCCAGCTGTCCTTAGACAGCTGGAGGGTAGGGATTAATCCCTCCCTAAGGAGGCATTAATCCCATATTGACAAAAGAAAGGAGACTCCCTCCCCTCCAACCTATAAGTGGGCCCCTACCCTCTGATAATCTCCTCACAACTCAAAGAGCAACTTCCCCACCCCTCCCCCAAGCTCTGCCAGAGCTCAGTTCGCCGGAAAAAAGGGGAAAGCCCGAGCTCTACTTCTGCCACCTTACATGGCCAACCAAGCCAGTCCTTCTCAAGCCCCTCCACCACAGGTAGAAACTTCTCCCCTCCCACTTCCCCTCCTTCTTGACATCTTGTATGGGCCCACCAGCGGTTGGAGCGCCGCCGACACCACCCGACCCATGCTTCAGGTCGGGTGGTGACCGCAGGAGAGTTGGCCTCTCCCCGCACCGAGGGTGGCGCTGGAAAAGGGTTGACAACCACCGGATAAAATCCCTGCCCCGATGCACTGGTCGGGGGTGGTTACGAGGCTAGGCTCAACACCGGAGAAGCAGGGTGGTGTGCAGGCTGCGAAGAACTCTGCTCGACGATTCGTCGAGCTCAACTCGACGACTTTCGTCAAGCTCAGTACGACGATTGTATTCATCGAGCTCCACTCGATTAATATCGTCGAGCCACGCTCGACGAATATCGTCGAGCCCCGCTCGACGAATATCGTCGAGCCCCGCTCGACGAATATCGTCGAGCCCCGCTCGACGAATATCGTCGAGCCCCGCCTCAACTACCGCGCCCTCATAGCGGATCCACAGTCGTTCCGCTGTGGGATTAGAAGGACAACTTCTCAGGGACTGGCTCGATCTCAGACATAGGATATTCTTGATCTGCTATTAGCAGACCAGATTATCATATTAACTTTAAGAACTTTTCTAAGCCATTTCTAGGCCTCTAGGTGCAAAGTGATCAACATGAAAAATGTTCTTCGTACCGAGGGCTTCCTCTACAAAAATTTAGAGGATTTTTGGAGTTGATTCAGTTTTTTTAAAAACCCAAAAGAAAATTATTTGGCCAAATTAAAGGCCCAAAACTCTTCGAAAAATTATGAAAATTTCTATATGGTCATTTTAGACCCCCTTAGAGGTTGTATCAAAATTATGGGACTTGGGGATCAAAATTAAATTTTCCTCATTCCCTTGGAGCCTAGGGCCGCGCATGATTACGCTCATTTTCCTCGAAAGTGAAAATTGAACGCGTGACCACCCTTTCTGATAAAAATGATAAATGGTCTATCAACGGGAGTGGTCGAGGCAAGTGACCAAGCTCCGGGAATTCTGAGTTTTCGAGAAACCGTCGAGCACCTCGACCCTCGGGTAATTTGGGACACGCTCGGAAAATCAGAGTACATGTAGTATGTGGCAAATTTATCCTTGAAGATTAATAAGAAAGTGACTCCTAATAAGCCCCAATTTGATTAAGCTGTTATTAATAAGGCACAACTCAATTACTAACAGATCTTAATAATGGGAGTAACCCAAGAAAGCTGAAATAAAACTGAATATGCCTCCTGAGAACGGAGATAGAACTGAAGCCTTTGGGATGGAGTGATTGAACTACTAACCATTTTTTTGTGATTATCCCAGTCTTGCACTGGTCCAGCTCCTTTATTCATTTCATATCAGTACTTTTAATTTAATACTACTCCAGTCTCGTACTGGTCAAGTTCATTTCAGTTCAGTACTTTTAATTCAGTACTACTCCAGTCTCGTACTGGTCAAGTTCATTTCAATTCAGTACTTTTAATTCAGTACTATGCCAGTCTCGAACTGGTCAAGTTCATTTCAGTTCAGTACTTTTAATTTAGTACTACTCCAGTCTCGTACTAGTCAAGTTCATTTCTGCTCAGTACTTTTAATTCAGTACTACTCGAGTCTCGTACTGGTCGAGTTCATTTCAGTTCAGTACTTTTAATTCAGTACTATGCCAGTCTTGTACTGGTCAAGTTCATTTCAGTTCAGTACTTTTAATTCAGTACTACTCCAGTCTCGTACTGGTCAAGTTCATTTCAGCTCAGTACTTTTAATTCAGTACTACTCTAGTCTCGTACTGGTCGAGTTCATTTCAGTTCAGAACTTTTAATTCAGTACTACTCCAATAACGTACTGGTCAAGTTCATTCTAGTTCAGTACTTCCATTTCAGTACTGGTCACATCTCATTATGCAACATTTATTATCAGCAACTTAAATTACTGCATGCTCATTTCTGCAATTTACTATTATAAGCACATGTCCTGCTTTAACGAGCAGTTGATTATTATGGTTGAGCCTTAGTTGGGGATAACCAGTGTAAAGGAGTTCCTCCGGGTTTACCCTCAAATTAAGCGCTCCCACGCTCCTCGTCGAAAGTTGAGTTGAGTGTCGTCGCTTGAAGATTAACATTTAGTAGGGCAGGCTGCCGCAACCCCGGTGCATTTTAGCACGATTGTTTGATTGATTGCTTGTGAATTTCTTGTGGTAAATTGTGGCGGGTCAGTCACTCCCTCAGACTATTCGTAACGATGCGGAAAGTTCGATTACTCAAGGCAACCGGGAGATGAGTGCCACGGGTGACCTGCCATTATGTTTTCCCTGTCTGGTTTCCTCCGCTGATTGGCCAAAATATTGAATCATTGGATGTCACCCACATCTAAGAGTACACGGGGATGTGCGCAAGGGCCTGGGTTGTGCGTTACGACCACCCCCAGAAGTGGCAGGACTGGCCACTCTCATCGACGACCACATCGGTGAGGCCCGCGGGGCTAAGTACCCTGCTGGAACAAAAGCAGTCCATACTATGTCGACATAGGATTGGTGTGTGCGGTTGTGAATGTTTGCGGTATGTGTGCGACTGTGAATGCCTGCGGTATGTGCGCGGCTGTGAATGCCTGCAGTATGTGCGCGACTATGAATGTGTAACACCCCCATTCGTCACATGACATATAACGATGGGTCCGGTCGGGGCCCCACGTCATATGTCACAGACAAGCAGTGGAATTACATGTGGCAATCAAATTCTATTCGCATCCTTAACTCAATCCATTCTAGCGCAGCATTTTTAAGTTAAAGAACTCAGCTCAGAGAATGTCCACTTCTATAAAAACTCCACATTTATATATCAATACCAGGAATGTATACAACGCACACACACTGGCCTTAAGGCCTTATAAGTTTCTCTTTCCACACAATTACATTTTCGTACATCGGCACGCAGGCCGGCCACACATGAAATCCAAACACATTCCTTCGCATGGCCTTCAAGGGCCTTTAGTAGCAGTCCATCCATTCCGTGCATTTCATTTCAACCAGCAGCACCTGCAAACACATATACACCAAAGAGCGGAAAATAAAGTAACGGTCAGCTTTAGCTGACCACTTATAACGACCCTACCCCCTACCCGGGGCAGTGGTTCCTTTTCTGTATGCATGGCCATCATCATATCATCAAACACCATCTCTATCATGCTCTTTCTCAATCTAACAAGCACAATCACATCACAAACGCTGGTATCCACCAAACGCTCTGTGCACTCAGGGCACCTTCTTGGCGTACCGGGCATCCCAGTCGTACACCACTGATTCGAGGTACTTCACTTTTTGGTTGGACGGCTCAAGCCTAGTCCACCAGTCTCGCAAGCTGAAGACATCTCGTCCATACCACTCAGAGGTACAACCTCTCAGCATTCACAAATAACAAGAGCAGATCGACCCACAACATGTGGTGTAGCAAGCTGGGTTATCGTTGCTCCCCAGGCATACCACCAATCAACCCCTCACCTATTTCCTGATCGAACCACCATTGTGGTGCAGCAATTCGGGTGCTCGCTTCCCGGGTCATGCCACAAATCGATCCCTTCTAACTAGATCAACCCACCCTAGTGGTGTAGTCGGTCGGGTACTCGCTTCCCGACGTACTACCAATTGATCTCTCTTCATAATCAGGAGCTTTCTCAAAGCCTCCTCACAACCATCATCATATTCATACAATCACAGCATAATCTCTTTCATACATCAAATTCACGAAGTCTTCTCTGGTTTACCCATGAACATCACCAATCCAGACTACCCGTCCAGATGGGCTTTACACAGCATGCATATGCCGTACTCCACACTTCCGGCTCTAGATGTAGACTCAATGAAGGAATCACTTCCGAGATCCACCTCTTGGTGGAGGATTTCATGCACATGCATAAAGAAAGGATTTCGATGTCCAAGAAGGAGATCGTTACCCTTGAAGATCGCTTCGGATCCATGAATTAGCCGGATGGAAATCACCGTCTCAGCCTTGCCTCCACGAATCCGAACTCGGATCTTCAATCCACACTTCGCAGCTCCTCCAACAGCGGGCTTTCCTCCTCCTTTCCTCCCTTGCTCTCCCTTTCTCTTTCTCTCTCTCTCTTGAGATGAGACGAAGAAGGAGAAGACGAAGAAGAGGGTTTTAATCCCCATTTCCCCGGCCTTGACCCACCTGGAAGCAACCCAGCCTTTGGATCCAGGATAAGGGAATCGAACGGCTCAGAATTGTCCAAAAAAGTCTGAACACGGCCCGACACGCCCTGTGACATGCCCGTATCACAGACTGTGTCCCTTAAGCGACAGTCAACTGACTTCAAGCCAGCCAGTACACGGCCGTGTGACACGCCCGTGTCACACCATACATGCCCGTGTCATACCTGACACGCCCGTGTTGGCCACCCGTGTACTTCACTCAGCAGTATCTCAATCTCACTCGAGAGTCACACGGCCCTGGGACACGCTCGTGTCCCAGGCCGTGTACACCTTACTCGGCACTCGACGATCGTCGAGCGCATTGTGTCGACCAGAGGGACACGCCCACTAACATGCCCGTGTTAGTTGGGTCACTCCCATGTCACCTGGCGTGTTCCTTCCATCGACCCAATTTCGTCGACCAGACACCCAACTCCTCAATCCAGGCACAACACGCCCTGGGACACGCCCGTGTCCCAGGCCGTGTCACCCTACCTGAAACCCAAAACTATTTTTGGGATGTTACAATCCTCCCCTCCTTCAAAGAAATTTCGTCCTCAAAATTTGTCTCAACTACACCTAGCAACATAACCACTCACGTTGCACCATACGCAACCGCGCACTCAACAAAAGCGAGTCGGGTTAGAGCTCAGAGGTCATGGCTTGACTCACCCCCAAGGCACCACACAAACTAAACAAACATACAGCACATACATACATCCCTAACTTCCATCTGTGCACATGCAACCACAAAATTTATCAAGTGATCGAGAAACAAACACATCATCGAGCTATATCACAATCGAGCGATCACATCCATATCACAAGTGTGCACCAACATTTCAACATTTCAACATATAACGTGCATATACCATATATAATATTATTTACATCCCCAAACTGATACAAGTCACTATCCTTACTTCCGCTCAACCTCTCGATTTTGCATTTCGCGCGAAAGAGCCAAATTAAACACGCGAGGCTGAATTTCACCAATTGAGCTTTGCGGCTCTTGTACTTCCAAATTGTGCAATCGAGGTTGCGTCCGGGCTGTAGATGATTCGGCCACTGCATTACCCTTTTCTTCATACTTCGCACCTGTCTTTTGTTCACTTCCTGCAGGGGCATTCCAACAAAATCTTGCTATGTGTCCTTGCTTTCCACACTTATAACAGATATGTGTATCAACACGTCCTTGCTCATAAGTCATCCCCGAAGAAACAGTTGACGGAGTTGATTCAGCAGGCCTGAACCATTTCTTCTCTCGTCTTCTCGACTCGGATTGCTCTGACTGTGGCATTTTAAATTCTGGCTTCTCCACGGCCAGTCTCTTCTTTTCTTGTACCCGCTTCAAATCCTTCTCCAGTGCACGGGCTGTATCAACCAATACTTGGAAGCCTTGGTTCACCGAACTCGGGAGTACCAACCTCAACTCATCCTGCAGTCCCTCATAAAAGCGATTCGTCTTTCGGGCTTCCTCCGCGAAGGTAGATCCAGCATATCTCCCCAATCTGGTGAACTCATGCAGGTACGTATCAATATCTGCCTCACCCTGCACCAGGCATTGAAACTCATTTTCCATCGCAATTCGCTGCGACACTGGAACATACTTGGCTAAAAACAAGCGGGAGAATTCATCCATTGAAACCTCCGCTAATCCTCTACCACCAAGTGATGCACCTCCATATGATCCCACCATAATCTCGCATCTCCTTCCAACAGAAAAGTGGCTAGGGTCACTTTCTGCTACTCCATCGTCTGGATTTCCGTCAGGATGCTCTTCACTCTAGTCAACCAATCTTCTGCCTGCATTGGGAAAAGTGCCCCATTGAACGTAGGTGGATGAAACTCCATAAACCATTGCAGTGACTCCCCCATGGCTTGCTCATCCACCACAAATGCAACACACTCTTGCCTTGCACCAGTCTATCCCGGTACTCCTACAGGCCTTGCCTGTCCAGTCGGTCGTGCCTGTAACACAGCAAGTACCGTCTCCATCACCACCCGTATAGTCTCCGCCGAAGGAGGAGTAGGTGCTTCAACGGGTGCTGCACTCTCATCGGACCGCTGGGGCTCAGACTGCCCAGCACCACTCCTCGCCACCTATCAATGTACAAAACACCATTAAGTAGTCATTTCATAACGGTAATTATACATTGACTACACACTCACGCACTTTACGTGCATGAACTACATTCCTAGTGGACATTCGTGAGTTCAATTATGTTCTCTCCTCCCAAACAATCTCAACCTGGCTCTGATACCACTTTGTAACACCCTCATTCATCACATGACATATAACGATGGGTCCGGCTGGGGCCCCACGTCATATGTCACAGACAAGCAGTGGAATTACATGTGGCAATCAAATTCTATTCGCATCCTTAACTCAATCCATTCTAGCGCAGCATTTTTAAGTTAAAGAGCTCAGCTCAGAGAATGTCCACTTCTATATAAACTCCACATTTATATATCAACACCAGGAATGTATACAATGCACACATACTGGCCTTAAGGCCTTACAAGTTTCTCTTTCCACACAATTACATTTTCGTACATCGGCATGCAGGCCGGCCACAAATGAAATCCAAACACATTCCTTCGCATGTCCTTCAAGGGCCTTTAGCAGCAGTCCATCCATTCCGCGCATTTCATTTCAAGCAGCAGCACCTGCAAACACATATCCACCAAAGAGCGGCAAACAAAGTAACGGTCAGCTTTAGTTGACCACTTATAATGACCCTACCCCCTACCCGGGGCAGTGGTTCCTTTTTTGTATGCATGACCATCATCATATCATCAAACACCATCTCTATCATGCTCTTTCTCAATCTAACAAGCACAATCACATCACAAATGCCGGTATCCACCAGACGCTCCGTGCACTCAGGGTACATTCTTGGCGTACCGGGCATCCCGGTCGTACACCGCCGATTCGAGGTACTTCACTTGTTGGTTGGACGACTCAAGCCTAGTCCACCAGTCTCGCAAGTTGGCGACATCCCGTCCATACCACTCAGAGGTACAACCTCTCAGCATTCACAAATAACCAGAGTAGATCGACCCACAACATGTGGTGTAGCAAGCTGGGTTATCATTTCTCCCCAGACATACCACCAATCGACCCCTCACCTATTTCCTGATTGACCCACCGTTGTGGTGCAGCAAGTCGGGTGCTCGCTTCCCGGGTCATGCCACCAATCAATTCCTTCTAACTAGATCAACCCACCCTAGTAGTGTAGTCGGTCGGGTACTCGCTTCCCGACGTACTACCAATTGATCTCTCTGCATAACCAGGAGCTTTCTCAAAGCCTCCTCACAACCATCATCACATCCATACATTCATACAATCACAGCATAATCTCTTTCATACATCAATTCCACGGAGTCTTCTCCGGTTTACCCATGAACATCACCAATCCAGACTACCCGTCCAGATGGGCTTCACATAGCATGTCTATGCCGTACTCCACACTTCCGGCTCTAGATGCAGACTCAATGAAGGAATCACTTCCGAGATCCACCTCTTGGTGGAGGATTCCATGCACATGCATAAAGAAAGGACTTCGATATCCAAGAAGGAGATTGTTACCCTTGAAGATCGCTTCGGAGCCATGAATCAGCCGGATGGAAATCACCGTCTCAGCCTTGCCTCCACGAATCCGAACTCGGATCTTCAATCCACACTTCGCAGCTCCTCCGGCAGCGGGCTTTCCTCCTCCTTTCCTCCCTTGCTCTCCCTTTCTCTATCTCTCTCTCTCTCTTGAGATGAGAAGAAGAAGGAGAAGATGAAGAAGAGGGTTTTAATCCCCATTTCCCCGGCCTTGACCCACCTGGAAGCAACCCAGCCTTTGGATCCAGGATAAGGGAATCAAACAGCTCAGAATTGTCCGGAAAAGTCTGAACACGACCCGACATGCCCTGTGACACGCCCGTGTCATAGGCCGTGTCCCTTAAGAGGCAGTCAACCGACTTCAAGCCAGCCAGTACACAGCCGTGTGACATGCCCGTGTCACACCATACACGCCCGTGTCATACCTGACACACCCGTGTTGGCCACCCGTGTATTTCACTCAGCAGCATCTCAATCTCACCTGAGAGTCACACGGCCCTGGGACACGCCCGTGTCCCAGGCCGTGTACACCTTACTCGACACTCGACGATCGTCGAGCGCATTGTGTCGACCAGAGGGACACTCCCACTGACACGCTCGTGTCAGTTGGGTCACGCCCGTGTCACCTGGCATGTTCCTTCCATCGACCCAATTTCGTCGACCAGACACCCAACTCCTCAATCCAGTCACGACACGCCCTGTGACACGCCCGTGAACCAGGCCGTGTCACCCCACCTGAAACCCAAAACTATTTTTGGGGTGTTACAGAATGCCTGCAATAGGGTACATGTTGAGAATGTCCAATGTGCTGTTATGCTAATGAAGCCGTGATAAATAACTGATATGTATTACTGCTGCTTTTCCAGTTATACTATGTTGCGTTTCTTTATAAATGTTCCTAGCCTATATATATGAATTGTTATACTAACTCTTTTGTGCTTCGGCTATCTACTTTCGTTGGGTGGGTCGGGTACTCGCTTCCCGACTAACGGTTATTTAAATAACCAATCACAAGAAATGGAGCACCGTAGTAACCCACCGCCGCAAGAGACTGCGCCAGCAGATAGAACCACTCGAGCAGATGCACCCCCGACGTCTTCAAAGTATCGAGACGTGAGTACCGACGAGCTGAATAAGGAGAGAGAGTGAGGAGTGATATCTAGTACTTGTACAACCTGCGAGCTTATTATATACCTAGACTATGGATTTTGTACTCATGTAAATATATATAATGTTATATATATTGTACTATGGTTTCCTGTTAATGCTTCCACAATCCTCTGGTGTATTGTGAATGTTGTGATTCTAGCCGAGCAAGACGGGCCCCCTTGTGCTTAGATAGGGTGGGTCATTACCCCTAAGGAGAACTGGGTGGACGTCTCGGGCAGTAAGATCCCCTCCGGCCCGACCCGGGTAAAGGTTTGGGGGGGGTCCTACAGCTACCCGCTGCGGTATCACTACCGTCGTGCGGTATCTGGTATAAATGAGATTCTGCTCAGTTTTTCGGGTGCTCCTTGGGGTTAGTCCCCAAGTTCCCTGCTGCAATCTACCACTAATACAAGCATAATGAAACATCACCAATCCAGACCAACCTGTACAGATGAGTTTCATACAACATGTCTATGTTCGTACTTCGATTCCGAACTTCATATGCAAAAACTACGGCGATATACCGTATCTACCCGAAGGAAAACCCCATACTCATCGCACACTCGCGGGAGAGGATTTCTATGCAAATGGAAGAGGACTGCACATGTCCATGTTGAGAATCATTACCCTTCGCATTCTCTTTGGTGACATGCCAAATATCTAGACGGATGAAAATGATCGCAACGATCTTTCCTCCACAGATTCGGGCTTGGCTCGCGAATCGGAGCTTCGGAACTCCAACTGTGGCGAGAACTTCCTTCTGGTACGCAACACCTCTTCCAGGAAAGCCAGGCCAGAACTCCTCTCCAAAAGAAATGAAGTGAAAATGGCCAAAGCAGGACTATATACCAAGCTACCGCCGCACGGTAACTAGCTACAGCCGCGCGGTAACTAGCTATAGCCGCGCGGTAACTAGCTACCGCCGCGCGGTAACTAGCCACCGCCGTGCGGTACCTTAATTCAACGCCTCATTTCGAGCGCAACCGCCCAAACCCTCCAATCAGAGGCCGACACATGGCCACGTCATTTTGGTATCGCTAATGCCGCACGATAGGACGCTAACGCCGAGGGATATAGAGCATTGGTTACGGCTGCTATCGTCGCGCGCTAACCTCTACTGCCGCGCGGTAAGATCCCGAGAGCCATATCAATTAAATTGACTCAGCTATCGTCTGTGGTAACACTATAGTCAGGCGATAGCTTCCTGAGGGGTCTGCCAAATTAATTCCCCTGCTACCGCTACACGGTAACAACCTTTCACCACGCGGTTACCACTTTCTCGAGAGCTCGATTTTTCTAGAGAACTTAACGTTTTCTCGAGAACTCGACGAGCTCGACGAAATCCTAGAGCTATCGCCGCGCGGTAACAGTTACTGCCGAGCGGTAACCCCCATATGAGCATCTTCAGAAATTTGGGGCGTTACATACTCAACTCATTCATCCCCAAATCCGAGGTATTGTCTGTTTTTTATTTCCTTATTTCTTAGATCTGTTTTTTTATTGAGATTTACATTTTGCCTATTCAGTTCACATTCAATCCACATGTCTAGTCCCAGAGATGTTGAGTGGCAAAACTTGTTGATTGATGATGAGGGATTTGATGTTGATAGTAGTATTGATTCACTATGCATGAATGAGGAATCAGACCAAGATAGTTCGTCATTTAGTGATGATTTGTATGATTGTGAATTTTAGGTGGATGCTTTGTTAGACGATGATAATGCAGAGGATGAAATTGAAGTGGTTGGTGAAAGAGTGGAAACAAAACAACCTTTGAAAACAAACGTCATAATACATATAAGGGAGCATGGTAGTCATTTCTCATCTAAATCACAAAAAGGAATGCATGTTCATCAAGAAGATGTAAATGATTCTGATTTTAAGTTCGACATGAGATTGTGTTTCAATAGTGCTTCTGACTTTCGAGATGTCATGAGATTGTACGCTATAAAGCAAGGAAAGCTTTTAAAGTTCACTAAAAATTATAGTGACAAGATTCAGGTAACATGTGATTGTGGTTGGATTATGTTTGCTTCGTTCATGTCGAATACTGAAAAAACTTTTCTAGTTAAAACAATCAAAGGAGAACATACATGTTATAGAGTTCCAAACTCCCAACATTGCAACTCTAAGTTTCTTGCGAGGAAGTATGAGCACAACATTCGAAGCAATCCAGAGTGGCCAGCTAGTTCGATGCAAAAAATAATACATAAGGACAATAAAACATCTTTAAGTTCGTGGAAGATGTATAAGGTCAAAAAACATGCCTCTAAATTAATTAGTAGCACAAAGATGGAGCAATATGCAAAATTTTGGAATTACTTTGAGGAGATTTATTGGACCAATCCTGGAACCACAATTAAAATTAGATGCAAGCATGATGTGACCTCACAAACATGTATTTTTAAAAGATTATATATATGTTGGGATGTATTGAAGAGAGGTTTTATGGCTGGATGTAGACGTATTATAGGTTTGGATGTGACTCATTTGAAGACATCAACTTGTGGAGTACTATTATGCGTTGTTAGGGTTGATGATTATAATAATAGGTTTTCTATTGCTTATGTTGTTGTTTTAAAAGAAAATACAAAGACTTGGAGGTGGTTTACTAGTCTTCTAATTGAGGACTTGTGCATTGTAAACACCTACACATGGTCAATAATTTCACATAAGCAGAAAGGGCTAATGAAGTCAGTTAGTGAGTTATTACCAAATGTTGAACATAGGTTTTGTTTGCGGCATATGTACAACAATTTCAAACAAAATTATAGAGGCATGCAACTAAAAGATTTTGCTATGGAAGGCAGTATCCACCACTAAGCTTATAGATTTCAATAGCGAGATGGAGAAGTTGAAAGCATGTGACAAAAAGGCATACAGATTGGGTAAAAGAAAGACATGAAAGACATTGAGCAAAATCTCACTTTAGCACTTGACCTAAATGTGATATGTTGTTAGATAATTTCTATGAGGCATTCAACAAAGTGATTTTAAAGGCTAGAGATAAGCCTATAATTACCATGCTAGAGACTATAAGGATGTTGCTCATGAAGAAGCTTCACACTCAAAGAGACAATTTTCAAGTTTAATGGAGATATATGTCATTCCATACAACGAACTTTAGAGAATAACAAAAAAATGACACAATTACATCTTAGTGTGGAATGAGCATGAAAAATTTGAAGCAGAAGGATGGACGAGAGACAAATGGACGATTGATTTGAGTTCAAGAAGTTGTAGCTGCAGTCGATGAGATCATCTAACAGGTATTCCTTGTGTGCATGCAACATCATGCATATTTTATAGGAGGGAAAATGTTGAAGACTATGTTGCCCATTGATATAGAAAGGACATGTTCATGAGCGCATATGAACACATGTTGAATCCCATAAAATCACATAAAGAGTGGTCGTTAGCCAATTTAAATCCAATCGTGTCGTATTGCAATATTGATAAGAAGCCCGAAAGACCATTTAAACATGCTAGAAGAAAAGAGAAAGATGAATTACAAGGGAAAAAATATGGAGTAAATAGACATAGAATGAAGGACATGTGCTCCAACTGCGGGATGAAAGAACATACCAAGAAGAGTTGTGTTGAAGCCCCCAATAGTCAAGATACAACGACTAGTACAAGATCAAAGCAATCGGTAATATGTTAATTCATCGTTTTCTCTTTTGTCATTTTGTATTATTCGATTTCGTCTTTACTCATTAGTCATTAATATGTTAATATGCAGGTGAGGAGGAAAGCGTGATCCTTATCATGGAAAGAGGAAAATGATCGTGTAATATGGGTTGTTGTGGTCCGGATAGTTGGTGTTTTACTACTGTCATAGTAGCTGTTTTAGAACAGCAACATGGGTTGTTTAAATCTCTGTTGTAATAGTTGTTTTGGTCCGGACAATTATGTTGTAATAGTAGCTGTAATATGAGTTGTTTTTGTCCGAACAATTTTGTTTTAATAGTAGCTGTAATATGAGCTGTTTTGGTCCGAAACAATCTTGTGTTCTGATTCTTAAAACACAAGAATCTCTGCTGTAATGTGGGTTATTTAAATTTCTGCTGGTTTGTGAGGCCATTCTCATGGGTATTATATTAAGAGTGGGACATAAAAAAATCTGCTTGTTTGCGTGATGTAATATTGTCCAGTCAATGCTAACGTCTGTTGTAATTAATAATTCATTAATTATTAATCCTACTATAATATTCAAATTTAAAGGCATAAAAAACCCGGGGTGCAAAATATCAATGTAAAGAAATCGGGGTGCAAATTGCCATTTTTGGTGATTTCAGAATAATTTGGACAAAAATGCCCCTTTAATTGAAGTCTAGGATGCAAAGTGCCAAATGTAAGACAAATGAGAGGTTCAAAGTGCCTTTTTTAACAATTCAAGATGCAAAGTATCATAAGGGTGCAATTGAGGGTGCAATATGCCAAAAAACCATTATAACTAATAATGTGTACAAAAATAAAATGAAATAATTCAGCTCATATACGACCAAAACACCAAGTACCCCCACCACTTGCCGTCCCTTAATTATTTCATGTTCCATGAAACAGAAAGTTTCTGGGAGAGGACGAGGCCGGCCGGCGGCCGGTGGCCGGCGGTAGTGTCGGTGTTGGGGTATGCTGCACAGTGAAACCGTAGCACTGACAGCTTACAGATATATATATATATATATATATATATATATATATATATATATATATATATATATATATATATTTAATTGTTTATTTATTTGATGTGATTATTTATTATTATGATATTAAAAAATTAACAACCACTGGGATTAGCCATTCAAGTTTGAAATCCAGCTGTAGGCCTCATCTATTGTCCTCACAAGGAGAAATCTACTGTAATTTGCATGGCTCCAGATCCTCTTTGAAATCACCGATTTCTGGAAAGAGCAGAGCATAGCTCGCCAATTGTAAAGCCCTCACGAGTTCTTCTAGCTAGCTCCCCCCTTCCTTGTCTTCTTCACCATTTCAACATTTTCTTCCAAGCTTTTCGATGGCGACTCATCCATGCATTAGTGGGCACCGGCTAGAGACAGTCTGCAAGACGGAATATACAAGAAGATGATAAGAATGCTGGACCAGCGGCAACCAAAGAGCTAGGCTAAGTACAGGTTTGATCAAATATATCAATTGCATGTCACATTCATTTTCAACCAAAGGTTTCGAGCCTGTGGATGTGGGTCATCTGTGTTAGCGAATTAATTAAATGTCTGTGCGTGTCGAGATGGACTCGAAACGTTTCATTGGGTTTCATGTCACTCTAGAGCATGACTATACGCTAGAGATACTATGAATAGTTATCACACATTTCATGAGCTATTGTGTACTATGTTGATGAGAGCCTCAGTCGTGTAGGGTTTCCACCCACTCAGCCCGCCTTTCGCGATTTCTGCGTGCATCTCTGAATCGGAATTTCTTCCGCTGCAAGCAGCCGATCATTTGCAAGTCGTCAATCATGGTTCGCTTTGTCGATTTGTAGATCTGCAAGAAGATTGCCACCTGTGGTCGTTCGGGATTTTTCCAGCGCCGCCGAGATATTTCTCTCGCAGATCGCGAACGAGGAGAAATTTCTTCTGTCGGATCCTGCATGTCGCTCCCGAGTTTTGCGTGTTTCCGCTGAAGATCGCTTTAGAGGTGGTTTTTCCCGTAGCCGCTGCCGAGAGGAATTACGCGATCGCAACTTCTTCCCGTGCCGACGTCGGAAAGGAGATATCTCTCTCGTTGCCGATTTGCAACTTTCATCGCTCTCTGCACGGAGGAATCATGACTCATCGCGAGGAGGTTCTCAAATCCCGCCGCCCTCCAGTTCGCGATCTTGCTTGCGCCGGCACCTGTTGTAGATCAAGCCTGCGGTGGGAGTCGATTGTCTCGGCCCAAGGAGTTCGTAGATCTCATTTTTTTCGCCTTTTTCCGTCGATCTGTCGCCTACCTGGAAATCCGGTTGCAGGAAAGATCAAAGAAGGAGGAGACGTTTTTCTTTTCCGGCGTCGATTTGAAAACAAGAAAGGAGGAGGTTGCATCCATTGGTCTTCTCTGTGCCGATTCAGTGCTTTGGAGTATTAATTTTTGCATTCAGATCCAATGTTTTGGAGTATTGATTCCTCTATTTAGTTTTAGTGTGTGGTTCTCAGATCAAGATAAAAATTCAAGGGTGTCTCTCCTCCTTGTGGTCGATCAAATCTGTGATCAGAAAGGTATTGCTTTGGTGGATTCATATCCAGTGGGAAATCATCCAGATCTTTGGGGACTCCTTATCCTTCAAGAAGAAAAGGGTGAGCTTTTCTGGAGGTTTTTTTCTGTTTGGATCAAGTGTTCGGCGATTGTTCTCAGTCGGATAGGAGGAGCAAAATTATTTCTGGATTGGATCTGAAAACCTTGTCTCGTTGCCGCACGGATCAGGTGATACTGTTCTAATTTTATTTTTTTAGAACCAAAGCACGATGTCGAAGAAAAGTGCGCTCGACGTCGTCAAGTTGCAGTCATTTGACGTCACTGTCTTGCTCAGTTGGAAAATGTATGTCCAACTAGTAATGAAAGAACGTGAAATTTTTTACGCCGATCTTAGCCACTTTGTCGCTACCCGTAAGGATGTGGACGAATATCAGTGGAACAAAGACGAAAAGTTTTGAAGCGATTACCTTCTGAATTCCGTGAATTCTCACGTTGTCATGACCTACAGTGCATGTAAGAACGTGGAAGAGATTTGGGACCGCTTGAACGCAAACTTTTAGTTCCTAGAACTAGAAAATATGTGACACAAGATGGAAGACGAACAATCTGAAATGTTTGATTATCCTTTTGTGAGTCTGATTTTGAGCAAGCTGCCTCCTGAGTGAATCATCTTCAAGTCTGAAATACACAGACTGAAGAAGACGAAAGAAACTCCACAAAATTCTACAAATATTCTGGTCGATATATCTGATCCTAAGTTCTTTGTGGCTATGATTGGGAGCAGTTACCACATTGTGTCTTCTGAGTGATAGCTAGACAGCGTTGCTACATGTCATGTCATAAATGACAGAGGTCTTCTCTCAAAGGTCAGAGCAGTCAAGGACAAGGTTGAAAACTGCTATGGATAAGAGACCGAGGTTACTCATGCTGGGACAGTGTAGCCGATCATCTTTTCAGGTAAAAATTTAATTTTAAAGCAAGTCAGAGTATTATCTTGCTTAACTAAAAATTTAGTCTCCATGAATTTATTAAATAAAGCTGGAATTTCTTTCATAACCCAAAAATAATAGAATAACCTTAGTAGTTAATTCACATTATTTTGATTGTGTGTATATGCTCAATGATATGTATAGACTTAGCCTAAATAACGAGTGCATTAATCAAGTGAGTTTAACTCGAATTGATCCTAAGTTATTACATAATAGACTTGGACGTGTGCATTATAAGAATATGCAAGATCTAGCTAAGAGTCTCAACATCCTGTTAGATCTTTTTATTCGATTTGATAGGTGCGAGGTTTGTGCCCAAACTATGATTACTAGAAATCCTTTCAAGTCAGTATATAGAAGCACCCAACTTTTTGAATTGATACATTCCAACCTCTGTGATTTTCAAAGGCATGCCACTATAGGAGAAAGGAAGTATTTTATTACTTTAATTGATGATTTTTATAGATACTGTCATGTTTACCTATTGAAATCAAAAGACGAAGCCTTCGAGACTTTCGAAATCTTTAAAACTTGTGTTGAAAATCAGTTAAACCTAACGATTAAGAGATTTAGAAAGGATTGAGTAGGAGAATACACTGCAATTAAGTTTAAGGACTTTTGTGGCTCTAAGGGTATAATATTAGAAATCACAACTCCTTACTCACCCCAGTCGAATGGTATCGCTGAGCGTAAGAATATAGCTTTAACAGAAATGTTGAATTTTATGCTTCTCACGGCTAACATGCTTAATTATTTTTGGGGTGAAGTAATCTTTACTACAAATCACATTCTAAATAGAGTATCTCACTCAAAACTCAGTTCTACTCCATATAATTTGTGGCACAACCATCCTTATAGATTTGACACTCTAAAGACTAGTAGTTGTATTGCTTATGTGAGAATACAAGGCCTTATGAGACCTAAGGTGGGACCTAAAACAACAACCTGTGTTTATCTAGGTAGTGTAGAAGATAGTGCAACAGACAATTTTGTGAATCTATCCACTAATACAGTAATAGAGTCTAGAGATGATATTTTCTTTGAACATAGATTTATTAAAGATCATGGTTTAACCGTCTCTACGTCTACTAACATGATTGTAGAATCTACTATAGAACCTAAAGTTGACTCCTCTGGCACTGCTCCCTAACCTCTAGAAGTGGAATTTATTCCAGTTAGAGCGTCGAGATAGAACCCCTATGAACTTTGTTGAGAATTTTGTCACCTATCACTTAGAGGATGATCAATTCGCCTATCAGAAATCAAAGAGATCTAGAGATTCGATAATATGGGCAGAAGACATCAATGATGAGATGAACTCACAGCTACAAAATAACATTTAGCATCTAGTTGACCTGTCGAAAGGTGTTAAAGTCATAGGATGCAAGTGAGTATTAAAGATAAAACTGTACAATGATTGGTCTATAGCAAGATACAAAGCACGTCTAGTAGGTAAGAGTTATAAATAATATGGAGAATTGACTACTTTGTCGTCTATTCACTTGTATGTAACTTATCCACTATTAGGATTGTTCTTATCTTAGCTTCTATCAAAAACTGTATAGTTCATTAGATGGATATAAAAACAGTGTTCTTGAATGAAGAGCTTGATGAAAAGATCTACATGATACAACCTTAAGGTTATGTGTATAAAGATCTGAATGAGAAAGTGTGCAAGCTAAACAAATTAATCTATGAGCTTAAAAAAAAGCCTAAGACGTGACACATAAAATTTGACCAAGTGGTAAAGAGCGTTCGATTTCAGTCCAGTCTCTCAGATAAATGCCTCTATCATCACTCGAGATCAAATAAAAAAGTCATCATATGCATATATGTGGATGATATGTTGATTTTAGAGTGAGATCTTGCTACAGTTAGGAATATTAAATCCACTCTCTCAGAAGCATTTGACATAAAAAGACATTGATCTTGTGGATACTCTGTTAGGTATGAAAATTAGAGTTGATAAGAGTCGAGTTATCCTTAGTCAGGCTCATTATATAGAGTAAATTTTTTCAACCTAGGGTCCAAATATCAAGTTGCGTCCGAATATAAAGATTATAGACAGTAGAGACATCGTTTGATCTAAATATCAAGTTGTGTCCGAATGTAGGGACCAACGTTGACCAGGTAAAGTACTCGAATATCATTGGTAGTCTCATGTACGCGACAAGTTGAACAAGACTAGACATTATCTTCTTTATTTGACATGTTAAGCTTCTTTAACAGTAGTCCAAGCAAAGAGCATTGGGATGCCCAAGACAGGCTAATGAGATACCTGAGAGGTATTAAAAATCATGCACTGTACTACACTGGTTACCCTCCTACTGTGGATGGACATTCTGATGCCCCATAGTGTTTAGAAGTTGATAATAGTAAGGCTACCAGTGAATTTATATTCACTATAGGTAGAGCTACTATTGTTTGAAAATCTGAAAGACAAACTTGTATAACTTTGTCATCTATGAAAGTCGAGTTATTTGTCTTAGCTTCGGCTGGTGAAGGGGCAGACTGGATTAGAAATTTGATTCTAAACATTCTCTTTTCTAGGATATAAGTCAATTTTTTGAGTTTGTACTGTGATAATCAGGCGGCAGTTCAAGTCGTTATGAATGCGCTCTTTAATACTAAGAAAAGACATGTACGACTAGGCGTGCACATAAAGACCCCGGTCTCGGTCCGGGACCGGTCCTGGGCAGGACCGGTCCTTTGGGACACCGGTCCCGGACCGGTCCTGCCCAAACTGGTCCCGGTCCGGGACCGATTTTTCCTTTGAAAATCGGGACCGCCTGGGACCGGAAGGACCGGTCCTAACCGGTCCCAGACCGGGACCGGTTAATTAAATTAATTATTTTATTTTTTTTATTATATCTTATTATATTTCATTTTTAATAATTAAATTAAATAACCTGTAATAATTAAATAATATGAAATGCAAAATTGCAAAGCAAATAAATTTTTTTATTAAATTTGAAATAAAATTACAAAATCAAAATACAAATTACAAATTATAATACAAAATCAAAATACAAACATTTTTATTAAATTTTAAATTATAATACAAAATACAAATTCAAAATTTGGAGTTGAGCCTTGGACTCGTCTTCAACTCCGGAGTCGCTTTTGATTTTGAACTCGTCTTCAACTTCAACGTCTTTATTCTGCGACGCTCCCCAGATTTAAGTTATTAAGCTCCTCTTCAACTTCAGACTCACTGTCTTCATTGACGAGACGTGTTGTCTCCTACTCAAAGCGTCCAAATGGTTCTTGTAGCAAATGCAAATCTCCAAAGATTCTTCGGTCAAACAGCTCCTTCGCTCGTTCACTATCCTGCCACTTAAAGAAAACACATACTCCGAAGCTAACGTACTAGATTGGATGGTTAGTAAATCACGGGCCATTAAGGCCAAAATAAGATAATTATTAGATTTAATTTTCCACCATTTTAAAATATCAAAATTTTCTATTTCGTACGCGGTCATAAAATCTTGAAACTGTGTTTTGCTATATAAACCTAATTCGTTTAAAGTACTCGAAGTTCGTTGTTTTTTCTTCGAAGCTAATTCTAAAAATCTATTTTTTAAAATATCTTTTGTTCGAGGGGCGGTGGATTACTCGCGAGGTCGCAATCCATATAGTTGATCGTAATAATTATATAGGCGAGTAAAATCAGAATTAAATTTTGAAATACTAACGTTGTGAAAATCACTAGAAGATTCGTTTAACTCTAAATTTCGATTAATTTTCTCTATAAAATTTTCAACCCCGTCTATACCCATTAAAAGGTTTAAAGTCGCGGCACAAGAAAACATAGGTGGCATATGCGTATAATATTTTAAAAACTTTTCCTCCATTAATAATATTAACGGACGTCACATTGGGTTAATTTTGCAAGTTTTAAACATTTCAGTAATTAATAAAAAATTTTCAATAACAAGCGAGCTAGTAGGATAATAAACTACAGATAAAATAGTTGTTGCCCGATAAAACTTTCTAATAAATTTACGTAATCTTCGATTATAGCTCAATCTGACGCATCTAAATCATGTGATTCTTCTACACTATTATAAAATTATATCAATAACGATTTTTGTGACAAAGTCCACTTTAACATTTTGTACGTGGAATTCCATCGTACCGGCATATCATAAGATGAACCCAAAAAAATTTTACTCTGTGCTATAACAAATTTTTTGAAATCTTGTTTTCGTCGTTTTGAACTATAAATAACTCGTAACATAGTACGTATTTTAATAACATAATTTTTCATAAAAGTTAAACTATCTGACACAATTAAATTAAGAACGTGACATACGCAACGTGTATGAAAAAAAATACCATCTAGCATAGGTTTCAGATCATTAATCAAATATTTAATAGTCATATTATTATTCGAGACGTTATCAAACAAAATATTTAAAATTTTATCTTTTATTTTAAAATCTCTAATACACTTAATAATCACCTGATAAATAGCTTTACCGGTGTGCGAATATTCAAACCTTCAAAACAAATTATACGTTTATTTAATTCTCAACTATCGGGATCGACCCAGTGACAAGTTATGCAAATTTAAGAAAGTCCGTCAACTAAACCGCTAGTTCAAACGCCGCTCGTTAAACTAACTCGACCGTCGAATATTTCAAAATAATTTTTTAAATATAATTTTGATTGTAGGTAAGCTTGTAAAGCATCACGTCGAGTTGTAGTACGACTTACCTGTTGATATTTTGGTTTGAGTGCTTCGTGTATGTAAGACGTCATTTCGTCGTTGTCGTAGTGGTTGAACAGAAGTCCGTTTTTGATGACATTCTCCATTTGTCGCTCCCGTTGCCGAGCTTGGTCATACGTCCAAATGTGCCCGGTCGTCGAAATTTGAGCTTGGTTGGCCTCCGACGGGGCTTGTTTGGAAAGACACGATTTGTTGTGTCGGGCGAGCGTTGTGTTGTTACTGTTAGCGGTCATAAGATTCGCACAAAGTTTGCATTTTGCCTTAATTTCGCCGCTGATCCGCACTTTATCGAAGTTATCCCATACCGCCGCTTTATGCCGGTGCTCAACGATCTCATGATCGACGGACGCTGAGGAGGACGCCGGCATGGAGGAGGAGGAAGCCATTTAACACGAATATGAGTGAGAGAGAGAGTGGGAGAGATAGTGAAAGAGAGAGAGTAAGAGAGTGGGGGGGTTATAAGATATAAATTAAATAATATATATATTTTTTTAATTAATAAAATTAATAAAAAAGAGCCAAACGGCTCTCATTAAAAGAGCCGTTAACGACTCTTTTAATGAGAGCCGTTAACGGCTCTTTTAAAAGAGCCGTTAGAGCAGCTCGACGAAATCATCGAGCTGAGACTCGACGAAAATCGTCGAGCAGAGCTCGACGATCGTCGAGCTCTGGTCGACAATTTTCGTCGAGCTGAGGTCTTTCCGGTCCCGACCGGTGCCGAAACGGCCCCGGACCGGGACCGGTTTTTACCCTTAAAGGGGGGACTGCCATGGACCACAGGACCGGTCTTGACTGGGACCGGTCCCTGTCCGGTCCCGACCGGTCCGGTCCCAACGGAACTGGTTGGGACCGGTCTTTATGTGCGCGTCTATGTACGACTGAGACATGCTCTATTGAATTATCTGAAAGAACAAAACATTATCACTTTGATTGATGTGCGATCGAAGGATAACCTTGTTGATCAATTGACGAAAGGAATGCTCAAAGACCGCTTACTCAAAATAGTGGGGGAAATGAGACTCAATGCAAATTAGCTCAGTCTTAGTTCAAGGATAGACGATTTAGTTCAGCATTAGTTCAAATGTTTTGATTTTTTTCTACGCTTCTTTGTCAAAGCAAGCGTGTTGTGCTCTGCTGATGTACGTGGTTGCTGAGTACGAATCTGATGAGTGTTTCATTTCATATCTGATGTTAGCAATTTCATCGAGATTCTTCTTTCTTACCTAAGAGGAGAGCGTTATTCCACATTTGATAACACGATCTGACTCGGTTTGACCATTCTTCTATTTTTTGATTTCATTTCATACTTGATAAGTTCCAATTAACTTTCGAAGAACAGTAACTGTGATTTTCTATATTAGGTCACAGATATAATTGTGGTGTTTGAAAGTCCATAAGCTCGTTTCTTTAGAAATAAATAATAGATTTTAAGGTAGAACTTTTAATACTCTATGTATGTGTTCTCTAAGCTAATTTTAAAGTATTATGTTCTTACAAGTAGAACTATATACATATAAATTTTTATATGTTGGAATTCACTCTAAATAAAATTCTTTGTTGAAAAATTACAAGAAATGTTGATGATGAAAATGCGCTTGTTGTTTGGGATCTTTATGAGGATGCCCTACTGTATATCTGAGGATGATGACAGCCAGAGTGTGATTTGATTTCTAGTTTAACTTTAGCTAGAGTATTGCTTAGCTTTTTTGAACACTTGTTGTTTGGACTACTTCTGCTCTTTTGTTGATCATTACTCACTGGTATGTTGAGTCTGTGTTATGATCATACTTTAGACTGTTATGTGATGTTGCTGAGACTTATGTTTATTCTTATGCATGCATAAATTTGTTTTATTTAACATCCAATATATTCTGACAAGTGTGACGGACACGATTTTGAGTGATTCATGTTTTATTGAACACTACACACACCACCCATTTTCCGACGTCGAGTTTACGATAGACCTAAGAGGATATTGTTAGGGAATTAATTATATGTCTGTTAAGCCCGGAATCCGCGACCAGTTCGCACAGCTTGCAAGACCGGGAGGCCTGTGATTTCTAGCCGCCACACAGGTCAAGTCGGCTGATTGTCAGAGAAGCCGGGCGTTCACCACATCAAGTCGTCGTCAGTACCAGCACCGTTCAACGCCAAGTCCCAAGGCCCGGACGACCAGCTCGCAAGGAGGAATCCGCCAGGCCGTGCGGTTTCCCTCCTTTCTTCTCTTTTGCTTATTTGTTTCCCCTCACCTCTGCCCGGCTCTCATGTACCCCGGGCAGTCGGTAACTTTAGTCCTGCCCGCTTGGGCAGGCCCCCGAGCCTATAAATAGGGGGAGCTAGCACTCCCCAAAGCACGCTGACTTGTATCCAGGAGCTCGCTTGTTAAGAGCCGCGGTCTCAAGCCTAGTGTCTTGCGGCTTGCTGTCCGGCCGGCTTACCTTTTTTCTCCTTCTTGTAACCGCTTCACTTTTAATAAA
Organism: Platanthera guangdongensis; assembly: GCA_039583875.1. Classification (NCBI taxonomy): domain Eukaryota; kingdom Viridiplantae; phylum Streptophyta; class Magnoliopsida; order Asparagales; family Orchidaceae; genus Platanthera; species Platanthera guangdongensis. Next base: position 227,462,524 of record CM077163.1, read on the forward strand.
AGAAAAGCCCGTCGTAGGAGTGGAATTTAAGCCGCGGTGGGCGAACTCTGCTGTTGCCGCTGCCAGCGGCTTCTCTTTTTGTCCCACAGCTACAACCGCTTGTAACCGACTATTCAACAGTGTCCTTTTTCCCCTTCCTTTCCCCGGTGCTCGAACCGTTAGCTGGTGGTGCCCGACTCTCTTTCCGATTTCATGCATCAATAATTTCCACCCGTGTCGAGACCTACTCGGAACGTCCCATTGACTTTCATGTCACTTTAGGGCATAGATTTACGCTGGATATACTATAAATAGACATTTCACATTCGATAAGCTATTGCGGACTATCTTGAGCAGAACCTCAACAACTTATATATATGGTATTTTATACACATTCAAAAAAAAAATGGATTTTTTGTGTAACTTTTGAGTCTTTTTAAAAAACACTTTGAACTATCTGATCTCACTGAAATCAAATCTATGTATTTGATAATTACTTGTGTGGTGTAATGCCAAAGCCTTGTGCTAATTTTGAAAGTGTTGCAAAACCCGGTACAATACACACATATACAGCTATAATAAATTGCAGGTAACAAGAACACAATAACACAATCATGCAATATATATATATATATCACAAATAATATATATATATATATATATATATATATATATATATATATATATATATATATATATATATATGTAAATACAAGAATAAAACCGGAGAAAGAAAGATTTGACCGTCCAGCGAGTACATCGCGTATGCTCCGAACACGCATAATCTGTGGCGGAAATCTGAGATCTGAACTGAAATCAAATCTATGTAGGGTGGCCTATGTTACGGAATACGACAGACTACGCCCGGCCTCCCGGGTTGAGCGAGTTTGGCCAGCAGCACACACTAGGGGCGGTCGGCGCTGAGGCCAGCCGCCCGCCATGCTCGCTCGTAGTCGGCCGCTCAGCCGGCCATGGCTCCTCCTCCTCCCTCGACGGCCACCAGTCGTTGGGGGCTCGTCGCCCGTAGACCATTGATGGCGGCCCTTCTCTACCGTCTGATCATTCCATCACAGTCACTGTTGTCCGTTACGTGCGTAACCACCCGCATAACAACCATCGTTAGTGGGTGATTTTATTTATTTAGTTACGGTGTGTACATAAGAAATATTATAAAATAACACATATTTAACTCTATGCTAAATATGGTCTACACCCGTTAATTTGGGTGGTTACAGTGTATGGATAACTGCATCTACCTTTACCAACATCTGAAACCTATAAAAAAGGCCACCAGACCCCTCTCATTTTTAACCATTTCTCCTCACAACTTTTTTCTTCCTCGGGTCAGAGCTCTGCAAAAATCCTGCTACGAGAATTCGTTTAAGTCCACAATGCTCGGAGAAGAAGGCACTTCGCTGGCCACTCCAGGAAGTCTCCTGTGTGCGCAACACCCTGCAAGTCCCCACCAACGCATCTATAAGCACCCCGCAGCGGTGTTCAATAGCCGATCAATGTCCAAGAATGTCTGCCACCACCATGAAATAGTGGAAATTGGGTTTTGTGTGAGGCGACCTATCACTCACTGAGCACATCCGTGTATTCTCTCACCTTCGAGTTGTAACAAGAAGCGACCTTTCTCCCTCGATTTCTCCATCAATTTGTAAATTTCAGCTAATAGTAAAGTTTGACAAGCACCGAACCGGTCACGTGATTTTGTTACCCAGTTGAAGGGTTTTTCCACATTAAAATTGTAAAACCCCTTTTTTGAACATACCCCGAATTCACTAACACTGACCCGAGGGGAGTCTTATCGTCTAGAACTGTCGTCTTATGGTAACACCAACCTACGGGTTAGACGTCACTACAAGTCGTTGATTCTGCCGACTAATTCATCATCCAGAACAATCACTAATGTAAGTATGAAATATTAGATTGACACAAATCTACATTACACAAGATGATATAAATATCATAAGTTGTACATATAAGAGATAAACATGTCTAAAGAGAGAAGGGCTTAGGCCCAATACATCAAAGTCTAAATAGGGCTTATGTCAAGTACATCAAAACTCTCTCACACTCAATGAACTGCAAAAGTGAACTCGTCATCAAACTCACATCAATAGGAGGTAGAGTATCAGTACGCTGTATCAGCTTCTCAACTCCTACCTTCTTGGGCTGCCGGTCCTTCGGGGTGTCGTGTTGTTGCCCTAGCTCCTGGTGCCCCTAAAATGATGCGATCACTGACCGTTAGTCAAAAAAATTAAGGTGTTTCAGCATTCACTCCCCTGATGACTCCTAGGCACCAGATAGGAGGATAAAAGGAAAGGTGTATGTGATAGAAATAAAATAAGCAGGTGATAGTGGTCATATATAGTATAGTAGTATGTAAAGTACTACATAATTGTATGTAAAGAGATAAATCTACACTAGCAGTTCTACTATGAGATCGAAAATAAGAGCAGTAGTAAAAAGACAAGTAATAAATAAAGTGCAGTTATACTATCATCACATATGCGTACCTTAACTTATATAAATGTCCATATAAACTTATAAGTTAAGATTTCATTTAAGAAACTCGTCATATAAAAGAGTTCATACTAATTTATATGATGAGAGTTTGCAAGTATGTATGTTATGTTGTGTTATACATATGTTATATTTATGCAAGTGCAACTCATACGCACGACTCTATGCGCACAGACATTTAGTTCCTACTTTTTGGAGGCAGCTAACCTCTCTGGTACCAACCATCGTGGCTCGTGGTGATAGTGGAGCGGGCGTATCCACTACTAGGCGGGGTATACACACTACCTGTCCTAGACCTCTCATACGCATCTGCACATGTCTCAGGTGCACTCTAGAGTCTCTACGTACTATTGCTGGGGGTATCCTAGTCTTTAGGGCTAAGTGACGAGCTTCTGGAAAATATCATAAGACACCAGGCTAAGCTGGTCCGCTAGGTCTCATTGACTTGCCAAGTCAACGTACTCCTATCGGTGTGACGACTAAGGTAGTTGCGAAGAACTGCCACACTCTATGCACACACAAGCGTATCATCTCAGCATCCGAGCCTACAACTCGTAGGACTATTAAGTCCTCCACACATCGGTATCACTACAACTTTTTGAAATCAAGCCCCCAGCTCCCTGGACTAGCCAGTACTTAACACAACTCATCATCCAATAGAATGATGTTTACAGATTATGTTGTTCTCTTATTATTGCTAATCTTTTCTTAGTGATTAGTTATACTCGACGATTTCGGGTGAATCTTGGTGTTCTCGATGTCTACTCAGTGAGGGGCTCGTAGCGGTACTAGGAAGTATGATGAGCTGAAGTTCAAACCTCCCTTTCTCAAGATATTAATTTTTATAGGTGGCTACCCTTAATTAAAACCCTCTCTCAATATTACATTATCCTAAAATGGTTTGTGTTTCTTATAGGTGAGAGACAATATATCATTGAACTCCAAGTCTAGCTACTCCTCTTAGTGTCCATATACATTAACATTCGGTACTTCTTGGTGACTTACACTAAGACTTCAACCGAAAGTCTATGATACTCGAAATTCCACTGAATCATATAGGATTAACTATGATCTCATTTAAGGTCTACTCATAGGAATGCATTCCATTGAATGATGTTAATCCTTAACTTTAATATATGATATGTGGTGCAAACTTGAACATGTTAATCTACAAGCCCCAAGATCCCATCATGAGATGTAACATGGTCTTATGAATGTTCCAATTCATAATGGTAATTTTCTAGTGTGGATTGATCACATTTAATTCATTTATGTTAAGGTGTGACATGAAATTATAGTACAAATGTTGTCCAAATTTTTTTACAATTTTTAGGGGCTGATATGAATAATGTCCTGCTGATATGTTCCAAATTTAATGCAATTCTCATGTTATCTTGATGGTCTAATCTCTACATTAATATTTTGCTAAACGCAGACAATCACACAATTGTACTAGTTATGATCTAAAGGATAAAACTATCATATTCTTTGGTCAAATGATCTAAAATTAATACCCACGGTTTATCATAATATAATCAAGAGATGATCATAAATTCATGAATTTTTTAATTAATTTGACCATAAATGAAATTCTCAAATTGAGTGACAAATGTCATTTTAACACAAAGTATCAATTCCAGATATCCAATTGTTTTAAATAGATTATAACATGTACACATTGACAAAATAATGTGTTGGACAAAGTTTCATAATTTTTTTATATAATATAGCCATAATTTCAATAAGTAAATATTAATCCTCAAATGTCACTTTACAAAGGAAGTAATTAAATTAACATTTCAAAAATTCCAGAAAAATTACCAGAGGTTAATAATGCTACAAAAATCATCTAGCAAGATATTTAAATTTTCCAAAATATTTTGACTATAAATAATTCAAACATACATAAGTGTGAAAAATGAAATCATTGATATTCCTCAAGGTAAATGACTACCAAAAATTCTAATAAAATTACCAGAAAAGTATTGTGATCTAATATGGTATGTGACAGGAAAATAGAATTTTTCTAAGTCATTTAGCCACTTTTATTTCATTATATTAATTTGTGACATATTTACCATTAATTAAATACCTAGGATTTTTCACTTCAAAAATCTTAATATTTTTATAGATGATACTTTTTATCTTAATATATGCATGTCCAAAATTTAATTGACATGATTAAAGCCATTTGTGCTAATTTCACAAAATATAGAATTTTGCTACGTGCGCACCATTTTTCATAAACTATATTTCGAAGCAAGTGGAATACACTCACATGCACAGCTCTAAATGGTCTTAAATTTTTACCAAAGTCTTATGATACCCTAATCTACAAACTACCAAATATTTCGGTCAATTTGACTTGGTCTAGCCACATAAATTTCATGAATATGATAAATCATATTATTGTCAAAATTATAGAAAAATATTGCCCAAAAATTTGTTTTTTTGGCCATGGGGGAGTGTCTAGAGTATATGCATGCATGTACAAAATTTCAGGACTATGTAGTCATCCATGTGAAATAAATTCCCATATTAGTGACTGGCCCTCCCTTAGGACACGGCACAGAAAAATGCCCTTTCTGGGGGTTGTAGGGATTTAAATGATATTATTTAAGTAACTATGGAAAGTAGACACTAAGATCTACAAATTTTATCTCATCCAATTTTCCAGAAAGCAGCCTCTAAGAGCCCAGCTCACTTTAACCTTGATTTCCTAGCCACTCACCGACCTCCACTGCTAACTACCACCACCTTCGTTGAGGTAGTGGCTACCATTTGGCGTCGTCATGGCCGTCGGAGAGGGCTTCTCCGACGAACCCGACCGAGCTCAAAAGCAGAGATTTTCTCCCGCAACTCACATGGATCCCGGCTCAATTGAGCCTGATTTCTCAACCTAACCATCTAGGAAGCTAGCATAGGAGGAGGGGGGGGGGGCACACCTGTATTGAGGTCCGACAGCGGGTATTCCGTCGGGTGACCATGGTTTTCTCTTCCTCCGACGAGCTTGCCCTATAAGGACCCACTTTAAAAAACCAAGGAGATCCTTATGCACAGGGCAAGCGTCCCCCCAAAATGTTAGTGTGTCCGAAGAGGTGTCACCCTCTCACCTATCCCATGACCCAATTGACGCAACATTCGCCCCGTAAGGCTATGCATCATTATAAAACATTCTTAGAGTATAAATTTAATTTATGTGGAAGCAATTCATCACAGGACATCTCAGCATGATATGAAATAACAATAGATGAAAACCCCACAAAGGGGTACAAATGTCCAAAAGTAATAAATGTTTAAGTCATATAACGACCAAAGTAAATAGTCCAAAACAAGAAGGAAACTCTCATCCTCTCCTCTCCACAGAATAATACTCTCATGTACTCCTAAATCTCTCGAGCTGGCTCCGGGAACTTTTATCCTACGGGCATACGTCTACGCTCCTCCATCCACTCCTGCTCCGTCGGTAGGTGCATCGAGTCCTAAAAATGATACGTACAAACGTATGTTAGCCACAACTGACCAAGTAAATCTCACGCTCATCTTCAGTCCCCTAATAGGTACTAGGGAGAGAACCTGCAAGAAAAATTAGCACAATAGTCAAAACAATATATATACAAGTATCAAGTAAGTGGAACAGTAATATTAATAATTTATAAAGCCGGGTTTATAGCAATATACGTGTACGAACATCAATTAAGAGGAGTTGTAACATCAACAATTAACTAAGCAGGGCTTTCTAAATTTATAAAATTTCTCGTCATCGTATAACTCTTCCTAACGACGGTTATACGATGTCCTACCAAGGTGAGAGCACAGGTAACACACATGAGTATGTGTATATAAATATAGAATGTTGTGTATGCATGTTTGACCTCCCTGTCACTCATATGATGAGTCATAATCACTTTTTCCCTATGTCGACATAGTGATATGTTAAGAGAATGAGCTCACTTCTCATGCCTCACCTTCGTGGTCAGACGGTGACAGTTGGTCGGTCGCTCCCACTTATAGATTATAGATACAACCCAACTTCATAGGCCTTCATACCTTTATGAAGAATGGGTACTCTCGATGGGAACACATCCTCACATCGTGCGGAGATCGACACTTTCGGCACATGACCAAATGGGTGTGAGACGGACCTGTGTGGAATGGGTAGCTAGCCCCCGGTCCTCTTCACAACCACCAACAAAAAGAGTTCGTCATCACAACTTCTTCCGTAGTGTATAATAGGGGGAAGCTGACGAACCCGCCACATTAGTATTCATGCACCCTCCCGTAATCTAATGCATTGGGTAATGAATGAAATGACTTCATAGCAATAATTATAAAATTAACAAGTGTTTATTGATCGGCTCATAATTTTTATATTCATTAGGTGATAAAGCTAGAAATGACAAATTTATAAATACGAAGAACCATGTTTTCAACATATTCAAACTATTTAGTATTTTCATGACAAGTTTAATATTATTTAGAGGCTCTAAAACTGAAACATTAAAACATGAAAGTTATAGAGAAATCATTCATCTACAGTAGTGTGTCTCACAAACATTCATTAAATCAGACTCTAAAGTCTTCAAAATAGAGGTTGAAGTTAGCTGGTTTTAGCTGTTTACAAACAAAGACAACCTGAATATATTTTGGAATGATTATGGCTATATTAAATTATTCAGAGAGCCCAGATCATAAATGTTGGAACACGTGAATGGGCTCCCGCACACACAACTCCTTATGCAAACCCACATCAAAAGTAGCTGGCGAGACCAACTTTGTGAGACCGCCAAGTCGCCCGGTTACTAACCCAGCGGGTCGTTTCTCTGGCCGGCGAGACCGAGTGCACTTGGCGAGAGCACCACCTACGAGACTACTCCTCACTCGCGGCTAGATCACCCAACTCACGCAGCGAGATCAAACTACTCGCGCGACCACCACGCCAACGAGCTTCTACTCGCTTGGCGAGTTCTCCAGCGGGCTGCTTCCCTCTCGCGAGCTGCAACCAGGCGAGCGAGCACGACGAGATCAACCCGGCGAGATCTTCCTTGCGAGTACACTAGTCGCCCGACAACCTCCTCTTGCCGCACGGCTAGAAAAACACACACACTTCTGCTAACGCTGCAGCGCTCCTATCTCAAAATGAAAACACGGAAATGGGAAGGAAATTTCACTATCTCATTAATCTTTAAAAGAACTACATACATGTCTATTTATAGGCTAACCCAACAAATAATAAACAGACACATGACACCGCATTAAATGTCACTCTTAACCACTGTCTTCTTGTATTAAATATAAAACAACATATAATTAAAAACTCAAATAACTCATAAAAATTATTGACCAGGTCAACAAAGTCAAAGTCCAACACACTCCCTCTCAAACTTGGCAACACATGCCGAGTTTGTCTTTGAGTCTCAAGAACGTCTCCACCTTCAAAGCCTTCGTGAAGATATCCGCGATCTGCTCTCCGGTGGGGTAATACACCACTTCAACCGTCTTCAGCTCCACCTACTCACGAAGGAAGTGGTACCTCGTCTCGATGTGCTTGCTACGCCCATGTAGCACTGGGTTCTTTGCGAGCTGGATGACCGACATGTTGTCCACAAACATGATCATAGTTCCATCCACTCCATGGTGTAACTCCTGCAGGAGGTTACTTAGCCAAATAGCCTGACAGGTACATGCCGCCGCCGCGATGTACTCTGCTTCACATGAGGATAAGGCAATCGTTGTCTGCTTCTTCGAACTCCATGAGAACACTCATGTGCTGATATTGAAAGCGTACCCGGAAGTGCTCTTCCGGTCATTCACATCTCCACTATAATCACTATCTGAGTACCCAACCAGCTTCAGCTCCTTGCCTGTAGAGTACTTCAGTCCATGACCCCTTGTCTCGTTTACATATCTCAGGATCCTCTTCGCAGCTGTGAAGTGATCCTCCTTTGGTTCTTCCATGTGCCTGCTTATTACCCCGACTGCATACATGATGTCAGGTTGGGTGAAGGTCAAGTAGCGTAGACTCCCCACCAAGCTTTTGAATAAAGTAGAGTCTACCTCTCCTTCCTTTGACGCCTTCCTCAACTTCAGTCCTGGGTCGGCAGGAGTAGAGATAGGCTTGTTGTTCTCCATCCTGAACTTTTTCAGGATCTCCTCTGCATACTTCTTTTGTGAGATGAAGATCCCGTCTTCACTCTGTTTCACCTCCACGCCCAAGAAGTAGTTGAGCTCTCCCATGTCCGTCATCTCGAACTCCTTCTTCATCATTCTCTTGAATTCCTCGTATATCGAAAGGTTGTTGCCTTTGAAGATCATGTCGTCTACGTATAGACATACGATCATCATGTCGTCATTCTTCTCAACCTTCGTGTAGAGGGCACATTCATGAGGGTTCTTCCTGTAGCCATGCTTCTGCAGGTAAGCATCTATTCTCCCATTCCAGGCTCGAGCTCCTTGCTTCAGCCCGTACAAAGCCTTGTCCAGCTTGCGTACTTTCCTCTCCTGCCCCTTCACCATATAACTTGGAGGCTGCTCGATGTACACATCCTCCTCCAGGTAGCCATTCAGGTAGGCACATACCACATCCATCTGCATGATTTTCCATCCATGGTGAGCTGCCAGTGCGATGATCAACCTGATAGTGTCAATCCGCGCTACTGGGGCAAACACTTCATCGTAGTCCACACCTTGGACTTGCTTATAGCCTTTCACGACTAACCTTGCTTTGTGCTTCTCCACGCCCCCATCCTGTTTCTTCTTCACCTTGTAGACCCACTTCACCCCGAGGGGTTTGTGGCCAGTAGGTGGATCCACCAACTTCCAAGTGTCATTCTTCTTGATGGATCTTATCTCCACATCCACTGCTTTCCTCCAAGCTTCTTCTTGGGCAGCTTCATCATAAGAGCGCGGCTCACAATCTGCTAAGAGGCAATATAAATAAAAATTGTTAAATGTCGGTGTCGTCTCCTCATAGATCTCCTCCAACCTCCTCATCCTAGGTTGAGGATGATCGTCTTTGCTTCCGCTGGTGCTAGCTCCACCAGATCTGCCTCCACTAGTACTTGCTCCACCCGAGTAGGGGGTAAGAGCTCCCCCTGACTCTCCACAAGGTGGTGATGGTGGCTTAGCTCCACCCATCTCAGCTTTGGCTTCCTGACCACCTTCCTCTTCATCCTCATCTAAGAACATCCCCTTGATGCTCCTCACTGTTTCATCCCAGTTCCAGCAACTGTCTTCCTCAAACACGACATCCCTTGAGATTATAGCTTTCTCAGTCACCGGGTTGTACAGCTTGTAAGCTTTGCTCATCGGAGCGTAGCCTACAAAGATGCACTTCTCACTTCTGTCATCCTGCTTCTTTCTCCTATGGTCCAGGACGTGGGTATAAGCCACACACCCAAAGACCCATAAGTGTTTCACGCTCGGCTTCCACCCACTCCATGCTTCAAATGGAGGCATGAACTTCACACTCTTCGTGGGGCATCGGTTTAGCAAGTACACATCAACATGTATTGCTTCCGCCCAGAACTTCTTTGGCAATCCCTTGCTCTTCACCATGCTTCTTGTCATGTTCATAATGGTCAAGTTCTTCCTTTCCGCGACTTCGTTCTACTGAGGTGAGTACGTTGCCGTCAACTGGTGTGAGATCCCCCATTCTTTGCAGAAATCATCGAACAACCTAGAGGTGTACTCCCCACCTCTATCTGTCCTCAACACCTTCAGTGGTTGATCACTCTTCTTCTCTGTCATCGCCTTGAACTCCTTGAACCTGTCAAGGGCCTCAGACTTCTCTCTCAGGAAATACACCTAACACTTCTGACTGAAGTCATCCGTGAAGGTGATATAATACTTGTTTCCTCCTACTGAGGTAGTCTCAAACGGACCGGCTATGTCCGAGTGGACTAGTTTAAGTTGTCTTCTCGCTCTTCGGGACTTGCCACCCTCGAACGTCTCCCTCTTCTGCTTCCCTTTGGTACATGCCTCACAGACATTCTGTGGAGGCGAGATCATAGGCAGTTCTTCCACCATCTTGGAGTGAGATAGGAGCTTCAACCCAGTGAAGCTCAAATGGCACTGTTGGGTACATTGGTTAAATGTATCTGATTTGAAGAAGCCTCACTCAACTCAATGATATACATCATAATGTATTTGATGTATGTTGAGTTTACTTGTGCAGGTTAAGTAATCACTGGACTGAAGCAAAAAGTTTCTAAGTCCATGTGTCGACACCCAGAGGGAAAGTGTCGACACTTAAGAAGGCTTGTGTCGACACCCAGACAAGTAGTGTCGACACTTGGAGTCATTGTGTCGACACCTGGGATGCAGAGTCGACACCAGACAGAAAGTGTCGACACAAGGAGTTGTGTCGACACTCAGTAAAGAAAAGTGCAGACAGAAAGTGTCGACACAAGGAGCTGTGTCGACACCCAGTAAAGCTGTGTCTACACCAGAAAGTGTCGACACTTGGAGCTGTGTTGACACTCAGCAAATGTCAGCAGAGACTAAGTTAAAGTGACGACACCCAGAACAATGTGTCGACACAACAAGAAGTGTCAGCACTTGAAGAAAGTGTCGACACCAAAAACAAAGTGTCGACACTCAACAGAAGAGTCAACACATGAAGTAAGTGTCGACACCTAGAACAATGTGTCGACACTCAGCTGAAGACTCTACACTTGAAGAAAGTGTCGACACAAGGAGCTGTGTCGACACTTAGTAAAGAACAGAATTATCAATAAAATGTTCTAAGTACAAGTGTCGACACTAAGGGAATGTGTCGACACTCAGCTGAAGTCTCGACAGAAGAATCAAGTGTCGACACAAGGAGCTGTGTCGACACTTAGCAAGTATCAACATAGAAGACTATGTGTCGACACCAAGAAGCAGTGTCGACACTTAACAGATTCAACACAAGAAGATGTGTCGACACAAAGGAGATGTGTCAACACTTAGAAGAATACAGCTAAAGATAGAAGATCAAGTACTTGTGTCGACACTCAATTTCAGTGTCGACACCTGAAGAAGAATCTGTGTCGAGACATACAAGGAGTTGTGTCGACACCTTGTAGACTTGTGTCGACACTTACACAGCATGTGTCGACACTTGGACTATAAGTGTCGACACTTAAAGACAGAAAGTCTCGACACTTTCAGACAGTTAGAGATTTTCAAGAAATGACTGGATGACTTGACAGCTGCCGTTCCAGCCGGTCTACAGCACCTGTCAGAGATGTCAGAAGACAGTTATGAACCGGACCAACCGGTTATCATGAAGAAGGCCTATAAATAGGCACCTACAGTTTACAGAAACGAGAGTTCAGTTTGTTGAAAAATAAGTTGTTAAAGTGGTACATAGAGTATCAACACAAGAAGATCTTGCAGTCGAAGTGCAGATCTAAGAAGTTGGAGAGAGAGGGCTCCATCCAAGAAATCAGCCTTTGGAACTAGGCTGAGAAGAAGGGTTCAGATTTATTCTGAATTCTAAGTGGCAGAGGTCAAGGAACAACTGCAGAAGGATTCATTCTTATTCAGTTCTACTTTCAAGAAGCTTTGAAGAAAGCTAAGTCAGATTGGATCCAGCTGAGTTCTTCCAAGAACTCATCAAGAAACTCTCAACTCCCCTCTCTTGTTTCCGAGTTGTAGAGTTAATATTTGTAAAATCATTTTAACTTGTAGAATCCTTTGGATCTGAGTGAATTGTAAGCCTGTATTTATAAAGGCTGAGGGTAGGGCTTTTGGCCTGAGTGTAGGAGATTGAAATCTCTGAGTGTAGGCCTTGTTGGCTGAGTGTAGGCCTTGTTGGCTGAGTGTAGGCCTTGATTGGCTGAGTGTAGGCCTTTGTGGCTGAGTGTATGCTTTGGGAAAAGCTGAGTTGTAAGGTCTTGGGCCTGAGGAGTAGGAACCAATTTGGGTTCTGAGACAGTGGAGAAGTTTGGCCGAATCTAGTACACTGCTAGATAGGCGAAGGGGGAAAGTGGATGTACCCAAAGCTTGGGGAACCACTATAAATCACTGTGTCTGCTGTGCTGTGATTGTTATTTGTTGTGTATGCTTTGTTATTGCTGTGCAAAAGTAGTTAGAAATTTGTGATATAACTGATTGCTGCCATTAAAGTTCAAAAAGGATTAGGTCACCTATTCACCCCCCCCCCCTCTAGGTGTTTAGGTACCATATCTTTTAAGTGGTATCAGAGTCAGGTTCCTCAAAAGGACTAACAGTCTGAGGAGATCCTGATTGGCAGATTCAGTGTAAGGCAACATACAGATTCAAGAAAATACAGATTCAAGAAAATCAAGAAACATGGGTTCCTCTGAGAATCACAAGGAATTGGGTTCCATGAAATTGCCCATATGCAGGAAAGAGATCTTTGGGATCTGGAAGGAAAGGGTAAGGCTGTTTATGGAGGCCTCAGACCCTAGAATCTACATCACAGTAAATGAAGGGCCTTATGTGCCCATGAAGATTTCAGTTCTAGATGCAAATCAGAGAACTCCAAAGGATTTCTCTGAGATGACTAAGGATGAGATTGTCCTAGCTACCATGGACAAGAGAGCACAAAACATTATAGTGAGTGTCATAGATGATGCAACATTTTAGAATCTTATACACTGTAAGACAGCCAAAGAGATGTGGGACACTCTTATAGTGTATATGGAAGGATCTGAAGAAGTTAGACAAGATAGAAAATCCTTGCTAAATCAGGAGTATGAGAGTTTTAGACAAGGAAAAGGTGATAGCATAACTGAGTGCTATAAGAAGTTCTACAGAATAGTGAATGAACTCATGTCTTATGGAAGAGAGTTCAGTAACTATGAACTAAATGACAAGTTCTTAAGGTCCCTAACCAAAGATTGGGACACCAAGATCTGTGTCATAAGAGAAATGGATAAGTTGGGGGAAATTCCTCCTCCTACACTGTTTGGCAAGTTATTGTCTTATGAAATGTAATTGACAGTGAGAAAAGAGGAGGAGAAATCAACAAGAACTGAGCACAAGGAAAGAACAGTAGCCTTCAAGACAGAAGCCTCCAGGAAGTGCAAAAATAAGTCATCAACTCCACCTCCAAAGGTAGTTGAATCTGAGTCAGATGAGTCAGTCAGCACCAAATCTGCAAGCAGTGAAAGTGATGAAGACTTTGCTGCTTTCACTAGACACTTTCAGAAATTCCTGAAGAAGAAACAGTGGAGGTCAAGGCCTTCTACTTCAAAAGGAAAAGAAAATTTTTATCAAGATAAAAAGGCTTCAAAGAAGGACAGGAAGAGAACAAAATCTAGCAAGGCAACTAGTTCTAAGATAGTGTGTTATTGCTGCAATAGACAGGGCCATGTTATTGCAGACTGTCCTGAAAAGAGGAAAGAATCTGGTGACAGGAAAAAGACTCATTTCAAAGGCAAGAAAGAGAAGTCTTTTGTAGCCAAGAAAGAGAAGACTCTATCAGATATCTCTTCTTCAGAAACTGAGTCTGAGGCTGAGGCCTATATAGGGCTGTTTGCTGAAGAAGAAGAAGAAGAAGAAGAATTCATGCAGATAATGGAGTCTATCTATGAACAAGAAGACTGTCAGTGCCAAGGACTGATGGCATTGACTGAGAGTGACAAAATCCTGGAGCAGCCAGGACCCAGTAAGGTACAAAGTTCAACTCTTAGTTCAGTTTCTTGTTCTAGTTCAGAATCAGATTCATCTTCATCAAGTGATGAGAATGTATCTGAGTCAGAGGATGATATTCATCAGCTTATAGATGAATATAAGGTGCTGTTGTAGGCTTACAAGAAAAGCAAGTCCCTAGCCAAAAGTCAGGCAAAGGAAATTGCTGATCTTAAAGCTGCTGCAACAGATTTTGAGAAGCAATTTGATCAAAAGCTGAATGAGATAGCCAGGCTGAAACACATAACTGTGATTCAGATGGGGACTATCACCTTTAAGAATGATCAAATCAAGAGTATGGAGATCAATCTTCAGAAAGAGAGAGAGCTTGTTGCTAGGTTTTCTAAACCTAAGTCAGTGCTACCTTTAATTGATGAATTTGTTCATCATAAAGGCAAGGCTGGACTGGGCTTTATTAGACCTGCAAGGACTGAGCAGTCCAAGTCTAAGTCCAAGGGCAAAGCCCCAACATTCAACAAGTCTGCTGTAGACAAGACAGCCAAGACAGTACCTAAGCAAAGGTACAATAAGTTTGAATGTTGGTGTTGTGGCAAAGTTAGCCATTTTGCAGTGGACTGTTGGCACAATGCTAGTGCCAAAGTGAGTACCAAACTACCTGTTGGAAAGCCAGTAGGTAGCTTTGTCAGATTGCAAACTAACAAGTACCAAGGACCCAAGAATTCTTTGGGTTCTAAGGTTCATTAATCTGTTTTGCAGGTGAGTCCAAGTGGTCATACCCCAACATGGTACTTGGACAGTGGATGTTCCAGACATATGACTGGAACTAGAGGATTACTAAAGGACTACATACCAATAAAAGATGGTCCAAAAGTCACCTTTGGTGGTTCTGAAAAAGGAATCATCAAAGGATTTGGTAACATTTCTAGCAACTTGGTTACCATTACTCAAGTGGCTTATGTTAAAGGGTTGAAACACAACCTAATAAGTATAAGTCAATTAAGTGATGTAGGGTATGACATCTCATTTGTTAAAAATGGTTGTCATATCAAGAGGTCAAGTGATCAAGAGATCATTTTGACAGGTTATAAGAAGAGAAATGTCTACTGCCTAGACATTATGATTGAGAACAATGGTTCTCCAGTTTGTCTTGTAGCTGATGAGACAGTCTCTCATTGTGTCAAATAGCACAAGAGGCTAGCCCATCTTAACTACAAGACTATTGGCAAACTCTTTAGCAAAGAGTTAGTGAGGAATGGTCCTCAAGTTAAGTGTGTTAAAGATGGTATTTGCTCAGCTTGTCAAAAGAGCAAGCAAACTAAATCCACCTTTAGAAGCATAGAAAACAAAGATGCTGTGAGTTGTTTATACCTCTTGCATATGGATCTTTTTGGTCCAATGCCAGTTCACAGCTTAGGTAGGAAGGTCTATACCTTTGTAGTTGTAGATGACTACTCAAGGTTTTCCTGGGTGTTCTTCTTAAGACAGAAATCTAAAACACCTAGTGTCTTCTATAGCTTTGTCAAGCAAATTCAGAATGAACTAAATAGTACAGTGGTCAAAATTAGAAGTGACCATGGTACTGAATTTCAGTCTGATAGCATGACAAAACTATGTGAAGACTTTGGGATATTTCAAGAATTCTCTTCACCTAGAACATCTCAGCAAAATGGCAATGCTGAGAGGAAGAATAGAACCTTGATAGAGGCTGGTAGGACCCTATTAAGTGATACATCACTGCCAGGGTATTTCTGGGCTGAAGCAGTTAATACTGCATGTCATGTTATAAATAGGGCTACCATCACTAAAAGGCTTAACAAGACCCCCTATGAAGTTGTGAAAGGCAGGAAACCAAACCTATCCTACTTCAGGATCTTTGGTTGCAAATGTTTCATACTTAACAATGGGAAGTCTTACTTGACTAAGTTTGCTGCCAAGTCCCAAGAGAGAATTTTTGTTGGGTACAACAATAATAGTAAGACTTATAGAGTCTACAACTTGACTACACAAGTTGTAGAAGAATCTGTGCATGTAGTTTTTGATGAGACTAAACTTATTAACAATGAGTTGTCTAGTACTGTATGCAGCCCCACAGGTTTAACAAAGAAAATGGACAAGCTTACTATAGAAGAAGTGTCTGCTGCAAGACAGCAAGGAGAGGAGAGTAGCTGTTGTCCAGGGGGAGAACTACATGTGCCAATTGCTGATGAAGTACAAGGAATACAGCATGATGGAGATGCTGAAGAGGTTCAACCGGAAGTTAGGATGCCTCCAGCCAACAGGCATCTAAGAGATCATCCAGTAGAGCAGATTATTGGAGATCCAAGACAAGGAGTACAAACCAGGAGCAGATACATAAATGCAGCAATCTACTCCAGCTTTCTGTCTCAAGTTGAACCTAAGAAATTTGAAGAAGCAATACTGGATCCACAATAGACTGAAGCAATGCAAGAAGAGCTTAATCAGTTCAAGAGGTACAAGGTCTGGGAATTAGTTCCTAAACTTAAAGACCACAATATAATAAGAACTAAGTGGATCTACAGGAATAAGATGGATGAACAAGGGGTCATCATTAAGAATAAGGCTAGACTGGTTGCTAAAGGATATAGACAAGAAGAAGGTATTGATTTTGATCAAATCTTTGCTCTAGTAGCCAGACTGGAAGCCATAAGGATGTTCTTAGCCTATGCAACCTATCAACGATTCAAGGTTTACCAAATGGATGTTAAGTCAGCATTCCTAAATGGTAATCTTAAGGAAGAAGTCTATGTGGAACAACCTTCAGGTTTTGTTGATCCAACTCTACCTCATCATGTCTATAGACTTAGGAAAGCTTTATATGGGTTAAAGCAAGCCCCTAGGGCTTGGTATGAAACCCTATCTAGTTTCCTCATTGAGAACAAGTTCTCAAGGGGGAAAATAGATAAGACTCTATTCCTTAGGGAATCTAGAGGCAAAGTTATACTAGTCCAAATATATGTAGATGACATTATATTTAGGTCTACTGAAAGCAGCCTTTGCAAAAAGTTTGCAAAACTTATGCAAGGTCAGTTTGAGATGAGTAGTATGGGAGAGCTGAAGTTTTTCTTGGGTCTCCAAGTTAAACAGACTGAGAGTGGTTTATCCATTTGTCAGTCCAAGTTCACCCTAGAACTCATAAGGAAGTATGGTATGGATTCATCCAGCACCATGAAGACTCCTATGGGGTCAAGTATGTCTCTTAGCAAGGATGATGCAGGGAAACCTGTAGATGAAACCTTGTATAGAGGGATAGTTGGCTCCCTATTATACTTGACTGCTAGTAGACCTGACATCATGTATGCTACATGTGTTTGTGTCAGGTATCAAGCCTGCCCTAAAGAGTCTCATTTGACAGCAGTCAAAAGAATATTGAGATATCTAAAGGGCACTCCCTATCTAGGCCTCTGGTACCCTATGAATGGAGATTTTGATCTAACAGGTTATTCAGATGCAGACTTTGCAGGATGCAAAGAAGATAAAAAGAGCACTACTGGAACCTGTCAATTCCTAGGTGGGAGACTAATTTCATGGAGTAGCAAAAAGCAAACCAGTGTGGCTATCTCCACAGCAGAGTCAGAGTATGTGGCTGCAGGAAGTTGCTGTGCTCAACTTCTGTGGATACAACATCAGCGAGAGGACTATGGATTTCAGGTAAGTAGAACTCCACTTTTCTATGATTCTACAAGTGCTATTTCAATAGCTAATAACCCTGTATCTCATAGTAGAACTAAACATATTGAAATTAAATATCATTTTCTTAGGGAGCATGTAGAAAGAGAAGATATTTTATTAGAATATGTTAAAACTGATAATCAAGTAGCTGATATGTTTACTAAGCCCCTAGAAGAAGCTAAGTTCAATAGATTCAAAATTGAACTAGGAATGATAAACTTAGAGTAAGTTTACAGAATTAAAATTGGCTAAGTAAAAAGGTGTTGACACATAGATAAGTCTATGTCGACACAGTATAGTAGTGTCGACACTTCAGGAAATAAGTGTCGACACATCTAGGATGTTGGTGTCGACACTTCAGAATGTTGGTGTCGACACATGTCCAGTAGGTGTCGACACATCCAATGTGGTGTCGACACTTAAGTTTTACTCAGAATTTTCTAAGTAAAGTCTCGACAATGTGTCGAGTTATGTTGTGTCGACACATAACCAAGTGTCGACACATAAAATCTGTGACTAAACTTGTGTCGACACATATGTGTCGAGACATTATAAGTCAGTGTCGACACTTATTGCCAGTGTCGACACATTTTAAGTTAACTATCCCGCCTGTTCATCTTCAAAATCAGAAAGGTATAAATAGGGTTCGGTCTTTATTTGTCGACACGCTTTCAAAGTTTCGAGACCAAAACTACTGTGTCGACACCTCTCTTCTCTTAAGACAAATTCTACAACCCTAATGGCGCCTAAGCTAGAGGAGAACGTCAACGAAGGATATGAGCTGGTGCGCGGCGCTTTCGACGATGCTGATGCAGAAATCCAGGCGGTCGTAACCCTAGTTGCTGATTCAGGGTTAGAATACTTAGTTTCTGAACCTACAAAGATTTGGAAGAAAGAGGTTCTTGAATTTCTAAATGGAGCTGAAGTAGATGAGTCTGGATACAGAATCAAATCCAGAGTTCATGGAACGAAGGTCAAGGTATCACCAAAGAGTCTAAGGAAGATTCTACAGCTTCCAAAAACTCAAGATGAAGAAGAAGTTACTGCATCCAAGACCAGGGAAGCTCTAACCTGGTGTGGTATGGATCCTAAAATGAAGATAGGTTCTGTTTTTAACAGGAAAGGCATGAACAGCCAAGGAAAATTCATGTCTGAGATTGTTGGTAAGATCTTACTCAGCAAGCCTGGAGGGCATGACAGAGTGTCTGCCTATATGTTTGGAATAATGACAAGGATTATCTTCTCTCTTAAGACTGACTGGTCTATAGTAGCTTATGAGAAAATCAAGGAAAGCTTGAAGAAGCCCAATCTGGGCAGAATCTTAAGTCTCTACCTAGCTGGTACCATACCAGAGGTAATGAATACTGCTGCTGGCAGCAAGATAAATCATATGAGGAAGATGGATCAAAGGATCTTTTCTAGATGAGACAGGGTGTTGTCCAAGGAAATGCCAACCCCAGAGAAGGCAGTTACTGAGAAGGAGATTCCTCCAAAGAAAAAGAGAAAAACTGCTCTAGTGGCACAAGAGTCCACCAGTAGTTCTGAAAGTGAAGAACAAGTTGTTTTCACTCCAGATGACCAAGAGGAAGAGACTGCAGTGAAATCTCCTGCTCCTCAAGAGGCTGCTGAGATCCAGGGGGAGCTGCCTCAAGTTAGCCCCATCCACAAGGATCACAGCCAGGGGGAGCCTCCAGTTGTAGAAGAACCCTCTACACTGGAAAGTGAGCAAGCCACCACCATCATACAAGAGGTACTCACTGACCTAAATACTTTAGAATATCTTATAGAAGATGCTGATTTATCTGATGTTCCTCAGCAAACTCAGCTGGATAGTCCAGTACCAGATGTTGTTGAAGATGACACATCTGTTGTACAAGTGATTCCTGATCCAGTGGTTGAAGAGCAAAGACTGTCTCCAGCTCCTTCACCAGCAGAATACACAATGGAAGATTTATTCCTAATTCTTGATCACGCAGATTTTGAAAATGAAAAAGATACTGCTGCTGAGGGGGAGCAAGTGCAAGTTCATGAAGAGCCTATAAGGCCAGAAACTGGGAAAGCTCCAGTTGAACAATCTGAGAAGCCTTCAAGCCCTAAGGACAGGGTTGACATAGCCAGCTCCTCAGAATCTGAAGATGAGGAGGCTGCTAAGGCTAAGCAAAAGAAAATCTATGTCTTCAAGAGAAGAAGTCAAAGTTATAAGAAAGCTTTGCAATTTATTGCCCCACAGCCTATAGTTCAGCAAGCTCCAACTGTTGATTATAGTGCTTTGATGATTGCCATGCAGATTAAATTGGATGAACAAAGAAAGGCAATAGAGACTTATGTGGATGAAGGGCAAAAATCCTTGCAATTTGATCTTGCCCAGGACATAAAGTCTATCAGGTTTGAGATGAACCTCAACAAGAAGGAGATGACTGAATGTTTCCACAAGGGTGGCAATGCAGTGGTGTACTTGGCCACCCACCAGGAAAAGATCAAGGCACAAGTGGATGACATAGCATTGAAGCAAGGATATGTTCTTGAAAATCAGATAAGAATGAATGACAACTTGACTGCTTCACATAATGCTATAGTCACTGAATTGAAGAACAAGGCTGCTGAACCTTCTACTTCTACTGCTGCTAAAGCTGAATTTGACAAAGCCTTTCAAGAAGAAATTTCTGCTGTTAAGTCTGCAATCCAAGCCTCCCAGAAAGCCATCTCTGAACAACTTCAAAAGCTCAAACCATTCTTTAAAGAGGGAATCAGATACTTGGATAGTCAAATAAGATTTCAAAAGGATGATGTCAGAGATCATATGGCTAGAGAAGTCATAAAGGGGTAGAGAGTTTTAGTCAAAGCTAGCTCTAATCATGCCAAATGGATATCTAATTCCATCAGAGCTACACTGGGCTATCCTCCACTCTGTGATGATGACAATGTTGCTGAATCTGGGATTCAAACTGCATATCTTGGAGGTGAGCAACCAGAGGTAGCTCAAGTGATCTATCCTCCACCAGATTTTGACATGGTGCAAGCTGATATTCATCAGATGTATAGCCCAACTGAAGGGAAGTCTAATGTTATTCTGGATAAAGTGGTTCAGCCTATTACTGAAGCCATGCAAGAGGCATTACAGAAGGAGGAAGAGACAAGGTTGTCTAAGAAGAGGTTTAGGGAACAAGCAGAACATAGGCCAGACTTTGAACAGTGGATCCCTACCTCTAGGAATATAATATTAACTGCCTGGAAAGCTGCCAAGGATAATACTCATGGCAGGAATAAGTGGTTTTCTGAAGCTGAATGGAGAAAACATGAGATCAGGCAGGAAGCAATAGTTCAGTATAGAAGAAAGGCAAAGATGGGAAAGCTACCTCCTACTGCAGTAGAGCCTAGCAAGTACTTTCCAAAGCCATATCACTATTTTGAGAGGCAGAAGATCAAAGCTGAAGAGCTCAAAAAGAAAGATCTGAAAGGCAAGAAGCCTGCTGATGCTGAAACTGTTGATGCCCCTGTCAAAGCTCAAGTTCAAGCTGGCAAGGGAATAGTTATCAAGGAACCTGAACAGAAATAGTTTAAGAATTTACTTGAAGATTATTTTGTAATCTTTTGAATGTAAAACATTTTTGTGAACTACTGAAAATATATAAGACAAATGTTAGAACAATATGTGATCAATATATTTCATGATTGTTTTGTGAATATGTCTATTTCTTATTTATTCTGTGTTGATGTATGTGTATACATGTGTGAAATTAATACATGTTTATGTTTACCTTGCTGAATATAACCTGCTTTACATCATTTTGTAATTTTTAATTATGAATGGTGTATATCATTGACTAAGGGTTATGACTTCTCCAAATAGGGGGAGATTGTTGGGTACATTGGTTAAATGTACCTGATTTGAAGAAGCCTCACCCAACTCAATGATATACATCATAATGTATTTGATGTATGTTGAGTTTACTTGTGCAGGTTAAGTAATCACTGGACTGAAGCAAAAAGTTTCTAAGTGCATGTGTCGATACCCAGAGGGAAAGTGTCGACACTTAAGAAGGCTTGTGTCGACACCCACACAAGCAGTGTCGACACTTGGAGTCATTGTGTTGACACCTGGGATGCAGAGTCGACACCAGACAGAAAGTGTCGACACAAGGAGCTGTGTCGACACTCAGTAAAGAAAAGTGCAGACAGAAAGTGTCGACACAAGGAGCTGTGTCGACACCCAGTAAAGCTATGTCTACACCAGAAAGTGTCGACACTTGGAGCTGTGTCGACACTCAGCAAATGTCAGCAGAGACTAAGTTAAAGTGTCGACACCCAGAACTATGTGTCGACACAACAAGAAGAGTCAGCACTTGAAGAAAGTGTCGACACCAAAAACAAAGTGTCGACACTCAACAGAAGAGTCAACACATGAAGTAAGTGTCGACACCTAGAACAATGTGTCGACACTCAGCTGAAGACTCTACACTTGAAGAAAGTGTCGACACAAGGAGCTGTGCCGACACTTAGTAAAGAACAGAATTATCAACAAAATGTTCTAAGTACAAGTGTCGACACTAAGGGAATGTGTCGACACTCAGCTGAAGTCTCGATAGAAGAATCAAGTGTCGACACAAGGAGCTGTGTCGACACTTAGCAAGTATCAACATAGAAGACTATGTGTCGACACCAAGAAGCAGTGTCGACACTTAACAGATTCAACACAAGAAGATGTGTCGACACAAAGGAGATGTGTCAACACTTAGAAGAATACAGCTAAAGATAGAAGATCAAGTACTTGTGTCAACACTCAATTTCAGTGTCGACACCTGAAGAAGAATCTGTGTCGAGACATACAAGGAGTTGTGTCGACACCTTGTAGACTTGTGTCGACACTTACACAGCATGTGTCGACACTTGGACTATAAGTGTCGACACTTAAAGACAGAAAGTCTCGACACTTTCAGACAGTTAAAGATTTTCAAGAAATGACTGGATGACTTGACAGCTGCCGTTCCAGCCGGTCTACAGCACCTGTCAGAGATGTCAGAAGACAGTTATGAACCGGACCAGCCGGTTATCATGAAGAAGGCCTATAAATAGGCACCTACAGTTTACAGAAACGAGAGTTCAGTTTGTTGAAAAACAAGTTGTTAAAGTGGTACATAGAGTATCAACACAAGAAGATCTTGCAGTCGAAGTGCAGATCTAAGAAGTTGGAGAGAGAGGGCTCCATCCAAGAAATCAGCCTTTGGAACTAGGCTGAGAAGAAGGGTTCAGATTTATTCTGAATTTTAAGTGCCAGAGGTCAAGGAACAACTGCAGAAGGATTCATTCTTATTCAGTTCTACTTTCAAGAAGTTTTGAAGAAAGCTAAGTCAGATTGGATCCAGCTGAGTTCTTCCAATAACTCATCAAGAAACTCTCAACTCCCCTCTCTTGTTTCTGAGTTGTAGAGTTAATATTTGTAAAATCATTTTAACTTGTAGGATCTTTTGGATCTGAGTGAATTGTAAGCATGTATTTATAAAGGCTGAGGGTAGGGCTTTTGGCCTGAGTGTAGGAGATTGAAATCTCTGAGTGTAGGCCTTGTTGGCTGAGTGTAGGCCTTGTTGGCTGAGTGTAGGCCTTGATTGGCTGAGTGTAGGCCTTTGTGGCTGAGTGTAGGCTTTGGGAAAAGCTGAGTTGTAAGGCCTTGGGCCTGAGGAGTAGGAACCAATTTGGGTTCTGAGACAGTGGAGAAGTTTGGCCGAATCTAGTACACTGCTAGATAGGCGAAGGGGGAAAGTGGATGTACCCAAAGCTTGGGGAACCACTATAAATCACTGTGTCTGATGTGCTGTGATTGTTATTTGTTGTGTATGCTTTGTTATTGTTGTGCAAAAGTAGTTAGAAATTTGTGATATAACTGATTGCTGTCATTAAAGTTCAAAAAGGATTAGGTCACCTATTCACCCCCCCCCCTCTAGGTGTTTAGGTACCATATCTTTCAGGCACATCCTGTGGTGCCACAACCATGCTTCCTCTTCTTCTTCGGTCCTCGCGAGACACACAGTCTCCTTGGCATCCATCCTCAGCTTGAAGAGACGATTCGTCATCATCTTCACTTTTACTACCTCTCTTCCTTGATGGTCCTTCATGACCAAGGATCCATCCTTCAACAGCACGCAGTACCCTTTCTCCACCCGCTGCCCAAGGCTTAAGATGTTACTCTTCATGTCTGGTACATAGAACACGTCATTTAAGTGCACCTCCTTCCCATTCAAGGTGACCGCTATCACTCCTCTTCCTTCCACCGATATCTTTGAGGCGTCTCCAAAACCGACCTTACCGCCATTTGGTTCGAGGTTTGTGAACAGTTCCTTCTCTCCACACATGTGGTTGCGAGCTCCGGTATCCAAATACCATACATCGTTCCTTCCACCTTCAGCTCCTTTGTAGGTTAGGAACATCATCGGATCACCACCGGTGTTGCTTGCTTCAGCATAATGGTTGGCTTCTCCTCCCTTGGAGTCCAACAATCATAGCTCATATGCTCAAACTTGTTACAGTTGTAACATTGTATTTGAGACATATCGCATCTACCTCTTCCTTAACCTCTTCCTTGGCCTCTACCTTGGCCTCTTCCTCCTGCATCTTGCCTCCAACCTTGAGGTTGTTCCGCCTCTCTCTGGTGGTACTGGTTCATTCCTTAATCTCTTCCTCCTCTTCTTCCTCTACCTCTTCCTTGGTAGCCTTGGCCACGCTGGCCTCCTCCTCTTTCAGAGCTCTCTCCAAAGTTCAACTGTGACTGGAGTGCTTTACCCAAGCCACTTGACTCCTCCTCGTCTTGCAACATGCGGTACGTACTCGTGAGCTTGTAGCGAGCCAACAAGTTCATCTACCGTCATCATGGTGAGATCTTTCGACTCCTCAATCGCCACTACCACATTTCGAAACTTCTTTGACATAGAGCGCATGAGCTTCTCCATGAAGCTTATGTCATCTGTTGTCTCTTCATTCCTCTTCATCTCATTCGTGAGCGTCCGCAGACGGGTCACGTAGCCATCAACCTTCTCTGAGCTCTGCATCTTTGTTACTTCGTACTGGGCTCGAAGGGATTGCAGCTTCACCTTCTTAGCCTTATCTACTCCTTGCATGGAGCGTTGCAATATCTCTCATGCTTCCTTTGAGGTTCCAGCATCTGATATCTTCTCAAATGTTGCTTCGTCTACACCTTGGTATAGTAAGAACAACGCCTTCTTATCTCTCTTCTTGGACTCCCTCAACGCCGTCCTCTGAGCGTTAGTCAATGCCGCTTCTGCTTCTGCAGTAAGCTCTTCATAGCCGTCCTCAACTACCTCCCATAGCTCCTTCGAGGCGAGCAACACCTTCATTTGGATACTCCAATTTCCATAATTGGTCTTCGTCAATTTGGGGACTTGCCCCGCATGACACCTCCCATCTCCATCTTCTTTCGTCACTTAACATTCCGAACAACTTCCCGGGGGTCTAACCTAGCTCTGATACCACTTGTTGGAACACGTGAATGGGCTCCCGCACACACCACAACTCCTTATGCAAACCCACTTCAAAAGTAGCCGGCGGACCAACTTTGCGAGACCGCCAAGTCGCGCGGTTACTAACCCAGCGAGACGTCTCTCTGGCCGGCGAGACCGAGTGCACTTGGCGAGAGCACCACCTGCGAGACTACTCCTCACTCGCGGCTAGATCACCCAACTCGCGCGGCGAGATCAAACTACTCGCGCGACAACCACGCCAACGAGCTTCTACTCGCTTGGCGAGTTCTCCAACGGGCTGCTTCCCTCTCGCGAGCTGCAACCAGGCGAGCGGGCACGACGAGATCAACTCGGCGAGTACACTACTCGCCCGACAACCTCCTCTTGCCGCGCGGCTAGAAAAACACACACACTTCTGCTAGCACTGCAGTGCTCCTATCTCAAAATGAAAACACGAAAATGGGAAGGAAATTTCACTATCTCATCAATCTTTAAAAGAACTACATACATGCTTATTTATAGGCTAACCCAACAAATAATAAACGGACACATGGCATAGCATTAAATGTCACTCTTAACCACTATCTTCTTGTATTAAATGTAAAACAACATATAATTAAAAACTCAAATAACTCATAAAACTTGTTGACCAGGTCAACAAAGTCAAAGTCCAACAGAAGCTTACTAAAAATAACAGATTCTGAACAACAAAAATTGTTTTTTTGTCATGTGTGAAGTTAAAATTAAAGTACTCAGAGACTGCTGATTATAAAACTCAAAACATGAAAGTTATAGAGGTAAAATTAAACTACAATAGTGTCTATAATGTGCATGTTCTAATTCTGCTTCGAAGAGCTCCAAAATGGGGGATGAAGTTTGCTAAAAATAACAATTTTGAACAAAACAGCATGTTGAAGCCAAAAATGGCCTCTGTAGAGTTCGGGATCCCTAGAAAGGGGTGACCACACACCTACTACACTCAAGAGAACGTCACGGACCAAAGGATCAAGAAGCTAGGAACAGACCCTCGGCTCGGCGCGGAGGTCCCACCTCACACCCGGAAGGCTACCTGAGCACTTCCCCTCCCTAGCCACTGCTCGAGCTAGGGTGCCTTGGAGGAGCTTGAAAGAAATTGTATCTAATCACCTAGAAGGGGGGTGAATAGGTGACTTAATCTTTTTAAACTTTTAGGCAGATTATATCACAGATTTATAACTACTTCTTCACAGCAATCAATCAGCAATCACAGAATAAAGCATGCATACAGTGAACACACAGATTTATAGTGGTTCCCCAAGGTTTGGGTACATCCACTTTCCCCCTTCGCCTATCTAGTAGAGTACTAGATTCGGCCAAACTGCTCCACTAAACCTCAGATCCTCAGATCTTACACTCAGAACCCCAAATGGTTCCTACAGCTCAGAGTGATCCCACTCCTACAACTCAGACTCAACAGCCCTACCACTCAGTCTTCTCAAAGACCTACACTCAGTCACAAGGCCTACACTCAGAGATATGAATCTCCTACACTCAGGCACACAGGCTCTACCACTCAGCCTTTATAATTGCAGGCTTACAACTCAGATCCTTAAGGATCCTACAAGAAATTAAGAATACAATGTATATACCTACAACTCTAAATAAGAGAGAAGAGTTGACAGGTTCTTGATGAGTTCTTGAAAGAACTCTGCTGAGATCAACCTCACTTGGCTTTCTTCAAAGCTTCTTGAATGTAGAACACAATAGGGTTGATACTCACTGCAGCTGATCTTCAATCACTGCAACTTAAGTTTCAGATCTCAATCTGTAACCTTCTTCACAGCCAGGTTCCAACTGTAACGCCCCGAAACTCAAAGGAGCAAAGGGGGACGTTTTGGGCCAGTTTGAATTCTGGCTGCAGGCACACGGCCAGGGACACGGGCGTGTCCCAGGGCGTGTCAAGCCTGTGTCGACACTAAGACGGGAAGTCGACACTTTGGTCTCGACATTGTGTCGAGACTGGGCACACGGCCTGCGACACGGGCGTGTCGCAGGGCGTGTCGACCCGTGTCGACGATCGTCCCGGGGAGTCGACGATATTCGCTCGACGATGCGTCGAGAGTGGGCACACGGCCTGCGACACAGGCGTGTCGACTCGTGTCGACACTCGTCCCGGAAGTCGACGAATCTTGCTCGACGATCGTCGAGACAAGGCACACGGTCTAGGACACGGGCGTGTCCGAGGCCGTGTCGAGTGTGGAGACCGTGTACACGGCCCTGGAGCCCAGGCGTGTCAAGGTGACACGGGCAAGGACACGTGCGTGTCCTAGAACCCGTGCAGTGCTCGGGTTGATTTTGGGGGAAAATGATGGGGTACACGGCCGGCCAGACGGTCGTGTCAGGTGGAACACGGGCATGTCAGCTCGAACACGAGCGTGTTCGATACCCGTGTGAGGTTCCAGGTGATTCGATTTTGACGGCGAATGAGGCACACGGCCCTGGACACGGGCGTGTGTCAGGCCGTGTTCGGTCCAGATTGGGCATTTCAGCCCCGAATCGAAGCCGTTCATTTCTTTAACTGAAGATCCAACGGCTGGGGGTTGTTCCTGAAGGGATGTACCCGTGAATGGACTTGGAAAACCCTTACTTTTCTTAACTTCTCATCTTTCTAAAACCTTAGAGAGAGAGGAGAGCCAAGGGAGGAAGAAGGAGCTAGATCCCGCCATTGGAGGAGTTTCGGAGCTCCGAATCGCGAGCCGACTCCGGATCCACGGAGGCAACGCTAGTGCGGTGGTTTTCATCCGATTACTTTTCCATGGCGCCAAAGAGGAACGCAAGGGTAACGATCCTCATCTTGAGCATGAGTAGCTCTCTTTCTTTGCATAGGAAGCCCGCTCTCGCGAGTTTGCGGAGAGTTGGAGGCGTTCATTCGGGTAGATATGTGAAGTCCCCGTTGTTTAGAGTCCGTAAGCGAGAACGGACATAGGCATGATGTGTGAAGCCTACCCGGACATGTTGGTCTGGATCGGTGATGTTGCATTGCATAAATGCCGGAGAAGACTCCGTGCTATGGTTTGTTTTTCGGGTTTTCTACGCGGCAGATTGCAGCAGGGAGCCTTGGGGACTAACCCAAAGGTGCACCCGGAAAACTGGGCGGATACGAGATCTTGCCAACATGGAGGCCTGAGAGCTAACTTGAACATAACCGAGTTATGTGAAATTGTGTGACGAAAATGGGACTCGGGAGAAGTTTGACCTGCGCAAATGGCTTAAATTGTCGTTGCGACGTGAGCACGGGTTAGATGGAACCGTACCCATATATATGTCGTTCGGGTTAAAGAGACCTAAGGTTACGTGGCACTTGCCGTTGGCATAGATGGGAGTCTTCGGCAGTCAATGGCTTAAATTGACATGACCCATGCCGGGAAAACAAATTGCTCATATGTTTGGCCGTCAAAGTGGCGGTGGTGCGTCCGGAATGTCCATGGCTTTAACTGACGTGACATCGACCGGTTCACCGAGAATGTGCCCTGAGTGCACGGGGTGTGTGGCCTTGTGAGCCTACGCCTGTGATGAAATGAATGTTATTATATTGCTCGCTTGTGCTAATAAAACTGCAGGGAAGGAGCATTGCCGCCCCGAGTTGGGGGCGGGATCGTTATAATTTGGTCAGCATTGCTGACCGTTGCCTTTTTGTTTGCCACCGTGCGGTGGTTATGTTGCTTGCAGGTGCTGCTGGACCAAGCGGTCAATAGCGGGCTAAAGCCCAAATTGCGAAGCCGGCCCTTGAAGGCCCAACTGGAGTGTTTACTGCTTTATTCATGTGTGACCGGCCTGCGTGCCGTGGTTTGTATATCATGTAACATTAAGTAAACCTTTTTGTAAGGCCTTAAGGCCAGTACGGGTGTATGTGCTTCATTCCTGGTTGGCTATTCTAGTGGACATTCATGCTTTAGTGCTGGGTTCTTTATTTTCAACTTAAACTGCTTCCGCTAGAATGCTCTGTGTAGGACGTTATGATTAGTTAGATGGTTTCCATTGAGTAACCACCCGGTCTGTCTGTGGTATATGGCGTCGGGCCCCGGTCGGACCTACTGCTATATGCTATGCGACGGATAGGGGGTGTTACAATTTGGTATCAGACTACTGGTTTTGGTCGGGCTTAAGGGAATTCGTGGACGAATTCTTTTTAAGGGGTGGTGAGCACATTGTGTGCGTCATCGTAATAACAGTAAAAAGAACCCATGAATGTCCACTTAGGAATGAAAATACTCGTGTTTGAGGAACCTGCGTGTTCCTATAATTGCTGTTCGCAATTTTATTTGGTCGCTTAACGGTGTTTTGTACCACTATAGGTGACCGGAAGCGGTGCTGGACAGCCAGAATGTCCGGTTTCTGAGGAGCATAGTGCACCCGGTGAGGTGTTTGAGCCTCCTCCTTCGTATGAAACCGTTAGAAGGATCGTAGAAGCGGTGTTCGCTGTGACGGGTGCACAGCTTGGAGGAAATGTACAACCCTGCGCCCCTGTTGTGGCTTCAACGCCGGTGGGCGTGATGCAGCAGATGACCTTTGGTAGACCATTGGGGCAGCAGCTGAATATGCATTTAGTGCAGGGAGCGCACACAGTTGAGGAATATTTGCAAGCATTTCTTCTGATAAGTCGCTACCCATGCTTCGAGTTGGATAACAAACAAGCTACAGTCGATAGATTTTATAATGGTCTGCGTGTCGAGTTACGAGTTCTACTGCTAGGACCAAAGTTATTGGGATTCCGAGCCTTGGTGGAATCAGCTAGATCTTTGGAGGCAGATCTGAGGAAGACCCTCCCGATGCCAGCGACCATGGTATCGAACTATACAAACCCCATAAGAGCTGCATCCGGCAGAATGCTGGAGAAAGGGGCTATGAAATCGACTAGTAAAGCTACTTACACTTGTCATACTTGTGGAAAGAAAGGGCACTTTGCCCGAGACTGTTGGAATGGTGCTCGGAAGGGTAAGAAAGCTATGTCAGGAGCAGTCAAGGATGTTAGTGCAAAGGAAACGGCATTCAAAGTGCCGAACACCTCAAAGTCTGTATATCGTAAATGATATAAGAAGCATAGGACTTCGGGTTCAGCTCCTTCTAGTGCTTCTGGGGCGACTACGGGTCAGACCCCGGGCACATGTTTCAACTGTGGGGAGCCGGGGCATTATGCTCGTGAGTGCCTAAAGCCCTGGAGGAAGCACGTCGTCGTGACGACAGGTATGGTTTAAAGATAGTTTTGCCTTAAACACTTGTCGCCCTTGTGCATGTTAGCTTAGAACTATTTGTGCTAAGCTTTGTTGTGACTTTACTTTATCTGCGAGAGCACCGTTCGTTTAGGGAGCTTCGCATTCCTTTATTAGGAATTATATTGTGCATTGGAGTACCTCCTTCGATGGTAAAAGACAAATTGGATGCGTTATAGTCCAATGGTGCTCATTGTGCGCGGGTAGACGTTGTTGCGCTTAGTTTTGGATTGGGAATCAGGAGTTCGATTTGCAAGCGTCGTTACTTCCGTTGGTGGAGTTCGACGTTATATTTGGTATGGAATGGCTCTCGGAGCAGCAAGCCAATATAGATGCGGTAGCAAGGAAGTCAAGCTGGGAGCAAGTCGTGAGATGACCTTTACGGGCTCGAAGAGGTCGAGCAAGACGTTGGCGTCTGCTCTTCAGGTGGTGAAGGCGGTTCGTGCCGGAGCAGAACTGTTCTTTACACTAGTAGAGGTTGCAAAGCCGAAGCCCACATTGGATTGTATTTCAGTGGTATCGGAATACCCTGATGTGTTCCCTAGAGATCTTCCTGGAGCCCCGCCTCGACAGGAGATAAATTTCATGTTTGAGCTAGTACCAGGTGCAAAGCCTGTGTCACGCTCTCCATATCGGCTAGCGCCTAAGGAAATGGCGGAGCTCAAGGTGCAACTTCTAAAAGTTGTTGGAGCAAGGGTATGTGCGTCCAAGTCCTTCGCCTTGGAGCGCACCGACCCTCTTTAGTAAGAAGAAGAACAGAAGCTTGAGGCTATGTATTAATTATCGGGAGCTCAACAAGTTGACGGCAAAGAACAAGTACCCAATCCCAAGGATCGATGATCTTTGTGATCAGTTGGTCGGGCCAACGGCGTACTCTAAAGTAGTTAAGGGAGAGTGATATCCCTATGATAACGTTCAGTACAGGATACGGACGCTACGAGTTTAGGGTCATGTCGTTTGGGCTGACTAATGCGTTGTCAGTGTTCATGGATTTGATGAACAGGACTTTCAGGGAGTACTTGGACCATTTCGTGATCGTCTTCATCGACGATATTTTGGTGTACTCGCAAAGTGAGGAAGATCACTTCAGGCATCTTCATTTGGTGTTGGAGACGCTAAGGAGAAATCAGTTGTGTGCCAAGTTCTCGAAGTGCGAGTTTTGGCTATCCTCAGTGGCGTTCCTCGGACATATAGTAAGTGGAGAGGGTATTGCTGTGGATCCGGCGAAGATTGTTGCGATGCGGGAGTGGCCTGAGCTTTATACGGTACGGTAGCGGAAGTCCGGAGTTTTCTGGGGCTTGCCGGCTAATACAGGCGCTTCGTAGAGAACTTCTCGCGGATAGCGTTACCCCTCACTACTTTGACGAGGAAGGAGCAGAAGTTCTTTTGGACGCCGGAGTGCGCGCGAACTTTTGAGGAGTTGTAATGTCGGTTGACCACGGCGCCAGTGCTGACTTCGCCGAGTGGGACCGAAGGCTATGAGATTTAATAGCGATGCTTCGGGCAGCGGGTTGGGTTGCGTACTACTGCAACACGAAAGTGTAATAGCGTATGGCGCGAGACAGCCAAAAGTGCACGAGAGGAACTATCCGGTCCATGACCTGTTGTTAGTGGCCGTGAGTTTTAGACTTGAAGCTGTGGAGGCATTATTTGTACGGTATGACGATGGATATCTACGCCGATCACAAGAGCGTGAAGTATCGATTGGTCAGAAGGATCTAACTTTGCGGCAGCATAGGTGGATGGAGTTCTTGGGAGACTATACATTCAAGATCCACTACGCGCCTGATAAAGGGAATGCGGTTGCTGACGCGGTGAGTCGCCGAGCCCCAGCTCAAGCCAATTGGCTATCGGTGCATGATGAGCGGTTGGTGCGAGAGTTGGAGGCGTTGGAGATTGTTTATGTGGACAAGCAATCAAGTGCTGAAGCAGTTCTGAATTGGACTGAAGTCCAATATGTCCTGGCTGATCGTATTCGGCAGGCTTAGGATATGAATGCTCATATGAAGCAGTCCGTGGTAGAGACTCTGGATGGGTCAAATTCCCAATTCGTCGTGGAGGACGGATTGCTTTGGAAAGACGGTCGTCTGTGCGTCCCAAGTGTGGGCAATTTACGGGTGGAGTTGTTGTACGAGGCACACTATACCAAGTACTCGATTCACCCGGGGAGCACAAAGATGTACCGTGATGTTAAGAAACTGTTTTGGTGGTCGGGTTTGAAGAAAGGTGTGGCGCTATGTGTAGCGAAGTGCCGAACTTGCACCTTGGTGAAGGCAGAGTGCCAAAAGCCGGGAGGATCTCTTAACTCCCTGCCTATTCCGGATTGAAAATTCGACGACAGCTCTATGAACTTTGTGCACGGTTTGCCAAGGTCGCAAAAGGAGAACGACGCCATTTGGGCGGTCGTAGATCAGTTGTCGAAGGTGTCGCATTTTATTCCGCATAGGAAGGACGATCCGGTGGAGAAGTTGGCAAAGCTTTAGGTGGATAACATAGTACGACTTCATGGTGTGCCCCGCAGCATCATGAGTGACCGAGATGGGCGGTTCACGTCCAATGATTGGAGGCTGATGCAGCAAATGTTGGGAACAAAGCTGAAATTCAGCACAGCCTTCCATCCGCAAACGGATGGGCAGACCGAGAGGGTCAATAGAACCATGGAAGACATGCTTCGCATGTGTATCTTGGATTTTGGAAAGCAATGGGAAGACCACCTATATTTGGTGGAGTTCGCATACAACAACAGCTACCAAGCGAGTATTCAGATGGCGCCTTTCGAGGCCCTATATGGTAGGAAATGTCGCACGCCGTTGTCTTGGTTAGAAACGGGTGAGTCAAAGTTGTATAAGCGATCGGAAGTGGATGATGCTACTTCTTTGGTGAGAACCATTCGTGAGAGGTTGCTTATCGCTCAGGACCGGCAAGCAAAGTACTATAATGCCAAGCACAGGAACGTGGAGTTCGCTGTGGGTGATTATGTATACTTAAAGATCAAGCCGTTCAAGGGTGTCTCGCGGGTGCGGCGATTGAAAAAGCTAAGCCCGAGGTAACTTGGACCGTTTGATGTTCTGGAGCGAGTTGGTGAAGCAGCCTATCGGTTGAAGCTTTCAGTGGAGCTTAGTGGTTTACACGATGTATTCCATATTTCGGTGCTTCGGAAGGCGGTGCAAGAGCCTACGCAAGTGATCGCGGTTGATCAAGTGCCGGTGGATAGTGGGCTAACGACAAAGGTCAAGCCCGTGCGGATCGAGGACTCGGAGGTCAAGTGGCTACGCAATAAAGAGATCAGGATGGTCAAGGTCCGGTGGGACAATTGCGGTCGTGAGGAGCTCTCTTGGGAGCGAGAGCAGACTATGCTTGACGAGTATCCGGAGTTGTTCCGCTCAGGTACAAAATTTGGTTTTGTACATGTCTTTCCGTTATGTAATTTTGTGGGCGAAATTCTTTTAAGAGGGGGAGAGTTGTAACGCCCCGAAACTCAAAGGAGCAAAGGGGGACGTTTTGGGCCAGTTTGAGTTCTGGCTGCAGGCACACGGCCAGGGACACGGGCGTGTCCCAGGGCGTGTCAAGCCTGTGTCGACATTTAGACGGGAAGTCGACACTTTGGTCTCAACATTGTGTCGAGACTGGGCACACGGCCTGCGACACGGGCGTGTCGCAGGGCGTGTCGACCCGTGTCGACGATCGTCCCGGGGAGTCGACGAGATTCGCTCGACGATGCGTCGAGAGTGGGCACACGGCCTGCGACATGGGCGTGTCGCAGGGCGTGTCGACCCGTGTCGACACTCATCCCGGAAGTCGACGAATCTTGCTCGACGATCGTCGAGACAAGGCACACGGCCTAGGACACGGGCGTGTCCGAGGTCGTGTCGAGTGTGGAGACCGTGTACACGGCCATGGAGCCCAGGCGTGTCAAGGTGACACAGGCAAGGACACGGGCGTGTCCTAGAACCCGTGCAGTGCTCGGGTTGATTTTGGGGAAAAATGATGGGGTACACAGCCGGCCACACAGCCGTGTCAGGTGGAACACTGGCGTGTCAGCTCGAACACGGGCGTGTTCGATACCCGTGTGAGGTTCCAGGTGATTCGATTTTGATGGCGAATGAGGCACACGGCCCTGGACACGGGCGTGTGCCAGGCCGTGTTCGGTCCAGATTCGGCATTTCAGCCCCGAATCGAAGCCGTTCATTTCTTTAACTGAAGATCCAACGGCTGGGGGTTGTTCCTGAAGGGATATACCCGTGAATGGACTTGGAAAACCCTTACTTTTCTTAACTTCTCATCTTTCTAAAACCTTAGAGAGAGAAGAGAGCCAAGGGAGGAAGAAGGAGCTAGATCCCGCCATTGGAGGAGCTTCGGAGCTCCGAATCGCGAGTCGAATCCGGATCCACGGAGGCAACGCTAGTGCGGTGGTTTTCATCTGATTACTTTTCCATGGCGCCAAAGAGGAACGCAAGGGTAACGATCCTCATCTTGAGCATGAGTAGCTCTCTTTCTTTGCATAGGAAACCCGCTCTCGCGAGTTTGCGGAGAGTTGGAGGCGTTCCTTCGGGTAGATATGTGAAGTCCCCGTTGTTTAGAGTTCGTAAGCGAGAACGGACATAGGCATGATGTGTGAAACCTACCCGGACATGTTGCTCTGGATCGGTGATGTTGCATTGCATAAATGCCGGAGAAGACTTCGTGCTATGGTTTGTTTTTCGGGTTTTCTACGCGGTAGATTGCAGCAGGGAGCCTTGGGGACTAACCCAAAGGTGCACCCGGAAAACTGGGCGGATACGAGATCTTGCCAACATGGAGGCCTGAGAGCCAACTTGAACATAACCGAGTTATGTGAAATTGTGTGACGAAAATGGGACTCGGGAGAAGTTTGACCTGCGCAAATGGCTTAAATTGTCGTTGCGACGTGAGCACGGGTTAGATGGAACCGTACCCATATCTATGACATTCGGGTTAAAGAGACCTAAGGTTACGTGGCACTTGCCGTTGGCATAGATGGGAGTCTTCGGCGGTCAATGGCTTAAATTGACGTGACCCATGCCGGGAAGACAAATTGCTCATATGTTTGGCCGTCAAAGTGGCGGTGGTGCGTCCGGAATGTCCGTGGCTTTAACTGACGTGACATCGACCGGTTCACCGAGAATGTGCCCTGAGTGCACGGGGTGTGTGGCCTTGTGAGCCTACGCCTGTGATGAAATGAATGCTATTATATTGCTCGTTTGTGCTAATAAAACTGCAAGGAAGTAGCATTGCCGCCCCGAGTTGGGGGCGGGATCGTTATAATTTGGTCAGCATTGCTGACCGTTGCCTTTTTGTTTGCCACCGTGCGGTGGTTATGTTGCTTGCAGGTGCTGCTGGACCAAGCGGTCAATAGCGGGCTAAAGCCCAAATTGCGAAGCCGGCCCTTGAAGGCCCAACTGGAGTGTTTACTGCTTTATTCATGTGTGACCGGCCTACGTGTCGTGGTTTGTAAATCATGTAACATTAAGTAAACCTTTTTGTAAGGCCTTAAGGCCAGTACTGGTGTATGTGTTTCATTCCTGGTTGGTTATTCTAGTGGACATTCATGCTTTAGTGCTGGGTTCTTTATTTTCAACTTAAACTGCTTCCGCTAGAATGCTCTGTGTAGGACGTTATGATTAGTTGGATGGTTTCCATTGAGTAACCACCCGGTCTGTCTGTGGTATATGGCGTCGGGCCCCGGCCGGACCTACTGCTATATGCTATGCGACGGATAGGGGGTGTTACACCAACGGCTGACTTCTTGGAAGGAGCTCTCTCTCTCCAACTACTTAGATCTTCACTTGATTTGATTCTTCAATGAATAGCTAGATCTTCTTCTTTGATTGTTGATCAATCTCTTGTTGTTAATCAATGCTTCTTCTGTTGACAGAATATGCCTTTATATAGGCTTCCTTCATGGTGACCGGCTGATCCGGTTTCTAACAGCTTTCTGACAACTCTGACAGTTGTAGTAGACCGGCTGGAATGGCAGCTGTCAAGTCATCCAGTCACTTCTTGAAATATCTGTAACTGTCTGAAAGTGTCGAGATAGTCTGTTTTTAAGTGTCGACACTTACAGACTAAGTGTCGACACAAGTAGACTAAGTGTCGACACTAGCCTTCAAGGTATCGACACAACTCCTTGTGTTGTAGAATTTACTTCGCGACACAGCTTCTTCAATATGTGTCGACACTGATATTATGTGTCAACACAACTCCTTGTTCTTCAGTACATAGTTGATTTCTTGTAAGTGTCGACACAACTCATTTGTGTCGACACATCTTCTTGTGTTGAACTTGTTTAGTGTCGACACATCTTCTTGGTGTCGACACATGTCTTCTGTGTTGATACTTGCTGAGTGTCGACACAGCTCCTTGTGTCGACACATTCTTCTTCTGTTGAGACTTTGGCTGAGTGTCGACACTTCTCCTTTGTGTCGACACTTGTACTTAGAATTTGTTGAACTTTGCTGAGTGTTGACACAACCTCCTAGTGTCGACACTTTCTTCATGTATTGAGTCTTCTGCTGTGTGTCGACACATTCTTTATTATGTCGGCACTTTCTTCATATGTTGAGTCTTCTGCTGTGTGTCGACACATTCTTCATTATGTCGACACTTATACTTAGACTCAGTTTAAATTTGCTGAGTGTCGACACAGCCTCCAAGTGTCGACACTTTCTGATGTTGACAAAGTTCCTCTGGGTGTCGACACTGCTTCTAAGTGTCGACACTTCTTCACTAGATATTTCTTCAATGAGTGTTGACACAGCATGTATGTGTCGACACTTTCCTTCTGGTGTCGACTCTGCATCCCTGATGTCGACACAATAACTCCAAGTGTCGACACTGCTTCTCTAGGTGTCGACACAAGTCTTCTTAAGTGTCGACACTTTTCTTCTGGGTGTCGACACATGGACTTAGAAACTTTTCAGCTTTCCCTGCAAATACTTAACCTGCACAACTAAACTCAAAACACATCAAATACATTTTGATGTATATCATTGAGTAGGGTGAGGCTTCTTCAAATCAGGTACATTTAAACCAATGTACCCAACAGAGCTCTCTCTACTATACCAAGAAGAAGCTAAGGGAGGAGGAAGCAAGGAAAAAGTCCCTCTCCAAAGGCACCCAAGGGGGTCTATTTATAGTTTTCCCAAGTCCTGGAGGGAAAATGCCTGAAATACCCCTACGCCAAATATGCCTCGGGCCAATGGAAAACAGCCACGTCGGGGGGTAAAGAGGTAATCCCTCCCCAGAGGGTAAGATGGTAAAATCATGGTCCATATAGGTCTAGGGGGAGGAGGGCGAACCCTCCACGGGCTAGCCGCCTGGGACGAGAGGGCTGGCCGCCCGGTCTCGCCCTGCGGGCTCTCCGCCTGGGGCGAGAGGGCTGGCCGCCCGGTCTCGCCCCGCGGGCTCGCCGTCTGGGGCGAGAGGGCTGGCCGCCCGGTCTCGCCCCGCGGGCTAGCCGCCTGGGGCGAGAGGGCTGGACGCCCGGCCTCGCCCCGCGGGCTCGTCGCCTGGGGCGAGAGGGTCGGCTGCCCCGTCTCGCCCCACGGGCTCGCCGCCTGGGGCGAGAGGGCCGGCTGCCCCGTCTCGCCGCGCGGGCTCGCCGCCTATGGTGAGAGGGCTGGCCGCCCTGTCTCGCCCCGCGGGCTCGCCGCCTGGGGTGATAGGACTGGCCGCCCGGTCTCGCCCCGCGGGCTCGCCGTCTGGGGCGAGAGGCCCGGCTGCCCCGTCTCGCCTCGCGGGATCGCCCCCTAGGGCGAGAGGGCCAGCTGCCCCGTCTCGCCCCGCGGGCTCGCCGCTAGGGGCGAGAGGGCCGGCTGCCCCGTCTCGCCCCGCGGGCTCGCCGCTAGGGGCGAGAGGGATGGCCGCCAGGTCTCGCCCCGCGAGCTCGCCGCCTGGGGCGAGAGGGCTGGCCACCCGGTCTCGCCCCGCGAGCTCGCCGCCTGGGGCGAGAGGGCTGGCCACCCGGTCTCGCCCTGCGGGCTCGCCGCCTGGGGCGAGAGGGTCGGCTGCCCCGTCTCACCTCGCGGGCTCGCCGCCTAGGGAGAGAGGGCTGGCCTCCCGGTCTCGCCCTGCGGGCTAGCCTCCTGGTCTCGCCCTGCGGGCTAGCCGCCTGGGGCGAGACCGCTGGCCGCCTGGTCTCGCCCCTGCCCAAGGCCAGGGTGTCGGGGCCGGGATCCTGGTCTCTAGCCAGTCCCGCCATCCCACCTCGCACCAAGCAAGCCAGGGGGGTGCCGCCCATCTTGCCGCACCCGCTCCTCTAAAGGGCCCGGGGGACGATGCCGATTCTTCCTCCCCATACTAGTATATTTCCAAGCTATAGCCAAAATTGGCCACCGAGAGTGCAAAATCTCCAAAAAGCTTTAAAACGTGTTTGCCTTATTTGGGGCCCACTCTCCGCGAATACGGGGTTGTACACAATCCCCGTTCTTTTCGAGGTTGGCACAAGCTCGGAAAGAAATGTCCAACCCAACGTATTCGCTGAGTGTAATTTGTAGAAAGTAGCGAATAAGAAAGAACAAACTGATAGACTTTTGAATAATTGAAGTTTTATTATCCAAAAAAGATATCATTTACAAAGGTATGACCTCCCTTATATAGAATGGAGGAGATATGAGAGAGTATAAACAAACAATGTGGGACTAAACATTTACAGGGCAGAGCGGCTAGAAATAAAGGAGACCGCACAGGCCGCGCGGCTAGTCAGATGGGTTAACCGCACGGCACCTCCAGCAGGATAAGAACAGGCCGCACTGAGAGTCCGATAGACCTCCCGGTCTCCAAGCACCAGAGGAGACCGCCAGACCGCTCGGTCAACAAACCGCCAGACAAGACCGCAAGGCCGCCCGGTCTAATACTTCAACACTCCCCCTCAAGCTGGAGCATAGATATCAATCATGCCCAGCTTGTCACAAATGTGGAAGAAGGAAGTAGAGACCGGCTTGGTGAAGATATCTGCCAATTCCTTGTCATAGGTGACAAATGGAGTACAAATCTGTTTCTTCAAAATCTCTTCTCGAATGAAGTGACAGTCAACCTCTATGTGCTTTGTTCTCTCATGGAAGACCGGATTCCTGGATATGTATATAGCGGCCTTGTTGTCACAGAACATAGGAAGAGGATAGTCATATACCTCGCCCAGGTCAAGCATGAGAGCCCGCAACCATTTTAACTTACACGTGGTTGACGCCATACTCCGGTATTCGGCTTCTGCACTGGATCTGGAGACAACGGACTGTTTCTTGCTCTTCCAACTCACAAGATTACCTCCAACAAAGGTACAAAAACCTGATGTGGATTTACGATCGTCTTTGTCATCCGCGTAACTTGAATCTGAGTAGGCCTCAACCCTCAGATAACCATTCTTCTGAAAGAGTAACCCTTTGCCTGGTGCTGCTTTGATATACTATAAAATCTTCAGGGCAGACTGAAGATGGCACTCCCTGGGAACTTGCATAAACTGACTGACCTTGCCTACAGCATAGGCGATGTCGGGTCTAGTCACCGTGAGATAGATGTGTTTGCCTACCAAACGTCTGTACCTTGTGACATCAGATAGAAGAGGCGAGTCATCCGTCCACGTTTTGTCTTCTCCAATAGCCATGGGAAACCGAGCCGGTTTGGCACATGTCAATCCTGCTTCTTGTAGAAGATCAAGGGCATACTTCTGTTGGGAGAGAACCAACGAGTCAAGTTTCCGAGAGATTTCTATCCCCAAAAAGTATTTCGGGGAGCCCATATCCTTCGTGACCAAGTGCTGACGGAGGTGCTTCTTCGTCAAGTCCACCCCATCTCGGTCATCACCAGTAAGAAGAATATCATCCACATATACTGCCAAAACCACCAGTCCCGAGGCCGTTTTGCGAATGAATAAGGATTGATCAGCCGAACTCCTTCTAAAGCCGATGGTAGCCACAATACCACTGAATTTGTCGAACCATGCCCGAGGGCTCTGCTTTAGGCCATAAATGGCCTTCTTCAAATGACATACGTGTGTCTCTCCCTGAGCAACATACCCAGGAGGTTGCTCCATGTAGACGTCCTCCTGAAGATCGCCATAGAGAAAGGCATTCTTCACATCAAGCTGGGAAATAGCCCAATCCCGGTTAACAGCCACAAAAAAGAGAACCCGGATGGTGCTGAGGCGAGCAACCGGAGAAAAGGTATCAAAGTAATCAATGCTGTAAGTCTGAGTGAAGCCCTTGGCCACCAGCCGGGCCTTGTAGCGATCCACAGTGCCGTCGGGGCGAAATTTCACAACGAAGACCCAGCGACAGCCAACCACATCAGTGCCCACGGGAGGAGAAACAAGGGTCCAGGTACCCCGTTCAGTAAGAGTAGCCATCTCCTCATTCATGGCAGACTTCCAATGAGGGAGAGCAAGAGCCTCCTGGTAGGTGCGGGGAGTAGAAGTAGCAGAGATAGCCAAGGCAAAACACCTGCGAGAAGGAGAAAGCCGATCATAGGAAACAACTGCCGCAAGCGGGTGTTGAGTACACGCCCGCACCCCTTTGCAAAGAGCAATGGGAAGATCCAGGGCGACGGGAGCGTCAGCGACCGGAGCGTCCGTGGCGGAGAAGGCTGGCCCGGGACTAGAGAGACGGCGGCGGAGAGGAGGGTGGAGGGGTGGGTGGGGAGACGGACTGGGAAGGAGTCGGTGGAGGAGGAGACGGAGGTGGGAAAACGTCGAGAGGCGTGGAAGGAACGGAGATATCAGAAGGAAGAGAAGAGGTAGGAGAGAAATAGGAAGCATTCTCGAAAAAAGTCACATCCGCGGAGACAAACTGCTTACGGAGAAGAGGGTCAAAGCAGCAATAGCCTTTTTGAGTGGTAGAGTACCCCAAAAAGACACACTTGGTGGAACGGGGGGAAAGCTTGTCGCGGGTAGCGGAGGGAGCGTGAACAAAGGCCGTACAGCCAAAGACACGGAGAGGGAGAGGAAAAGGTTCCTTGTGGGGGTAGAGAAGGGAGAAGGGGGTCTGGCGTGGAGAACTGTGGAGGGAAGGCGATTGATGAGATAGCAGGCGAGGAGCACAGCGTAGCCCCAGTAGGAGCGAGGGACGTGCATCTGCGTCATGAGAGTACGAGCAACATCAAGCAGGTGACGGTTTTTACGCTCCGCCACCCCATTCTGCTGGGAGGTGTAAACACAAGTCGTTTGATGAAGCAGGCCATGTTGGTGAAAGAAAGAGGAGAACTCATGATTCAGATATTCCTTGGCATTATCAGAACGTAAAACTTTAATAGAAATAGCAAATTGAGTCTGAATCATAAAATAAAATGATTGCCAAACAAAAAAGAGTTCAGAGCGATCTTTTAACAGATACACCCAGGTACAGCGTGAAAAATCATCTATAAAAGTGACAAAATAGGAACTGCCCCGACCAACAGTGAGGGTAGGAGCAGGACCCCATACATCAGAATGAATAAGATCAAACGGGCGGGAGGAGCCACGGCCTTGCTTCAGTGGGAAGGAGGAGCGATGATGTTTGTCAAGCTGACATGCATCACAGTTGAGCGGAGAACTGGTAGGAGGTAAGTGGGGCAGAAGCTGGCGAAGAATCCGAGGAGGAGGATGTCCAAGGCGAAGATGCCATTGAAGGAGATCTGTGGAGGAGGAGTAGGCGGACAGAGCGGAAACATCGTCGAGGAAGTAGAGGTCGCCGCTCTCAGTCCCAGTAGCAATCGTCCGCTGGGTCCTCGGGTTCTGAAAAGAACAAGTAGTGGGAGTGAATAAGATGGAGCACTGAAGTTGCCGGCATAAAGTAGTAACTGATAACAAATTGCACTGAAACTTCGGGACATAGAGGGTGTCCACCAAGCAAAGCGATGGGGTGAGTTGAACCATGCCCGTCTCATGAACCGGGGACGGTGAACCATCCGCCACACGAACCGGGGGTAAGCGGTCATGTGTCTCAAGATGGGAGAAGCAATGAGGGTTGCCCGTTATATGATTTGTAGCACCGGAGTCAATCAGCCATTTACCTTGGGTAACGACGTGGGCACTACCTAACGTCGTGGCCACAGAGGCAGACGACCGAGAAGAGGCGGAGGCCGAAGAAGGAGCATCACCGGAAGGGCGAAGATGAGGATGTTTCTGCCAGCAGCGGTCAACAGAATGGCCGGTACGACCACAGTGAGAGCAGAGGAACCGGGATGAACCCCGTCCGCCAGAGTGGCCGCGGCCACTAGGTCCCCCCCTCTGAGCTTGGTGAGCAAAGGAGTCCTGGGAAGGGGGGGAGGCCAACAGAGGCCGCTGGAGCAGCGAAGTAACAGCGGCAATGCGAGCCGCAGTGGCATCCAAAGTAGGAGATTCCGCCTCACCCAAGATCTGCTGGCGGATCATATCATAAGAATCGGGAAGACGAAGAAGATAACAAACAACCAGGAGTTCCTGGAAGTGTTTGTGCTGTTCGGCCAAGTCCGCGGAGAAGGGGCGAATCTGGAGGATTTCAGCACCAAGAGCCTGAACCTGCTGATAAGCCTCAGTAGGAGACATGGAAGGGCGGGCGAAGAGGTCCGCATAGAGAGTATAAATGCGGGACGTCTGGCCCCCCTTCGAATAGAGAGCAGCGAGGTGAAGCTAGGCGTCCTTGACCGTCTCATCATGGCGAATGACGGGAAGGCACTAATCAGAAAGGCTGTTGGCCAGCCAGGTGCGGACAAGAGCATCACTCGCATCCCAGTCATCAAACTCAGGAGAGGTACGAGGAGGAGGGTCATCGGTGAGGTGATGACGCTTGCGTTGAGAGCGAAGGAGAAAAGTGAAAGAAACGCTCCAATCGGGATAATTGGAGCCAACAAGCTTAGAAAGGGTGTCAAGGTTGCCCGAAGGAGGAGGTGGAGAAGGAGCTGCAGGAGTAGTGGTGAGATCGGAGGTAGTCATAGAACACAGCAAGAAACCGCAGCGGATAGAAAAGGAAGAAGCCGCGCGAACACAAGAGGCTAGTGTTAGAAAGTAGAGAAAAAGAAGCGAAAAGAAGAGAACAAGCCGAATAAACTTTTGAATAATCGAAATTTTATTATCCAAAAAAGATATCATTTACAAAGGTATGGCCTCCCTTATATAGAATGGAGGAGATAAGAAAGAGAGTATACAAACAATGTGGGACTAAACATTTACAGTACTGAGCGGCTAGAATAATGGAGACCGCATAGGCCGCGCGGTTAGACAGATGGGCTAACCGCTCGGCAACTCCAGCAGGATAGAACAAACCGCAGAGGTAGACCGACAGACCGCCCGGTCTACAAACCGCTGGATCAGACCGCTAAGCCGCTCGGTCAACAAACCGCTGGATCAGACCGCTAAGCCGCCCGGTCTAATACTTCAACACTCCCCCTCAAGCTGGAGCATAGATATCAATCATGCCCAGCTTGTCACAAATGCGGAAGAAGGAAGTAGAAACCGGCTTGGTGAAGATATCTGCCAACTCCTTGTCAGAGGTGACAAAAGGAGTACAAATCTGATTCTTCAAAATCTCCTCCCGAATGAAGTGACAGTCAACCTCTATATGCTTCGTTCTCTCATGGAAGACCGGATTTCTGGATATGTGTATAGCGGCCTTGTTGTCACAGAACATAGGGAGAGGACAATCATATACCTCGCCCAGGTCAAGCATGAGAGCCCGCAACCACTTTAACTC
Organism: Platanthera guangdongensis; assembly: GCA_039583875.1. Taxonomy (NCBI): domain Eukaryota; kingdom Viridiplantae; phylum Streptophyta; class Magnoliopsida; order Asparagales; family Orchidaceae; genus Platanthera; species Platanthera guangdongensis. Next base: position 227,506,702 of record CM077163.1, read on the forward strand.
ACACGTAGTTGACGCCATACTCCGGTATTCTGCTTCGGCACTGGATCTGGAAACAACAGACTGTTTCTTGCTCTTCCAACTCACGAGATTACCTCCAACAAAGGTACAAAAACCTGACGTGGATTTACGATCGCCTTTGTCATCCGCGTAACTTGAGTCTGAGTAGGCATCAACCCTCAGATGACCATTTTTCTGGAAGAGTAACCCTCTGCCCGGTGCTGCTTTGATATACTCTAAAATCTTCAGGGCGGACTGAAGATGACACTCCCTGGGAGCTTGCATAAACTGACTGACCTTTCCTACAGCATAGGCGATGTCGGGTCTAGTCACTGTGAGATAGATGAGTTTCCCTACCAAACGTCTGTACCGTGTGACATCAGATAGAGGAGGTGATTCATCCGTCCACGTTTTGTCTTCTCCAACAGCCATGGGAAGATGAGCTGGTTTGGCACCTGTCAAGCCTGCTTCTCGAAGAAGATCAAGGGCATACTTCCGTTGAGAGAGAACCAAGGAGTCAGGTTTCCGAGAGATTTCTATCCCCAAAAAGTATTTTGGGGAGCCCATATCCTTCGTGACCAAGTGCTGACGGAGGTGCTTCTTCGTCAAGTCCACCTCATCTCGGTCATCACCAGTAAGGAGAATATCATCCACATATACGGCCAAAACCACCAGTCCCGAGGCCGTTTTGCGAATGAATAAGGAGTGATCGGCCGAACTCCTTTGAAAGCCGATGGTTGCCACAATACCACTGAATTTTTCGAACCATGCCCGAGGGCTCTGCTTTAGGCCATAAATGGCCTTCTTCAAATGACAGACACGTGTCTCCCCCTGAGCAACATACCCAGGAGGTTGCTCCATATAGACGTCCTCCTGAAGATCGCCATAGAGAAAGGCATTCTTCACATCAAGCTGGGAAATATCCCAAGCCCGGTTAACAGCCACAGAAAAGAGAACCCGGATGGTAATGAGGCGAGCAACCGGAGAGAAGGTATCAAAGTAATCAACGCCATAAGTCTGAGTAAAGCCCTTGGCCACCAGCCGGGCTTTGTAGCGATCCACAGTGCCGTCGGGGCGAAACTTCACAACAAAGACCCAGCGACAGCCAACCACATCAGTGCCCACGGGAGGAGGAACCAGGGTCCAGGTACCCCGTTCAGTAAGAGTAGCCATCTCCTCATCCATGGCAGACTTCCAAGGAGGGAGAGCGAGAGCCTCCTGGTAGATACGAGGAGTAGAAGTAGCAGAGATAGCCAAGGCAAAACACCTGCGAGAAGGAGAAAGCTGATCATAAGAAACAACAGCCGTGAGCGGGTGTTGAGTACACGCCCGCACCCCTTTGCGAAGGGCAATGGGAACATCCAGATCATCGGGAGCGTCGGCGACGGGAGCGTCAGCGACCGGAGCGTCCGTGGCGGAGAAGGCTGGCCCGGGACTAGAGAGAGACGGCAGCGGAGAGGAGGGTGGAGGGGTGGGTGGGGAGACGGACTGAGAAGGAGTCGGTGGAGGAGGAGACGAAGGTGGGAAAACGTCGAGAGGTGTGGAAGGAACGGAGATATCAGAAGGAAGAGAAGGAAGAGAAGAGGAAGGAGAGAAATAGGAAGCATTTTCGAAAAAAGTCACATCCGCGGAGACAAACTGCTTGCGGAGAAGGGGGTCAAAGCAGCAATAGCCTTTTTGAGTGGTAGAGTACCCCAAAAAGACACATTTGGTGGAACGGGGGGAAAGCTTGTCGCGGGTAGCGGAGGGAGCGTGAACAAAGGCCGTACAGCCAAAGACACGGAGAGGAAGAGGAAAAGGTTCCTGGTGGGGGTAGAGAAGGGAGAAGGGAGTCCGGCCGTGGAGGACCGTGGAGGGAATGCGATTGATAAGATTGCAAGCGAGCAGCATAGCGTAGCCCCAGTAGGAGCGAGGGACGTGCATCTGCGCCATGAGAGTACGCGCAACATCAAGCAGGTGACGGTTTTTACGCTCCGCCACCCCATTCTGTTGGGAGGTGTAAACACAAGTCGTTTGATGAATGAGGCCGTGTTGGTGAAAGAACGCAGAGAACTCATGAGACAGATATTCCTTGGCATTATCAGAACGTAAGACTTTAATAGAGATAGCAAATTGAGTCTTAATCATAAAGTAAAAAGATTGCCAAACAGAAAATAGTTCAGAGCGATCCTTTAAGAGATACACCCAGGTACATCGAGTAAAATCATCGATAAAAGTGACAAAATAGGAACTGCCCCGACCAACTGTGAGGGTAGGAGCAGGACCCCATACATCAGAATGAATAAGATCAAAAATGCGAGAGGAGCCACGGCCTTGCTTCGGCGGGAAGGAGGAGCGATGATGTTTGCCAAGCTGACACGCATCACAGTTGAGCGGAGAACTGGTGGGAGGTAAGTGGGGCAGAAGCTGACGAATAAGCCGAGGAGGAGGATGTCCAAGACGAAGATGCCACTGAAGGAGATCGGTGGAGGAGGAGTAGGCAGAAAGAGCGGAAACATCATCGAGGAAGTAGAGGCCGCCGCTCTCAGTCCCAGTAGCAATCGTCCACTGGGTCCTCGGGTCCTGAAAAGAACAAGTAGTGGGAGTGAATAAAACGGAGCACTGAAGTTGCCGGCATAAAGTAGTAACAGATAACAAATTGCACGGGAACTTCGGGACATAGAGGGTATCCTCCAAGCAAAGCGATGGAGTGAGTTGAACCATGCCCGTCCCATGAACCGGAGATGGGGAACCATCCGCCACACGAACTGGGGGTAAGCGGTCATGGGTCTCAAGACGGGAGAAGCAATGAGGGTTGCCCGTCATATGATTGGTGGCACCGGAGTCAATCAGTCATTTACCTTGGGTAACGACGTGGGCACTACCTGACGTCGTGGCCACAGAGGCAGACGGTCGAGAAGAGGCGGAGGCCGAAGGAGCATCACCGGAAGGGCGAAGATGAGGATGTTTCTGCCAGCAGCGGTCAACAGTATGACCAGTACGATTACAGTGAGAGCAGAAGAACCGGGAGGAACCCCGTCCGCCAGAGGAGCTTCGGCCACTCGGGCCCCCCCGCTGAGCTTGGTGAGCAGAGGAGTCCTGGGAAGGGGGGGAGGCCAACAGAGGCCGCTGGAGGAGCGAAGTAACGGCGGCAATGCGAGCCGCAGTGGCATCCAAAGTAGGAGATTCCGCCTCACCCAAGATCTGCTGGCGGATCATATCATAAGAGTCGGGAAGACGAAGAAGATAACAAACAACCAGGAGTTCCTGGAAGTGTTTGTGCTGGTCGGCCAAGTCCGCGGAGAAGGGGCGATTCTGGAGGATTTCAGCCCCAAGGGCCTGAACCTGCTGATAAGCCGCAGCTGGGGACATGGAAGGGCGGGCGAAGAGGTCCGCATAGAGAGTATAAATGCGGGACGTCTGGCCCCCCTTAGAATAGAGAGCAGCGAGGTGAAGCCATGCGGCCTTGACCATCTCATCATGGCGAATGACGGGAAGGCACTCATCAGAAAGGCTGTTGGCCAGCCAGGTGCGAACAAGAGCATCACTCGCATCCCAGTCATCAAACTCAGGAGAGGTGCGAGGAGGAGGGTCATCGGTGAGGTGATGACGCTTGCGTTGAGAACGAAGGAGAAAGGTGAAAGAGACGCTCCAATCGGGATAGTTGGAGCCCATAAGCTTGGAAAGGGTGCCAAGGTTGCCCGAAGGAGGAGGAGGAGAAGGAGCTGCAGGAGTAGTGGTGAGACCGGAGGTAGTCATAGAACCCGGAAGCAGAAGAAGCCGCACGAACAGGAGCGGTTAGAAAACAGAGGAAGCCGCGCGAACAGTAGCGGCTAGAAAATGGCACTGCGGGGAAGAGGTCGCGCGGACTGAAAAGGCCGAGCGAACAGAAGAGAGGAGAAGAGCAGGTGACCGCGACCAAGATGCGGGTAAGAAAGAGACAACCCGCACGGTCAGGCAGATCACAGCAGCGGCTAGAAGGTGGTCAAAGGCTCGGCGGGGAAGAAGTCGCACGAACTGAGAAGCCCGAGCGAACAGAAAAGAGAAGAAGAGCTGGCGACCGCGACCAAGATGCGGGTGAGAAAGGAACAACCCGCACGGTCAGGCAGATCACAGCAGCAATCCGCGAGTAGAGAGACAATACACACGCGGACAGGGACAGACCGCAACGACTAGGAAGTCGGAGAGGCAAGAAAGAACAAGGAGCGCGGCGACAACGAAACAGGTCGCTGCGACAACAAGGAGAAGGAGAAAGCCGCGCGAACAGGTTGGCGGACAAAACCAAGCCGCGCGGATAGAAACAGGCCGCGCGGATAGAAGAGAGGGCAAGCCGCGAATCAAGTCGCAGAGCGCGGAAAAGAAGTCGCGAACAACAGAGGACGCACAGAATCAAGAGGAAATGACCGTGTCCTCTGATACCATGTTAGAAAGTAGAGAAAAAGAAGCGAAAAGAAGAGAACAAGCCGAATAAACTTTTGAATAATCGAAATTTTATTATCCAAAAAAGATATCATTTACAAAGGTATGTCCTCCCTTATATAGAATGGAGGAGATAAGAAAGAGAGTATACAAACAATGTGGGAATAAACATTTACAGTACTGAGCGGCTAGAATAATGGAGACCGCATAGGCCGCGCGGTTAGACAGATGGGCTAACCGCTCGGCAACTCCAGCAGGATAGAACAAACCGCAGAGGTAGACCGACAGACCGCCCGGTCTACAAACCGCTGGATCAGACCGCTAAGCCGCTCGGTCAACAAACCGCTGGATCAGACCGCTAAGCCGCCCGGTCTAATACTTCAACAGCTAGAAAGCAGTCAAAGGCACAGCGGGGAAGAGGTCGCGCGGACTGAAAAGGCCGAGCGAACAGAAGAGAAGAGGAGGCAAGAAGCAGCGACTACAACAAGTCGCAGGCCGGGCGAACAGAAACAGGCCGCAACGACTAGGAAGTCGGAGAGGCAAGAAAGAACCAGGAGCGCGGCGACAACGAAACAGGCCGCGGCGACGAATAGCAGCAGGAGAAGAGAACCAAGGAGAAGCAAGCCGCGCGAACAGGGCAGCGGACAGAAACAAGCCGCGCGAACAGGGCAGCGAACAGAAGAGAAGGCAAGCCGCGAGACAGGTCACGGAAAGCGGAAAACAAGCCGCGAGAATCAGAGAGTGCACACAATCAGGAGGAAACTACCGTGTGCTCTGATACCATGTAGAAAGTAGCGAATAAGAAAGAACAAACGGATAGACTTTTGAATAATTGAAATTTTATTATCCAAAAAAGATATCATTTACAAAGGTATGACCTCCCTTATATAGAATGGAGGAGATATGAGAGAGTATAAACAAACAATGTGAGACTAAACATTTATAGGGCAGAGCGGCTAGAAATAAAGGAGACCGCACAGGCCGCGCGGTTAGTCAGATGGGTTAACCGCACGGCACCTCCAGCAGGATAAGAACATGCCGCACTGAGAGTCTGATTGACCGTCCGGTCTCCAAGCACCAGAGGAGACCGCCAGACCGCTCGGTCAACAAACCGCCAAACAAGACCGCAAGGCCGCCCGGTCTAATACTTCAACATAATTTTCTTGCGCGCCTTTCCGGGGGGTCAACCTGTCAAGCCAGCTGATGGGAGCCTGGGGGGCGAGACCCCCTCCGGGTAAAAAATACTTCACCCCCCGGAGGGGTCAACCTGTCATGCCAGCTATGGGAGCCTGGGTGGCGAGACCCCCGCCGGGTAAAAAATATTTCACCCCCCGGAGGGGTCAACCTGCCATGCCAGCTATGGGAGCCTGGGTGGAGAGACCCCCTCCGGGTAAAAAGTACTTCACCCCCCGGAGGGGTCAACCTGTCATGCCAGCTATAGGAGTCTGGGTGGCGAGACCGCCTCCGGGTAAAAAATACTTCACCCCCCCCCCCCCCCCGGAGGGGTCAACCTGCCATGCCAGCTATGAGAGCCTGGGTGGCGAGACCCCCTCCGGGTAAAAAATACTTCACCCCCCGGAGGGGTCAACCTGCCATGTCAGCTATGGGAGCCTGGGTGGCGAGACCCCCTCCGGGTAAAAAATACTTCACCCCCCGGAGGGGTCAACCTGTCATGCCAGCTATGGGAGCCTGGGTGGCGAGACCCCCTCCGGGTAAAAAATATTTCACCCCCCGGAGGGGTCAACCTGTCATGCCAGCTATGGGAGGCTGTTGGGCAAGACCCCCTCCGGGTAAAAAATACTTCACCCCCCGGAGGGGTCAACCTGTCATGCCAGCTATGGGAGCCTGGGTGGCGAGACCCCCTCCGGGTAAAAAAATACTTCACCCCTCGGAGGGGTCAACCTGTCATGCCAGCTATGGGAGCCTGGGTGGCGAGACCCCCTCCGGGTAAAAAATACTTCACCCCCCGGAGGGGTCAACCTGTCATGCCAGCTATGGGAGCCTGGGTGGTGAGACCCCCTCCGGGTAAAAAATACTTCACCCCCCAGAGGGGTCAACCTGCCATGCCAGCCATGTGAGCCTGGGTGGCGAGACCCCCTCCGGGTAAAAAATACTTCACCCCCCGGAGGGGTCAACCTGCCATGCCAGCTATGGGAGCCTGGGGGGCGAGACCACCTCCGGGTAAAAAATACTTCACCCCCCGGAGGGGTCAACCTGTCATGCCAGCTATGGGAGCCTGGGGAGCGAGACCCCCTCCAGGTAAAAAATACTTCACCCCCTGGAGGGGTCAACCTATCATGCCAGCTATGGGAGCCTGGGTGGCGAGACCCCCTCCGGGTAAAAAATACTTCACCCCCCGGAGGGGTCAACCTATCATGCCAGCTATGGGAGCCTGGGTGGCGAGACCCCCTCCGGGTAAAAAATACTTCACCCCCTGGAGGGGTCAACCTGCCATGCCAGCTATGGGAGCCTGGGTGGCGAGACCCCCTCCAGGTAAAATATACTTCACCCCCCGGAGGGGTCAACCTGCCATGCCAGCTATGGGTGCCTGGGTGGCGAGACCCCCTTCGGGTAAAAACACTTAGCCTCCCCGAGGGGTCAACCTGTCGAGCCAGCTAATGGGAGCCTGGGTGACGAGACGGCCTCGGGGTGAAAACACTTAGCCTCCACGAAAGGTACCACCGGCCATGCCAGCTAGTGAGAGCCTGACGGTGGAATTCCTCTCGAGGTGAGACCTACCTACCCACCCTCTGAGAGAACAACCTGCCATGCCAGCTAGTGAGAGCCTGGCCGCAGAATCATCATCGGAGCAAAGGGACTTGGGCTACCACGAGAGATCAACCTGCCCTGCCAGCTAGTGAGAGCCTGGCCGCGGAATCATCATCGGAGCAAAGGGACTTGGGCTACCACGAGAGATCAACCTACTCTGCCAGCTAGTGAGAGCCTGGCCGCAGAATCATCATCGGAGCAAAGGGACTTGGGCTACCACGAGAGATCAACCTGCCCTGTCAGCTAGTGAGAGCCTGGCCGCGGAATCATCATCAGAGCAAAGGGACTTGGGCTACCACGAGAGATCAACCTGCACTACCAGCTAATGAGAGTCTGGTCGCGGAATCATCATCGGAGCAAAAGGACTTGGGCTACCACGAGAGATCAACTTGCCCTGTCAGCTAGTGAGAGCTTGGCCGCGGAATCATCATCGGAGCAAAGGGACTTGGGATACCACGAGAGATCAACCTGCCCTGCCAGCTAGTGAGAGCCTGGCCGCGGAATCATCTTCAGAGCAAAGGGACTAAGCATCTCAATCAAACCTTACCACATCCTACATCCTCAAACGGGGAAAATATGGATTACATGGTCCCCTGACTTCAGCTGGTCAGGGGTAGCACTTGTTACAAGACAAGAAAAGGGAAAAAACTACCGCGAGGCGAGGCTCCCTCAGGGGTGCTGGGTGTGATGGTCGTCATCCTTCCCCTCGGAGACCTCCATCTTGCCCAGGCTTTCCATGATCTTCTCCATCTCCTCTGCCTTGGCCAACCAAGAGATGGTGTTGACGGCTGTGACGTAGCACTGTCTTGCCATCCTGGAGTCTCCCTTGACTCTGACCTGAATCCCTCCGGAGCTGAACTTGAGGCATTGGTGGAAGGAAGATGGCACGCAACGGAAGGCGCTGATGAGGGGCCTTCCGAAGATGGCATTGTAGCTGCTTGGAGCGTCAATAATGACGAACCGACAGTTCCTTGAGACTCCCCCCAATTTTACTTGGAGCCCCACTCCACCCTCGACCTCCTTCCTCTCCCCTGAGAATCCGAACAGGGGTCCAGGGAAAAAACTACCGCGAGGCGAGGCTCCCCCAGGAGGCCTGGGTGTGATGGCCGTCATCCTTCCCCTCGGAGACCTCCATCTTGCCCAGGCTTTCCATGATCTTCTTCATCTCCTCTGTCTTGGCCAACCAAGAGATGGTTTTGACGGCTGTGACGTAGCACTGTCTTGTCATCCTAGAGTCTCCCTTGACTCTGACCTGGATCCCTCCGGAGCTGAACTTGAGGCATTGGTGGAAGGAAGATGGAACGCAACGGAAGGCGCTGATGAGGGGCCTTCCGAAGATGGCATTGTAGCTGTTTGGAGCGTCAACAATGACGAACCGGCAGTTCCTTGAGACTCCCCCCAATTTTACTTGGAGCCCCACTCCACCCTCGACCTCCTTCCTCTCCCCTGAGAATCCGAACAGGGGTCCGTCCGAGGCCAACACCCTCCTTGGCTCCACCTTTATCTCGTCAAATGCCTTCTTGAAAACGATGTTGACGGAGCTTCCGTTGTCAACCAAGATTCCGGAGACGGTGTAGCCTTCGATGGCCGTCTGGATGACCAGCACATCGCAGAACGGATCCTCATGATCCGACAGGTCCTTCACCGAGAAGTTGATCTTTTCCTCTGGGGCGGGGTCTGGGAGGTTGAGGCGACGCTCCTTCGGTACATGATATGGAGGCTTGCCTTCCGAGTGGCCTCAACCCCCACTCCACCGTGGATCACCGCTATACCGCCTCGGGGTCCGACATCGACCCGGTCCTCACACACATCATCCCCTCCTTCTCTGGGCAGAACCTCTTCAACCCGCACTGGTGGCTGTGGCTGGGCGGGGCCTCTTGCCCCGCTCACCTCCAGGAACTCCGGGCAGGTTGCTGTGGCATGCCCCTCCACCTGGTGGAAGTCACAGTACAGCAATGCTCTTTCTCCCCTCTTTCGGCAGGCTGGGCGTTCTCTCATGTTACCTCTTTCCCCTCCTATCGCCAAGGCTTGCTGCGGCGAGGGCAAGAGCTGCCTTGGGGCCTGCCTCTGGAAGTTGAACCTCCCTTGGCCCCCGTGGAAATTCCCCCCTCCTTGGATGAGAGTTCTTCCTGGACCTTGGGCAGGTCCTCCCTGCTGCCTCCAGCCTGGTTCCAGACCCTCCTGTCCTTGGAACCCCTGAGCTCTCTGCTCCTCTCTTCTTCTTCCTTCCTGATGCCTTGAGCCACCCTGCTCTTTTGACTCCACCTCCGTCAACTTTGCCAACTTCTTGACAAATGTCGGGTTGGCTGCCTCCATGACAATCTCCTCTGTCGCCCTTTCCATCAGCTCCTCGAAGGAAAGGGGGGCCTTCCGGGTCAAGCTCATCTTGAAGAAGCCCTCCTTCAGCCCAACGGTGAAGGTCATCTGGAGAGCATACCCTGGCATCTCCTGGACCTCCAGGATCTCCTCTTGGAACCTGTCAATGTAACGGGCCAGCGACTCCTCGTCCCCCTGCCTTGTCAGGAAGATGGACTCGGGACTCCTCTTCCGCTTCTTGGAGGTGGAGAAGCGAAGCTGAAAGCTCCGGCTCAAGTCCTCGAACTCATAGATCGACCTTGGAGGGAGTTGATGGAACCACTCCCTTGCCTTCTCCTTCAACGTGATCGCAAAGAGGCGACACTTGAAGGCGTCCGTCATTGGCTTGATGGAGACGGCATCCTCGAACCACTATAGATGCTGGACGGGGTCATCCTTCTCGGTATAGTAAGCAATGTCTGGCTACCTGAACCCCTCGGGAACGGGAGCTGAGATGATCAGCTCGTTGAAGGGTGACCCCCTAAGGGGTGGTCTCGCCGCCTCCACTCGCGCGACCTGCTCTCCTGGAAGGCTGGCACTCGCCGGGCTGGAGAACAACTCCTGGCCGGTGAGGTCTTGCTCGACCCCATCTCCCATCCTCTCCTTTCCTAGCCTTCTTCCTGGTGCACTTCTTTCTCCCCCCGCTGGGGTCATCTCGTCGAGAGGGGGAGAGCTAGCTCCTAGGGGGTTGGGGTGGAGCTGCTACCCTGAGGAGTAATGCTTTGCAGCATCTCCATGATACCATGGATGGAGGCCATGAACTCTTTCCTCCCCACAAAGGGTCCTGGGCTGGGGAGCTCGCCTAGACCATCATCACCTTCCTGACCTCCAGTCATGACTCTCTCCCTAGATCTTCTGTGTTGGTCACTCTCCACGCTCACCGCACCAAAATGTTGAAGCCAAAAATGGCCTCTGTGAAGTTCGGGGTCCCTAGAAAGGGGTGACCTCACACCTACTACACTCAAGAGAACGTCACGGACCAAAGGACCAAGAAGCTAGGAACAGACCCTCGGTTCTAGCGCGGAGGTCCCACCTCACACCCGAAAGGCTACCTGAGCACTTCCCCTCTCTAGCCAATGCTCGAGCTAGGGTGCCTTGGAGGAGCTCTCTCTACTCTACCAAGAAGAAGCTAATGGAGGAGGAAGCAAGGAAAAAGTCCCTCTCCAAAGGCACCCAAGGGGTTCTATTTATAGTTTTCCCAAGTCCTGGGGGAAAATGCCTGAAATACCCCTACGCCAAATATGTCTCGGGCCAATAGAAAACAGCCACGTCGGGGTGTAAAGAGGTAATCCCCCCCCCCCCCCGAGGGCAAGATGGTAAAAGCATGGTCCACAGAGGTCTAGGAGGCGGAGGGAGAACCCTCCACGGGCTAGCCACCTGGGGCGAGAGAGCTGGCCGCCCGGTCTCGCCTCGCGGGCTCGCCGCATGGGGCGAGAGGGCTGGCCGCCCGGTCTCGCCCCGCGGGCTCGCCGCCTGGGGCGAGAGGGCCGGCCGCCCGGTCTCGCCTCCTTGGGCGAGAGGGCTGGCCCCGCGGGCTCGCCGCCTGGGGCGAGAGGGCTGGCCGCCCGGTCTCGCCCCGCGGGCTCGCCGCCTGGGGCGAGAGGGCCGGCTGCCCCGTCTCGCCCCGCGGGCTCGCCGCCTGCGGCGAGAGGGCCGGCTGCCCCGTCTCGCCCCGCGGGCTCGCCGCCTGGGGCGAGAAGGCTGGCCGCCCGGTCTCGTCCTGCGGGCTCGCCGCCTGGGGCGAGAGGGCTGGCCGCCCGGTCTCGCCCCTCGGGCTCGCCGCCTAGGGCGAGAGGCCCAGCTTCCCCGTCTCGCCCCGCGGGCTCGTCGCCTGGGGCGAGAGGGCCGGCTGCCCCGTCTCGCCACGCGTGCTCGCCGCCTGGGGCGAGTGGGCCGGCCGCCCGGTCTCGCCCCGCGGGCTCGCGTCCTGGGGCGAGAGGGCTGGCCGCCCGGTCTCGCCCCGCGGGCTCGCCGCTTGGGGCGAGAGGGCCGCTTGCCCCGTCTCGCCCCGCGGGCTCGCCGCCTGGAGCGAGAGGACTGGCCGCCCGGTCTCGCCCCGCGGGCTAGCCACCTGGGGCGAGAGTGATGGCCGCCCGGTCTCGCCCCTGCCCAAGGCCAGGGTGCCGGGGGCGGGATCCTGGTCTCCAGCCAGTCCCGCCATCCCACATCGCACCAAGCAAGCCAGGGGGGTGCCGGCCATCTTGTAGCACCCGCTCCTCTAAAGGGCCCGGGGGACGATGCCGATTCTCCCTCCCCCTACTAGTATATTTTCAAGCTAGAGCCAAAATTGGTCACCAAGAGTGCAAAATCTCCAAAAAACTTAAAAACGCGTTTGTCTTGTTTGGGGCCCACTCTCCGCGAATACGGGACTGTACACAGCAGGATTTGGTTTTCTGTCATGTTTGGAGGTAAAATTAAATTACTCAGAGGCTTCTGGTTGTAAAACCCCAAAACATGAAAGTTGTGTTGTAAAATCCGGTACAAAACGCATACAGCTATAAAATATTGCAGATTAACAAAACACAAAATAGCCAAATAATTTATATAATGAAAAATATAAATTCAAATACAAGGAAAAAAAGGAGAAAATTGACCGTCCGGCGAGTACGTCGTGAATGCACCGAACACGTACGATCCGCGGCGAGAATCTGAGATCTGGACTGCAATCCGCCTTACGGACGCACAAGGTTCACCGAACCTTTAACGTCGAAGTCCAACGTTCAACCGCACCACCACCGGAGAACAACGCCGCCACCGGAGAAAGCCACCACTGGAGAGAAACCACCGTCGAGGCTAAATGCACCAACGCACGTCGTCGACACCACACCTCTCTTCTCCAAAAACATTCACTGCAACGCCGACGACGAACTCTAACCAACCCGGCGGCAACTCCCTCTCTTAACGCCGGCGGCTACCTCCTCCAAGACCGGCAACAACACTTAAGGCCAACGGCCTCTCCGAGTGTACGAGCAAGAGAGGGAGAGAGAGAGAGAGGAGAGAGAGAGGCGATTCTTCCAAGACTACAGCCGCTCCTATTCTTCCCAGGCTACAGGAGGCATGCGACTCCATTTTATTTTTTTCTTCACCGGTGGTTCTCCTCCAACAGCTCATGGCCAACCCATTCTCCAAGGCAAATATGTCATTAAATCTAATCAATGATGAGGATATACTTCGGTGCATGACCTCAAAAAGGAACCAAATAAATCATATCCCAATTTTGACAACACAAGAATAAACACCAAATAAATCCATGATCCGGTCTGAACCGGATTCGAACCAAAAATAACAATCACCACCTTGGTTCGGAATCCGGTGCCACCGCCTGCACGAAGCACCACCTGCGCGTAGCAACACTGCACTAAGCACTAGTCTGCACGAAGCACCACCTCAAGTCTGAGGTGTCGGCTGACCTGCTCCAGTTGACTCATCCCTGCTCGGGCTCAACCTCTGAATGTCGACGCAACTGGATCGTTAAATATGACTCGCCTAGTCAGACTACCAGAAGAGCGATCCTCTGCAACACCTCGACCATCAACTATGTCAGCCGCGGAAATCATGGGCACACCACCTCGCATCGTGGTCCCCATCAGCCGGTAAAGACTACCGCACTGCATAGCTCGTATGAGCACTGTGCGTCCTCATGTCACCGTCAGAACTCCACCTCTCGCTGCAAAATTGCATCCTCTGGAGTCTAATTTGCCCAGCAATATCAAATTCATGCGTAGCTTAGGTACCAGGTGTACCCACTCAAACCTACGCACTGCTCCATCATACAACCTGATGTCCACTGTCCCTGTCCCCGTGACCTCACATGCTGAGCGTCACCCAGAAAGACCGATCCAGTTGTCACCTCCAGTGAACTGAACATCCTTGCATCCGAGCAAATGTGCTGCGAAGCACCAGAATCCAATACCCAGCTATCAAAGTGTAACACCCCAAAGCTCATTTTTGGTTCAGGTTTGGGTGAGACGGCCTGGGACACAGACGTGTCCCAGGGCGTGTCCTTCTTCCACCGCTTGTCTATGAAATATTGCGTGGGGCCCCGGTCGGACCCACCGTTATATTCCATGTGACGAGTGGGGGTGTTACACAGAGTCACATGGACTCTCAATGATGAGGAGAGACACATCACTATCATCTGTCATAGCTACCACCGTCTTGCCCGCACCATGGACGTCCCTAGAACTCTGCGCACGCTGCGGACAATTTCTCCTAATATGGGCACTCTGCCTGCAATGGTAGCACGTCACTGCCTTTCTCGATGCGGATCTGGCCCGTGCGCTTCCAAATCCCTTCTCGAACTGTCTCCCTCGTCGTCCTCCTACTACCAAAGCATGCTCACCCTCCTGAGCGGGGTCCGACAGCATCTGAATGGACAGTAACGCACACGTGATCTGCTCCACGTCTACTGTATCATTCACATACAGCAGGGTGGTCTGCATGTGCTTATACGACGTTGGGAGCGAGGTAAGAAGCAATAAGGTCTTGTCTTCTTCCTCCACCTTCACACCAACCACATGCAGTTGGCTCAGAAGTCCATTGAACACGTTAAAGTGTTCCTGCAAGTTACCACCTTCCTGCATCTTCAGGTCGTACAGTCTCTGCTTCAGTAACAGCTTCGTGGTCAACGACTTGCTCATGTAAAATCCCTCCAGCTTCTCTCATAGCGTGCCGACGGACTCTTCAATACCGACGTTGAACAACACCTTATCGTCGACGCACATTGTGATAGTGCTACTGGCGCGCTCATTCATCTCCGTCCATTCAGAATCCTTCACCGGAGCGGGCAAAGTATCACGCCCCCGCAGAACTTGGATCAACTCCTGCTCAACCAGCATATCCTTGACCCGAATCTGTCATAGGTGAAAGTTCCCGCTGCCGTCAAATTTCTCCACCGAATATCTGGCCAACACGGTGTTCTTCGCTGTCATAGCTGTCTGCAGTACCTCTATATGATCTGATTAATTCACGGATCATATCTGGGAAGATAGGGAGCGGACCGATGTCGTCACCTACACGGAACCTGGCTCTGATACCACTTGTTGTAAAATCCGGTACAAAACACATACAACTATAAAATATTGCAGGTTAACAAAAACACAAAATAGCCACATAATTTATATAATAAAAAATATAAATTCAAATACAAAGAAAAACAGGAGAAAATTGACCGTCCGGCGAGTACGCCGTGAATGCACCGGACGCGTACGATCCGCGGCGAGAATCTGAGATCTGGACTGCAATCCACCTTGCGGACGCAGAAGGTTTACCGAACCTTTAACGTCGAAGTCCAACGTTCAACCACATCACCACCGGAGAACGCCGCCACCGGAGAAAGCCACCACCAGAGAGAAACCACCGTCGAGGCTAACTGCACCAACGCACGCCGTCGACACCACGCCTCTCCTCTCCAAAAACGCCCACTGCAACGCCGGCGACAAACTCTAACCAACCCGACGGCAACTCCCTCTCTCAACGCCGGCGGCTACCTCCTCCAAGACCGGCAACAACACTCAAGGCCATCGGCCTCTCCGAATGTACGAGCAAGAGAGAGAGAGAGAGAGAGAGAGAGAGAGGAGAGAGGCGATTCTTCCAATTCTACAGCCGCTCCTATTCTTCCCATGCGACAGGAGGCATGCGGCTCCCTTTTTATTTTTTTCTTCACCGGTGGTTCTCCTCCAACAGCTCATGGCCAGCCCATTCTCCAAAGCAAATATGTCATTAAATCTAATGAATGATGAGGATATATTTGGGTGCATGGCCTCAAAAAGTAACCAAATAAATCATATCCCAATTTTGACAACACAAAAATAAACACCAAATAAATCCATAATCCGGTCCGAATCGGATTCGAACCAAAAATTACAAGTTGTAGGTAAATTATTGATCTATAATACTGTCACTAACATGCAAATCTTGATTTGGCCCCTAAGGCTTTCAAAACAGGGACTGAAATTTGCCCAAAATATCCGTTTTTTACAATAAACAAAAATCGGCACTTTCACAACTATTAAATATACTTTAGTTAGGGGACCCAAATAAAAAAACTCATGAAAGTTGTTGTATAAATTAAGTTTTACAATGTTATCTTTATACTATACGCAAACTCCAAAGAGTCATGGTGTAACATTCGTCTTCCCAAAATATCCCTCAGTCATGGTGTAATTTTTTAATGCTAAAATACCCCTCATTTTTCTTATTCCTTTACTCATTTGCACGATTTTTTTGTCATTTGATCATAAATTTTTTTATTCGGCTACTCATTTGCATAGTTTTTTTTTCTTATTCCCCTACTCGCCTCCCCGTCAATGTTGCCGCCCTCGCCAATGTCGCCGCCCCCGCTCAATGTGGCCGCCACCGACCATTGTCACCGCTCCCGACCAATGTCGCCGCCCCCGACCAATGTCGTCGTCCCCGATAAATGTCGCCGCCCCCGACAAATGTCGCCGCCCCAGACCAATATCGCGCCCCGCACGGGGTCTCCCGTGCACAACTGCTTGTATAAATTAAGGCAACTGCAAATCCATTCCGGAACTGGGAAAAAATTTTCCCAGAACATGGCAGATTTCCTGCCTGTGTAAACTGATCTGTGCACGAATCTTGATGCGGATCCAATGGCGAGAGATCAGTCGAACAGTTTGACCTCCAGCCAGCATTGCAGGGCATCCCAGCTTCTCCTACAAGAAAAAAACGTCATGGTCATGGTTCCTGTAGCTTTACGGGACCTCCCCACCGCCGCCGGCAGGGAGAATCCTCCGACCATCACCCACATCGAGTGTGCCTAGGATGCACGCTCCATTGGGTCGCAGTCCGGCGGCCGGTCGCCACCGGTGATGGCCTGAAAAATAATATTATACCCTTTTTCCGTTAGGATGGAGGAGGCCGCCGGAGTGAATTCCGATGGTTTCCTCCGCCCAAGGGCTATGAGGGAGGGTTGTGGGGATCCTACCTCCCCTTCACATGCACCATGCAAGGTCGTAACCCTCAAACATGGCGGAGATCGTGAGGGTGGTTCGAAGCTATCCATGATCGGAAACGCCGTCTCCGGTGTTGGTGCAATTTTTGGAGGTTGATCGAAGTCAACGAGAGAATTCTATCTATATATATATATATATATATATATATATATATATATATATATATATATATATATATATATATATATATATATATGATAATATATATTAATACATTACTATATTATATTATATTAAAACTTCATTTGTTTGGGCGGTGGCTGGTCGATCCGGCGGGTGAAAACGGAGTGTTGAAATGGAGAGGGGAGGTGGCTGTTCCAAACAGAGCTTTTTGAGGCGTTTCTCAAGACGAGCGGGTGAAAACAGAGCAAACGCCGCCAGAAATTCATTTATTTACCCTCCTTCCGACGGCATTTCCCCAAAACGGAGCAGTCAAACGCCCAAACAAATAGTCTAATATATATAAGTGAAAGTGTGTAACTGTGCATGGCGGAGGCATAATTGATGGGAGGATGCCTGCACTAATTGATGGGTCACGTGGATTTCTCTCATTTGCCTGCTATGCCTATATATTGTGCTGGTGGCGTGAACAATAGGGATCCGGATCCTCTCCATTTCAAATGAAATGGAGGGGATCCATTTCATATCTAATGGATAATATCTGTACAAAAAAGATTTAGTGGACAAGATTTTTCTGAATAAAAAAAAAGGATGGGTAAAAGAGAACCCGTTGGATCAAAAAGCAAGAGATCTTGTCCGTGAAATGGATCCCCTCCATTTCGTCAGAAAGTGTCCTGGAGGGAACAATAGTGTAGCGTGGAAACCTTGCAAGGACAGAAATTAAGAAGGGGCTGCGGTTAATTTTCTGCGAACAGAAATTTCAGCCAATTCCTATTGACCAGCAAAAGTTGGCGGACTGCATCTCTAAAAGCTGTGGATAGCTTTTGGCGAACAGGAATTTGTTATTGGCCAACAGGAATTTGCATGCAAAGTTGGCGGACTGAAATTTCAAAGTTCTAAACTACTGTAGGCGGACAACTTGTAAAAAAGAATAGCTTGCGGACTGCCTGCTTCTCGAGGATTGTAGCCCGTGGACGACAGTAAAAGTGGAGAGCCTTGTTGAAGTTGCATGCAGACAGATTTATGTCGGACTTGGTGATTGCCTCTTGCAAGGAGTTGATACCAGCTTGTGTATTTGTGTACGCGAGCTCTAGTAATGCAAGTGTTTGTGGTGACGTTGTAATCGTGTTGCGTTGTAACTTGTGAATCAAGTTTTGTATTTTCTTGTAACCTCTTGTTTTTATAATATATAAGTTGTTTGCTTCTCTTAAGTTGTGTTGCACCCACTTTAATCGCTTCCATCATCCGGTGATCGGAGTTTGCGGAGGTCGACGAGAAATAGATCTGGGGCAGAGAGGAGTCGAATGAACTTACATGCGCGCCATTTAGGCGAGGCGATCGACGGGTGGCGATGAGTTGTGGAGATTGCCGGAATTGAGGAAGATGGCTCATCGGGTGATCGACGGGGCTGGATTTCGGGATGGTTAAGGGAGTAAGAGATAGTGAAAACGATATCCAACCTTCCTTGGGGTTTATAAAGGAGTGGGGGTGGATCCATGGTATAGGAAAGAGCTTAACCTCTTCATCCTTTAATAAAAATACCTCTCCTTGATTTCTGCCTCTCATATTCCTCCCCTAGACAGATAAAGGTAAGAAATTCACTCCCCCAGCTGTCCCTTGACATGGTGATAAAAAAAATCAATTTGGGAGGTATTAATACATAATTTTGGCTCTAAAACGTTATAATTAATTCATTACAATTCATTTCGAATTCAATTTGTTATCACGATCTTTTGAAGTCATAAGTTATTTTTAGAAATTATTTTATAATTATTGGAGGTGTTTTGAAATTTTTTTATTTAATTAGTGTATCTTTCTTAATTAAAATAATATAAATATTATTTATATTAAATAATATATTTTAATTCATAAATTCACTTTCACTATTTTTAGGGTATTTTGGTAAAAATTTGAGACTCAATGTTATTGGGACATTGAGAAGATTTGTTTTTTTACTATTTTTCTATTTTATTTATCTAAGTTATTAATTATTTAAATTAATAAATTATTTAGATAATTTTAAGAAGTCATTCCTCTGTGCATGTGACATCGAGAAGGGACTCTGATGTGTTGGCGGCTCAAGGGAATCTTACGTCGATGAGCTGATAGCTAGAGTTAGGTAACTTTGTGTGCGTTTAGTCAAATTAGGACAATTTCAAGTTGTACACTTGTACGAGTATTTCGACTAGGTAAGTACAGGTCATAATGGATCAATATAACTCATTTAGAGTGTTAGTGCACTATTCATGTGTTACTATGCTTACTAGGGCCTAATGAGTCAACTCACACCCATATGAGAGTCTAGTACTCATTCACGTCGGAAGGTATTCATATGACTCAGTGGGTGGATTGAGTGACATATTGGGTCGATAGCACCCATCAGGTCATTAACCTACTAATCGGGTTCCAACCAAGCCCGCTAAATCCTAGTGGGTCAAGTAATACGAAGGGGGTCTGGAAGACCGAATTGAGATGTTACATGCCTGATCTCTTGATTCTCCACCAAATATAGCAATGTAAGAGTTGATTTTGACTGCCCTTCTCCTTCTGAATTTGATGGATGGCTTAATTAGAGGTGGGGGAAACCAAGCATTGCATTGCCATTAATGGGGATTTTCAGCCAAGGTGAAACTCTTTGATTTCCACCTCTTGCTGGCATGGGAAAGGTTGAAAATGGCCTAGAATTCAATACGAAGTTGATTGGATGCATTTGGAAGAGGGATTGGATGCCTTTCAATCCATGAATGTGCATTGATTCTTCTTCATCAAATTGGGGAAATTTTAAATCTATCATATAATGCCATCTTTATTAAATTTCATAGGTCTGGGGGGGTTTAATCTGATGATGGGCTGCAAGATGCTGCCTATATGGGCCTCACTTCATGGAAATTACTCAAATTCCTTAATTTTCCACTTTATTGCTATTTTGACTAAAGTTGACTTCATAGTTGACTTGGTCAACCAATGGTGTAGTTGACCCAATTGGGCGGTCATGGGTCCAATGGCACATGACATGTTGATTGGATCATGGTGGGGTCCACATTGAGCTAATTGATTCATAAGGTGTGAGTTTGACCAAAATTAGCCTAAGTTTGACTTGGTCAAATTGGATGAATTGGTTGACCCATTCATGGGGATTGTTGGTTCATTGAGTCCATAATGATGTTAGGAGGCGGGGTGTGAGGTCAATTTGACCAATTGAAAACCATTTGGACCTTGATTGGGTTGATTTGAGCTATGTTGATCAAGAGTAGACTTTGATCACACTGAACAATTTGTAGCCCGTGGACGACAGTCTAGTTAGTCTGATCTATCAGGAGCGCTATCGCGGACCACAACATTTAGGCGCCATTTGTGGGTACAAATTCCCAGGAATCCAGGGAAGATTTGGAAGAAACCACACCTTGCGCAACACCACCAGAGAAAGAAGGTTATGACCGGGAGAAGCACCCAGACAACTCGAGGGTCGGCTGTCAACAACATGATGACCTCGCCCCATCTCACTTTCTCGTCAATGCACCACAGTAATAAGAGGCCCCCACCATACCAGATACCGCCATCCCAAGAAGAGTCACTCGAATGGAGGGGAACCACGCATAAGTGCTCGCCCTTGTCAGAGACCTCGTCATAGCTCAAGCACCCCCGGGAGTTCTAGTGCCAGAAAACGTGCCCCTACCACCAACACATGATCAGAGAGTGGAAGAAGAGAAAGGCCATGAGCCCTCGCAAGAAGCCATCATAGATCACCGCATCTGCCAAGCAAGGGCTGCCAAAAACAGACCGCTTCATCGCACCTAGCGGGCAGGGCCCCCCGAGAATGTAGCAGGGGGAATGACCAGAGAAGAAGTCAGAGAGCTGTTTGAAGTAGAGTTCGGCCAGATAGGTCATAGGGCAGCACAAGTTCACCTCCCGATGAGGAACGGGTCGCCACTAGTGCCAGAAGTGCTTGCGCACCGTCCCACCGAGTTTTAAACTCCAGAGCATCGAGTCGTACGATGGAACGGAGGATCCCCTAGAGCATGAGAACCATTTCACCACGATCCTCCGCATCTTTAATGCGCCCGATTCGTTGTTTTTCCAGGTCTTCCCCGCCACTCTCAATGGGCAGGAACGAACCTGGTACCATTCGCTCAAAGAGGGGACCGTCCAGAACTTTACATAGCTCGCCCAGCAATTCCTAGACCAGTTCATAACAAACCACCGCATCACGAAGGACCCATCTCATCTCTCCAGAATCCGCCAGAGCGAGGGAGAAACCCTCAAGGAGATCTTTTGAAGATTCACTATGGAAACCAGATAGAACTGGGGGTGGGCCCAGAACTCTTGCGTAGAGTCTTCCTCGGGGGGCTCCAGCCATGCGGGTTTTATTCTGCCTTAATGAGAGAAAAAATCCCCAATTATCTGAACCTGGTGCACCGAGTAGAGGCATAGATTGCGACCGATGAAGCGATTGAAGCACATTGTAAATACTTTGAAGGAGGAGTAAACAGGAAGAGAGAGGAACTTTTCACAGTGTGTTGGGAAGAACACAAGGGGAACTTCCGTCAGCGGGATCACTGTGAGGATCACCCACCTAAGCGATACTAGGAGTACGCAGCGCTCAATACCTCACGTTCTAATGTACTATATGCCATCCAAGATGACCCAGTGGTATGCAAGCCACGGGAAACCCCCATCGGGTGGGGAGATCGGAGTAAGTACTATGAGTTCAACAAAAGAACGAGACATTCCACCAATGAGTGTGTAAGGCTCAAGGACGAGATTGAAAGACTCGTTTAACCGGGCATTCTAAGCAGATTCTTGCAGGATCAGACAATAAATCGCCAAGCTCAGCAAAGAAGGGAGCAGCCGCCTGCACGTCAAGAAGCACAAGGGGGGCGACAAGTGGTTGGAATAGTGGAAACCATAATCGGCTCCCCCATCCCCATCGTAAATTCTATTGCACAGCAGGAACAAAACATCCAAACAATGGAGAAGATTAGTTTTGGAGAGGAAGATCTGAAAGGACTTCTCGTACCCCACCAAGACCCGTTGGTTATCACTGCGAAAATCAGAAATCCTGCCTTTTGTGTTGAACGGATATTGGTCGACAATGGAAGCTCGGTGAACGTCCTATTCATGTCAGCCCTCCGCGGAATGCAGATTCCCAAAGAGAAATTATAGCCGACCACGGGCCTGATTTAAGGTTTTAGTGGAGGGCCAATCCCATTCGAAGGAACAATCATATTCCTGGTCACTTTGGGAGAATTCCCGCGACAGGTAACACATTAGGTTTAGTTCGTGGCAATGGAATCAGAAATTATGTATAACACGAACTTCAGCCGACCACTCCAGACCACGTTCGGAGTTATATCCTCAATTACTCATCTCGCCATGAAGTTTGTCACACCAGCCTGAGTTGGCGTCGTTAGGGGAAATCAGAAAGCAGTGCGGACATGCTATCTTCAACATCTTAACCTCGGGTAGGAGCGTTTGTCTAACCCCACACTCCTATCATCAGGGCACCCGGAGCAAGTGGGTCTAGACGACCCTAAAGGCTCTGGTTTCAGAAAGGGAACATGAATCGGGCACAATGCCTCGGCAATATTACGTTCGTCAAACTAGTTTTGTTTTTATACTTCTGTTTCAGCGACAAACAATGAACCTTATAAAGTCGCAAGCATCATGCTTGTGCGCAAACTATCTTTTATTTCTATTAAGTACAAAACATTTGTCTACTTTAAATATTGCTATTGCAGGGCGCGCCAGCAACTAGTGCGCAAAAGTTCGCGCTATAGCTTAGGAGCCAGCAACGATATCTGCTTCTCTACATCATTACTTCACGGGCTCCTAACTGTCGCGGATCATGTATCTTTTTAAGTAGAAGGTTACGTCAGGATTTGCACCTGGCACTTCTACAGAGACCCCAGCCCTTGTGGTCACTCTGCCTGCAATCGAAGGTTCGTCATTCTCCTGTAATTTGTCACGACGTCACCAGGGCCTGCCCCCTCGTGTTCGCCAGTGGTCTACAAGTTTCTAAATTTCATCGTTCTTTAAAGGCCCCCAGCCCTTGTGTCCACTCTGTCTGCGATCGAAAGTTCGCCCTTCTACCACAATTGGTCACAGCATCGCTAGGGCCTGCCCTCCTCGCGTTCACCAGCGGTCTGTAAGTTTCTGATCTTCACAATTCCTTCAGGGCCCCTAGCCCTTGTGGTCACTCTTCCTGCGATCAAAGGTTCTCCCTTCTCCTGCAATTCCCACGTCGCGCTCTCGACGTCTTGATTTCGCCAGAGAACTTTAACCATGGGGATGGTCTTTCTCCGCCACACTCGTTCTTGAGAATCCAAAATACGAACAGGTTCTTCCACGTACGTAAGGTTGGGCTGAATCTGGGGCACCGAGTCAAGAACTTGATGATCACTACGAACACACTTCTGTAATTGGCTCACATAAAACACATCATGGACACCAAGGAGGGTAGCAAGCAACTCTAGCCTATAAGCAGACACTTTGATGCGCTCCAGAATCTGAAAAGGTCTCACATACCGGGGGTCTAACTTGTGATTCCTTCCAAACCTTTTAATACCAGACATAGGAGAAACTTTTAGAAAAACCAAGTCCCCGACAATGAACACCAGATCAACCCTTCTTTGATTAACATATTTCTCATAACGCTCTTGTGCTATACGAAGCTTTCTCGAACATGAGTCACAGGAAAATTCATTTCTTCAAGGGCTTTCAGACCTAGTAACGGTCTCTCACCAACCTCGGCCCAAAACAAAGGAGTTCTACAACGACTCCCATATAAGGCCTCAAACGGGGTCATCTACAGACTCTCTTGGTAACTATATTGTAAGCAAACTGCATGAGTCTGAGACGCTCGTCCCAAGCACCACCGTGATCCAAAATATAACACCTGATCATATCTTCGACGATCTGATATACTCTTTTCGTCTGACCATTCGTCTGCGGATGATAGGCGTTGGAATACCTCAAATCGGTACCCAACCCCTCCTGTAAACTTTTCCAAAAACGAGACTGTACAACCTCATATTCGCTGAGTCAGACCAGGAGGCGCAATGGTCATGATTAGGCTAGCCAGAGAAGTTCTCGCCCAAGTAGGCGGGAACGCTTGCGCTAGCGCCAAGTCCGCGTCTCAAAGGAGCTCTCGCCTGCAAGGCGCCCCGTGCTCGTCGATCGTCGAACCCAGATCGTCGAGCACAGTCAAATCGTCGAACCCAGATCGTCTTAAAGAAGCTCTCGCCTATAGGCAGGCGAGACCGCTTGCGCCGGGCTCTGGACAAAAGGCTCTCGGCTCAGAGCTCTCGCCGAGTGGGGCCCAGGGCCTTGGGTAAAATGACCAAATTACCCTCGGGTGAAATTACCCCTGTACCCTCAGGAAAACAGCGGAATTTGGCTATTGGCAGATCAAATAGGGGCATTTCAGTAATCTCAGGACAGCAAAGACTATAAATAGACCCTTAAGGGCTCTTTGGAAAGCAAGCTTTTCATTATCTTCCAACTTCTAGTGCTTTCTGAGGAGCACCTAGCCCGGCTTTTGGCTTTGGAGGGGAAGCTCTCAGAGATCTTCCGGGTGTGAGGTGGGACCTCCCTGCTGAGGCTTTGGGTCAGTCTTAGGTCCTTTGCAGCTAGTCGAGGATTGAGGCTTGAGAGAAGTAGGTGTTGGCTGCACCCCTGTTTTTGAACTCCCGTTGAGGTCATTTTTGGCTTCAACAGTTCTGGTGCGGTGAGCGTGGAAGGCAACTGATACAAGAAAGTCTTAAGTTTTGTCCCATGGCTGGAGGTGAAGGTGAAGGGTCTGGTTCTGGAGGCTCCCCCACCCGGGGAGAGGAAGCGACGAAGAGGATGCTGGATGAATTCAGGCGAGAGGTCCTGCAGACGATCAGCTTGGCCTTCTCGTGCAGAATCGAGTGGGCCACACCTCAGGTTCCGATAGAGGAGGTCCCGTTCCTAGGCGAGAACGCTCCTGGACAGCTCCCGGGGAAGGAGGTCCCGGCGGAGGCTGGCGAGAGAGACGTGGCGGCGCGGGAGCTCTTCCCAGGCCAGAGCCAGCGCCCGGGCAAGGAGGCATTGACAGATTTGGGCGAGAGGGAGGCAGCAGTGCGAGAGCTTTTCCCTGGGCACGGTCTCGCGGATCGGGCCAGCCAGCCGATGCCGCAGGACATGCCCTCTCGCCAGGCAGGAGGCGAGAGCCCGTTCAGCGAGCTCATCATCTCGGCTCCGGTACCGGAGGGGTTTCGGGAGCCTGACATGTCCTAGTACTCGGGGAAGGATGACCCTGTACAACACGTGCAGTGGTTTGAAGACGTCGTATCGATAAGGCAGATGACGGATGCCTTCAAGTGCCGGCTATTCGCCATCACGTTGAAGTAGAAGGCTCGGGATTGGTTCCATCAGTTGCCAGCGAGGTCGATCTACTGCTTTGAGGATCTGCGAAGGAGTTTTCTGTTGAGGTTCTCAACATCGAAGAAGCGGAAGAAGGAGGCGGAATGCCTGTTTGCGGTGAGGCAGAAGCCGGATGAGACATTGGGTCACTATGTCGACCGTTTCCAAGAAGAGATCCTCCTGGTCCAGGAGGTCTCAGGGTACGCATTGATGCTCGCCTTTACCCTAGGGCTGAGGCTGAGATTTTTCAGTATGGAGTTGAAGAGAGTGCCCCCCCCCCCACTCCTTCGAGGAGCTCATGGAGAGGGCGGCAAAGGAGATAGACTTCGAGAGAGCAAACCCAGCATTCGCCAGGAAGTTGGCCAGGCTGGCGGAGGATGATGTAAAGGAACCTACATCGGGAAGGCAGAAGGAGTCGAGGGAGCAGAGGGAGCAGAGAGAAGAAAGGAGGAGGGAAGAGCCCCGAAGGCAGGGGCAGCAGCAGGGATGGGGGGCCCGGGAGCCAAACAACCGGTTGGATTGGAGGCCCCAGGAGGGTCTCCCCTAGGGCCAAGGAGGAGGATATCAGGGAAGAGATAACCTGCGGGAACCCAGGAGGTTCGACCAACCAGCGTGGAGGCAGGAGTCGAGGGGTCATGCCCCACTGCCGCAAGAGGCCATGGAAGTGGGCAGAGGAAGAGGAGCGGGGAGAGGAGCTCGAGGAGGAGGAAGAAGAGGAAGAGGAGCGGGGAGAGGAGCTCGAGGAGGAGGAAGAAGAGGAAGAGGAGAAGGGAGAAGGGGTGGGGTGGCGTTGCTCTTTTGTGACTTCCACCAGGAGGAGGGCCACGCAATGGCCACCTGCCCTGAGTTCTTGGAAATGAGGGAAGCCAGAAGAGCAGGGAGGCAGGATCCGCCGGTTAGGATCGTTGAAGTACAGCAGGGTGAGATGGAAGATAAGTGCGAAGATCGGGTAGATGTGGGGACCCGGGGAGGAATCGGGGTGATTCACAGAGGAGTGGGGATTGAGGCAACCCGCAAGGGGAGCCTGCAAACCATGTACCGAAGGGGGGTCGCCTCTACCTCCCAGGCTCCCCCTCCGGAAGAAAAAATCACATTCTCGTCAGCGGACATGACAGATTATGAAGACCCGTTCTGCGATGCCTTGGTGATCTAGACGGCGGTGGAGAATTATACGGTCTCAAGGATACTAGTAGACAATGGGAGCTCGGTGAATGTCGTCTTCAAGAAGGCCTTCGATGAGATGAGGGTCGAGGGGAAGAGGATCTTGGCTTCGGATGGACCGCTGTTCGGGTTCTCCGGAGAGAGGAAGGAAGGGTTTCACGTGAGGATAGGGGGCGTATCACGGAACTGTAGGTTCGTGATCGTGGACGCCCCAAGCAGCTATAACGCCATCTTTGGGCGCCCCCTCATCAGCGCCTTTCGCTGTGTCCCCTTCTCGTTCCATCAGTGCCTTAAGTTCAACAATGGAGGGGTGCAAGTCAGGGTCATAGGGGACCCGAAGGTGGCAAGACAGTGCTACGTTACGGCGGTCAACACCGTCTCATGGATGGCAGAGGCATAGGAGTTGGAAAAGGAGATGACGACACAAGAAGAGGTTGTCGGGGAGGAGATGAGCTTGGAAGAGGCAAGAGAGGAGGCTGAAGGAGAAGCCAGAGGGGAGGAGATTGAGGAGGAGCAGGAAGGAGATGTGCAGGAGGTCCAGAGGGACGAGGAGCAGGAGAGCCCAGAAGGGGCGATGGAAGTAGAAGAACAAGAAGCAGGAGGAGCTGAGGGAGAGGCCCCGAGGGGCATGGAGATTGAGCAGCAGCAGGGTGAGGCGATGGAAGTTGAGGGAGCAGGAGGGGAGGAAGAGTTTGGGCAAGAAGAGGCAAGGGACGGATGGGAGCAGTCGCGGCTGGAGCCGGCGGAGGAGGTGGTGGAGATGGAAGTCTTCACCAGTGTCGGGCAAGTGCAGAGGGTGCGAATCAGCGGGGGCTTGAGTCCCGAGGACCAGGAGCGAGTGCGGGCCTGCATCCAAAGCAACATCGACGTCTTCGCTTGGAGCGCGTCAGACATGACGAGCATCGATGCGGACGTGGCCTGCCACCGTCTGAATCTGGACCCCCGGACGCGCCCCATACGCCAGAAGATGAGGACCATTGCGACAAAGCTGGAGGAGCCAATACGCGAGAAGGTCAAGAAGCTCCTAGAGGCTGGCTTCATCTCAGAGATCCAGTATCCAGGCTGGATCTCCAATGTGGTAATGGTGAAGAATGGAGGTGGAAAATGGCGAATGTGTATCGACTTTTCTTTATTAAATAAATCATGCCCTAAGGATTGCTACCCCCTGCCTCGGATCGACGCGCTGGTTGATTCAGTCGTTGGTTTTTCTGTCATGAGCTTTTTGGATGCTTTTCAGGTTATCACCAGATCCGGATGCACCCTCCCGATACCAAGGATGTTTCCTTCATCACAAGGGAGGGATGCTTCAGTTACAAAATGATGCCCTTTGGGTTGAAGAACGCAGGGGCTACTTACCAACGCATGATGGATCGGGTCTTCCGAGATCAGAGGGGGAGAAACTTGGAGGTCTATGTCGACGACCTAATGATCAAAAGCAAGTGCATGGATTCGCACCTGAAAGATCTAGAAGAGACGTTCGCCACCTTAAGGAGGTTCAAGATGAGGTTGAACCCCTTGAAGTGTGTCTTCGGGGCCAGCCGCGGGAAATTCTTCGGGCATCTGTTGACTCCGGCAGGGGTGGAGCCCAACCCGGACAAGGTGAAGGCCATCCTGGATTTGGAGTCACCTCGCGATGCTAAGGAGGTCCAGCGTTTGACAGGTAAACTGGCTGGGTTGAGCAGGTTCCTCTCCAGATCGGGAGACAAGTGCTCCTCATTCTTTAAGGTGATGCGGGGGAACAAGAGGTTTGAGTGGACCGCTGAGTGCGAAGAAGCCTTCCAGGGGCTGAAGAGGCAGCTCTCTCAGGCCCCTCTACTTCAGAGTCCAAAAGAAGGGGAGGACCTGACCTTGTACCATGGAGTAGGAGCGGAGGCGGTAAGCTCCGTCCTAGTGAGGGAAGAAGGAAAGAAGCAACTGCCCATCTACTACGTCAGTCGGATATTGAAGAAGGCAGAGCTCCGCTACCCCATCCTCGAAAAGCTAGCTTACGCTTTAGTCATCTCTGCAAGGAAGCTCCGGCCATACTTTCAAGCACATTCGATTAGGGTGGTGACCGACCAGCCTCTGTGTAAGATCTTCGAAGGGGTAGAGCACTCGGGAAGACTTGCCAAGTGGTCCATTGAACTAAGCGAGTTCGATATCACTTTTGTTCTGAGACTCTCCATCAAGGCGCAAGCAGTGGCGGACTTTCTGGCAGATTATGTTATTGAGGTTGAGGAGGGAGAGCAGCAGCCACAGGAAGCGTGGAGGATGATGGTGGATGGGGCCTCGGGAAAGCATTCCCTCGGGGGAGGAGTGGTGCTGAACAGCCCCCAGGGAGTCGCGATAGAGCAGGCAGTGGCTTACCATTTCCCGGTGACCAACAATCAGGCGGAGTATGAGGCCGTGATCGCCGGCCTTCGCTTGACAAAGGAGCTGGAGATCCAAGACGTGGAAGGGCGGGCCTTAAGCCACACCTGGAGCGGCGATGATCTAAAACGCTTCTACCCATAAAATGGGGAGGATGTAATTATGTATCCAAGATTAATCTTATTATACTGCATCAGTTGACTTGATTTTCTCTTGCCTATTGTGAAATTTTTGTAATAAGAAGTAATTATGTGTTGTGATACCCCGAGCTCGGCTCGGCCCCAGGTAGACCCGCTGTGCAGTCTCTCATCTAGCTGGCAGGTCCGAAGGCTCGCCTGTGGGGGATAGGTTTGGTTGGTTTGAGAACTTCATCGGCACCCCGAGCTCGGCACGGCCCTAGGTAGACCCGCTGCGCAGGCTCTCATCTAGCTGGCAGGTCCGAAGGCTCGCCTGTGGGGGATAGGTTTGGTTGGTTTGAGAACTTCATCGGCATCCCGAGCTCGGCTCGACCCTAGGTAGACCCGCTGCGCAGGCTCTCATCTAGCTGGAAGGTCCGAAGGCTCGCCTGTGGGGGATAGGTTTGGCTGGTTTGAGAACTTCATCGGCACCTCGAGCTCGGCTCGGCCCCAGGTAGACCCGCTGCGCAGGCTCTCATCTAGCTGGCAGGTCCGAAGGCTTGCCTGTGGGGGGATAGGTTTGGTTGGTTTGAGAAATTCATCGGCACCCCGAGCTCGGCTCGGCCCCAGGTAGACCCGCTGCGCAGGCTCTCATCTAGCTGGCAGGTCCGAAGTCTCGCCTGTGGGGGATAGGTTTGGTTGGTTTGAGAACTTCATCGGCACCCCGAGCTCGGCTCGGCCCCAGGTAGACCCGTTGTGCATGCTCTCATCTAGCTGGCAGGTCCGAAGGCTCGCCTATGGGGGATAGGTTTGGTTGGTTTGAGAACTTCATCGGCACCCCGAGCTCGGCTCGGCCCCAGGTAGACCCGCTGCGCAGGCTCTCATCTAGCTAGCAGGTCCGAAGGCTCGCCTGTGGGGGATAGGTTTGGTTGGTTTGAGAACTTCATCGGCACCCCGAGCTCGGCTCGGCTCCAGGTAGACCCGCTACACAGGCTCTCATCTAGCTGGCAAGTCCGAAGGCTCGCCTGTGGGGGATAGGTTTGGTTGTTTTGAGAACTTCATTGGCACCCCGAGCTCGGCGCGGCCCCAGGTAGACCCGCTGCGCAGGCTCTCATCTAGCTGGCAGGTCCGAAGGCTCGCCTGTGGGGGATAGGTTTGGTTGGTTTGAGAATTTCATCGACACCCCGAGCTCGGCTCGGCCCCAGGTAGACCCGCTGTGCAGGCTCTCATCTAGCTGGCAGGTCCGAAGGCTCGCCTATGGGGGATAGGTTTGGTTGGTTTGAGAACTTCATCGGCACCCCGAGCTCGGCTCGGCCCCAGGTTGACCCGCTGCGCAGGCTCTCATCTAGCTGGCAGGTCCGAAGGCTCGCCTGTGGGGGATAAGTTTGGTTGGTTTGAGAACTTCATCGGCACCCCGAGCTCGGCTCGGCCCCAGGTAGACCCGCTGCGCAGGCTCTCATCTAGCTGGTAGGTTCGAAGGCTCGCCTGTGGAGGATAGGTTTGGTTAGTTTGAGAACTTCATCGGCACCCCGAGCTCGGCTCGGCCCCAGGTAGACCCGCTGCGCAGGCTCTCATCTAGCCGACAGGTCCGAAGGCTCCCCTGTGGGGGATATGTTTGGTTCGTTTGAGATCTTCATCGGCACCTGATAACTTCCCAAAAGAAGTTATCTAGCCACGTTTTCTGACATATTACTCGGCATATCCGACACAAATTAACACAGAAAGTTATAGAAATGAAAGTAATTATTTGATTATCTAATTCAAGGCTAATTTGGTCTCTTTTCATTGTATGTTTACTAGTGGTGCAAGAGGAATAAGCTCATGGACGGAAATCTGCCAAAATATAAAATCTGGAAAAAGGTTGCAACGCACGAAAAAATAGAGAGAAGAAGAGGGAACGTTTGGAGGAGAAGATCCATCTTGGGAGACAAACCCTAGGCAAGAAGAAGAAGAAGGCTACTCCGGATCGTCAAGAGCAACGTATTTTGCACTTCCAAGTGAATTATTTCCTGAAACTTTTGAATTTTCCGAAGCATGTCTAGTAAGATCCATCTAATTTGGTTTCATCTCTCCGCCATGAACTAATTTCTTAGATCTTGTGTGTTGTGAGTACCTTACTTGTTGTGATGACTTGATTCAAGGTTTTGACTTAATGATTGTTTGATTTTCTATCTTTATTGGAATTGTGTTCTCTATTTGTGGATGTTTTGAGCAAGTATTCATCTTCTAGTTAGCATGACGAGATTCGAGAGAGGAGTTATGCTAGTCTAGGGTTGAATCCTTTATATTACGTGACGAGATTCGAGAGAGGAGTCACGTATTTCTTTAGTCAAAATTCCATCTTTTTACTGCACTGCGAGATTCGAGAGAGGAGCGGTGTAAGTGTAACCTAATTTCTAATATAATTTCGGGAGAGAAAGAGATTTCCTCTTGAGTTAGCATTGTGGATTTGTGCGCTTTTCGTTACTTTCTTTCCACCCAAGTTAGAGATAACTGGGGGAATTTGGGTGATCGGATCTCGGAAATCGAGGGATAAAGAGATCCGTTTTTGCATCCCTACAAGATAGAAGTCAAACAACTCATGAAAGCCTTTTCTATAAAAAATCATCGCAATAGGTAAGGGAAACCAACATGCAAGATTGCTTCCCTAAAACTTGGATAACAATATTTTCTTGTCCGCGCATTTTAGTTCTTGTCTAAAGAGTACTTATTTAAATAAATCTAGAAATTCACCTTAATTATTGTCTTGAATTTAGAGAACGGGAAGAGCTAGTAATTGTGATCACTAGGTCAGTCACCTCCTCGAGGGAACGATCACTTCTCACTTTATATTACTTGATCCGGCACGTGCACTTGCGTTATTATATACATCTATTTCGGGTGTATCAAGTTTTTGGCGCCGTTGCCGGGGAGGTGCTTCTGAGTTAGTGTTACTTATTTTCATAATATTAGTGAATCCCTAGTATTTAGAGATCAAGTCTTTTTTTTGATTGTTTGTTTGTTTGAATCAAGTTTATTTGAAACTCGGTGCAGTGTATGTCCAGGTATAGGTAAGTAGAATTATTGCCTTTGAATTCTGAAATTGAGCGTACCTGTAGACAAAACAGGAGAGACTTTAGGACCGTTAACATTATTCATCCTGCGATGGATAATCATGTGCAAACCAACATTGATGATAATGAGGAGCATATTGAACAAAATGTTCAACCTAATGCTCCTCGCTTGACATGCTACGACTATAATACACCTCTAGGTGGGGGTTTGCATTTCAGCATTGCTCGTCCGGCAATTGCAGCGAATAACTTTAAAATGGACCCACTAATTATGCAACAAGTTCAATACAATAAGTTTGGGGGTCTCAATCATGAGGATGCAAATTCTCATTTAAAAACTTTCTTAGCCATCTGTGATATGTTTAAGTGTAACGGGGCATCCGATGATGCAATTATGTTACGACTGTTTCCGTTCTCACTAGAAGGGAGGGCTAAGGATTGGCTAGATTCTTTACCTGATGATTGTATCACAACTTGGACGCAACTAGTCGAAAAATTCTTACATAAATACTTTCCTCCTTCGAAGACTGCAAAGCTAATAAGAGATATAACCACATTCACACAGGGAAACAGAGAGACACTATATGACGCTTGGGAGCGTTTTAAGGAGTTACTGAGAAAGTGTCCCCACCATAGGTTAGCCCTACATCAGCAAGTTTCCACTTTTTATAATGGGCTACAAACTGCAACCATGATCTTAGTAGACGGGGCTGCTGGAGGATCGTTACTTAAGAAGTATCCCGAGGATGCGTATGCAATCCTCGAAGATCTCACTGCTAATAACTATCAAGCCTATGAGCGTCAAGGGAACAACAACACGGTTGGTATCCACCAAGTGGACCAAATCACTTCCTTGGCCGCTCAAATGGCATCACAATTCAACCTAATTAATAAGAGATTAGATTCATTATCACAGCCTTCATCTAGTGCTCCATTGACGGTGGAGCAATTAAATCAAATTTCTGAAGAAGCAAATTATGTAGGAGGAGCACAAAGGCAAATTCCACCTGGATTCGCCAACCATTATCACCCCGAGTGGCGGAATCATCCGAATTTCTCCTGGAAAAATAATCAAGGGATGAATCAACCACAAGGGTTTAATCAAAATATAAATCACCTACCTATCAATAACAACTCTCAACCCCAACAATTAAACCAAAGGAAGATATCGGATGAGTTTATCTTAGGCATGTTCCAAAAGTATGACTCAAGAATGGGAGGAATAGAATCTTCATTAAGATCACTAGAAACAACTATGGGTCAACTTGCAAATTCATTAAGTCAAAGACCCATTGGAACTCTACCTTCTGATACCACACTAAATCCAACAAAAGAAAATCATAATAATCAATGTAAAGCTATTGCCTTACGGAGTGGTGTAGAGATTCCAAGTGGGGAGGGGTTGCTTGAGAAAGCTAGCGAAGAAGAGGCAAGTAAGATGCCGAGTGAGTCGAGCATATTAGAGAAGGACGAGTTAGGTGAGAAGAAGGAGGTGGGAGAGAAGCAAAAAGAGAAATTAAATCAAAATAAAGACGTAATCTACCCACCACCCCCATTTCCATCTAGACTAGCTAAACCCAAACTTGACATGCAATTCCAGAAGTTTATGGATATTTTCAAAAAACTAACTATAAACATCCCATTTGCTGAGGCACTTGAGCAAATGCCAAGTTATGTCAAGTTTATGAAGGATATCTTGGCAAAGAAGAGAAAGTTTGTTGATAAAGAGATAGTGACGTTGACTGAGGAGTGTAGTGCTATATTGCAGAAAAAGCTGCCACCTAAGCTTAAGGATCCCGGTAGTTTCACAATTCCTTGTTCTATTGGAGTGAAGTTTGTTTGGAGAGCGTTATGTGACCTTGGAGCGAGCATCAACCTGATGCCATTATCTATCTATAAGAAGTTGGGTCTAGGGGAGATTACACCTACATCTCTTACTCTACAGTTGGCTGATAGGTCTCTTGCATTTCCTAAGGGAATTGTAGAAGACGTGTTGGTTAAAGTGGAGAAATTCATTTTCCCCGCTGATTTTGTAGTACTTGATATGGATGAGGACAAGGATGTCCCCATCATTCTTGGTAGACCATTCGTGGCCACCGGAAGAACACTCATTGATGTTCAGAAGGGTGAGCTTACGATGAGAGTTAATGATGAGAATGTGACATTCAACATCCTCAAAGCCATGAGATTTCCGGATGATAAAGAGGAGTGTCTCTCCATTGAGGAGGTGAGTGCACCTATAAGGATGATGCATAATGAAAATAATTGGGAGCACAAAATTCTTAGTGCTTTAACAAATGAAGAAATAGAAGAGGATCCAGATTCGAAGGAAACTGAGGAAACGTTATGTACTTTTGAGCATTTACCAAATGCTAACATGTTTGAGTTAATAAGCAGGTCAAGCGAGTCGGAGATCATGAAGCCTTCTATTGTAGAGCCACCTGTGCTTGAATTGAAACCGCTACCCGAAAACCTAAAGTATGTTTTTCTAGGTGAGGATAACACATTACCAGTTATTATTGATGCATCTTTAGTTAAGGAGAATGAAGATAAATTGATTGAGGTTCTGTGTGAGAACAAGAGAGCATTAGGTTGGACCATTGCAGACATTAGAGGGATAAGCCCTTCAATTTGCATGCATAAAATCCTTCTAGAGGAAGAGTCAAGAGAGTCAATAGAACCCCAACGAAGACTTAGCCCACCCATGAAAGAAGTGGTCAAGAAGGAGATAATCAAATGGCTAGATGCAGGTATTATATATCCTATCTCCGATAGTCGGTGGGTAAGTCCTGTTCAGTGTGTGCCAAAGAAGGGGGGTATTATAGTAGTTAGAAATGAGAGCAATGAGTTGATTCCCACTAGAACGGTAACTGGATGGAGGATTTGTATAGATTACCGAAAGTTGAATAAAGCGACTAGGAAAGATCATTTCCCACTCCCATTCCTTGAACAGGTCCTTGATAGGTTAGCAGGAAATGAGTATTTTTGTTTCCTAGATGGTTACTCGGGATATAATCAAATCATGGTAGCTCCCGAGGATCAGGAGAAGACAACCTTCACCTGTCCTTTTGGAACATTTGCATTTAGGAAAATGCCCTTTGGATTATGTAACGCTCCTGCCACATTTCAGCGTTGCATGATCGCCATCTTTACTGAACTAATTGATGAGGGGATCGAGATCTTTATGGATGATTTTTCAGTGTTTGGGAGATCGTTTGATGAATGTTTAGAAGTGCTAAAAAAAGTTTTGAACAAATGCATTCAAGCCAACTTAATTTTAAACTGGGAAAAATGTCACTTCATGGTCAAAGAAGGGATTGTTCTGGGACACAAGGTGTCCAAGAAGGGTTTGGAAGTAGACCGAGCGAAGACTGAGGTTATAGAAAAATTACCCCCACCAACTAATGTTAAGGGAGTGCGTAGTTTTCTGGGCCATGCAGGCTTTTACCGTCGTTTCATTAAAGATTTTTCTAAAATCTCTAAGCCGCTAAGCCAGCTGTTAGAGAAAGATTCCCACTTTAATTTGGACGAGGAGTGTTTAGCCGCCTTTCATACATTAAAGCAAAGTCTAGTTTCTTCACTGATTATTATTGCACCTGATTGGTCTCTACCATTCACCATTATGTGTGACGCAAGCAATTTTGCTGTGGGCGCGGTCTTAGGACAAGTGCGCGACAAGGTTTTCCATACAATCTACTATGCTAGCAAGACACTGATCGACGCACAAATAAACTACACCACTACCGAGAAGGAACTATTAGCAGTTGTTTTTGCTTTTGACAAATTCCGCTCCTATTTAATATTGTCTAAGGTGATAGTTTATACAGACCATGCATGTACAACCCCGTGTCCGGCGAGCGGGTCCCGCCAGAGAGGTTGAGCAAAGCAGCAGAAGGGTTGGCCCGCTCCCGCCCATTTCAGGCGAGCGAGCCGGCAGGCGAGCGAGCGGGTCGCACAAGGAATCCTTGGCCAAAGCAGATAAGCCCGGCGACCTGCGATATGTGAGTCGCGACCTTGATCGCGACGATCGCCGGCCAACCCGCACGCGACCGGGCTGCCGGTCCGCCCGGCAGAAGACAGACAGCTCGCTCATATCGTCTCACGCTCGCCCAGGGAGGATGGGCGAGCCGCGAGGCCAGGCCGCGCCCGCCTCCTGCGGAGAAACTGGAGGCGAGCTGACCCCCAGGGGTGCGAATAGCTACTCAGAACAGCGGAGCCCCGCTGTTGGCAGACCAGGTTGGGCTGCGCATAGCTATTCAGAACAGCGGAGTTTGGCTGTTGGCAGGCCCAACCAGGGGCTTTTTGGTACTTCCAGGTCAGTTCTTTTGGTTATTGGCAGTTCAGATTCTGAAAATCTATAAATAAGACCCAAGGGGTACCTCAGAGGACACGCTTCCAGTGCTTCCTTACTCTCATTTTTAAGTGTTCTCTGAGGGTACCTTAGCTCGGCTCTTGGCTAAGGAGGGGAAGCGCTCAGAGATCTTCCGGGTTTGTGGTGGGACCTCCCTGCCGAGCCCTTGGGTCTGTTCTTTCTTGTCTCTTTCGCTGTTTTTCTTGCAGGAGCAAAGTAGGCGCGAGACCACCCCTTCCCCAAGGGTCGAACTCCACAAGAGGCCGGTTTCCGGTTTCAACAATGCAGCTATACGATTTTTGATAGAGAAAAAGGATGCTAAACCTAGATTGATTAGGTGGGTACTCCTCTTGCAGGAGTTCGACTTGGAGATTAAGGATCGTAAGGGGGCGGAGAATCCTGTAGCAGACCACCTATCACGTCTAGAGTCTGAGTATGGGAAGCATGTAAACATTGAGATTAGGGAGAATTTTCCTGATGAGAGTCTGTTGGCAGTATCGGAGGGGAATACCTCATGGTATGCTGACATCGTAAATTTCATTGTGAGTAACATTTTGCCATCAGATTTAAATTACCAGCAGAAGAAAAGATTTCTTCATCAGACCAAGTTTTATCTTTGGGACGCCCCTTATGTATTTAGGATATGCGCTGACCAAGCCATTCGTAGGTGCATACCTGAGATGGAAGTTCGTGATGTCCTAGAAAAGTGTCATGCATCTCCTTACGGAGGGCACTTTATGGGAGAACGAACTGCTATGAAGGTACTAGAGGCTGGTTTTTATTGGCCAACGCTATTTAAGGATGCTCACTTGTTTGTCAAGGCATGTGATAGATGCCAGAAGACGGGCAATATTCATCGGGGGGCAAGTATGCCTATGACCAATATTCTGGAAGTAGAGGTATTTGATGTTTGGGGCATAGATTTTATGGGGCCGTTTGTGAATTCTGGAGGAAATTTCTACATATTATTGGCAGTAGACTATGTGTCAAAATGGGTAGAGGCCATTGCCACACAAAAAAACGATGCTAAGGTTGTACTCAAGTTTATAAAAGCAAATATATTTACAAGATTCGGCACGCCTAGGGCGATAATTAGCGATGGGGGCTCACATTTTTCTAATACACAATTTAAATTACTTTTAAAAAAATATGGTGTAACACATAAAATGGCCCTAGCATATCACCCGCAAACCAATGGATTAGCCGAAGTCTCCAATAGAGAGATTAAGTCCATCTTAGAGAAGACAGTGAGTACAACCAGGAAGGATTGGGCATTTAAATTAAATGACGCGCTATGGGCTTATAGGACCGCTTACAAAACGCTCATAGGAGTGACTCCCTTTAGGATGGTGTATGGCAAGGGCTATCATTTACCGGTAGAATTGGAACATAGAGCTTTTTGGGCGATCAAGAGACTTAACTTTGACTTTCAAGAAGCGGGTAAAAGAAGGCTTCTGCACTTGAATGAGTTAGAAGAGCTTAGATTTAACGCTTATGAGAACACGAAGCTTTATAAAGATCGGGTTAAAAAATGGCACGATTTGAGACTGCAGAAGAGAGAATTTAGAAGCGGACAACTTGTGCTTTTGTATAATTCACGCCTTCGATTATTTCCAGGAAAGCTGAAATCGAGATGGTCTGGACCATTCCGAGTTGTTGAGGTGTTCCCACATGGTGTTGTAACAATATGTAACGAGAAGGATGGATCAACTTTCAAGGTGAATGGACAGCGACTAAAAATTTATTATGAGGGTGGTGACCAGCGCGATGCGATGGTCATAAAATTTCATTGACGAGTACAAGGAGAGCCGTCTTGCCGAGACGATTAACTTAGGCGATAGGTGGGAGGCAACCCATCGCTTTATGTTTAGTACTGTTTGAATTTAGTAGTTTTTCTTCAAGTTTGTCTTTGGTTTTGATTAGCAGAGTAGTGGTGGAGGAATGAATTCAAGTGCTGACGGAAAAATTGGTAGCAGCAGTCGTGGTAGTTGTCCTTTTGGCTTTATTTGTTTTTGGATGACTGTGTTAATGGTTGATGGATACCTTTTTGTTTCTTTTACGCTCTGGATGACCTTATTTTGCACTATTTTGTTTAACTGCATGGTGAATGATTACTCTGCACTACTCACATGATATGATATGATCTTGCGTAATTATTTGAACTCATTAAATGCTAAATCTTTTGGAAATCCTAAATTTCATTTGCTTTATTACTCTGCTCTTATGTTCAAATTGATATATCAAGTTTTAGGCTATTGCTATAATTAACAGTTATGACATGAATATGAAGGCGATTAAGTTATTCTGGTTCATTGTTGTTGCTAATCCATGCAGTTACGAACTTTATTAGATTGCCTCCATGTTGTGTTCTCTTCTGTCATAGCCAAGATAAGAGTTGGGCTGGTAAATATGGTACGGAGTAATGTAGATCATCGGAGCACCTGGGGAGCACAGTAAAGAAACTCAAGAGACTTAGAGGAAATCATTTCCTTATCAGGGGAGTTTTACTGTTTCAATTTCATTTTTATTTAATTCATGCAAAGGCTGAGTAGTATAGATAGAATATTATTTCTTATATAACACATTAACCTTACTAGGGCCTAGCAAGCTCTTAAGTGTGGGGGTGTTGGCTAATATCGCCCCTGCAATTATGGTGGTAGATAATTTGATTTGATCACTCGTAATTGTAAGATTTCGTATATTGACCTGTACTTAGTGATAAGTTATTCTTGAAGTTCAATGATAATTAATTGGTACGGCTAGGGAATCTTAGGAGTTCAGATTTTGAATTTGAAATTAGCAAGATTTTTTTGATAAAGCACTCTAAGGCATTTGATTCATGCACATCCTTCTCCAGTTTTTGTTTACTTCTCTGAAAACTTTTGATGTTGATTTCTAAAATTAGGAAATGGGGTGAGCAAGAACTAAGTAATAATGTGAGTCAAGATAATGTTTTAGTAGCTATACCATTTTGAACTTTCATGAGATTCTTTGATTGGTTCTGTATCATTTCGCTACCCACTACTGAATGACCAAATTCCCTATATTTCCCTAGTTTTATCTTAATCCACTAGCCATTTATTGGGTGTTCCAATTCAGCATTTATAAAAAAAAAACATTGTGAATTGCCATAGTGATATGCGGCCTAAGTATGTACACGCCTATCTAGAATGATCCCAACTGTGACTATATATAAAAAAAGAGAAAGGAAATAAACAAAACTTTTGTCATAGTGATATGTGGCCTGGGTAGGCAATTACATACTTGGAATGATCCCAACTATAGGCACAATATGTTTATATATTCAAGGCTTAAGGATTGAACCTCGTAATTTGGTGAAAGATTGAGATTATTAACTAGGGAATTACCATGCCACTATTTAAGCCTATTCATGAATTGCCAACCAAGCCAAAGCTAAACCTATGCTCTCGTATGCTGATAATTCTTGTCAAGGCTAGCATAATGACTTAGCTTAGTCTTACCCTTTTGAATTATTAAGGATTTTCAATAAAAAAAGTACGGGGGAGTAAATAATCTGGAAGAAGGCGCACACACTACACAAAATTCTTTAGTATGCTTTATCTTTTATCAAGCTAATGGATTTGTGATGTTTGAACTTTTAATAATAATCAAGCTTATCAGTTGAGTAAAGCGAACTTCTTGAATATCTTGGACTAATGTTGGTCAAGATAGGATTGTTCTGATTTGGTGAGTGATAATTATCGAACACCCATTTGAAATAATTATTTCTCTTTGCTCGGGACTAGCAAAGGTTCAAGTGTGGGGGTGTGATAACTTCCCAAAAGAAGTTATCTAGCCACGTTTTCTGACATATTACTCGGCATATCCGACACAAATTAACACAGAAAGCTATAGAAATGAAAGTAATTATTTGATTATCTAATTCAAGGCTAATTTGGTCTCTTTTCATTGTATGTTTACTAGTGGTGCAAGAGGAATAAGCTCATGGACGGAAATCTGCCAAAATATAAAATCTGGAAAAAGGTTGCAACGCACGAAAAAATAGAGAGAAGAAGAGGGAACGTTTGGAGGAGAAGATCCATCTTGGGAGACAAACCCTAGGCAAGAAGAAGAAGAAGGCTACTCTGGATCGTCAAGAGCAACGTATTTTGCACTTCCAAGTGAATTATTTCCTGAAACTTTTGAATTTTCCGAAGCATGTCTAGTAAGATCCATCTAATTTGGTTTCATCTCTCCGCCATGAACTAATTTCTTAGATCTTGTGTGTTGTGAGTACCTTACTTGTTGTGATGACTTGATTCAAGATTTTGACTTAATGATTGTTTGATTTTCTATCTTTATTGGAATTGTGTTCTCTATTTGTGGATGTTTTGAGCAAGTATTCATCTTCTAGTTAGCATGACGAGATTCGAGAGAGGAGTTATGCTAGTCTAGGGTTGAATCCTTTATATTACGTGACGAGATTCGAGAGAGGAGTCACGTATTTCTTTAGTCAAAATTCCATCTTTTTACTGCACTGCGAGATTCGAGAGAGGAGCGGTGTAAGTGTAACCTAATTTCTAATATAATTTCGGGAGAGAAAGAGATTTCCTCTTGAGTTAGCATTGTGGATTTGTGCGCTTTTCGTTACTTTCTTTCCACCCAAGTTAGAGATAACTGGGGGAATTTGGGTGACCGGATCTCGGAAATCGAGGGATAAAGAGATCCGCTTTTGCATCCCTGCAAGATAGAAGTCAAACAACTCATGAAAGCTTTTTCTATAAAAAATCATCGCAATAGGTAAGGGAAACCAACATGCAAGATTGCTTCCCTAAAACTTGGATAACAATATTTTCTTGTCCGCGCATTTTAGTTCTTGTCTAAAGAGTACTTATTTAAATAAATCTAGAAATTCACCTTAATTACTGTCTTGAATTTAGAGAACGGGAAGAGCTAGTAATTGTGATCACTAGGTCAGTCACCTCCTCGAGGGAACGATCACTTCTCACTTTATATTACTTGATCCGGCACGTGCACTTGCGTTATTATATACATCTATTTCGGGCGTATCAGCACCCCGAGCTCGGCTCGGCCCCAGGTAGACCCGCTGCGCATGCTCTCATCTAGCTGGCAGGTCCGAAGGCTCGCCTGTGGGGGATAGGTTTGGTTGGTTTGAGAACTTCATCGGCACCCCGAGCTCGGCTCGGCCCCAGGTAGACCCGCTGCGCAGGCTATCATCTAGCTTGCAGGTCCGAAGGCTTGTCTGTGGGGGATAGGTTTGGTTGGTTTGAGAACTTCATCGGCACCCCGAGCTCGGCTCGGCCCCAGGTAGAACCGCTGCGCAGGCTCTCATCTAGCTGGCAGGTCCGAAGGCTCGTCTGTGGGGGATATGTTTGGTTTGAGCAAGGCAGGAAACGCACCGGGAACACGAAATGGAAAGAGGTAAAGATAGGAGAGGTCTCGGCCAGAATAGATCTCGACGGGGAGATCCCCGCCAAGGAAGTCTCGCTGAAGGAGGCTTTCGGCGAGAAGACCCCTAATAATATTCTTGGACAGACAGGCGAAAGCGTTATGCGACAGCCGTGAACGGTTCACGCAAGCTGAAGGGGGACGGCCCCGTCTTAAGGGTTCGTGAGCCATGTTCCCGGCAGACAGTTTTCGGCAGGTTCCCGCCTATCTATCGCTAAGGGAGACTAGCCTAGGGAGGCCAAGGGCCTCGGCGGAAGCGTGCGTAAGGAACACTCGTCCACAACAATTACATCAAGCACATTCACAATAAGAACAGGACAATAACATTTACAGCGAAACATTTGCAATATATTTAATGTAATTACACATCTAGAGCGTTCTCACTCAGTACAACAAAAGAAAAGGAAAAAAGGAAGGCCCCTCAGGGAGACAAGTTGTACCCCTCAGAGCTCCCGCTTGAGCTCCCGCTGGAGCTCTCGCCCGAGCTCTCCCTGGATGTCTCGCCACTCGCGGGAGGGGATTTTGGGACATCCGAGGGCGGGGTATCAGGCGCGCTCGGGGGCTTCGGGACAGGCTCGAAGAGCCAGGGGACGAGCTGTTGAGCGGTAATGATCTTGCCCCTCCCGTCCATGCAACCGACATCTCGCAGCGTCTCCAAGGTCAGCTTGACGGTAGCTTGCGCATTGGCCTGAAGGAGCTTGTCGATATCGTAGACGGAGTAATAACGGCTCTTCAGTCTTTCGTCCAGAGGAGGGGGCGCATTCGCCTCCAGGCGCAAGATCTGGTCCCTCAGGAGGACGTTCTCGTATCGCGCCTGGGACAGCTCCTCGCGAAGCGCCACGGCTTGAGCGGAATCCTGTATGGCGAGAAGTTAGCATGGAAGGAAAAGAATGGTCGAAATCTGTGGTGGCGAGAGCAAGTGCCGAGAAAGGTCTCGCTTACCTCTTCCGCTCGGCGAGAAGACAGCAGTTGCTTGTCGTCTTCTAGCTCCTTCTTCAAAGAAGCCGCCTCAGCCACCGTACCCTCCCTGGCCTTGAACATATCCTGGAAGTTGCGGTCGATGGTGATGCTCCGGCGAGCACACATATGTGCAAGCTCCAGCCCGCGCATCAGAGCGCGAGTGGAGTCATAAGCCAGGAGCCTGGTGGTCATTCTGTCATAGATGCTGGCGTCCTCTCGGCTATAGAGACAGTAGCCCAAGGCGAAGGCCTCGCTGGTGACCTCATCTCGCTCCGCCCAGCTGGGGAGAAGAGATGAGATTGAGACCCGGTTGACATCTGGGTCCCACTGTAACAGCGGCTTCTTTTCCGCGTCCAGACACTTCATGCCGAGACCAAAATTACGGTGGCCCCGAGGCACCTCTCCAGACGAAGGCTGGCCGGAGGTCTCGGCGGCGGCTCCCTCGCCTTCCACTACACCGGGGGCCGGAGGGTTCTTGGCAGGGGCCTCAGCGCCACCCCTGGTAGCCGCGATCTCGCTAACGACCTGCAAGATCTCCTCAAAGGAGCGGCCTGCAGCAAGAGGTTGGGAGGGCCGCACCATAACGGC
This sequence comes from Platanthera guangdongensis, assembly GCA_039583875.1. Classification (NCBI taxonomy): domain Eukaryota; kingdom Viridiplantae; phylum Streptophyta; class Magnoliopsida; order Asparagales; family Orchidaceae; genus Platanthera; species Platanthera guangdongensis. Next base: position 227,549,711 of record CM077163.1, read on the forward strand.
TTTACCCTTCTCGGTGTCAATTATCTTGGGCCTCTTGATCGGTGGGGGCAGAGGGGCGTCGGGCTTTCGCTTCCCGGTGCCGGTTGAAGGAGGCGGGGCCGGCTCGTCCCGGCAAGCTCGAGCTGCAGCCTTTGCGAGAGCCAGCGGGTCTCTCGCGGGTTGGCTCCCGGTGGCGTTAGCCTTGTCAAAGGGTTGACGTAGGGGGATCTCACGCTCTCCTGCGAAAGCGACAACACTTAGTTCTAACCTTAAAAGAGAAAAAGGTATAGCGAGACGAAGGCGAGACCTTACCTTCTCCAGGAGACACTGGGAGGAGTGAATCAACGTCTCGCCGGAGGAATTGGACGTCGAAGTCCTTGGTCCCGAAGAACTCGAGGAGGGCACTCTCGCGCGAGCCCAAGGAGAGGGGCTTGTAGGCGGCGTCCTCATATTGAATGGGCGCGAGAGGCACGTTCCTGAAGTCGCCGGAAACGAAGATGAACCTCTCTCCCCAGTGGTGGTGCTTGTTGGCGAGACCAGTGGTCTTGAGCAGTTGCCCTGAAAAGAATACCACCCCTCCCTTGGCGCGGAAGGTGAACATCTTCCGGAAGATTGGAAGGCTGAACTCGATCCTCTCGGATCACATGTAGCAAATGAAAGCCACGAGAATCGCGACCGAGTTTGGATTCAGTTGCGCGGGAACCACCCCGTAGTACCGGAGGGCCTGGCGCATCTCGGGCCACAGCGGGAGGCGGAAGCCCACCTCAAAGTGCTCAAGGGGGATGGCGAGTTCCCCCTCCCCCGCGCCGTTTACCTTATCGTGGTTGTCGGGCTTCCGCGCGGTGAAGCCGATGGGAACGTAGCGAGTTTGGGTCAAGTTGAACTCGTCCATGGTAAGTGTGCAGGAAGGAAACATGTGCTTCTGGAAGGCTTCCGCGCAGTTTGAACGTCCCTCGCTTCCGCCCGGCATCGTGATGATGAAGTTGTAGGCGAGGTCTTTTAGGAGGGAGGGGAGAGCAAGAACCGTGCGAGAACGGGAGGAGAAGGCGAAAGCAAGCGAGAGCTTTTAGAAAACCGCGAAAGAGACAAGAGAAGGGAAAGGATTCGGACCGGAGAAATAAATGTAGAAGGTGGACCCTCTATTTATAAAGGGTCGTGATCATTATGACTTTTCAAAAGGCGGCGGGGGTACAGCCGTCTCGCCATAAGTCGGCGGCGCTTCGTTTTCCCGCCCGAGTCTGACAGTGACTGACGAACAGGTGATTAACGCCAAGCGAGAGCTGAATAGAAAGTAGCAGCGTTGATAGCGAAGTTATCAGTTAAGACATAAAATTAGCGGGGTACATCGGAGAAGGGAAAGGCCTGGGGAAGAGAAGGGGAGGTCTCGCGAATCAATAAGGCTCCCACCGCCATCGTCCTTGCTCCCGCAGCCTGGTCCTCGGTGGCGCTTGCGGGTTGAAGTAGGACGACAGGACAGTGCATCCTAGGTTGACCCGGCGAGACAGGTCCCGGATCCGCGCGATGCACCTTTCAGGAGAAGATCCGTCGGTAGGCCCTCCTGGCATATCCATCTCGCCGATGAGGTAGTCTCGCTCTAGAACCTCCAGCCTCTTCTCCACTGATTGGCAAAACACTCTCGCCGCAGAGTCGTGGGCCCGCTCCCGCCAGATAAGCTTTGACAGGATGGCGACAACCTTCTTCCCCCATCTTTTAGCGCTCACGGCACTAGTCAAGATCTCCTCCATATCGTCAGATGAAGGGAAGGGGGAGCTCTCGCCATCTTCCCCCTCTCTGTCTTCTTCTTCTTCTTCTTCTTCTTCCTCTACGTCAGCTCCAGACCGTGAGCCCAGATCCCCTGACAAGAATTCCAGTAAATACGAGAGCTAAAGGATAATCGTGATGAACGTACCGCATACCTGCAGCATGACGAGGACCCCCGGTCGATGGCAGGCGAGAAGGCCCAGCCCCCCCCCCCCCTCAGTTCCAAAGAGTAGGTGGATCAATTTTCCTTTTCCCAGGGGGGTAGATTTTGCGAGTGATAATCCCGGCTTGGCCGGAAGCGGGGGGGGGAGGTCTCCTCTCCCGCGGGATGGCTGACATCCAATGGAGGCGCGGAAGATTCGGCAGTCTTTCCTCCCGCCGGTAGGGAGGAATCAACCGCGAGGGCAGGCTGATTTGCAGCCCTGGCTTCGTTCTCCCGGGTAGCGAGACCCAGCTGGGCGGAAGCTGGCGCTGCGGGAAGACAATTCAGCGTTCTAAGTTTTGAGTTAAGAGCAAGAGTGGAAAAGTTACCTGCAGTTCTCGGGTTAGGCGGAGGAGCCGCTTCCGTGACCCGTGGTTGGCCCTCAAGGGGGCGGGATGATGGATCCAGGGGTTCCCGCGGGGACTTGACGGCGTCGGGAACCGTTTCCTGCGAGAAGTATCGCGTCAACTACAGAGCCACTAGTGTTTTCAATGATTAGAGAATCAGACATACCTTCTGCTGAGAGGAATCATCTGCACGGCTTGGGGTCGGGGTAGGCGGGCTCCTGTTCTCGCGGGGCAGGTCTCGTTGGACCGCCTTCGCATTCTTCTTTTTCTTCCTGGGCTGAGAAGGCTCAACGGCTGACAACTGTCTCGCCAACCATGGGGCAACCCAGGCACTGTTTGCCTTGGCTCGTGCCTGTGCCGCATTAATGCGGTCTTACAGATCCTGCGGAAGCGGGTTGTCGGCACGCTTGGAAGGCATCGCGAGAGGAGGCGAGAACTCGGGAGAAGAATGGCGATTTAAGGGAAGAATTATGATTGTCTATCAGCACATATATTTATAGCTACGGTACGGCCTACCAAAAGATTCCCTGATGTTGACACGTGCTCAGCGAATATTTATGGGTTGGACGTGTCTTTTCGAGCGCAGAGCTAGCTCAAAAAGAGCGAGGATTGTGTACAACCCCATATTCGTTGAGTCAGACCAGGAGGCGAAGTGGTCACGATTAGGCTAGCCAGAGAAGTTCTCGCCCAAGTAGGCGGGAACGCTTGCGCTAGCGCCAAGTCCGCGTCTCAAAGGAGCTCTCGCCTGCAAGGCGCCCCGTGCTCGTCGATCGTCGACCCAGATCGTCGAGCGCAGTCAAATCGTCGAACCCAGATCGTCTTAAAGAAGCTCTCGCCTATAGGCAGGCGAGACCGCTTGCGCCGGGCTCTGGACAGAAGGCTCTCGGCTCAGAGCTCTCGCCGAGTGGGGCCCAGGGCCTTGGGTAAAATGAACAAATTACCCTCGGGTGAAATTACCCCCGTACCCTCAGGAAAACAGCGGGATTCGGCTATTGGCAAATAAACTAGGGGCATTTTAGTAATCTCAGGACAGCAAAGACTATAAATAGACCCTTAAGGGCTCTTTGGAAAGCAGGCTTTTCATTATCTTCCAACTTCCAGTGCTTTCTGAGGAGCTCCTAGCCCGACTTTTGGCTTTGGAGGGGAAGCTTTCAGAGATCTTCCGGGTGTAAGGTGGGACCTCCCTGCTGAGGCTTTGGGTCAGTCTTAGGTCCTTTGCAGCTAGTCGAGGGTTGAGGCTTGAGAGAAGTAGGTGTTGGCTGCACCCCTGTTTTTGAACTCCCGTTGAGGTCATTTTTGGCTTCAACAGTTCTAGCGAATATTTTTGGGTTTGACGTGTCTTTTCGAGCGCAGAGCTAGCTCAAAACGAGCGGGGATTGTGTACAACCTCATATTTGCTGAGTCAGACCAGGAGGCGTAATGGTCACGATTAGGCTAGCCAGAGAAGTTCTCTCCTAAGTAGGCGGGAATGCTTGCGCTAGCGCCAAGTCTGCGTCTCAAAGGAGCTCTCTCCTGCAAGGCGCCCCGTGCTCGTCGATCGTCGAACCCAGATCGTCGAGCGCAGTCAAATCGTCAAACTCAGATCGTCTTAAAGAAGCTCTCGCCTATAGGCAGGCGAGACCGCTTGCGCCGGGCTCTGGACAGAAGGCTCTCGGCTCAGAGCTCTCGCCGAGTGGGGCCCAGGGCCTTGGGTAAAATGACCAAATTACCCTCGGGTGAAATTACCCCCATACCCTCAGGAAAACAGCGGGATTCGGCTATTGGCAGATCAACTAGGGGCATTTCAGTAATCTCAGGACAGCAAAGACTATAAATAGACCCTTAAGGGCTCTTTGCAAAGCAGGCTTTTCATTATCTTCCAACTTACAGTGCTTTCTGAGGAGCTCCTAGCCCGACTTTTGGCTTTGGAGGGGAAGCTCTCAGAGATCTTCCGGGTGTGAGGTGGGACCTCCCTGCTGAGACTTTGGGTCAGTCTTAGGTCCTTTGCAGCTAGTCGAGGGTTGAGGGTTGAGGCTTGAGAGAAGTAGGTGTTGGCTGCACCCCTGTTTTTGAACTCCCGTTGAGGTCATTTTTGGCTTCAACAGAGACGTAAATCTAGAGTCTCGATCTGATACGATGATGACAAACACTTCATGTAATCTGATGACCTCATCAAGGTATAACTCAGCTATCTTTTTCATAGAATACCCAATCTTGAAAGACACAAAGTGAGCACATTTAGTCAATCTATCAACTATCACCCAAATAGAATCGTGCCCACGGGGGGATCTCGATAAACCGGTGATGAAATCCATCGAAATACTCTCTCACTTCCAACTTGGAATATCAAGCAGTGTCAATTTACCTCCAGGCCTTCTATGGTTAGATTTAACACGCCGACTCGTATAACATTCCGACACAAACTTCGTTATATCATTCTTCATTCCCGACCACCAAACAATTTGCTTTAGGTCTTTATAAATTTTAGTGGAACCAGGGTGGTAGGCAACACTGGAACCATGAGCTTCAGTACAAATCTTGGCTCGAATATCACCAAAAGCGGGGATGCAAAATTTACCCTGATACTTCAAAGTATCTAACTCGTCCAAAAAGAAATCAGGTAGCTCTCCCTTCTCAGTTCTATTCCAGAGATGCAACAAATCCGGATCATCCTTCTAGTGTGCTCTAGTTAGGGAAATCCAAGAGTACTCTTCTATTTCCAAACTAGTAGACACAACACTACTCCCAACCTCAATGTCCAACAAGAATTCTTCTACCAAGGACTATACAGACAGATTAAAAATATTGGCGGTCTTTCTACTCAAAGCATCGGCTACTACGTTAGCCTTTCCCGGATGATAAAAAATCTCCACTTCATAATCAGCCGCATATTCTAACCACATACGCTGACGCAGATTTAATTCCTTCTGAGTGAAGACGTACTTCAAACTCTTATGGTCTGTATAGACCTTGCACAGCACGCCATACAATAAATGTCTTCAAATCTTTAGCGCATAAATTACAGCAACAAACTCCAAATCATGTGTATGATAGTTTCTTTCATGAATCTTTAATTTTCTTGATCCGTGCGTGATCACATTTCCATCTTGCATCAAAACACAACCAAGTCCAATGTGTGATGCATCCACATACACAGCATACTCAATTCCTTCAGTAGGCAAGGTTAAGACTGGAGCTGTACACAATCTCTTTTTCAACTCCTAGAAAGCTTCTTCACACTTATCGCTCCAAATGAACGCAGTATTCTTCTTGGTAAGTCTAGTTAGAGGTGCAGACAACACTAAAAACTCTTCCACGAATCATCTATAATAGCCAGCCAGGCCTAAGAAGCTTCTAATCTCCTTAGGTGTAGAATGTTTCTCTTATTCCATCACAGCATAAATCTTGGTCGGGTCTACGGAAATACCGTCCTTACTGACAACATGACCCAGAAAGGACACTTGAGGTAGCCGGAACTCACACTTGCTCAACTTCGCATATAACTTATGCTCCCTCAGGGTCGACAAAACCAATCGCAGATGTTGAGTATGCTCCTCAACACTGTGGGAATACACAAGGACGTCATCTATGAATACGATCACAAAACGGTCCAAGAAATCCTTGAACACTCTATTCATTAAATCCATGAAAGTAGAGGGTGCATTGGTCAAACTGAAGGACATCAACAAAAACTCAAAATGTCCATGCCGCGAACGGAAAGCTGTCCGTGGAATATCTGCCTCACGAATTCTCAACTAGTGGTAGCCTGAACGAAGATTGATCTTTGAAAATATTGAGCTACCACGCAACTGATCGAACATACCATCAATCCTCGGCAAGGGATATCTATTCTTAATGGTCACCTTGTTCAATTCTCTATAATCGATGCAAGTCTCATTGATCCATCCTTTTTCTTTACAAATAATACAGGACCACCCCACGGAGAAGAACTCGGTCTAATAAAATCACACTGCAGCAACTCATCAAGCTGAGTACGTAACTCATCCAACTCACGCTGAGTCATACGGTACGGTGCTTTGCAATAGGACGAGTACCTGGCTCGAGGTCTATCACAAACTCTATCTCCCTCACGGGAGGAAGTCCTTGAAGACAATCAGGAAAGACATTTGGAAACTCTCGCACCACTAAGATATCCTCAAGACGTGGTGTAACAAAAGTCATTTCCAAAGCAGAAATAGAAACCAAATACGCCTCACAATCAGAATCTATAGCACGACAAGCACGTATCGCAGAAATAATAGGGGAAACCCTGTCCATTTTGAAGTCCAGTCACTTTGCTTTGCACTGGATCATCGCATCGTACCGGGACAGCCAGCCCATGCCCAAAATCACATCAAAGTCCACCAAATCCAAAACCATCAGGTCCGCAAAGGCTAGGAAATCGCCTAGATAAATAGGGCATCTCAGAACTTCTTGATTAGATATCTTTGAATCACCGGAGGGAAGCTTGACGTTGAAGGAGTCTCCTTATTGATCAACGTTCAAACGATGTTTATCTACGAACCTCCGTACCACCAAGGAATTGGTGGCACCCGAATCGAAACGAATGCGCGCCCACCTATTCTGCACCTTAAACTCCCCTAAAACCGTATCATACATAACTAAACGAACGAAAACTAGGGCAATAATAGAGAGAAAAAGTAAACAAGGGACTAACCTGATATAACTTGCGTAGAGGTCTGAGCTTCCTCCCTGGTCACCACATTCAGCTTTACTTTTCCTCTGTCCTTGTTTGGTGGCGGCGGTAGAGCTCGAAGCGGGGCAGGCTGTAGTGGAGTCTGAGCCTGGCGGCATGAAGTCTTCCAGTGCCCCTTCTGGCCGCACTGGAAGCAAGTCTTATCCTTCAACCAACAACGACTCACGTCATGTCCCTTCCTTGTACAGTACATACACCCGGAGCAAGTGGGTCCGGACGACCCTAAAGGCTCTGGTTTCAGAAAGGGAACATGAATCGGGCACAAAGCCCCGACAATATTACGTTCGTCAAACTAGTTTTGTTTGTATACTTTTGTTTCAGCGACAAACAATGAACCTTATAAAGTTGCAAGCATCATGCTTGTGCGCAAACTATCTTTTATTTCTATTATGTACAAAACATTTGTCTGCTTTAAATATTGTTATTGCAGGGCGCGCCAACAACTAGTGCGCAAAAGTTCGCGCTATAGCTTAGGAGCCAGCAACGATATCTGCGTCTCAACATCATTACTTCACGTGCTCCTAACTGTCACGGATCAAGCATCTCTTTAAGTAGAAGGTTACGTTAGGATTTGCCCCTGACACTTCTACAGAGCCCCCAGCCCTTGTAGCCACTCTGCCTGCGATCGAAGGTTCGTCATTCTCCCGTAATTTGCCACGACGTCGCAAGGGCCTGCCCCCCTCGCGTTCGCCAACGGTCTGCAAGTTTTTGAATTTCACCGTTCCTTCAGGGCCACTAGCCCTTATGGCCACTCTGCCTGCGATTAAAAGTTCGCCCTTCTACCACAATTGGTCAGGACATCGACAGGGCCTGCCCTCCTCGCATTCGCCAGCGGTATGCAAGTTTCCGATCTTCACCGTTCCTTCAGGTCCCCTAGCCCTTGTGGCCACTCTTCCTGCAATCAAAGGTTCTCCCTTCTCCTACAATTGGTCATGGCATCGCCAGGGCCTTCCCCCTCACGTTCGTCAGCGCTCTGCAACTTCCCGAACTTCGTCGTCCCTTCGGGGCTCCCAACCCCTTGCAACTTACACTATATGCGATCAAAGGAACGTTCTTCTCCCACAGTAGGTTGCAATGCCACCAGGGCGTGCCTCCCTCACAGTGGCCCAGCAATAAGGATCTCTACCGCCTCGCCCAGCAACATTACTGGCTCTGAAAGCCCGGCACCAAGCCTATCCGGCCCGAAGCACCCGTAATTTGCCCTGGAAGAAAGTCACAGGGCCATCATAGGCCCACCCTCCGGTTGCAGCTTCAAAAGCGTCACTCATAATCATTTGAACGACACCATAACACAAATCAACAAAATATGCGTTGAGCAGCAACAACCAGTAAAAATAACAAGACAAAGTAGAAAATACAAAATTACAACAAAGTACACCAGCACAACACAAGGGATATTAAGTACAAATTATACAAGAAACTCAAGTACGCGGGACTACTCCTCGTCATAAATATCCACAAGCTCGTCCTCGGACAGATCCTCAAAGCCCAAGTCGGAGACGTCACATCCCCTCTTACGGGACACCTTCCTCGGGGCTTTTGACATACCACGAAGGAAGTCCACCTCCCGCACGTCTGCCATGTCTGGCTCGACCTCTTGTGTCCATACCTCCTCACGAATCTCCTTAGAAAGAAAGTAACAATCTTGCATAAAGTCGATATAATCCATATACTCTGTGACCTCTGCTGCTCTCAGCTCGGCCAAGCGCTCCCTCGAAGAAAGGCGCTCAACTTCAGACTTCAAAGAAGACTACTCTGATCGTAGAAGAGCATTCTCCTCTTGTGCACCCTCCAAAAGCCGCGCTATCTTCTCCACTTGAAGCTCCTCTCGCAGTTGCATCATCTCAGCTTTCATCTCCGCCTCAAACTGGCGAAAGCGGGAGATATCACAATCTCGCCTCCCCCTCAGGTCGAGGCAGGATCCCTACATCACTCGACACTTCTCCTGAAGGGAACGGTAGTTGTCCTTCAAGCTTACTAGAGGATTATCCCAAGAGGGGTCAATACTGGCTTGAACGTCGGTCTACAACAAAGAAAACAAGTTAGAGAAAATCAAAGAATTTTGACAAAATCAAAATGAGAAACTGCACCCTTACCATCATAATCGGCTTCGAAGAAAGCACGGGTCTTCCATCCTCTGGCTGCGACATGGAAGCCATCTCAGGGACTCAGGGCAGCAAAGTCCAAAATCTCAATGTCAGGATCAACAGACATAGTTGCCTCAAGCCTAGAAGAGCACGGAGCTGCCTCCAAGCGATCATCTGGTAGTCTCCAAGCACGATATATAATAGGTTAATGTTATTTATTTTTATTTTTGTTAATATTTTTAAAAAATTTAAAGAAAATAATATGGATATATAATAGAATTATATAATTTTAATATTATTTGAATATTTTTTAATTTAAAAAATTAAATTAAAAGAAAGATAGATAGTGAAGACCGAGCAAGTACTGTTGTGCGGGAACGGGAGAAAACCAAGCTTTTAAAAATCGGACCGGACCGACAGGTTGGATCGGTCGGACCGCCGACCGGACCTCCAGCCGGTCCGATCACGGTATTCTGCCTGCTGCTCTACCGAACCGTCCCAGAACCGGGGAACCGGCAGGTTCAACCGGGAAACCGGGAACCGTGGCCGGTTCCCCAAAACCGGGCGGACGCATTTGTCCGTTTGATTTAAATCAAATGATGAGGGGGACTCGGTGAGAAGGATAGGAAAACCAATAACCTAGCTTTTTTTCTTTTTACTTTTTTTGTTTTTTACCTTTTACTGGGAAGTTGTCGGCGCGATCGGCGAAACCAGAACGGCAACGGCGAAACTCCTCCTTCCTCGCACTGATCGGCTGCAGGCACAATCCGGTAGTTTCTTCTTCCTCCCTTTATTCTTCTTCTCCCTTGATTCTTCTTCTTTCTGTCTATAATCACTCTTCCTAAACCAAAAGCCAAAGAACGTAGTATTAGCCCCCGATTCCCATTCGTTTTTTTCCTCTTTTCCCAACACAAACTTTTTAACAGTTTGCACTGTTTATCTTCTTCCTCGATGCTTTTTTCCTGGATTTTATGTCTCAAAAATGTTAATTTAATTAATATTTATGCATATAATCAAACTTCATATAATCAAAAATGTTAATTTTTTTTCCCGAATATATATAGGCTTCTCATCATGCAAGTGTATGGTGGTTGGACAGTTAATAGCCAAGGATTTGTCTTCTTCTTCGTGGAGATTGATCAGGTCTTTCTGCTGAACCAATTTTACAGTGGGTTAGTAGTGTATATGGAGCATGGTGGGCACAGTGCATTTGCGCCCTCCTCCATCAACTTGTGTTTATGTTTGATGGACGGCGCAGATTTTCTATGCGCATCATGCTCATATACGAGCAGCCAGCACCCAGAAAATCTGCTCCTTTTAACTAGCTATACAGTACACAGTATCCCTTCTAGCTAGTTGGCCGATGACATTAATTTTTCATAATTGTTTTCTTCTAATTAGATTATTTATGCATAATTTTCTGTCAAGCTTTAATATTGTTTGGTCCAATGTACGTAGATCTGTTGACACATGAATGTTTAAGAGCGCACGTATTTACCATTCATTTTTTATCACAAATACATTAGTCTTGATCATAAACGTGTAGAATTTTCTCAAGATGATCAACGAGATAGTCTGACGTCAAATTAATATTCTCAGAGCTATCAAGATCACACCTTGATCAAGCAGAACTAGGAAAGCAAGCTCAAACACCAATTGCAAGAAGAAGGAACAAGCAGATCGTATATTTATAACTTCTTTCCAGGGCGAGGTATACGTGGCGAGATATGATTTCGCCAGTACACAAGAAAAAACAGAAACAAATCAATCCGGGCAGACAGAACTGGAGACCGCCGAGACCGCCCAGTCCGCCGAAGTCGCCGAGACCGCGAGGTCGCGCGAACATGCCATTATTCGCTGACTACTGCCGAACTGAAGAACAGACCGTCTAACCGCCCGAGTCCGGCGGACAGGTTATTGAACAAAGAGACCTTGCGAACTCTGATCAAACCGCGCGGACAAGATAACCGAGGCTGCAGCACTTAACCAAGTCTCAACTTACTGTTCCCTCAGTTACTGTAAACGTGTCGGGGGGGGGGGGGGGGGTGGGGGGGGTCTATTTATAGGCGGGGTGAGGAGTGTGGTCACCGCCCTAAAGAATAGAGTCATCACCCCAGCTCGCAGCTAGCAAAGTACAGTCCACCGAGTCCGCAAGGACTTAGCCGGACTTCAATCAACCCGCCAGGAGCCAAAGCAAAGTGACACCACCAGGCGGACTCCGCCACAGTCCGCACACACTATGCGGACAAGGCAACAGCCCGCATATCCCACAAGCACCCGACTAGTCCGCCTCACTACACAGCACACGGTCACAACCACAACCTATACTGCATCAGTCCGCACGCCATACGCGGACATGGCGACAGTCCGCACAGCTCAAGAACAACTCCTCAGCCCGCCACAAGAGTACACAACCAACAGGCAGACCGCCCGGTCAACAGCGGACTCTGCGCACACTGTGGACACCCTGGACTTGTCATAGAGTCTGACCAAGTCCAGCAAACCACCAAGAGTCCGGCGCGAGCTCGGCGGACAAGGCCCCAGTCCGCCAGCTCCCAAGACAGATCGCCAACGCCATGCTCGGTCTGCCACATGAATGCGGCTAACACTCCCTGCAGTGCCGGAGAACACGGCAATGCCCAAAGCCGATCTCCAAAGGCAGTCCGCAATAGCGAACTTCGCGGACTCTAACCAAGTCCGCCACACTCCGCGGACTTATCCTCCAATCCGCACGGTTAATCCATTACCCGCCTATCTGCAGAACCGCAGGCTGAGCTGAGCACCGCCACCAGACCACCAGAGTCAGGCCGCGCAGGCCGCTCCACTAGAACAGCCAAGCCACCAAGACCAACCTGGTCAGTCCACCCAGGCCGTAACATCAGTCCGCCCAGGCCACGGACTCAGACCGCTCAGACCGCACGGTCTGCCCCATCACCCACTTTCACTTCATAATTTTCAACACTCCCCCTTGAAGTGAGAAGTGGTGATCAAGCCCAGCAAATCTCGTAGCCGCTGAAAAGTCCCCTTCGACAACGGCTTCGTGAAGATGTCAACAAGGTTGTCTTCACTCCGAACATGCCCGACCATAAGAGATCCCTCCAACACCTTCTCCCTTATGAAGTGGTGCTCGATCTCTATATGCTTCGTCCTTGCATGACAAACTGGATTGTTCACCAGTTTGAGAGCACTTTCATTATCACCTCGGAGCAGAGTTGGACCTTACACTTCCTCATGGATGTCCTCAACTAGCCTTCTTAGCCAAATGGCTTCTCGAGCAGCCAAAGTCAAAGCCTTGTACTCTGCTTCCGTAGTCGAGACAGACACTGAGTCCTGCTTCTTGCTACACCACAAGATGCTAGCTGATCCGCAAGTGAAAACATAACCTGAAGTTGATCATCGATCATCCGAGTCACTACCAGAATCAACATATGTGTATCCTAACAAAGAAAAGTCTGTGTCCCTCCTATAAAGGAGCCCCATATCAGAAGTAGACTTGACATACTTCAAGATGTTCTTTGCCACTACCAGATGAGACTTCCTTGGCTCTGTCATAAACCGACTTACTCGGCCAACAACGTAAGCAATGTCTGGCTTTGTAATTGTTAGGTAGATCAAGCTTCCCACTAGAGCTCTGAACACCAAGGGATCAGGAAGAATCCTTCCTTCATCTCGTCGAAGCTTCAGCCCATGATCCAGAGGAGTAGAGCAACTCTTCCCTTCCTTCATGTTGAATCGATTCACAATGCGATCCGCATATCCTTTCTGGCAAATGAGTATCCCTCTCTCCTTCCTCTCCACTTCAAGACCAAGAAAGTGATGAAGGTCTCCCAAGTCTTTCATCTCGAAGCGAATAACTAGCTCAGCCCTGAGCCTAGCTACCTCCTCCTCTGAATTTCCTGTGATGATCATATCATCAACATACAGCAGGACCAAGACTTGAATCTCCCTCTTCTTCTTGATGAACAAGCTTGAATCTGAGTTGGAAGCAAGGTATCCGCGGAATTGGAGGTATTCTGTTATCTTCCCATACCAAGCTCTTGGAGCCTGCTTCAACTCGTAGAGAGCCTTCCTGAGCTTGCAGACATAGTCCGGATGAACTTCAGAAACAAAACCAAGCAGTCGATTCATGAAGATGTCCTTATCAATCTTTCTATAAAGAAAAACATTATTTACGTCAAGCTGCCACAATCTGCATCCTTGGTAAGCAGCCAAGGCGATCACCACCCGAACCGAAGTCATCTTTGCAACTGGACTAAATATTTCATCATAGTCTTCTCCATACTGTTGTGAGAATCCTCGAGCAATAAGGCGAGCCTTGTATCTTTCGATGCTCCCATCAGTCTTCTTCTTCAACTTGTACACCCACTTGCAAGTCACTGGAGTAATGTCAACAACCTTGGGCACAAGGTCTCAGGTTTCATTTTTCTTGAGAGCAGTAATTACCTCTTTCATGACATCTTCCCACTCCTTGACTCCAGTGGCCTCATTGAAGTTTGCAGGCTCTCGCTCATCCAGAGGACCTGCAAAGAAGCAGGAGACAAAGCTCATTGCATTCCCATCACAGTGTCGAGCTGGTGGCTTGATAGTCCTCTTTGATCTCCGAAGGGTTTGCTCCTTGCTCACCACCTCCGTTGCTTCTTCAGGCTCCGCTCCATTCCCGGGCAAACTTTGAGCAATGCTCCCCCTGCTTCTTGAGCCAGAAGCCTCTGCCCCAGAGCTTGAAGCAACAAGAGCTGTTGGTGAAACAACAAGCTCCTCTTGAAGGATTTCAGCAACCACCTTCTGTTCTTCATCAACCTTGCTCTCTGATAGCTCAACCGAGCCTCCTCCATATAACGTCAGTTCATCAAAGACCACGTCTCTTGATACAACAAACTTCTTCGTCGCAGGATCCATGCACTTCCATCCCTTCTTCCGCTCATCATAGCCTACAAAGACAAGCTTTCTTGCCTTTGCATCAAACTTTGTTCTTGAAGCATCCGGGACATGCACATAACAAGTTGATTCAAACACCCGAATGTGTTGCATGCTTGGCTTTTCCTTTAGCAACATCTCGAAAGGAGACTTCATATTGATCGGACTCAGAGGCATCTGATTGATGATATAGGTTGTGCAAGTCATTCCTTCCGCCCAAAAGAACCTAGGAATGTCTTTTGCATGAAGCCAGCACATGCAGGTTTTCGTCAAATGACGAATCTTCCGCTCCACTACTCAGTTTTGTTGTGGAGTATGAGCACAAGTAAGCTCTCTCTGGATCCCGTGCTTCCTGCAGAAGTTAGAAAATTCAGAGGAGACAAACTCACCACCGTTGTCTGATCTAAACTTCTTGATCCGCAGGCCAAGTCGGCCCTCCACCAGCTCCTTGAACTCCACAAACAGTTGGAAAGTTGCCGACTTCTCCTTTATGAAATACACCCAAGTGTATCTTGAGTAATCATCAATCAACACAAGCATGTATCTGCTGCCTCCAAGACTAGTAGTAGCAGTTGGCCCCATCAAGTCACCATGGATACACTCCAATGGTCTCTTTCTCCTCGTTTGTGACTTATCAAATGGAAGACGATGAGCCTTACCGTATTGACATTCTGCGCAAACGTGACCATCGCCAAAGGATGATAGCTTAGGCAATCCTTTCACAAGGCTCCTGTTTGTCATAGCTTTCAGCTTATCCATCCCTACATGCCCCAGCCTCTCATGCCAAATAGCAGCGCTATCGTTTTCCCTCATCCGATCAACATAGGAATTGGTTGCAAGAACAAACAAGTTCTTTACTCTCATCCCAACGTGAGCAACATCAACCTTCACCGCTGATACGTTGCGAAGAAACTTCACTTCTGTTAGCCCAAACAGAATGTGATAACCTGCGTCTGCCGCATTGGTCATAGAGAAGAGGTTCTTCTTCATGTCCGGTACATGATACACACTCCTTAACGTGAGTGACCCCTTATCACTACCCAAGGACACAACCCCCTCCTTCTCTACTACATAAAAAGTATTATCAGCAGTAATAATAGCTTCGTTACCTGAGTAAGTTTACAGCGAGGAGAACTTCGACATATCTACGGTGAGGTGATGACCACACCCGGAGTCCACGATCCAGATGTTTTCAAAGTCGATGGCTGATAAGGTGTAACGCCCCGGATTTTTTTGTTCGTTGAGTGAGTGCTTACGCTTGATGGGCGTTACGTTGGCTCTGACCGTTGTTTGAGCATGGTTTTCATGCGGGCGTTCGAGTGGCTATTTTGGTAGCCTAGTTGCACGGTTCCCCAGCAAGCCGGAGCCTATTTTTGGGGACTCGGTGAGGCCTCTTAGTGAATGCATGCACTTTCTCGAGCCTAAGTCGTGTTGCTCAAAGCGGGTTGATTGTATTGCTTTTTGTATGGTCTTTTGGAGTTGTAGAGAACGCGTGTTGCTGGTTTTTACCCCCTCAGTTGCCAAAAATTTTGGCTGCAGTTTTTGTAGCAGGGAGACCTGGAGCGCATTTGGGTGACACGGCTTGGGACACGGCCGTGTCCCAGGGCGTGTCGGGGTACACGGCCTGTGACACAGGCGTGTCACAGGGCGTGTACCGGGTGTTCGACGAATTTCGGTGACAAAGTTCACTCGACGAGTGTCGAGTGTCGAGAGAAGGGGTACACGGCCTGTGACACGGGCGTGTCACAGGGCGTGTCCCGCTCTCGACGAGCTTTGCTCGACGAAATTCACTCGACGAGTGTCGAGTGTCGAGAGAAGGGGTACACGGCCTGTGACACGGGCGTGTCACAGGGCGTGTCCCGCTCTCGGCGAGCTTTGTTCGACGAAATTCACTCGACGAGTGTCGAGTGTCGAGAGAAGGGGTACACGGCCTGTGACACGGGCGTGTCACAGGGCGTGTCCCGCGGTCGACGAACTTCGCTCGACGAAATTCGCTCGACGAGCGTCGAGTAGGGGTGACACGGCTTGGGACACAAGCGTGTCCCAAGGCCGTGTCCTTCTCGGGTTGTTTGGCGAGTGCTGTGAGCGGTGTCACGGCCATGTGACACGGCCGTGTAGATAGGCGTGTTCAGGGACACGGGCTGTGACACGGGCGTGTCCCAGGCCGTGTACTGTTTCGAGGTGAGGCGGTTGCCCACCGCTTAGGTGACACGACCTGTGACACGGGAGTGTCACAGGGCGTGTCAGGGCCGAAAAATCAAGTTTTCCAGTTTTTTTGTGCCGTTCATTTCTTTGATTCTGGATCAAATGGTCCAGCTCTGTTCTGGAGGAAATAAGGCCGAAAAAGAGATTCCTCCTCCTCATTTCACCTTCTTCTTCATTCTCAAAGTGAAAGCAAGGGAGAAAAGCTAAGGAAAGGGAAGGAGAAAAAGAGGAGCAGCCATCGCGGTGTCATCTCAGTTCAGGCAAGCGGTGTTCTTCACCCTTGTCAATCTTGTTTTCTTGTTGTTTTTGATTGTGCAAGTTTAGCTATTTTTCCCCATTCAATTTTATTAGCTTGTTCTTCTTGTTTTGCACCTCACTTTTGTCTAAATTGGTTAGCCTTGTTACGCTACCATTGTTTAGGACTCACAAGCATAAATTATCTTGTCTTTCATGAATTTTCCAAGCTAGATGCTTACCTATTGTTCATCTCATTTTTTTCGTGTTTTATCTTATATTTCTCTATTAGCTACCTTTCTTGTTCCTATGATTCGCGAGCTTGTTGTGTTTAATCGATGTTGTTATTTGTGTGGTTCGCTTATGGTGAAGTAGAGATCCAAATTCTATCAAGTTTGACATAACGTGTGCAATTTGTGATCATGAGTGAGGACGATGAAATAAAACGTGTTTAGCTTGGGTTATGGTGAGTTTTGCGAGGCGAATTGTGAACCATGGCAGGAGCGTTTGTGTGGGAATTCGGTAAGGGGTGGTGTGTTTCAGCCTTGGTGGCCACCGGGTTTTGTTTTGTGGTGTAGAGCACCGTTTTGGCCTCGATTTGGGCTGGTTTTTATTGGTGCGTTCCACTTTAGGGCCGCCACCAAAAGACCCTTGCGGAATCGAACGTAACTGCTGCTTATGTTTCACTAGTATAGTTGTTTCTTGTTATCAAGATGATGGAATGGACATATATGTGTTGCCTTTTTGCTCCTGTTTACATGAAAAAGTGCTACGGGGTCGGTAAGCCCCTTCATTATATTGTATGAACTTCATGCTCTATTTTTGTAGCTTTGATGATTGCTGAGGTGTTCTTTCTTGAATGCCTCAGGTGCAGGTTGTAGCCGGTTGAGCGGCTAGTGCTTGGGTAGAGTTTCTTTGGAGCTAGCCGAGCTTACTTAGCGAGGTAGTTCTTTACTTTGTTGTACAGACATACATACACCCCAATGGGTTCGTGTCAGCTTGTTGGCGCCCATTGGTGACTTTCTTTACTTGCTACATATGAATACTAGACTGCTACTATGAATCATTTAAATGAGATGATGTCCACTTGCTCTTGGGAAAGTTTTATGGTAGGTTGCCTTAGTTATTTTACAAAGCTAAAAACCCTACTATTGTATAGCATCCATAACATGTTTTGGCCAACTAATCTAGTCTTTTCCAAACAACGTAAAAAGGATGATTTCTTATAATATTATAAATCTAGAATGCATATAAGAGATCGTCATAAGTAAACGAAAGTATTTTCCGCCGCGTATAAATACACGTTTTGATCCATAAGGCCGAGGGATACGACCATCAAACTAAATGGTTTTTCGTGCATTTAACTGATGGATTTCAACTAATAAAGTAAGCGTCAAGGGTTTGCCTGAGCGTGTGCAGTTATCTCCTGCACGACGTGGCATCATGACACGTAGTTTCTCTTACTCTGATACGATGGACTCGTTGGGGAAATGCGGGTTGTGACAGTTGGTATCAGAGGGAGGTTTGCTTGACAATTGGTCGGGCAAACTGTCCTTGTAGTAAACATTACTAATCATCATCATAGGATACACACACCGAGGTGCCACCAGTACGTCTTGGCCGAAGCACGAACACTACACTCATGACATGAACAGAAGTATACGGGGCATATTATGTAGTATGAGATGCATAATATGTGGTTGTATATGGATCCACCATAGGGGCAACATGTGCGGGTTATGTAGTATGTGATGCATAACCTTAGCACATGGATGCGACTAGCACGTTTTCTTTTATTCGTTGCATGCAATATTGTGTAGTATGAGATGCATAGCATTGTGATGCGTACGACCGCTCATGGCATGCAATAAGGCCTTTTCTAGAATGCATAGCACAGCACGCATAATATAACATTGCATGAGCACAACGTGCCAAGCTAAGATTTACATGATGACATCTGTACACACATGGTTTTGGGTCAAAGAAATTCATGCATTCATGGTTTAGGCACAAGTTAGTGGGATGACAGTGAGTCATCGCAGGCTAGGCATAACATCATTCTCAAACTCACAGAGCAAGTTAGCAGTTGATGTTCATATTTATACATGTATTGTTTGTACATAGTAGTTATGTGTTGATTGTTGGGTTTGAGTTTGATATCGAGTGAAATGGTTTATAGGATGTCGAAGCGTCCAGTGACAAGGCAGACTCCCCAATCTGAGGGCGAGTCTTCAGGCGCGCAGAATAATGCCCTGATGGATAGTCTACGACAAAGTAATGAGGCTTTGACGAGGCAAGTGCAGGAGGTGCAGACCCAGCTTCAAGCTATGTCATCAGCGATGTCTGGGCTAGCACCAAGAGTGCAAGAGACTGTCAGAGGCCCCGTTGTTTCTACTCCTTCTGTGGCGTTGATACCCCCAGTTGTGGTTCCTCATGCGATGACTTTTATCTCGCAGTTTCAGCGACTTGGACCACCTACCTATGATGGCAAAGCGGACTTTGTAATCTTGGATGATTGGGTGATCACGTTGGAAGAGATGTTTGTCTATTCTGGCGTTACTGAGGACCAGAAGGTGATGCTTGCCGCCTACCAACTAAAATGGTTGGCTAAGAGTTGGTGGTTGCGAGAAAAGGAAAGCCTTGTGGCGGGATGTTTGTGGGAAGCCTTCAAAGAAATGTTACGGCGCAAGTTTCTACCGTCAGTTGAAAGGGATCGCCTGATGAATGACTTCTTGTACCTGAAGCAGGGGAAACTCACAGTTAGTGAGTGTGAAATTGAGTTTAGTAAGCTAAGTCGGTTCGCTCCGGGCTTGGTGACTACGGAAGCTGACCGAGTGAAGAGATTTATTGGCGGACTCCGCAGCGACGTTCAGCAGTTCGCAAGTGCTTATGGAGCGACGAGTTATACTAGTGTGGTTGAGGCTGCTTTGAAGGTTGAAGCGATAGACAATGCAAAACAAAGAGGGCAGTTGATGAGGCAGGACAAGAAAGCTCGTGGAAGGGAAAAGCTCCCAAGAAGCTTCTGGGAGAAAAAAGAATAAGGAGACGTGTAGCTTCTGTGGCCGAGCAGGTCACCCGTTTGAGCGATGTTTCAAGCGATTGGGCATACAGAAGGAGCATGTGCACGCCATTCAGGGTGCGCCAACCAGAGGCTTGGAGTGTACAAGTTGTGGGGGGAAGAGGTCATGATGTGGGCCGATGCTGGGTCAAAGACAAGGTGTGCTTTCAGTGTGGCAAACAGGGATATCTCAAGGCAAGGTGCCCACAAAACCAGCCCGTGCTGCAGCCAATGCCACTCCAGGTTTTGCCTCCGCCTCCGCGTTTGGATAAAGGAAAGGGGAAGTTAAATGTGATTTCTTCAGAGGAAGCTCAGATGTCCCCTCAGGTTATCTCAGGTTCGATTCATTCCTCTGGTTCACGTTTTGTTTATGACTCTTACGCGTAGTTCTTAGCTACATATGTACCCTTATAGGAAACTTTAAGGTAAAGAACCGTTGGGCGCATATTCTCTTCGATTCTGGCGCGACCCATTCATTTGTGGCTCGAACCTTTCTGGATCGGTATCATTTGACACCAGATCGAGTGGGGAATGCCTTTTTGGTGAGGTTTCCTTCCGGTGCTTCTGTGGTTGCAGACTGGGGTCTTCTTACTTGTCCCATTTTGTTGGGGGATTTCTTAGCGAAGGCTGATTTCAAGGTAATCGAGTTAGAAGATTTTGACGTTATCTTGGGCATGGACTGGTTATCCCGCTATGACGCCGTCATCCAGTGCAAAGGAAAGCGCTTGGATTTTATCAAGGACAATGGTTAGCCGGGAAGTGTTTATGGTGATTCTTGCCAGGATTCTCTAGGGATTTCGGCGGTATGTGTTCGGACGTTGTTTGTTTCTGACTGTTTTGCTTGTCTAGTCTCAGTGGTGGGGACTAGTGTTGTTTTGCCACGTTTGGAGGAGATTCCTGTTGTGCGTGAATTTCTAGATGTTTTTCCTACTGGTCTTCCTGGTCTTCCCCCTAATCGTGATGTCGAGTTTGTCATTGATTTGGAGCCGGGTACATGGCCTATTGCGAAAGCGCCGTACAGAATGGCCCCACGTGAGCTAGCAGAGTTGCGTACCCAGCTGGATGACTTATTGGCAAAGGGGTTTATCAGGCCAAGTTCATCACCTTGGGGTGCACCGGTGTTATTTGTGAAGAAGAAAGACGGGTCGATGCGGCTTTGCATCGATTACCGGGAATTGAACAAGGTGATGATTAAAAACAAGTACCCACTGCCAAGAATTGATGATTTGTTTGATTAACTGCGTGACAGTTCAGTATTTTCGAAGATTGATCTCCGCTCGGGCTATCATCAGCTAAAGGTTCGGGAGTCTGATATTCCGCGGACTGCGTTTCAATCGAGGCATGGCCATTTTGAATTTCTTGTGATGTCGTTTGGTTTGACCAACGCACCATCAGCCTTCATGGATATGATGAACCGGGTGTTCAAGGACTACTTGGATAGGTTTATGGTGGTTTTTATTGACGACGTTCTTGTCTACTCCCGCATTGCTGAGGAGCATGAACAGCATCTGCGATTGGTATTGGCCACTTTGCGAGACCAAAAGTTGTTCGCCAAGTTAAGCAAATGTGAGTTTTGGTTACCTCAGGTTGCATTCCTGGGTCATGTTATTAATCAACATGGAATTTCAATGGATCCCGAAAAGATTGCTGCAGTCATGGAGTGGAGGAGACCGGAGACACCCAAGGAGATTCGGAGCTTCTTGGGATTGGCCGGCTATTATCGCAGATTCGTAAAAGGTTTTGCTACGTTGGCTGCACCTTTGACTCGCTTAACCCAGAATAATGTGGCGTTTGAGTGGAATGACAAGTGTGAAGCATCATTCCTTGAACTCAAGAACAGGTTATGTACCGCTCCTGTGTTGATATTACCGACAGAAGGGATAGATTATGAGGTTTTTGTGGATGCGTCGCACGTTGGACTCGGATGTGTATTAATGCAAGACCAAAAAGTAATTACGTATGAGTCTCGGCAGTTGAAAAGTCATGAAAAGAACTACCCGCGCATGATTTAGATTTCGCAGCGGTAATATTTGCATTGAAGTTGTGGAGACACTTACTTTACGTCGCGCAGTGTAAAATCTTTACGGATCATAAAAGTTTGAAGTACGTCTTCACGCAAAAGGAACTTAATCTGCGCCAACGGCAATGGCTTGAATATGTAGCTGATTATGATGTGGAGATTCAGTATCATCCCGGAAGAGCTAATGTTGTGGTCGATGCTTTGAGTCGGAAGACATGGAAATTATTTAATCTTTCGGCGGACCGTCTCGTGGAGGAATTTCTATTAATGGATATTTCCGTGGGAAGATCTGAACCGCAAAGTCATTCGGCAGTAGAAGAACCTTCATGGATGGTGCTTGCAAGACAACATGAAAAGGAGGATCCTGATCTTTTACATTTATTTCTTCAGACTGAAAAAGGTGAATTACCAGATTTTGCTATTGATGGCGCAGGCACGTTAAAATATCGCGGTCGATTTTGTATCCCCGCAGTTGAAGACATTCGTGATATGGTATGTAGGGAAGCACATGGCTCAAGTATGGCCTACCATCCAGGCTCAACGAAAATGTACCGTGATTTGAAACAAATTGTCTGGTGGTATGGAATGAAAAGAGATATAGCGCAATTTGTATCTGAATGTCATACCTGCAAGCGGGTGAAAGCTGATCATGGGAGGGCTGGTGGCAAGTTGACGCCATTGGAGATTCCAACATGGAAGTGGGAAAGCATTTCCATGGATTTTATTACAGGCTTACCAAGATCTCCACGAGGACATGACTCTGTATGAGTGATCGTGGATAGGTTGACCAAGTGTGCTCACTTCATACCATTTAAAATCAACTACCCAATGAAGACAATAGCGGAGTTATATTTAAACGAGATTATCCGACTGCATGGTCTGCCAGCCAATATCATTTCAGACCGGGATTCTCGATTTACTTCTCGTTTCTGGAAGAGTCTACAAGAGGGTTTGGGGATGGATTTGAGGTATTCCACTGCTTACCACCCTCAGACGAATGACCAAACGGAACGAGTAAACCAAATCGTGGAAGATATGATTCGATGCTACATTCTTGAATATGTCGGAGCATGGGATGAACGTTTGTGGCTTATGAAATTCGCATATAATCACAGCTATCAAGAAAGCTTGCAAATGGCTCCGTTCGAAGCTTTATATGGGCGACGATGTCAGACTCCCCTATTTTGGGCTGAGATTGGCGAGCGGCCTTTGTTGGGCCCAGAGGCGCTCGAGGACATGGAAGTTGACGTACGACTTATTCGGGAGAAGCTCCGGATCGCCCAAGAGCGATATGAAAAGTACGTCAACCGGCGAAGGTCGGAGTTAGAGTTTGCTGTGGGGGATTTTGTCTTCCTAAAAGTCTCCTCAATGGTTGGCATGAAAAGGTTTGGAAAAGAGCGCAAATTAGACCCAAGATTTGTGGGTCCCTTCAAGATTCTTGCGCGAGTTGGTGCATCCGCGTACAAAGTCGAGTTACCCGTGAACTTTCCTGATGTTCACGACGTGTTTCATGTCAGCCAACTTCGAAAGTGTGTGCGGAATGACAAGCAAGTTTTGGACTTTGTGTCGCAGTTGGCGCCGAACCTTTCTTATGTGGAGATGCCCATCCGTATTTTGGATTCTCAAGATCGCGTGTTGCGGAAAAAAAAGATTCCTATGGTCAAGGTGCTATGGAAAAATCAGAATGTGGAAAGCGCGACATAGGGGCTCGAGTCAATGATGAGGGCGGCTCACCCTCATTTATTTCCATAAATTAAGCTGGTATGTGACTTGATGTTTTTGTTTGATTTCTTCTTTATTTGATATACGTAGTAGTGCAAAGTTTCGAGGCGAAACTTTTTGTTAGGGGGAGTGACTGTAACGCCCCAAATTTTTTTGTTCGTTGAGTGAGTGCTTACGCTTGATGGGCGTTACGTTGGCTCTGACCGTTGTTTGAGCATGGTTTTCACGCGGGCGTTCGAGTGGCTGTTTTGGTAGCCTAGTTGCACGGTTCCCCAGCAAGCCAGAGCCTATTTTTGGGGACTCGGTGAGGCCTCTTAGTGAATGCATGCACTTTCTCGAGCCTGAGTCGTGTTGCTCAAAGCGGGTTGATTGTATTGCTTTTTGTATGGTCTTTTGGAGTTGTAGAGAACGCGTGTTGCTGGTTTTTACCCCCTCAGATGCCAAAAATTTTGGCTGTAGTTTTTGTAGCAGGGAGACCTGGAGCGCATTTGGGTGACACGGCCTGGGACACGGCTGTGTCCCAGGGCGTGTCGGGGTACACGGCCTATGACACGGGCGTGTCACAAGGCGTGTCCCGGGTGTTTGACGAATTTCGGTGACAAAGTTCACTCGACGAGTGTCGAGTGTCGAGAGAAGGGGTACACGGCCTGTGACACGGGCGTGTCACAGGGCGTGTCCCGCTCTCGACGAGCTTTGCTCGACGAAATTCACTCGACGAGTGTCGAGTGTCGAGAGAAGGGGTACACGGCCTGTGACACGGGCGTGTCACAGGGGTGTCCCGCTCTCGGCGAGCTTTGTTCGACAAAATTCACTCGACGAGTGTCGAGTGTCGAGAGAAGGGGTACACGGCCTGTGACACGGGCGTGTCACAGGGCGTGTCCCGCGGTCGACGAACTTCGCTCGACGAAATTCGCTCGACGAGCGTCGAGTAGGGGTGACACGGCTTGGGACACGGCGTGTCCCAAGGCCGTGTCCTTCTCGGGTTGTTTGGCGAGTGCTGTGAGCGGTGTCACGGCCATGTGACACGGCCGTGTAGATAGGCGTGTTCAGGGACACAGCCTGTGACACGGGCGTGTCCCAGGCCGTGCACTGTTTCGAGGTGAGGCGGTTGCCCACCGCTTAGGTGACACGGCCTGTGACACGGGCGTGTCACAGGGCGTGTCAGGGCCGAAAAATCAAGTCTTCCAGTTTTGTTGTGCCGTTCATTTCTTTGATTCTGGATCAAATGATCCAGCTCTGTTCTGGAGGAAATAAGACCGAAAAAGAGATTTCTCCTCCTCATTTCACCTTCTTCTTCATTCTCAAAGTGAAAGCAAGGGAGAAAAGCTAAGGAAAGGGAAGGAGAAAAAGAGGAGCAGCCATCGCGGTGTCATCTCGGTTCAGGCAAGCGGTGTTCTTCGCCCTTGCCAATCTTGTTTTCTTGTTGTTTTTGATTGTGCAAGTTTAGCTAGTTTTCCCCATTCAATTTTATTAGCTTGTTCTTCTTGTTTTGCACCTCACTTTTGTCTAAATTGGTTAGCCTTGTTACGCTACCATTGTTTAGGACTCACAAGAATAAATTATCTTGTCTTTCAAGAATTTCCCAAGCTAGATGCTTACCTATTGTTCATCTCATTTTTTTTCGTGTTTTATCTTATATTTCTCTATTAGCAACCTTTTTGATTCCTATGATTCGCGAGCTTGTTGTGTTTAATCGATGTTGTTACTTGTGGGGTTCGCTTATGGTGAAGTAGAGATCCAAATTCTATCAAGTTTGACATAACGTGGGCAATTTGTAATCATGAGTGAGGACGATGAAATAAAACGTGTTTAGCTTGGGTTATGGTGAGTTTTGCGAGGCGAATTGTGAACCATGGCAGGAGCGTTTGTGTGGGAATTCGGTAAGGGGTGGTGTGGTTTCAGCCTTGGTGGCCACCGGGTTTTGTTTTGTGGTGTAGAGCACCGTTTTGGCCCCGATTTGGGCTGGTTTTTATTGGTGTGTTCCACTTTAGGGCCGCCACCAAAAGACCCTTGCGGAATCGAACGTAACTGCTGCTTATGTTTCACTAGTATAGTTGTTTCTTGTTATCAAGATGATGGAATTGGCATATATGTGTTGCATTTTTGCTCCTGTTTACATGAAAAAGTGCTACGGGGTCGGTAAGCCCCTTCATTATATTGTATGAACTTCATGCTCTATTTTTGTAGCTTTGATGATTGTTGAGGTGTTCTTTCTTGAATGCCTCAGGTGCAGGTTGTAGCCGGTTGAGCGGCTAGTGCTTGGGTAGAGTTTCTTTGGAGCTAGCCGAGCTTACTTAGCGAGGTAGTTCTTTACTTTGTTGTACAGACATACATACACCTCAATGGGTTCGTGTCAGTTTGTTGGCGCCCATTGGTGGCTTTCTTTACTTGCTACATATGAATACTAGACTGCTACTATGAATCATTTAAATGAGATGATGTCTACTTGCTCTTGGGAAAGTTTTATGATAGGTTACCTTAGTTATTTACAAAGCTAAAAACCCTACTATTGTATAGCATCCATAACATGTTTTGGCCAACTAATCTAGTTTTTTCCAAACAACGTAAAAAGGATGATTTCTTATAATATTATAAATCTAGAATGCATATAGGAGATCGTCATAAGTAAACGAAAGTATTTTCCGTCGCGTACAAATACACGTTTTGATCCATAACGTCGAGGGATACGACCATCAAACTAAATGGTTTTTCGTGCATTTAACTGATGGATTTCAACTAATAAAGTAAGCGTCAAGGGTTTGCCTGAGCGTGTGCAGTTATCCCCTGCACGACGTGGCATCATGACACATAGTTCCTCTTACTCTGATACGATGGACTCGTTGGGGAAATGCGGGTTGTGACATAAGGCACAGACACACGTTCTCGTCATGAAAGCTCCGCCCCAGCCAGCTTCCTCAGTACTAGAGCAAGCTTCCTCCTTGCATGCAGCATGCCCAGGTTGCAGCTTGACATTGCAGTCACTCTTTAAGTGACCCAGCTGATGACACCTGTAGCACTTCAAATTCTTCTTCCAATCCTTGTTAGGAGCAGCGCTCCTCTCTAACTGATAAGAAGTTGAAGGCTCATTTTCAACAGCGGTTTTCTTCTTCTTCCCTTCTCATCTCTTCTTCTTCTTGCCTGTGAAGAGCGCTTCACTACCTTCCTCAGAGACAGTGACTCCAGCCATCTGTCTGGCCAAGCTTTCCTGCGAGGCAAGTAGGTTCTCAAGTTCCAACAGAGATGGCTGAGTTGCCCAGCCTTGAACATAGGTTACAAAGACAACATACTCCTTCCGCAAGCTGTGGATTATGTGTCTTTTCATCTTATCCTCAGAGATCGGCTCATCAGGATCAAGCGTTGATAGCTCAGCACACAGACTCTTCATCTCCAGAAAGAACTTCGAGATGGTCAGGTCTCCTTGAGTTGTCCTAGCCAACTCATTCTCTAGGAACTGTAGTCTGGCCACATTCTTCCTGCTGAACAACTCATTAATCATTGTCCAAATATCAGCAGCTGACTCGTATCCAATGATGTGATCAAACAGCTCCGGTGAAACAACCCTCTTGAGGATAAACTTCGCCTTTGCATTTGTTTTCCTCCAGACCCTCACCTGCTCAGCAATCCCAAAAGCAGCTGTAACTTCCTGCCTGTCGTCACCACCGACGACCTCCCATAGTTCCTCGCCCAGAAGATAACTCTTCATGCACGACTTCCAGTTTTTAAAGTTAGTCGGCATTAAGAGTTCAATACCCAGACCTCTTGCATAACTCATTTTCATTGCAACAAGCTTGGTTAAGCTTTCAGAAGCACATAGCACAACACAAGTTGATCACCGCTCAAGCAACTAAACCTTCCTCTGATACCATGTTGAATTTTTTCAAGATGATCAACGAGATAGTCTGATATCAAATTAATATTCTCAGAGCTATCAAGATCACACCTTGATCAAGCAGAACTAGGAAATCAAGCTCAAACACCAATTGCAAGAAGAAGGAACAAGCAGATCATATATTTATAACTTCTTTACAGGGCGAGGTGTACATGGCGAGACATGATTTCGCCAGTACACAAGGAAAAAAACAGAAACAAATCAATCCGGTCGGACAGAACTGGAGACCGCCGAGACCGCCCAGTCCGCCGAAGTCGCCAAGAACGCCCAAAATGTTGTTGCTAGAAGACGAATAGAACACGGAGTTCGTCGAGACCGCGAGGTCACGCGGACACGTCGTTATTCGTTGACTGCTGCCGAACTGAAGAACAGACCGC
The DNA here is from genome assembly GCA_039583875.1 of Platanthera guangdongensis. Lineage (NCBI taxonomy): Eukaryota > Viridiplantae > Streptophyta > Magnoliopsida > Asparagales > Orchidaceae > Platanthera > Platanthera guangdongensis. Next base: position 227,577,202 of record CM077163.1, read on the forward strand.
CTAATAGCCCGAGTCCGGCGGACAGGTTATTGAACATGGAAAAGCTGAAGCAGAGAAAACTGAGCCGCAGAAGTGACCTGCTGAGACCGCTGATTGTAACCGTAAACTCCACTGATCCTGACCGAAGTCAAAGCCAAACTCCTGGCTCCACAGTGCTAGTCGCGCAACCTGCAAACAGCAACCAGTTAACTCTGATCAAACCGCGCGGACAAGATAACCGAGGTCGCAACACTTAACCAAGTCCCAACTTACTGTTCTTTCAGTTATTGTAGACGTGCCGGGGGGGGGGGGGGGGGGGGGGGGGGGGTCTATTTTATAGGCGGGGTGAGGAGTGTGGTCACCGCCCTAAAGAATAAAGTCACCACCCCAGCTCGCAGCTAGCAAAGCCCAGTTCGCCGAGTCCGCAAGGACTTAGCAGGACTTCAAACAACCCGCCAGGAGCCAAGTAAAAGTGACACCACCAGGCGGACTCCGCCGCAGTCCGCACACACTATGTGGACAAGGCAATAGCCCACATATCCTGCAAGCACCCGACCAGTCCGCCTCACTGCACAGCACAATGACACAGCCACAGCCTATACTGCATCAGTACGTACGCCATACGCGGACATGGCGACAGTCCACACAGCTCAAGAACAACTCCTCAGCCCGCCACAAGAGTCCACGACCAACAGGTAGACTGCCCGGTCAACAGCGGACTCTGCGGACACTGCGGACACTCTGGACTTGTCACAGAGTGTGACCAAGTCCAGCAAACCAACAAGAGTCTGGTGCGAGCTTGGCAGACAAGGCCCCAGTCCGCCAGCTCCCAAGACAGATCGTCAACGCCATGCACGGTCGGCCACATGAATGCGGCTAACACTCCATGTAACACCGGAGAACTCAGCAAGGACCAAAGCCGATCTCCAAAGGCAGTCCGCAATAGCGAACTCCACGGACTCTAATAAAGTCCGCCACACTCCGTGGACTTATCCTCCAATCCGCGCGGTTACTCCATTACCGGCCTATCTGTAGAACCGCAGGCTGAGCTGAGCACCGCCGCCAGACCACCAGAGTCAGGTCGCGCAGGCCGCTCCACTAGAACAGTTAAGCCACCAAGACCAACCTGGCCAGTCCACCCAGGCCGCAACATCAGTCTACCCAGGCCGTGGACTCAGACCGCACGATCTGTCCCATCACCCACTTTCACTTCATGATTTTCAACAAAACGTGCTATAGTTCAATACTTATTTACAATAGAAATTACTCAATTAGTTTTGTTGATTAGTTCAATTTAGTTTACTAATATTAATTGTACATCACTTGCTATAGGCTGCAACCTACAACCTACAGCCATCAAGGAAAGTTTGAGACGGATTTCTCATTTCTATTTATACGGGCATACTGCTCATCTCCAACTACGGATTGTAACTTGGGTATTGTTTTCTTCTTACTTATTTTTATTTTTATACATGTATTCTAAATTTAGGGGTGCTTTGAGATATTAGTCAAGTAGTGGCTATGCAAAGCATGTAGTCTCAGTGAATCTGTGATGATTGCTTGTAGGGATGCTCCGTAGTATTGGCCGGTAGAAGGTCAAGCGGAGTAGATAGATCTGTGATGATTACTTGTTATTGATATGTTGTCGTTCTTTACATCAATTTTTTATTGATATGTTGTCGTTCTTTACATCAATTTTTTATTGATATGTTGTCGTTCTCTAAATCAAATTTTTATTAGATTCGATAAAATAGAAGGTGGTGATTCTTCAAATGTTTCTACACAAACTATTCGTGATAAAAATGATACAGGATGAGCTCATTTTAGGCTCTATTTGTTTGAGCGTTTCGCAACTCCGTTTTGTGCAAACGCCGCCGGAAGGAGGGTAAACAAATGAACCTCCGGCAGCGTTTGCTCCGTTTCCACCCGCCCGCCTTGAGAAACGCCCCAAAAAGCTCCGTTTGGAGAAGCCACCTTCCCCCTCCGGTTCGAACTCTCCGTTTCCACCCGCCGGATCGACCCGCCACCGCTAAAACAAATGAAGCCTTAGTTTAACAAAAGATGTGAATGGAAAAAATAAATTTAGATGTTTGCATTGTGGAACTGTTTATAGCGGTGGGGGGATTAATAGGATGAAACAATATTTAGCCGGTGTTAAAGGAAATATAGCGGCTTGTAAAAAGGTTTCTCTTGATGTTCGTCACCAAATGCAAAAGAACATTAAAGGTATTGCATAAAAAAACAAGAGATTCAAGAAACAAGAGAGAATATGGGCATATATGATGAACATGCAACTAAGGAGTTAGCATCAGCAGGATTACAACCGTCTAGAAATTTTATTACAGAAGATAAAGGTAAAAGAAAGATTGACGAAATGGATAATTTCTTCGCTCCTAGAACATCAGCAGGATCACAACCATCTATTAAAATTATTTTGGCATCAAAGCAAGTTGTACATCGTGCTGATATGGCTGTGGCTAGGCGGTTTTATGATAGTTGCATACCAATGAATGCTTTAAACTCACCTTTTGCACAAAAGGTTATTGATGCAATCACTTTCATTGGTCTTGAATATAAATTACCTACATATCATATGATGCGAGTAAATCTATTAAAAGATTATAAGGAGGAATGCAAACTACTATTGGAAGCTTACCGTAGTAGTAAGAAGGAGACCGGATGCACAATTATGGCTGATGGCTGGACTGATGTGAGGAGTAGAACATTAATAAACTTCTTAGTTTATTGCCCTCGCGATTTATCTTTTTTGAAGTCTGTTGATGCTTCTGATATTAAGAAGGATGGAGAAACATTGTGCGAGTTATTTTCTGAAGTAGTTGAATGGGTAGGAGTTAGCAATATTGTTCAAATAGTGACTGATAATGTGGCAAATTATAAAAAGGCGGATGCTTTGCTCCATGAGAAGTATGCTAATATTTATTGGTCTTCTTGTGCTGCACATTGCTTGAATCTTATTTTAAAAGAAATTTGTTTTATGGTTCATGTCAAAGATCTTGCTAACAAAGATTCCAAAGTAACTATATTTGTGTATAATCATATTTTATTACTATCATGGCTAAGAAAAAGAGAGGGATGGAAGGAGATTGTGCATCCTGGGATAACTCGATTTGCAACTACTTTCATTACCTTAAAGAGTGTGCATAATCATAAGCATAATTTACAAACTTTGATAACAAATAAATATTTCTTTGATTCCAAATTATCTAAAACAGTTAAAGGAAAAGAGGCAACTTTAATTATTTTGGACAACAAGTTTTGGACGTCTTGCTTGATAATAACAAAGATATCAGTTCCTATCATAAGACTATTACGTATTGTTGATGCAGATGAGAAACTATCACTTGGATATGTTTATGATGTATTATACAAGGTAAGGAAAGCAATCAAAAATGTGTTCAAAAATAACAAAAGATTGTACAAGCCATACACAAGTATTATCAAGAGCAGATGGGATAGTCAGTTTCGTCAAGGGATACATTCTGCCGCATATTTTCTAAATCCAGCATTTCAATATGATAAAGATAATTACAGTCACAAGCCTGGAGTGATGCACCAAAAGAAGAAATCGTTTGGAGCACCAAAGATTAAATGATCTTGTATATGTCCGATACAATCTAAATATGAAAAATCGGTATGACTTTCATTTACCCTCTTTTAAGTTTTATATTTTAATAGTTTTTTATTTTGTATCTTTTTAATAACATTTTAAATTTCTATATTTTATCATTCTACATTTGTTTTAGGTTTACATGTACGAAAAAGAGTTACGATCCTTTAGATTACACATGTATTGATTTGATGGACTTTTGGGTGGTAGAGGAGGAACCAGTGTCAGAGCTCACATATGATGATCTAGAAAATGAAATTTATAATGAAGATGTTATCCCAATAGGTGGAGAGCAAAGCCTTAATACTACATTTCCAACTCAAAGTAAGTGTATATCTACATGCCAATTTTTATGCATAATTGTATGGTTTAAATATAAGTTGTTTCGTAATTTAAATATTGAATTTGCAGATGATGAACAAATTGGTATTACTGGGCCATTTGTTGAGCACACCGACTTGGAGAATTTTGACGACGAGAGTATTGCGAATTTTGATGGCGTTGGCAATGACTTTGGTGGAGGATTTGAGTTTGACTTATTACAATATAATTTGAATTTGTGAATTGTGATAATGTCATTAAAACATTATTATCTATTAGTAGATTATTACTATTTTGAGACAATCATTAACAAAAACATTATTATCTAATTTTGTGTTTCATCTTTCATGATATGTAAATATATAATATGTTTTTATATTTTGTTACTTTCTTTTATAATTTTACTTATTTAAATTTATTAATATAATAGTATAAATGTATATTACAGCATAACAGTTCAATCTCAGTCCGACCTCGGTCGGTCACCGATCGGACCTTGAACTTTTGATCTCACCGTTTTGATCTTCGATCCGGTTCTTGGAGAAAACATAATTTTAAGCTTCAATATGTATCTTTTTTTGTGAGAGGGAGGCCTACAACAACCGGACGCGATCCACATCTTCTCCTCCCCCCTCTTCTCCTCTTTCACCGTCAATCAGCTGCAGCCCTAATGGCCGAAATCCAATCGATCCACCAAATCACAACCCTCAATGAGATCGTGATCGACTACTGCCCCGAAGTCTGCCGCCACTTCCCTGATTCCGGCGAGATCCACATCACCTATGACGAACAACGCGGCGCCCGGTGGCGTTCCCCTTCCCGCTTCCTCCACGGCACCTTCGGCGCCCACATCCGCTGCCCCTCCGGCAACACCAGCGGCCTCAACTACAACATGTACCTCTCCTCCCTCGAGGGCGACAAGAACCAGGACGAAATCGACTTCGAGTTCCTCGGCAAGGACAACACCTCCGTCCAAACCAACCTTTACACAAACGGCGTCGGCGGCCGGGAGCAGATCCACCCTCTCGGCTTCCACGCTTCGGAGGATTTCCACGATTATGTGATCCGATGGGGCCCCGATGAGATCGCGTGGCTCATCGACGGCGAGATAGTCCGGCAGGAAGTTCGGCGAGCGGGTGAGCCGTGGCCGGAGAAGCCGATGTTTCTGTACGCGTCGGTTTGGGACGCCAGCGAAATTAACGGGGGAGATTGGACGGGGAAGTATGCGGGAACAGATGCGCCGTACGTTTGCGTGTATAGGGATGTGAGAGTGCCGATTGGGACATTGGTGAGGGAGGAAGAAGTGGCCAAGTAAGAGGCGTTTGGTTAGACTTTTTTTGCTGCTGTGCGGCCGGTAGGCATTATAATTTTTGGACAATAAGCAGCCTTTGGTTTCACTTTCTTCCTCCTTCCACTTCCATCCGCCCTTTGCAGCAGCGTTTGTTGCTATGTGGTTTCTACTGGCTCTCTCTGTTTCTGGGGATCTGCCATTTCTGGTTCTCTTTTTGAAAGCTGTTTGATTTTAGTTTCAGAAATCAAACGCAAGTTATGGCGTTGAAGTTCATGTGTGAGTTTGTTAGAGGTTTTGTTGATTTTTCAATCAAAAATCGTCGCCGCAAAATTAATGGAGGACGATCTCTCCTTTATGTTTATATTTATTTGGTATAACTTTGTGGCGGATTCCCACCGTAGGAGGATGATTGCAGTCAATGCTAGTATGTTCTAGGCATGTAAGTCAAAATCAGCCGAACCGCAAAATCGAAATGAATCAAATCAAATCTTACGGTTTGATTCGGTTTCAGAAGGCTGCGGTTCAGTTACGGTTTTGATTTAAAAAAAACCATACGGTTCGGTTCAGTTTATGATTTTGTGTGGCAAATCGAATCGAGTCGAACCAAATCAAATCGTTGTATATAAGACCATTTAATTTATTAATTAAATTTTCGTTAAATCATACGGTTAATCATACAACATGTATTTCTCTTATATATTTAAAGTTTTTTGTTTTTTTGTTTTAATTAAGCATCTAAGTTGTCGTTGATCTCTACTCTAGATATTTCTCTAATCTAGATTTTTCTCCAAACAAATAATGTTGATGAATATTTTATTTTCCAGTCATTTGAATTTGGAGTCATGAAATGGTTAGGTGATAAGAATTGTGTTCAGACAACACAATCATGTTGGGTGGTTGAGCCTCATTCATTGCACTATCCCTGATCTATATATATATAAATCTTTAGCTTTTATCACATTATTTAAACCACCAAAACCGGACCGATTCAGTTTGGTTCGGTTCGGTTTCAATGTTTGAGCAGTTCAGTTCCAAATTTTTGGAACCACATTGGGATGACTTGGTTTGCGGTTTTGCTTACAAACCGAACCAAACTGAATCCTTGCCGCCCTAGTATGTTCTACCATCGGGCAAATTGTCTCAACCCTGTAAAGGGTCTAATAGTTCACCAATTGATGACATTTGTAACAAACTCCAGGCCATCCAATGGCTTGCATATAATTTAGGTATTGTTGCGGATTTCTCAAGACTCTTGGTAGATCGAATTAAATTGAACCGCTTTATCACGAGAGCGGTCGAGCGTTCAAACAGTCAGAAAGAAAGGATATGATACATGATAAAAAAATTTTGAACTAGAAAAATCCGTCAACTATGTGAAAAACCACGTGGCAGGAGCTGTGCCGACCAAATCTCCACTATTTGTTGGTTGTGATACAGAGCTTTTTGAAGAACTAGAATGCAACAAGGGACCTCTCGTTACAGTTATTAGGAGAGAGAGAATGGTTCGATCTTGTGTCCACGGCTTGAAGGTCTCTCTCAGTGCTCTCCACGAGATAGGGTGGTGATTCTAACGGCTAGGGTGGTGATCACACTACTCTCTGTGCCTATAAATAGGACCCCATGTCACTTAAACAGTACATCTGAATGAACAGTAAGTGAATTCGGGTGGTTGTTGTGGACATGATTTTTCTATTCGTGCGGTTTGGATAGTTGATCATTTGTGCTATGCAGGTTGTGCGGATAGCACTGGAAAGTCAGGGACTTGGTTTTGACTTCGGTCAGGGACAGTGCGGACTCTGCGGTTAGCAGCCAACAGTTACCAGCAGGCCACGGCTTGCGACCAGATGGTCTTCTCTTCTGCAACTTTTTTTCCAGTTCAATAAGTTGTCTGTTTCTGGCGGCTTGTTCAGTTCGGCAGCAGTGTTTGTGACGGTCTTGCGGCTAGACCACCTCGCGGTCAGGCAGCTTGCAGATCAGCGGACAGAGTTCTTCAGTTTTGGAATAACGGGTTTCCACGCGGCTAGGTTGCGGTCTGGCGATTTGACAGCTTATGATGTCTCTTGTTTTTTTGCTTCCTTCGGGTACATCGGTGAATCATGTTTCGCATTGTAAAGATTGTTGTTAGTACAAGGTTTTCTTGCTCTTATAGTGCATCTGGTTTATTTGGCTTCAGATATGTTGAGTACATGCAGGTGCAAAAAGGGGAAGACGAGATCTGAATGTCGCGAACCAGGCGCGGGGTCGTTAGATGATAATCATTCTTCAACCAGAATGATTACTTATGCATTAATAAAATATGCTTACACATGAATGAAACTTGCATCTTAACGAATGATGATGCTTGCGCCTAAGTAAGATTGCTTGGAGGCATACATATATGTACCCCTGTAACTACATGTCTGTGGATAAGCCATTTTGAAAGCTTATGGAGTCTGATGGACTGGGGATGATTAGTTTATTTGCAAGTGTCCTTAAGTTCTTCAATAATAAGATCTTAAATTTTCTTCTGTCTAGCTCTTCTAGTATCCTTAAGTTCGTTAACTTCTCTGTGAAATTTTAATACTTGTGCTACAATTTTGATTGTATTTAGGATCACAAAAGTGATTGAGAATGTTGTTGAGTTGTTTTGAAATGAACTTCAATGTCCATTACATGAACACAAATTCAACTTCAAAACTGTCGTTGATTGCTATTGAGTATTTGAGTTGTTGATTAGTGTATAGATATTTGCACAGATCACTTTGGAGATGACTTGCACATTGTGTTCCAATAAATGTTAGATTTGTCATTTGTAAATTTCAGAATATGATCTTTATATTAGGAATTATATAACAAATTGGAGAGAAATTCGCTCATCCCGTTGTAGCCTGAAGCTGAAAACAATTGCCCGAAGCAGGAAGTTGCAGAATTTGCGATCACTTCATTGAAATGAACTTCTTTTAAAAAATGACAATAATTGTATTATGAAATGATGAACTCTTGTAAGTGAAAAACCTATCAGGAATATGTTGAAAATTTGATGTAGCGGAAGACGGAAAATCAGACGCAGGAACACTCAACCTATAAGAACAAGAATTTTGTACTTTAATCAACTTCTTTACAACGCGAGACATACATAACGAGACATGATTCACCGATGTATCCAACGAAGCAGAAAAAATACAAGGCAAATATCAGTCCGCGCTGACTCAAGGAGTAACCGCCGGAACTACTGCTGCACTACGGAGTCCGCTCAGTCCGCCTAGTCGCCAGAGCGCAACCATGCCGTGCGGACTACCCGTTATTCCAGTACAAGCTCTACTCGCCGATCTGCAGGCCGCCTAACCGCGAGGTCGCCTAGCCGCCTGACCACACGATCTGTTGCTGCCGAACTGAACAGGCCGCCAGAAGCGGACAGCTTATTGAACCAAGAAACTAGTTGCAGAAGAGAGACCATCTAGCCGCAACCCGCGACCTGCTGTTAACCGTTGGTTGCTGTCTGCAGAGTCTGCACTGTCCCTGACCGAAATAAGAACCAAGTCCCTGGCTTTACAACGCTATCCGCACAACCTGCACAGCACAAACCGGTCAACCAGTCACTTACTGTTCATTTGTTCTTATTGTTGATGTGACGAGGGTCCTTTTATAGGCACGATGAGAAGTGTGGTCACTGCCCTAGCCGATAGGATAACCGCCCCATCTCACGGCAAGCACCAAGTGTATCTGCAAGCCGCGGATACACATCCAGTCCGCCGCGACCTATGCGAGATAGCCAAACCGCCAACATCATCACCAAGGCCGAATAGCAACCCTATCCGCCTTGTCGTCAAAGGCCAAGCCAGGGACAAGCCGCCACCAACAGACTCTGCGACATCAGCTCCCGTTCGCATGTCAGTGGACACCGCTCTAGTCCGCACGCCCTGCGGACACAACTCCGGTCCGCGCACTCCGAGCCCGCAGCCAAGGCACAAGTCGATAGCTGCCGGACTCGGCGGACAAGTAAAACAGTCTGCACGCCCAAGCAGGCACCACTCCAATCCGCACTCACCAAGCTCGCAATCAAACCACAAGGCAACTGTTGCCGAGCTTGGCGGACTGAGAAGTAGTCCACGCTTTAACTGCATGATCTCCCCGGACTGAGCCAACATGGACTTGGTTCAGAACCAACTAAGTCCACACCACCGGCCACAAGGGCCAGTCCGCACTTACTGGCGGACATAGGCACCAGTCCGCCTGCCTCGACGAACTCTATCACCTGTCCACTATAACTGGCAAACTCTGCGGCTTTCGCCAGCCACACCACCAGAGCTAGACCAAGGCATCTGTCATGTCGGTATGTCGAGCTTCAGTCCAGTCCGCTCTAACCGGCGAACTCCGCGGCTACCACCTGCCGCACCTCTAGAGCTAGACCAATGCATCAGTCATGCCGGTCTGCCAAGCTCCGCTCCAGTCCGCGCCTTGCCGGACTCCGCAGATACAGAAGCTATCAGCCTGGTTACCTTCTGGGAACAAACTGCTTGCCGAGCATAAGCTGACCTGGCAGGCCGCCACATCTGTCTGCACAAACCGGGCGAACAGACTGCCCAGGCTGCCAAGGAACAAGCCGACTGTAACAGCTCTGCCGACCGGGCTAACCGCCAGTCCTGTCCGTATAGACCGCGCGGACAGGTCGCCCAATCACCCACTTTCACTTCACCATTTTCAACACTCCCCCTTAAAGTGAGAAATGGTGAACAACCCCAGAAGTTCCCATAACCTTGCACATGGTCCCTCTGATAGCTCCATCGAGAAGATATCAGAGACATAGTCCTCACCCCGCATATCCTGGACCATAAGGGATCCCTCCAGCATCTCCCAAAAGGTGTCATGCTTCTTCTGCCTTCTTCTTCAGCTTCGACCTCCACATGCACGTCATAGGAGTATCACATACGACCTTGGGCTCAAGATCCCAAGCCCTGTCTCCTCTGAGGGTAGTCACCTCCTAAATATCGGCGTCATCCACCTCCTTGACTCTAGTGGTGTCATCCCAGCAAGAAGGTACTCGCTCGACCGGAGGGCCTGCAAGGAAACATGAGACCAAGCTCACCGCGTTCCCTTCGCTATATCAAGCTATTGGGTTGATGATCATCTTCGACCTCCAAAGAGCCTGATCACGGCTAACCACCTCCGCTGCACCTTCTGAACTAGTTCTGTTCCCGGGCAAACCCGGAACAATGCTCCCCTTGCTTCTTATTCAAGAAGCAACCGCACTGGAACTAGAAGCACCTGGAGCATCGCTCCCCCTGCTTCCTGAGCCAGAAGCCTCCGCTATTGAACTAGAACAGCTTGGAGCATCGCTTCCCTTGCTTCCTGAACTAGAAGCCCCCGTACTGTAACTAGAAGCACCTGGAGAAACGCTCCCCCTGCTTTCTGAACCAGACGCCTTTTCCTCGGAGATAGAACAACCTGGAGCTCCTGGTGACACAGGCAGCTCCATCTAAATCTTAGCAGCAACATCCTCCAGCCCACCGTCTGACCTGCTCTCCTCTAGCTCCACACATGAGCTACCCCAATACGACGTCAGCTCATCGAAGACAACGTCTCTCGACACGATGAACCTCTTTGTCGCAGGATCCATACACCTTCATCTCCTTTTTTGCTCATCATACCCAACAAAGACTAGCTTCATCTTGAGAGCATCTGGAGCGTGTATGTAGCAGGTAGAACCAAATACCCGTAGGTGTTTCACACTAGGCTTCAACTCGAACATCAGCTCAACCGGAGTCTTTATGATGTTCGGACTCAAAGGCATCTGATTGATGGCATGAGCCGTACAGGACATCCCTTCCGCCAAAAAAGTCGTATGAACGCCTTTGCACAGAAGCTAACACTTGCGGGTCTCCGTCAAAAGATAGATCATCCGATCTGCAATGCCATCTTGTTGTGAAGTATGTCCATGAGAGAGCTCCCTTCGGATCCCATGCTTTCTGAAAAAGTTCGAGAACACGGTGGAGTGAACTCACCTACGTTGCCCGTCCTCAACTTCTTGATCTGCAGGCCAAGCTGGCCCTCCACAAGCTTCTTGAACTTGATCCACAAACAAGCAGAACATGTCTGACTTCTCCTTCATGAAGTATACCCAAGTATACCTCGTATAGTCATCAACCAATATCAGTATGTACCTTTTGCCTCCAAGACTGGCACTGACAGTCGGTCCCACCAGATCACCATGGACAACCTTCAAAGGTGCTTTACATCTGGACCATGCCTTATCAAGCGTAAAGCGATAAGATTCATCGTGTTGACATCCCGCGCAAGCTTGGCCGTCGTCGTAGGATGATAATCTAGGCAAGCCTCTCACGAGGCTCCTTACCGCTATTGCTTTCAGCTTGTCTATCCCCACATGCCCTAGTCTTTCATGTCAGACAACTGCACTATCACTGGCCTTCATCCGATCAGCATCAGAACTTGTTAATGACCCAACCAAGTTCTTCTCCTTACTCCTAACATGAGCAATGTTCACCGAGTGCAAGAAAGCCTTACACTCCTTCCTGAGGTGACCAGGTTGCTTGCATCTAAAACAACTTGGTCCTTCCTTCCTCTTCCCATCACGCCTAGGAGAAATACTCCTCTCTTGCTGATATGAAGTAAAAGGACAAACCTCAGCAGCAAACTTCACCTACTTGTTGAACAACCCATCAAGGGAAGTCCAAATCTCCACAGCTGACCGACATCCGCTGATGTGGTCCAAAAGCTCCGATGAGATCAACTACTTGAGAATAACCTTTGCTTTCACGTTTGTCTTTGTTAGAAACGAACAAAAAACAAAACGGAAGGGGTTTAACAGAAATTTTATTATCTGAAAAAGATATCTATTACAAAGGTATGACCTCCCTTATATAGAATGAAGTAGAGATGAGAGAAAACAAATAAGAGATGTGAGACTAAAAATTTACAGGAGTAAGCGGACTAATACAGAACAATCCGCACAAGCCGCGCGGTTAGACAGAAGGGTTAACCGCTCGGCTACCACCAGAGAGAGAGATCACCATGGGAGACCGCTAGACCGCCCAGTCTTCAAGTCTCCAGAGGCAAGCCGCTAGACCGCTTGGACACCAGACAGCAACAACACAGCAACCAAACCACTGAAGGGAAATATCCAGACCGCGCGGTTTTCAACCCGCCAAGACAGACCGCCAGACCGCCCGGTTTCCAACTTCAACACTCCCCCTCAAGCTGGAGCATATATATCGATCATGCCCAGCTTGTCACAAATATGAAGAAATGAGGCGGAGACTGGCTTGGTGAAGATGTCAGCCAGCTCTTTATCAGAAGTGACGAAGGGAGTGCAAATTTGTTCCTTCAGAATCTCCTCACAAATGAAATGATGGTCGACCTCAATGTGCTTGGTTCTTTCATGGAAGACCGGATTTTTGGAGATGTATATGTCAACCTTGTTATCACAGAACATAGGTAGAGGATGTTTGTACACCTCTCCTAAATCCAGCAGGAGAGCTCGTAACCACTTTAACTCACAAGTGGTCGATGTCATACTACGATACTCTGCTTCAGCACTAGACCTGGAAACAACCGACTGCTTTTTGCTCTTCCAGCTCACCAGATTTCCCCCAACAAAGGTGCAAAAACCCGAGGTGGACTTGCGATCCCCTTTATCATCAGCGTAACTCGCATCTGAGTATGCTTCAACCCTCAGATGACCATTCTTCTGAAAGAGTAATCCTTTCCCAGGCGCTGCTTTGACATACTCCAAGATCCTCAAGGCGGATTGTAGATGACACTCCCTAGGTGCTTGCATGAATTGACTCACTTTACCCACTGCATAGGAAATGTCGGGCCTGGTCATGGTGAGATATATGAGCTTACCAACCAGACGCCGGTACCGCGTAATATCTGAAAGAGGAGGCGAATCATCTGTCCAGGTTTTGTCTTCTCCAGTGCCATAGGGCATCGAGCAGGTTTAGCTCCACTCAATCCTGCCTCTTTTAAAAGATCAAGGGCATACTTACGTTGGGAGAGGACTAAGGAGTTAGGTTTCCGAGAGATTTCGGTCCCCAGAAAGTACTTCAGAGAGCCCATATCTTTCGTGATCAGATGTTGACGAAGATGTCGCTTTATCAAGGCTACCCCTTCCTGGTCATCGCCAGTGAGAAGGATGTCATCGACATACACAGCAAGAACCACCAGTCCCGAGGAGGTTTTGCGAATAAATAGCGAGTGATCGGCAGAGCTTCACACAAAACCAACGGCTGCCACGATGCAAATAAGAGGCATGGGGGTCTATTTATAGGTCCGAGGAGGTAACGGCTTCCGGGGACGTTACCCCCGGTGAGACGGTAACTTGAGCGAGAAGAGGAAGGAGTCTGCCGAGTCCGCAACAGGCCGCGCGAACTAGGGCATGCTTCTTGAGCAGGTCCTGCTGACGACGGACTTGGAGGAGAGTCCGCCCCTACTGAGCTGATCGAGCCCACGTCAAGAATGTGCGGGCTGAAGGACTACCTGCCCGCTGCTGGGAAGCGGGAGGTGGAAGCTATGCGGCGGACTGCGAGGAGAATCCGCGGAGTCCGCCGCTGCTGAACTGAACGAGCGTTAAGGTGTGCGAGCTGAGGAGTGCCCGCTGAGTCCGCACGAGGCTATACAGTCTGGGACTGCCTTGAGGAGGTTCTCCTATCTGGCGAACTGCGAGGAGAATCCGCGAAGTCCGCCACTACTGATTGAGCCCGCGCCAAGACTATGGGCTGAGGGAGTTGACCCTGCTGATGGAGAGAAGCAGGTGCTGGAGGTGAGGAATGGAGAGCTGTAAAGCGAGTCCGCTGAGTCCGCGGAGTCCGCATCTGCTGATAAGCTGAGTCCGCCGATGATGAGGCCTGCTGCTGAGGAGCTGGAGTTGGTGTTCATCAATGTAGGCGGACTGGAAGGTTTGATTGCACTTCGAGTCCGCCCAGCTCGCGATGAACTGAATGTGGCTGCTAATCTTTGCGGGAAGCCAGTGGATTTGGAGTGTCCGCACTCCTTAGGTGGATTGAAGAAGCTGGCTGCCCATACTGTTGGAGTCCTCCATTGTTGAATGGAGCTAGTCGATCCTGCTAGGCGACAAGGGATGGGCGACCTGTCGGACTGACGAGGCAGGCCGCGCATGCTGGCGAGGTGGAAACTGAGGTTGCTGGCTGGCGGCCTGGGGGCAGGTCGCCACTTTGGTTTGGCGGTTTGAGCGGATAGACATTTGAGTCCGGCAAAGGGGATACCTGTTGAGGCAAGCTGCGGTTAAGATGAAAAGGAGCGCGGCCTGCAGGGGCGGACTGCAGAAGCAGCATGCGGCCCCTGCCAATAAGAGGAACAATGCGTGGCCTGGTCGGTCAGACTGCTGAGACCGCCCAAGCCGTGCGGCCTGAGCGGACAGGAAAAATGATGCCCGCCCAACCTAGGGCGTCGCAAACTCCAGGAGAAAACTGGAGCAGGCCGCGACTAGCGAGCTGGCCACCTTGAGAAGGATCGTCGATTTCAGGGTTAACATAATCCCCGCACTTTTTTAAGTTCTGAATAGAACTTTGAAAAAGTAAGAGACCCACGAAAATCGTGATCCACCCCAAAGAAAAAGAAGGGGGCAAGGAGAGATAGAACATGATGCCTCTCCTTAGGAGTTTGGTGCTGCCTGTCTTTTTCCTGTAAAGGAAAAGTTAGTGTAGGCATGTATGGGAGGTACACTTTGTGTGTACCTGGGTTTGCCTTTGCAAAATGAGGAAGATGTGTCTTCTGCTGAGTTCTGCAAAATGAAGGTGAGAGGAAAACATAGGAGCATAATAACTTACAAGTACCTGATGGAGGCTTGCAAGCGTTTGCTGCTTTCTGCAAAAGAGATGTTAGAAGCAAATTTGGAATATAAAGGTAGCTTGCAAGTACCTGTGAAGAGACTTGCAAGTGTTTGTTGTTCTCTGCAAGAAAAGAATTAGAAGCAGATAAAACATGTGAAAGTAGGTTGCAAGTACCTGTGAAGAAACTTGCAAGTGTCTGCTGATATCTGCAAGAAAAGAGTTAGAAGCAGATAAAACATGTGAAAGTAGCTTGCAAGTACTTGTGAAGAAACTTGCAAGTGTCTGTTGATCCCTGCAAGAAAATAGTTAGGAGCAGATAAAACATGTGAAAGTAGCTTACAAGTACCTGTGAAGAAACTTGCAAGCATCTGTTGTTCTCTGCAAAATGAGAGTTAGAAGCAAATATGGTACATAAAGACTAAGATGCAAGTACTTGGATATAGCTTGCAGGTGTCTGCTAATCACTTCAAAGAGAAGAGTGAGCAGCAGACATAAAATAATGAGCTAAGCTGCAAGTACCTGAGATGAGGCTTGCAGATGCTAACTGTTGATGAGATAAGATCGATATGATCATATAGCAGAGAAAATGTCTGATACATTCTGCTGATAATTAAAGTAAGATCAAACCAGAGTAGTGATCTTGCTATATGAAGCCCAGATCAATAAGTCGAGAGTTGACTGTTGATGTGATAGGGTGGATATGAACACATTGGCAGAGAAAGGGCTTGATGCATTCTGCCAATCTGAAGTAGACTCCAATAGTATTGCTTGATGATCAAGGAGAGTTAGATGCTTTGATCAATGTTTGATGCCATTAGCATTTGATAAGAGTAATGAGGAGCTTATAAGTAATCATCTGATAGACCTTTGAGCAAGCAATACATATAAGATGAGCATAAGTAAAATGAATGTTTGCTAATATTTTTGGTAGGTAGGATTTAATCTGTTCACCTGTGAAAGAGGCAGTTGATAAAAAAGAGGTCTATACTCGGAGATGACCAAGAGAGACTGGATGCTGCCACAGGAGATCACCTGTGGGCCTTATGCATCGCTTGCCTGAGAAAGGTCGTCGCGAGTATAGTCCTACTAAGAGCGGGCTAACCACGCATCCTTTAGAAGGACACAAAAGAGAAAAGCACGGGAAATCTTGAGAATGATCACTAGATACACTGCTCTCATGCCTCGGGTTACAGCATCACTGATCAATGAGACTAGTTGCGCCAAGTGGCCTATAGCTTGACTGTGGAAAGATCAGTAGAGTTGTCGACCCCGCGAAGGCACGGATCGAGAGTACCAAAGAGTGTTCGGCCATCACAGTTGTGAGATGATCGAAGAGACAAGGTTATGCTTAGTCGTCATTGCTTGTCAAGCAAAGATCACTGTTACTGTGACATATCCTAAATGGAGCACGACAGAGCTAACACATGGGGCCTCCCTAGCACACACTCTGTGTCAGATGCCGGCTAGGATCCGAAGTCCCGTATTCCTCCGCATGAGAGTTGGATAGCCCCCACTACACATATGCGAAAACTCCTCATGATATGTGGTCATTGTGGCCTTACGCCGGAATCCAATCTCGAGGGGGCCTATAGCAAGACTTTGCGATATCTCAGTGGTTTAGTGATCTCTTTGGCAAAGTGAAAAGTAGAGGAAGAAGCATTACAAGAAGGGAACTGTGTCAGTATGAGATTCCTGATGAAATCTTTATTGAAAAGCAAGAATGAACACTTACAAGTGCTTTGTAAGGAAAAAAATGTTTGAAAGGGTAAGAGTAGAGGTAACCCATCATGGTTGCGAGATAACCGTAAAGTAGAGAACTATGAAGTCCTTTGTCGGCTTAGAATAGTCTTCCAAGCGCGCCCTCGTCATCGGCATCAAAGCATTCAACAGTTTTATTAACAACGAGGAGAGGGTGTTCGTTGATTTGGCTCACTCCTCTTGAGCTGCAAGGAATGTCTGCCACTTCTTTGCCCTTTGAGGTTGCTGGATCAGGGCGATCTTCCTTGGGAAACAGATCACACATCTTACCTTACCGGAGCATCCTTTGCATCAGTTGGTGGAGTGCTCAGCAGTTCTCTGTCTGGTGACCTGGCCCTTTGTGGAATTTACAATAAGGTTCTGAGTCTCTAGATCTTTGATCAGCTGGTTGATAAGGACTTTTGCAGTTAGCCCTATCCTTCATGACTTGGCTTACTTCTAGCATGGCTTCATCTAGTTCGGACTCATGCAAGTCATTGTCTTACTGTTGATAAACTGCAACTGTTTGTGAAGATGGAGCTAGTGGTAGCAGCGACTGATCTTGAGCACGATCAAGGCTCGGGAAAGGATATCGATGGCGCTAAAACCTTCTTCCCTTCCTTGAATGAGTTGGGAAATCATTGTGAGGAGACCTCAGAGGCTGCTTGTGAGAAGAATCTTTCTCTGATATAAGCTTGGAGACGAAGCCTAGGTTGCTCTTTTCTCCTCGGATGTATGAGTTGGCTAAGACAATCAACTCTTTGTATGTTTTTGGTGCTCGGACATTTGCTTCAAACTTGAGTGGCCTTTCACGAAGACCGTGGATAGGAGCCACTCGGTACATTTTTTGACTAACAATCTCGATGTCCAAGATTTCTCTTTGGAATCGATCAACGAACTGAGACCAAGTTTCATTCCCACGCTGCTTGAACTCAAAGAGGGCTTCGGGACCGCCCTTTCTCTTGGTTAAGGTAGAGAATCTGAGCAAGAACACCCTTCGCAGATCAACAAAAGAAGTGATGGAGTGAGGGTGAAGACCATAAAACCAGTCCCTCACTTGCCCATCAAAAGTTGTGACAAGGAGCTTGCACTTGGTTGCATCTGAAAGAGTTTTGAGAGCAACGACCAATTCAAAGGCTTGTAGATGTTTCACTGGATCAGTCTCTCCAGTGTAGATTGGTAACCGGGGCTCTCTAAAGTTTGTTGGAGTAGGTTCATGACGAACATTATCTGTAAACGTCGAAGGCTCTTCCTGCTCTCCTACAGCATAAGGATAAAATGGAGCATAAGCTATAGCTGCAAAAGAAGCAGGAGGATAAAAGGGAAAAGTTGTTGCAGGAGCAAAGGCAGGAGCTGAAGGGTAAGGATGACTTCCCTGAAAGTTGAGAAATCTTGCAGGACTTCCCCGGGCTGCTTCCCGGAAGAAGTTTTGGCTGGCTTCAAACTCTTCATCTTGAGGTCGCAAAGGAGCTGCAGGACCTTGCGGGAAGGTTGTTGTCTAAGGAGGATGGGTCGGCGGGCAAGCTGGAGGATAGGCTTGTTGATGCTCCAATGTTGGGGTTGGATTGATCGGAGCAGCTGGAGCAACTAGAGCTGCTGCAGGTTGCATCTGCAACTGGTGGGTGATTGTAGCAAGAATTTGGTTGATCGCTTGGAATTGCTGAGCATTTTCACGGCGCGATTGTTCGAAGGCCTCCCAGAGAGGATCATCTCTAGGACTTGATTGAGCAAGGTACTCGACTGAATGATGATCTGACATGGTTAACTGTCAGTGTTCACCGTCTGTTCGGATCTGAAGGCCGCGTGTTAACTGTTGATGCGCGAAAATGACACCGTCTAGTTAACACGGAGGGAGTGTTCGATCTCACGGGTGAGGTGAAGAAGAGGATGAAGGTTACGGGGTTGAGGAGGAGAAGAGGAAGCTTATGAGTGCTCGAGAGTGGAGCAAGCACTTGTTCAAGGGTTGCGGGGATAGAGGTTTGTTGAGAGCAGCCGGGAAGGCTGATGATCAGCGGAGAAGGTTGATCAGAAGAGGAGGTTGATCAGGAGTTGTCGAGCAGACGGTTATTATGACGGTTGTGCTTGCAGGTTCACGTCGAGGGGGTTGAGCTGAGCTGAGAAGAAGAAAGAGGGCCGCTGGCAGCGGCAACAGCAGACTTCGCCTGCCGCGGCTTAAATGTCACTCTTGCGACGGGCTTTCCTTTGATTAATATTGAGTTACAGCTTGCTATTACACCTTTACAAGAAAGAAATAAAGGGGTACAAAGGGAAGCTGGCGGCTAAGGAAAGAGAATGCCAGAAGAGGCCGCGTGGACTGAACTTGGAGGCCGGCAGACCGCGCGGTTAGAAAAGGAACTGAGACCGCGCGGACTGGAGAACCAGGTCAGCAGGCTGCGCGACTAAGAGTAGAGGGGAAGGTACAGACTGAGAAATGGAGTCCGTATGGGTTGATCGCTTGGGCTTGTTGCGGGTTGTCTTCGAGCTTGAGCACCTTGGCGATGTCGTGTCCCCCTCAAATGAGACACATGGGGGTCTATTTATAGGTCCGAGGAGGTAACGGCTTCCGGGGACGTTACCCCTAGTGAGACGGTAACTTTAGCGAGAAGAGGAAGGAGTTCGCCGAGTCTGCAACAGGCCGCGTGAACTGGGGCATGCTTCTGGAGCAGGTCCTACTGACGGTGGACTTGGAGGAGAGCCCGCCACTACTGAGCTGATCGAGCCCGCGTCAAGAATGTGCGGGCTGAAGGACAATCTGCCCGCTGCTGGGAAGCGGGAGCTGGAAGCTATGCGGCGGACTGCGAGGAGAATCCGCGGAGTCCGCCGCTGCTGAACTGAACGAGCGTTAAGGGGTGCGAGCTGAGGAGTGCCCGCTAAGTCCGCTGAGTCCGCACGAGGCTATGCGGTCTGGGACTGCCTTGAGGAGGTTCTGCTGCCTGGCGGACTGCGAGGAGAATCCACAAAGCCCGTCACTGCTGATTGAGCCCGCGCCAAGACTGCGTGCTGAGGGAGTTGACCCTGCTGCTGGAGAGAAGCGGGTGTTGGAGGTGAGGAATGGCGGGCTGCAAAGCGAGTCCGCTGAGTCCGCGGAGTCCGCATCTGCTGATAAGCTGAGTCCGCCAAAGATGAGGCCTGCTGCTGAGGAGCTGGAGCTGGTGTTCAGAAACGTAGGCCGACTGGAAGGTTTGATTGCACTTCTAGTCCGCCCAGCTCGCGATGATTTGGATGTGGCTGCTAATCTTTGCGGGAAGCCGGTGGAGTTGGAGTGCCCGCACTCCTTAGGCGGACTGAATAAGCTGGCTGACCATGCTGCTGGAGTCCGCCATTGTTGAATGGAGCTAGCCGATCCTGCTAGGTGACAAAGGATGGGCGACCTGCCGGACTGACGAGGCAGGCCGCGCATGCTGGCGAGGTGGAAACTGAGGTTGCTGGATGGCGGCCTGGGGGCAGGTCGCCACTTTGGTTTGGTGGTTTGAGAGGATAGACATTTGAGTCCGGCAAAGGGGATACCTGTTGAGGCAAGCTGCGGTTAAGCTGAAAAGAAGCGCGACCTGCAGGGGCGGACTACAGAAGCAGCCCACGGCCCCTGCCGATCAGAGGAACAACGCGCGGCCTGGGCGGTCAGACCGCTGAGACTGCCCAAGCTGTGCATCCTGAGCGGACAGGAAAAAAGCTGCCCGCCCAACCTAAGGCGTCGCGAACTTCAGGAGAAAACTGGAGCAGGCCGCGACTAACGAGCTGACCACCTTGGGAAGGATCGCCGATTTCGGGGTTAACATCACACATCCCGGAACTACTCTAGCCCGAGCACGCTTAACTAAAAGTTCTTTCACTTCTCATCACCAATTGAGCTTTTAGCACTACATAAACGTGCAAAAAAGGCCCGATGGGCCCATGATGGACCCGAGCCTACTAGGCCCGGGCTTTTTGTCTGCAAAACCCAATCCGAGCCTCGGATAAACCGGGCCCAAGCCAAGCCCGGACCCCTCCTTAAAAGAGGGGCCTAATGGAGTCTACCAGACCGGGACCAATCAGGATGGGCCATGCCCGTACCTGGTCGACTGCCTCTAAACTTGGCAGCAGGAGCTATCGGTAGCTCCTGCTGCCAATAAAAGTTGGGGCCAAAATGACCTCTAAATCCTTAACCTAGCAAGTAAATGCTGAGGTCACTCCCCAACACTTTAAAGTTGGGGAGTTGCCCCAGCAATTAAATACTGGGGTGGTGCGCCGGCACCCCGCCATTTAAAATGTTGTCGCAGCGCCCCAACATTTAAATGTTGGGGCAACACCTCAGTATACCAGGTTGGGCATTGCTAAAAAATGGGGGCCTTGTCAGCCACCTTAGACCCAAACCTGGCCTGGCTCAGGCCTAACAGGGCTCAGACCTAACTATTGCTCAGACCCAGGCCGGGCAACCGGGCTCGGGGTTATTTTGCACCTCTAACACTACATAACTCCCACAATCACCCTTGTCGACCCTTGTGGGTCTAAATATAGGATACCATAAGAAACAGAAAACACCACGGGTGGTGTGAGACAAAATAAGGTACATACAAAAATACAAAATTTAATTACATTAGCACCTCCCCTCAAATTTACGGTGGATCATGAACCGAGAGTTTGCTAATGATATATCAGAATCTTGTAGAAGTGAGGGACTTGGTGAAAAAGTCCACAATTTGTTTTTCAGAGGCAATGAATGGTAGAGAGATGGTGTTGGCGAGGAACTCCTGGCGAATGAAGTGACAATCAATCTCGATGTGTTTCGTACGTTCATGAAACACCGGGTAGGAGGCAATTTGTATAGCACTTCGATTATCACGAAATAATGGATTGGGTCCTGATATTGGTACACCAAGATCATATAGTAGGTGGCGAAGCCAAACAATCTCAGCAATGGTGGAAGTCATGACACGATACTCAGCCTCATTGCTGAAGCACACAATGGAATCACGTTTCTTACTATGCCATAAGATAAGGGAATCACACAGGAAGATACAAAAGTCAATAGTGAAGCGACGAGTGGTAACATCCCCCGCCCGGTCAACATCTGAGAAGGCTCAGAGGATAAGATGAGAGGTGGCAAAGAAAAACAGTGAGCGGGTGACGGATGTGCAGAGATATTGGAGAATCTGAAGGACATCGGCGTAGTGAACTGAGCGAGGAGCTTGGACAAACTAACTGACAAAGCTAACAATATAGGCAATGGCAGGCCTAGTACTCATAGTGAGATAAACAAGCATCCCGATGAGGCGCTGTTAACGAGAGACATCCGAAAGAGGTTTGCCGTCAATTGGGAGGATTTTCAGATTGAGCTCTATGGGAGTATCAACCGTCCGGGTGTCAGTGAGAGCAGCGATAGAGAGGATGTTAGATATATACTTCTGTTTGGAGACAAGTATGGAACATTTGGACTAAAAAATCTCCAACCCAAAGAAGTAGTGAAGGGGACCCATATCCTTTATTTCGAACTGACAACAAAGGTGATATTGAAGAGAGGCAATGGTGGCATGGTCATCGCCAGTGATAATCATATCATCCACATAGAGAAGAAGAATAGCACATCCCTGACTAGAGGTGCGAGTGAACAAAGCATGCCTTTCAATAAATCCGGCCTTGAGAACAGCGGCATGAAAGCACTCAAACTAGGCACGAGGGACCTGCTTGAGGGCATAAATGGCCCGACGGAGATGATCGACATGGCCTGACGGAATCGAGAGGCCTTGGGTAGGAGCCATCTACAGTACCTCTGTAATATCACCATGAAGAAAAGCATTGGTCACGTCCATACGATGGAGTAGACATGCACGGTTGTCATCCGAGCAACCAAAGCAAAAGTCTCATTGTAGTTGATCCCATGCTCCTACGAGAACCCACGGGAAACTAGACGGTCTTTATGGCACTCAATAGACCCGTCTGGACGAGTCTTAATCTTGAAGATCCATTTGCAGCTGACATGAGTGACGTCAGGGGGCGGGGTACGAGGTCCCATGTATGGGTTTTGTGGAAATCCTGAAGTTCAACTGCCATGGCTTCCTACCATTCGGGATGTACAACTGCCTCTCGGCATGACTGGGGCTACCGATGGGAGTGGAGAGCTTTGAGGAAGGCCTGAAAAGCAGGAGAATATGAGGTAGCAGATGGGTGATACCTGTCAGGGGAGTGGTCGTAGCGAGCAGGTGGGCGATGAGTGCGGGCAGGGTTACGCCAAGGAGGGCCAGGATCCACGGGCAGAGAGGCGGACAAAGCGTCAAAGAGAGCCATATCAGTAGGAGCTGGAGCGGAAGGAGGATCCTCATGCGAAGGAGGTATTGGAGCGGAAAGAGGATCCTTGTGCGGAGGACGAGCTGGTGGGAGTAACTAGGGAGGGGCAATTTGGGTCATGGGACAAGTGGGTACAGGAGGAAGCAGATTAAGGGAAAGCGGCAGAGCAACGGAGATCGGGGTTGTATGAGGAGTAGTGTGCATCGTGGAGGAGGAGAAGAACATTTCATTTTAAAGAAAGAATTCATGTCGAGAGAGGCAAATGCGTCGTGTCACTGGGTCGTACCAACGATATCCTTTGTGGTGAGAACTGAGGCCCAAGTGAACACAACGAGTCAAGCAAGCTGAGAGTTTGGTGCATTCATGAGCTGAGAGGAGAATAAAATAGGTGCACCCAAACATTCGGAGAGATGCGTAGGTCGGTGGGCGGGAATATAGTTGTTCATACAGAGTGACTCAAGAGAGGGCCGTGGAGGGAGTGATGTTGATAAGGTGAACAACAGTGAGGACAGCTTCGGCCTAGAAGGAATGAGGAGCAGACGCGGAAATGAGAAGAGCATGTGCAATTTTGATGTTGTGACGATGTTTTTGTTCATTGACCCCATTCTGTTCGTGGGTGTGCGGGCAAGATTGCTAATGAATTGTGTCATGAGATTGAGTGAGGTCACGCATGGTGGATGAGAGAAACTCTTGGGCGCAGTCAGAGCGAATGGTCTTGATCCGACGCCCGAACTAAGTGTGAAGCATCGCGATGAATGTGCGATAAACAGTGGGTATTTTAGATTGATGCCAAAGAAGATAAACCCAAGAGTAGTGAGAGAAATCATTAATAAAACTGACATAATAAAAATATCCAGATTGAGAAGCAATCGGGGCTGAACCCCAAATATCAGAATGAAATAACTCAAATGTGGTTGTTGCTTGAAAGGCACTGCTTGAAAAGGGTTGAGCAGGATGCTTTGCCAAATGACAGCCCGTACAGATAGAGAGGGGGAGAGGAGACACGGCCCAAAGCTCCTGATCGCATAACACTTTGGAGTCGATCACCAGACATATAACCTAAGCGTCTATATCACAAGTCAGCATTATAGGTAATAGAAAGAGCAGAAGCTGAAGAAGATAAGGATGGTGGAGCATGAAGATACTTCATCTAATACAGGCCACCAGTCCTGCGACCCCGACCAATCCTCTGAGCTGTGAATCCTGCACAATACAATCAGAGGAAGAAAATAAAACAGTTAGGTCAAGATCACAAAGAGAGTTGCACGACAAGATATAAACTTTACAGCGACGTTTTTATTGTGATGTTTTTTAAAGCCCCGCCGTTAATTTTCAATTTAGCATCGTATTTTTTCCAAAAACGTCACCAATGCAAAATTGTAGCATTGCCAACGGTTTTCATAAAAAACGTCAATATATATGTTTATCTTTTGTGACGATTATTTTAAAAACGTCATCAAAACATAAGATCATCAATCAATGTTTTTGTAACATTCCAAATTCTGACCCGACCGATTGAACCGCTAGGGGACCTAACTTGATCAATCTTTTGTGCCTATTCAAGGCCAGCACGATCTTCTTAGTCGATCTGGTGAACCAATTGCAGTTGATTTACTCCGAATTTCAAGCTACAATGAGTTCAGAATGAACCCCGATCAGTGATGTTACACTCGTAAGACCAATATCAATTCAACGAGGTTCATTTCGTCGCATTTCAATGCAAATATATGAAGTTGGCCAAAACAGTCACCTCGAGCTACGTGATACCTCAAATATGACTTTTGAGCAAATGACCTCAAAATTGAACTCAATCATTTTTGTTGGACTCGTGAAGTCTATAGAAGTTCAACGAAATTGTTTGCGCTCCATTCTGATGAGTATCAACGAATCTACAATGCTGACACGAATTTAAGTAATAGAATTATTCAAAAAGGGTGATATCGGGCAAACGGCTTGGGAATTTATCTCAGTTATTTTTGTTAGACATGTGAAGCCTATACAAGTTCCACAAAACTGTTCGCGCTCGATTTCGATGAGAATCTACGAAATAATAACGTGAACGAAAATTTAAAAAACACAATTATTCAAAAAAGGGGAAAATCAAGCAAATGGCCTTGTAATTCACATTAGTTAGTTTGCTTAGACTCGTGAAGCCTATACGAGTTCAACAAAACTATTCGCGCTTGATTTCGATGAGAATCGGCGAAATAATTACGCGAACACAAATTTAAATAACGCAATTATACAAAGAAGGGGGAAATCGAGCAAATGATCTCAGATTTGACCACAGTAAGTTTCGTTAGACTCATAGTAATATTATGAGTCCAACAAAGTCGACCGTTCGCGATTCTGACGTCATTTGGGCAATTTTGACGTTTAAGTCGAATTAGGCCCTGAATAATACAGCGAGAATAATTTGAGCAAACGAACTCGGAATTGACTTCGAATTGTTTCGGTGGATGAGTGTTCGCAAGTCGGTCAAAACGAGCCCATCCGAAACAATTTTCGAGTCCCCTAGAGTGATATACGAGTATTTGAATGAATAAATAAAGGGGTGCAAGTTGAGTTGTGTCAGCTCGAATGCTCGATGAGCCGACTCGACTCGAGATCGAGTTTGTGGAACTCGAGCTCAAATATTATTGTTCATGAGCTCGCGAGCTGTCTCGCGAGCCTTTTATTCCTATATTTTTAAAATAATAAAAAAAATCATGGAATGTCACACGTCACGTGTCCTGCCGCTCTTTAAAATTCACGAAGCCCAACCCGCAACTCTTAAAAAAAACTCTTCAGCTCCCCGAAACATTCCCCTATGGCGGTCGATGTTTCCTTCCTTCCTCAGACGGCCAGGGCATCATGGAATCCTTGCTCTGGTGCCCCCCTCACGATCGCTGGTTAGGACATCACAAATCCCGCTTACGCTCTTCGACTGCCCCATCGCTGAATCTTCCCGCGATCGCCGTCTATGGCATTATTTATTCTTCTCGTGCCCACTGGCTACGGTATCGTCCACTCCACGCCATTCACACTTTTACCTTCTCCTCTCACTCCAAGCCCTCCTCCCGACCAACCACTGCTTCTGTTTGAAGGTGATCGTCCCAGTTCCAGTGATTGCCTCTGGCATTTTGGGCAGCTTCTCTGTTCCAGCCTTCCAGGTGAGGAGCACCGTGAATGAATCATTCCAGCAAGGTCATTTTTCCTCTCTTTGTTTCTTTACTGCACCTATTTTGAAATATTTTTTTGTTTCAAATTCTCTATGCCAAGTATCCTTACTTTTTCTTCGATTCAGATGTCATTCCCTGATCTATTTGTGTAGTGAACACTTGGTGGATTGGGAAGGAAAACTTCTCATGGTGGCTTACAGCCTTACACATCTGCAAATACACGCTATAAGTACTTGAAAAATATTATCAACAATGCCGTCGAAATTTCCTTCACGGTATGCCCTCCGGTCCCACTCAACCCCGCCCCATTGTCACTTTTGATTTTCAATACTTTTAATTACTTAAGCAAACTTTCCTTTGTACATGTTAAATATTACAAATTATTTTTGGATAGCATTTACTTCGCACAGTAAATATGATTTCCTACTTCACTGAGCAATATAATTAAATGAATATGTGGTTATCATGAAAAATCTACAAAACTTGGATAGAACATTTGTTTTTAGTGCAGAGAATCAATAGGCTCTATCAAAGCTAAAAAATGCTAGCTTGGTGTATATTTTCACTAAAGTTGGTCGCACTAGAGATGGTGGAAAAATGATAGGGACTACAAATAAAGGTGTTGGGCAGTGAGTAAAAAAATAATTTATTTTTTCATCATCCTACGACCAATGTTGCCCCCCAATGACAAATGTCACCTCCACGGCAAATGTCTCTCCCCACGACAATTGTTTTTGATTTTCTTCATTTCGTATTGGAATAACTGATGTAGTTTGCTAATAAAGCGTATGATTAGATTAAATTGCATGGAGCTTTTAATTCCTATGCAAATTTGGAACTTGAAGTATTAATGTTAAGGTAAGTAGATAGCAAAATATATGGCTAATGTATTTTGCAAATTCTATATAATCTCTTTTAATATAGTTTGCTTTTTCTATATAATATCTTTTAAAAATGTGCGTTATTAAAGTTATTAGGTTACATGTCATCCACCTCACTTATAGTTTGTCCCTATGATCATGTAGGGCCATCAAGAAATTTTTCGTCAACTAGTAGATCATGTTGGGATCACATCCATGATGAAGGTTAGCATTTAAGACAATTCACTTTTTAAATGATTGGCATGTTGATATTGCTAATTCCCCGCTAAATTCATAATTATATTGATTAACTGACTTTACTTTTGATTCATTCACATGTTCATAGAGGTGATTCAGTTAATTATACAGGTATTGATTCGGTTAATTGGTGTTGATGAAAATAATTATTCCAACTATACATATACATTTCAATGATTGGATGAGACTCGCAACTGCCAAAGATGTGGAGTCACAAGCTTTTTTGAGTTATAATATGTAATGATTTGTAATTATACCCTTGTAAAAATGTAAAATGAATATTTATTGATGAATTCTATGTAATTATTTAACATATTATTGATTCAGCTGCAATTGTTTTGAAATCCAGACTACTTGGAACTATCTTAGGTTCATATATATGTATAGAGAGAGATATAGATAGATAGATAGATAGATACATATATTTATAATTATTTATTCTTTGCATCCAAAAGTTTCAATACACCATGATAAAGTTAATGTTTTCCTCAATGTTTTTTTAGAAAGTGTGGTAATAGATCAATTATTTATGATGACGTTTTTTTTTGGAAAAGTGTTGTTAGAAAGTAGAGAAAGGAAGCGAAAAGAAGAGAACAAGCCGAATAAACTTTTGAATAATCGAAATTTTATTATCCAAAAAAGATAACTATTACAAAGGTATGCCCTCCCTTATATAGAATGGAGGAGAGAAGAGAGAATACAAATAAGAGATGTGGGACTAAAATTTACAAGCTAAGCGGACTGTACAAAGTAAACCGCACAGGCCGCGCGGTTAGACAGAAGGACTAACCGCACGGCTTACAATAAGAGATGCAGAGAGGTCGCCTGTGAAGATTGCTAGACCGCCCGGTTTACAAGTCGCCGAGTCAAACCGCCAGACCGCGCGGTCTACAACCCGCCAAGACAGACCGCCCGGTCTCCAACTTCAACACTCCCCCTCAAGCTGGAGCATATATATCAATCATGCCCAGCTTGTCGCAAACATGCAGAAACGAGGCGGAGACTGGCTTGGTGAAGATGTCAGCTAGCTCTTTATCAGATGTGACAAACGGAGTGCAAATCTGTTCTTTTAAAATCTCTTCACGAATGAAATGACAGTCAACCTCAATGTGCTTTGTTCTTTCATGGAATACCGGATTTTTGGAGATGTATATGGCGGCCTTGTTATCACAGAACATAGGTAGAGGATGGTTGTACACCTCTCCTAAATCTAGCATGAGAGCCCGCAACCATTTCAACTCACAAGTGGTTGACGCTATACTGCGATACTCAGCTTCTGCACTGGACCTGGAGACAACAGACTGCTTTTTACTCTTCCAGCTCACCAGATTTCCCCCAACAAAGGTGCAAAAACCTGAGGTAGACTTGCGATCCCCTTTGTCATCAGCATAACTTGCATCTGAGTAGGCTTCAATCCTCAGATGACCATTCTTCTGAAACAGTAATCCCTTCCCAGGCGCAGCTTTGACATATTCCAAGATCCGCAAGGCGGACTGAAGATGACAATCCCTGGGCGCTTGCATGAATTGACTCACCTTGCCCACAGCATAAGAAATGTCGGGTCTGGTCACTGTGAGATATATGAGCTTACCAACCAGACGCCTGTACCGCGAACTATCTAAAAGAAGAGGCGAATCATCTGTCCAGGTTTTGTCCTCCCCAATAGCCATGGGACATCGGGCAGGTTTAGCTCCAGTCAATCCTGCCTCTTTTAAAAGATCAAGGGCATACTTACGCTGAGAGAGAACTAAGGAGTCGGGCTTCCGAGAGAGTTCGATCCCCAGAAAGTACTTTGGAGAGCCCATATCTTTAGTGATCAGATGTTGGCGAAGATGTAGCTTTGTCAGGGCTACCCCTTCCTGGTCATCGCCAGTGAGAAGAATATCATCGACGTATACAGCAAGAACAACCAGCCCAGAAGGAGTTTTGCGAATAAAGAGAGAGTGATCAGCAGAGCTTCGCACAAAACCAATAGCCGCCACAATACCGCTGAACTTGTCAAACCAAGCTCGAGGACTCTGCTTGAGGCCATAAATTGCCTTCTGCAGCCGGCATACTCGTGTCTCCCCCTGAGCAACATACCCAGGAGGTTGCTCCATGTAAACGGCCTCGTGAAGATCACCATAAAGGAAGGCATTCTTGACGTCCAGCTGAGAAATTGGCCAATCCCGATTGACGGCCACAGAGAGAAGAACCCGGATTGTGCTGAGACGAGCCACAGGGGAGAAGGTGTCAAAGTAATCAACCCCATAGGTCTGAGTAAAGCCCTTAGCCACAAGGCGAGCCTTATACCGATCCACAGTGCCGTCTGGGCTAAATTTGACCACAAAGACCCAGCGACAGCCAACAACATCAGTGCCAAAGGGAGGAGGAACAAGAGTCCAGGTACCCCGCTCAGTGAGGGTCGCCATTTCCTCATCCATGGCCATCTTCCAGTGAGGAATAGCAAGGGCCTCCTGATAGGAGCGGGGTGTGGCAGTGGCAGAGATAGCCAGTGCAAAGGCCCTGCGAGAAGGAGTAAGACGATCATAGGAAACAACAGCAGCAAGGGGGTGTAAGGTGCACGTCCGCACCCCTTTGCGAAGAGCTATAGGAAGATCCAGGTCAGCCGGGCCCGCGGCATCCGGAGCATCCGTGGTAGAGAAAGCTGGCCCGGGAGAAGAGAGCGACGGCAGCGGAGAGGAGGGAGAGGGTGGTGGGGAAGGGAGAGAGAGAGGTGGAGGAAGAGGAGGGGGTGGAGACGGTGTAGTGGTGGAGAGTGTAGGAGGAGACGAGGGAACGAAGGGAACGGTAGGAGAATCAGAAGCTGGGAGAAGAGGAGAAGAGGCATCCGAGAAGTAGGAGGTATTCTCGAAGAAGGTGACGTCAGCAGAGACGAACTGCTTACGAAGGACGGGATCAAAGCAACAGTAGCCTTTCTGAGTGGTGGAATACCCCAGAAAGACACATTTGGTGGAGCGAGGGGAGAGCTTATCACGGGTGGCAGAAGGGGCATGCACAAAGGCAGTGCATCCAAAGATTTGGAGAGGGAGATGAAACGGCTCCTTGCCCGGATACAAAATGGAGAACGGGGTTTGGCCATGGAGAACCGTGGAGGGAATGCGATTGATGAGGTAGCAGGCAAGGAGAACAGCATAGCCCCAATAGGAGCGAGGAACATGCATCTGGGTCATCAAGGTGCGAGCGACATCGAGCAGGTGTCGGTTTTTGCGTTCGGCTACACCATTTTGTTGTGAAGAATAGACACAACTAGTTTGATGAAGAATCCCATTTTGCATGCAGAATATAGAGAAGTCACGACTGAGATATTCTGCGGCATTATCAGACCGAAAAACTTTGATAGAAACATCAAACTGAGTTTTGATCATGAGATAGAAGGATGTCCATACAGAGAATAATTCGGAGCGATCTTTTAACAGATACACCCACGTACAGCGAGAGAAATCATCAATGAACGTGACAAAATAGGAACTACCCCGACCAATGGTAAGAGTAGGAGAAGGACCCCAGATGTCGGAGTGGATAAGATCAAACGGACGGGTAGAGCTACGAACGTGCTTTGGAGGGAAGGAGGAGCGGTGATGCTTGCCAAGCTGACAGGCCTCACAGTTGAGCGGAGGACTTTGAGGAGGAAGGTGGGGCAGAAGTTGACGAAGAAGACGGGGAGGAGCATGACCAAGGCGGAGATGCCATTGGAGAAGATCTGTGGAGGTGGAGGAGAAGGTGGAAAAAGCAGAAATGTTGTCTAGGAAGTATAAGCCGCCACTCTCAGTCCCAGTAGCAATCGTCCGTTGGGAGTCCGGATCCTGAAAAGAGCAAGAAGTAGAAATAAATGTGACGGAACACTGTAATTGCTTGCAAAGAGATGTAACAGATAATAAGTTGCACGGGAACTGGGGCACATATAGAGTATCCGCCAAGTGAAGAGACGGGGTGACATGAACTATCCCTGTGCCATGAACTGATGATGAAGAGCCGTCAGCGAGAGTAACTGGGGGCAAGCGAGCATGTTTTTCTAGGAGAGAGAAACACGGGAGATGGCCGGTCATATGATTCGTAGCACCAGTGTCGATCAGCCATTTGCCCTGAGTAATAACGTGTGCACGACCAGAAGACGTGATAACCGAGGCGAAAGCCATGAAGGGAGGAAGAAGAAACTGCAGCGGTCTCGGTGACAGCACACCAGCGGCACGAAGGGCCACGACCAAGGTGCAGAGCACAAGCCGCGCGACTAAACCAGGAGGTCGCGGCGACTAACAAGAGAAGCGGCTAAGAGCGAAGAGGCGGAGAGGCCGCTCAAACAAGGAAGAATCCGCGTGAAACCGCGGCGGGAACAAAAGGGAAGAAGCCGCGTGAACACGAGCGGCTAGGATTCAGATCAAGGCACAGCGGGGAAGAAGTCGCGCGGACTGCAAAGGGCCGAGCGAACAGAAGAGAGGAGAAGAGCAGGTGACCGCGACCAAGATGCGGGTAAGAAAGGGACAACCCGCACGGTCAGGCAGATCACAGCAGTTGCGAGAATGCGGTCAAGGGCACAGCGGGGAAGAGGTCGCGCGGACTGAAAAGGCCGAGCGAACAGAAGAGAGGAGAAGAGCAGGTGACCGCGACCAAGATGCGGGTAAGAAAGGAACAACCCGCACGGTCAGGCAGATCACAGCAGCAAACCGTGAGTGCAGAGACAACACACGCGGACAGAGACAGACCGCAGCGACTAGGAAGTCGGAGCGGCAGGAAAGAGCAAGGAGCGCGACGACATGGAAACAGGTCGCTGCGACAAAGAGCAGGAGGAGAAGAGAAACAAGAAGAGCAAGCCGCGCAAACAGGCAGCGGACAGAAACAAGCCGCGCGGATAGAAACAAGCCGCGCGGACAGAGGAGAAGGCAAGCCGCGAACAAGCCGCAGAACGCGGAAGACAAGCTGTGAACAACAACAGAGAGCGCACAGAATCAGGAGGAAAAGACCGTGTCCTCTGATACCATGTTAGAAAGTAGAGAAAGGAAGCGAAAAGAAGAGAACAAGCCGAATAAACTTTTGAATAATCGAAATTTTATTATCCAAAAAAGATAACTATTACAAAGGTATGCCCTCCCTTATATAGAATGGAGGAGAGAAGAGAGAATACAAATAAGAGATGTGAGACTAAAATTTACAAGCTAAGCGGACTGTACAAAGTAAACCGCACAGGCCGCGCGGTTAGACAGAAGGACTAACCGCACGGCTTACAATAAGAGATGCAGAGAGGTCGCCTGTGAAGATTGCTAGACCGCCCGGTTTACAAGTCGCCGAGTCAAACCGCCAGACCGCGCGGTCTACAACCCGCCAAGACAGACCGCCCGGTCTCCAACTTCAACAAGTGTCACGATAAGTAATGGTTAATCATGATGTTTTTTAGTAGTGTCACAATATAACAATTGTTAATCATGACGCTTTTTGAAAAAAATGTTGTGGTAGAGTAACTGTCAATCATGACGTTTTTTTGAAAGCGTCGCAATGAGCTACGGTGACATGCGCAATCGTGACGATTTGGTGACGTTTTTATAAAAGTCACAAAAACTATCATGACGCTTTGAAATCGTCACCAAAAACATAAAAAAATGTCGTTGTAAAGCGACTTTGTTGTAGTGTTGACAGAAATAAGGTTCATATGTATGCGGGGAGCATGGAGGATGTTCAAAAGGGTAAGGCGACCGGGGTGATTAGAAGCTGGGGTGATCGAGCTAGACTGTAGAATAGGGACAGAACCCCCCATCATTAGTGGTGACCCGAAGGTGAGTGGAGGTGGTGTTGAAAATGGTGAAGTGAAAGTGGGTGATTGGGCGACCTGTCCGCGCGGACTATGCGGACAGGACTGGTGAACAGCCAGGTCGGCAGAGCTGTTGCAGACAGCTTGTTATTTGGCGGCCTGAGTGGTCTGTTCGCACGGACTATGCGAACAGAGGCGGCGGCTAGCCATGCCGGCTTGTGCTCAACAGGCAGTTGGATCCCAGATGGTAACCAAGCGGATGGCTTCTCTATCTGCGGAGTCCGGCAAGAAGCGGACTGGACTGGAGCTCGGCAGACCGGCATTGCAGATGCCTTGGTCTTGCTCTGGTGGCGCGGCAAGCGGAAGCCGCGGAGGTCGCCAGTTAGTGCAGACAGGTGTTGGAGTTTGCCTGGGCAGGCAGACTGGATCCAGTGTCCTCCAGTAAGCGCAGACTGGCCCTTGTGGCCAGTGGAGTGGACTTGGTTGGTTCTGAACCAAGTCCAGGTTTGGCTCAGTCTGGAGAGATCGCGTAGTTAAGCGCGGACTGCTTCTCAGTCCGCTGAGCTCGGCAGCAGTGTTGTGTGTCTTGGTTGCGAGCTTGGGTAATGCGGACTGGTGTTGCGTCCGCAAGGAGTGCGGACTGATGTTGTGTCCGCCGAGTCTGGCAGCTGTCTTGGTGGTGTGGCTACGGGCTCGGGGTATGTGGACTGGTGTTGTGTCAGCGGTTAAGCGGACACGGTGTTGTTGCAGAGTTTGTGGGTTACTGTCTAAGTCCTGGTTGGTCTTTGGCGATAAGGCAGACTGCATCGTTGTCCGGCCTTGGTGATGCTTAGGCGATTTGGCTATCCTGCACAGGTCGTGGCGGACTGGATGTGTATCCGCGACTTGCGGATACACTTGTTCTTGTTATGGGATGAGACAGTGATCCTATCGGCTAGGGCGGTGACCACAATTCTCATCATGCCTATAAACAGGACCTCCTGTCACATCAATACATCCGCGAATGAACAATAAGTGAACTCGTGAATAGTTGTTGCAGACTGGATTTTGGTATCCGCACGGGTTGAAGGAGTTGACCGTTTGTGCTATGCAGGTTGTGCGGATAGTGCTGGAAAGCCAGGACTTAACTCTGATTGTGGTTAGGGACAGTGCAGACTATGTGATTAGCAACATGCGGTAAACAGTAGGTCGCAGACAGCGACCAGACGATCTTCTATTTGGAAACTATTTTCCCGGTCCAATAAGTCGTCTGCTTCTGGCGGCCTGTTCAGTTTGGCATCAGAAGCTTGTGCGGTATGGCGGCTAGGCGACCTTGCGGTTAGGCGGCTTGCAGATCGGCAGCTTGAGCTCAGCATTGGAATAACGGGCAGTCCGCACGACTTGGTTTGCGGTCTGGCGACCTGGCAGTCTGTGCGGACTCCATAGTGCAGCAGTAGAACCGGTGGCTACTTGTTCAGTCTGCGTGGTTTGATTTGCTTTGTAATTGTTCTACTTTCCCTTTAGTTATTTTGGCAAATCATGTCCCGCCATGTATATCTCGCTCTGTAAGAAGACTGTTGTTATCAATAAAGACTTTTGTTGTTGCATGCGTCTCTGGTTGTGATATAACTTTCTAGTTGAGATAACCTCTGCTCATTCCAAGATCCAGAAACTCAACATGGTATCAGAGGGTGGAGGTTGGAGTGGATAAGCAGTGATCAACTAGAAGTTGTTGTTGCTCTTGTGAAGAGGGAACCAGTGTTAGAGCTATGGAAGCAGGATTTGCAAGAGGTCTTGGTATTGAACTCCTAACACAGACTAACTTTAAGAAGTGAAAGCTTGTATGAAGAGTTATCTTCTTTACGAGGACATTTGGGAGGTGGTGTGCGGAGCAGAAAGATAAGAGGTTACTACTAGCAATGCTGAAGCGATGAGAGCTTGGAAGGAGACAAATGCGAGAGCGGAGTCTATTCTCAAGCAGGTGATCTTATTAGAGCTCTTGGAATACATCAGCGGATGCCAGTCAGCTGCGGAGATTTGGACTTCTCTTGTTGGGTTGTTCAAGGAGGAGGTGAAGGTGGCTGCTGAGGTTGGTCCTTCTACTTGATATCAGCAAGAGAAGAGTGTTTCTCCTAGGCGTGATGAGAAGAGGAAGGAAGGAACAAGGTGTTATAGATGCAAGCAGCATGGTCACCTCAGGAAGGAGTGTAAAGTTATCTTGCACTCGGTGAACGTTGCTCATACTTGGAGTAAGAAGAATAACTTGGTTGGGTCATCAACAATTCTGATGCTGATCAGATGAAGGTCAGTGATAGTGCCACTATCTAGCATGAAATACTGGGGCATGTGGGGATGGACAAGCTGAAGGCAATGACGGTAAGGAGGCTCGTGAGAGGCTTGCCTAGATTGTCATCCTATAACGACTATCAAGCATGCGCGGGATGTCAGCACGGTGAAGCTTATTGCTTTACGGTTGATAAGGCGCGGTCCAGATGCAAATCACCTTTGGAGGTTGTTCATTGTGATCTGGTGGGACCAAATATCACCGACAGTCTTGGAGGCAGCAGGTACATACTGATTTTGGTTGATGATTATACGATGTATAATTGGGTATACTTCATGAAGGAGAAGTCGAACATGTTCCGCTTGTTTGTGGAGTTCAAGAAGCTTGTAAGAGTCAGCTTGTCCTGCGGATCAAGAAGTTGAGGACGGGCAACGGAGGAGCGTTTAACTCAACTGTGTTCTTGAACTTTTGCAGGAAGCATGGGATTCGAAGGGAGCTCTCTCGTGGACATACTTCACAGCAAGGTGGTGTTGAAGTTCGGATGATCCGTATGTTGACGGAGACCTGCAAGTGTTGGCTTCAGTGCAAAGGTATTCTTAAGGCCTTTTGGGCGGAATGGATGGCATGTGCGACACATGCCATCAATTGGATGCCTCTTAGTCCGATCAATGCGAACACACCGGTTGAGCTGATGTTCGGGGTGAAGCCCAATGTGAAGCACCTACGGGTGTTTGGTTCTACCTGCCACGTACAGACTCTGAATGCTCTCAAGACGAAGCTAGTCTTTATTGGGTATGATGAGCAGAAGAGAAGATGGAGGTGTATGGATCCTATGACAAAGAGGTTCATCATGTCGAGAGACGTTGTCTTCAATGAGCTGAAGTCATATTGGGGTAGCTCGTGTGTGGAGATAGAGGAGAGCAGGTCAGATGGTGGGCTAAAGGAGGCTGCTACTAAGGTTCAGATGGAGCTTCCTGTGTCACCAAGTGTCACATCCCGCATTTTCTCATTTATAAAAATAAATCAGAGCACGAGAAAACTACGAGCTGTGATGCCACGTCAAGCAGGGGATAACTGCTGACGCTCAGGCAACACTCTAAACCTTCAAATCATAAGTTAAAATGAATAGAAAACGGGTTTTTAAATTAATTGGCTGTATCCCTCGGCTCAGTGGATCAGATAGTCCACGGTTTGAAAACTATATTTATACGTAGCGGAAAAATACTTCATTTATGCTAAACATCCTAAAAGAGCGCATAAGCGTCCTAAGAGGACAACTTACACTATGCAAGACCCTAGATTTCAATTTATAATATTTATAAGGGAAACCATCTTTTTACGCATTGGAAAATAGAGTTTGAGCTTTTATAAAACATGCTGATCATGCAATACATATAGTAGTTCTATTATAGGGTTTAAAGTAACTAGCAACCTAGCATAAAACATTCTCAGAGAGCAAGTGAAACTACCACAAAACAGGTAAACTAGCAGCTAAGCAAATACTTAATATCACAAAGGAAAATCACCAACGAGCGTCAACAACCTGACACGAACTCGCTGGTGAGCATGTATGTCTGTACTACTACAAGCCTAAAGAACTACCTCGACAAGCGAGGAAAACACTGCCAAAGCGCAGTCCACAGAGAAACTCCTGAAACTAGCCGCACAGCCGGCTACAGACCTGAACCTGAGGCATTCAAAAGAAGAACACCTCAGCAAGAAATAATGAAACAAGTAGCAAAGAAGCATCAGATAATAATTGAATAAAAAGAACAACAAGAAAAAGGGTTACCAACCCTGCAAGAGTAAATGCTGAAAAACTCAGCTAAAGAATCCAAAAGAGGACAAAATGCAGGTGTAATAATCAGTAAAGTGAGAGAAATGCAACAAGTACAGAAACGTACCAAACTCCGCTCAAGCCTGCAGAGACAGAAGGAAACCAATATGCATCAAATGAACAGTAAGAAGGAACTAACAGTCCTAAACCTATAAATCATTAGCACTGGCACAAATCCCAAACCTGTGTCGGAGACTAAGAACAGTCACAACCGAACAACCAGATCCAGGTGTCTCAAGAGTACTAAAGGGGCCGCCACAGGGTCCACACACATAGAGTTCCAACCTCTTACAGGAACCCAAAAAAATATCCAAAGGAGGGAATGGTGGTGGCCACGGCTCGAACTCCCCTGGTACCATACTCCTTCAGAAACCCAGCTACCACATGCTAAGGATCCACGATTCGGCGCCAAAGCTAGCCGACAACACCACTTAGAAACTACCAAGTTCTACAACCAAAACCCGCCGAATTATTTCCCTCTACCCGCCGAACTATTTTCCCCTACCCGCCGAGTTATTTCCCCCTACCCGCCGAGTATAACTAAAATAAAACTGATAACTTCCTATTTTAGGCCGACTACAAGCCCTAAACTAGGAACATTCCAATATTACCTATTCTACGACAAGGAGGAAAAATAATAAAACAAAAATGCAACTCATGGATGCACGCAAGAGGGGAGAAATCCACTTGCCTCAAATCGACCTTGAAAACGTCACACAAAATACTCCACCACGTAGATCCGTCCAAAAGGGGACACGCGGAGACGAGATCTACGAAAAAACGGACAACCGGGGTTAGGGCCGAAAAAAATCTATGGCGAAACGGTCACCGAAACGGGAAAAGCTTACCGCGAACTCGAAGCTCTCGCCGAGAGCTTTCCAACGCCGCGATCGGATCGAAATTCCGTCCACCAGATCGGCGGTGGCGGCCGCCGGAAGGTTCGCGGACGAAAGGTTCGCACTCGCAAAAAATGTCGCACGGGGGGGGGGGGGGGGGGGGGGGGGGGGGGGGCTGCTGTTCGGGGAAGAAGAAGGCTTAACTTCTTTAAGTTATATAATAATAATAATAATAATATAATATTAATAATAATATAATATACTTAATAATTATTATTAAAAAAAAAACCCTAAGTGATCGGTGAGAATTCTCACCGAACACTGGATTCGGTGAGAATTCTCACCGAACACAGGTTTCGGTGAGAATGATTGAATCATTCTCACCGATTTTTTTTTTTTATTTCTCTTTTTTTTTATTATTATTTTATTTCTTTATATAAATAATTATATTATACATAATATATACATAATAATAGATATAACCTTATATCGTTACGGAGGGCCAAACGCGCGCCGACACGAACGAAATTCGCACCGTAAGCGAATGACGACGCTACGAATCCAACGGCGAAGTCGAAATCGAATTCCGACGCACCGTTTTCGAGATAATAATTTCTAAAGTTAACGGCGTACGCGAAAACATACAAACTACAATCGCGCGC
Organism: Platanthera guangdongensis; assembly: GCA_039583875.1. Lineage (NCBI taxonomy): Eukaryota > Viridiplantae > Streptophyta > Magnoliopsida > Asparagales > Orchidaceae > Platanthera > Platanthera guangdongensis. Next base: position 227,615,827 of record CM077163.1, read on the forward strand.
CGAGGCTCCAAAAATGCTCGGAACGCGACGAAACTTGACGAGCAAGTCTAAAATTAGCCGATCTAATTTCCTAATATAAAATTTTCCACTCCCGACGCAAATCCCAAAATTTGGCCGGTCAAACCTAACGAACGCAAACGCGCTACGACAAAGTCGGTAACAAAATCCGACGAACAGAACTCGGGCAAAACTCCCGAAGCCAAAACACAAGCATTCCCCAAGAGGCTCCACCGAGTCACCAAACAGACTCCGGCTCGCTAGGGAATCTTGCTACCAGGCATCACCAAGCCACACAGGGAACCTAAAGAGCTAGAAGCACGCTCTAACAACGTCACATGACCAACACGCGCTAACATAACGCTCTGACGTCAAAATACGTCAAATAAGAAATTAAATAAATCACTGGAAAATCGGGGGCGTTACAGTCACTCCCCCTAAAAGAAAGTTTCGTCCCGAAACTTTACGCATAAAACAATTCTACCAAAGAGGAAAAGAAAATAACCAAGGGTTATCGAATGCTTACCGAGCACAACTAGGAGAACAAATGAGGATGTGACTCCCTCATAGCTGACTCCAGCTCCCAAGTCGCGCTCTCCACGTCTTGGTTTCTCCACAGAATCTTTACCATCGGTATTGTCTTTCTCCGCAACACTCGATCTTGCACATCCAGAACACGAATAGGAACTTCCACGTAGGAAAGGTTAGGCTCCAACTGGGGCACTGCATCCAGCACTTGTCTGTCACTTAGCACACACCTCCGCAGTTGGCTCACGTGAAAAACATTGTGCACGCCAGGAAAATTTGCGGGCAATTTCAACTTGTAGGCTGACACACCAATCCGCTCCACAATTTCAAATGGTCTCACATACCTCAGGTCCAACTTATGGTTCTTACCGAACCTCTTCACTCCAACCATCGGGGAAACCTTAAGGAATACCATGTCCCCCACAGAAAATTCCAAAACGGACCTACGCCGATTGGTGTTCTTCTCGTATCGCTCTTGAGCTATCCGAAGCTTCTCTCGAATAAGCTTTACAGAAACTTCCATTTCTTCTAAGGCATCTGGACCTAACATCGGCCTCTCACCAACCTCAGCCCAAAATAGAGGAGTTCTACATCGTCTTCCATATAGCGCTTCGAAAGGAGCCATTTGCAGACTCTCTTGATAACTGTTATTGTATGCAAACTCCATCAACCTCAAGCGTTCATCCCACGCTCCTCCGTGGTCTAATATATAACAACGGATCATATCTTCCACAATCTGATTAACACGCTCCTTTTGACCATTGGTCTGTGGATGATATGCGGTAGAATATCTCAAGTCAGTTCCCAATCCTTCTTGAAGGCTCTTCCAGAAACGAGACGTAAACCTGGAGTCTCGATCTGATACTATACTTACGGGTACTCCATGTAACCTGATAACTTCATTCAAATATAGCTCCGATATCTTCTTCATCGAGTAACCAATCTGAAAGGGTACGAAGTGCGCACACTTTGTTAACCTATCAACAATCACCCAAACAGAGTCATGCCCTCGGGGAGATCTCGGCAAACCAGTAATGAAATCCATTGAGATACTCTCCCACTTCCAAGTTGGAATCTCTAAAGGCGCTAACTTTCCACCAGGCCTTCCATGATCAGCCTTAACTCTTTTGCATGTAAAACACTCTGACACAAACCTTGCAATGTCACCCTTCATCCCAATCCACCAGGCAATCTGTTTCAAGTCCTTATACATTTTTGTAGACCCTGGATGGTAGGCCACACTTGAACCATGTGCCTCACTGCACAACTTATCTCGAATATCTCGAAAATTGGGGACGCAAAATCTACCGCGGTACTTTAGAGTACCCGCGTCATCGATCGAAAAGTCAGGCAGCTCCCCCTTCTCAGTTCTATTATGAAGGTGCATTAGATCAGGATCGTCCTTTTGATGAAGCCTCGTAAGAGAAATCCATGAAGGCTTAGACACTTCCAAACTGCTTGGCGAGTCACATCTACCAACTGAAATATCCATTAAAAGAAACTCTTCTACCAGCAACTCAGTGGAGAGATTGAAAATTCTCCCTGTCTTCCTGCTTAAGGCGTCGGCTACCACGTTAGCCTTACCCGGATGGTATAGGATCTCCACTTCATAATCAGCCACATACTCTAACCATCTGCGCTGGCGCAAGTTCAACTCCTTTTGAGTGAAAACGTACTTCAAACTCTTATGATCTGTATAAATCTTGCACTGCGCGCCATACAACAAGTGTCTCCATAATTTTAATGCATAAATAACTGCTGCGAATTCCAAGTCATGCGTAGGGTAGTTCCTTTCATGAATCTTAAGCTGTCTTGACCCATACGCAATCACTTTTCCTTCTTGCATCAGCACACAACCAAGACCCACGTGGGATGCGTCCACGTAAACGGCATAGTCTAATCCTTCCGTAGGCAATGTCAAAATCGGAGCAGTGCACAGTCTATTCTTTAGCTCTTGGAACGCTTCTTCGCACTTATCGCTCCACACAAATGCTGCATTCTTCTGCGTCAATTTGGTCAATGGCGCAGATAACGTAGAGAAACCCTCTACAAATCTTCTATAGTAGCCAGCCAACCCTAGGAAGCTTCTTATTTCTTTGGGTGTGGCAGGCCTCGTCCATTCCATAACTGCGGCTATCTTTTCTGGGTCGACAGAGATTCCGTCCTTGTTAACCACATGACCCAGGAAAGAAACCTGAGGCAACCAGAACTCGCATTTACTTAGCTTGGCGAACAACTTATGGTCCCTCAAGGCAGATAAAACTAGACGCAAATGTTGGTCATGCTCCTCAACATTGCGTGAATACACCAACACATCGTCTATAAATACGACCACAAACTTATCCAGAAAGTCCTTGAAGTCCCTGTTCATCATGTCCATGAAAGCAGAAGGTGTGTTGGTCAAACCGAACGACATCACCAAAAATTCAAAATGTCCATGTCGGGAACGGAAGGCAGTCCGCGGTATATCTGATTCACGGATCCTTAACTGGTGGTAGCCCGAACGAAGGTCAATCTTAGAGAACACGGCGCTGCCTCGCAGTTGATCAAACAAATCATCTATCCTTGGCAACGGATACCTATTCTTGATCGTTACCTTATTTAGTTCTCTATAATCGATGCACAACCTCATCGATCCATCCTTTTTCTTGACGAACAAAACGGGAGCACCCCAAGGCGAAGAACTTGGCCTTATAAATCCGCTCTCAAGCAACTCGTCTAACTGGATACGCAACTCCTCCAGTTCGCGTGGGGCCATTCGGTAAGGCGCCCTGGCAATAGGACGCGTACCCGGCTCCAAATCTATAACAAACTCCACGTCTCGATCAGGCGGGAGACCAAGAAGATTAGCTGGAAAGACATCAGGATAATCACGAACCACCGGGATCTCCTCCAAACACGGCAAACTAACCTTGGTTTCTAAAACCGAAACCAAACAAGCAAAACATCCGGAATCTACAAGCTTTCGAGCACATACCGCCGATAGAGTCGGAGAATCCTGGCGCGGATAACCGTAAACACTCCCGGGCTGACCGTTGTCCATCCTGAAGTCCAAGCGTTTACCCTTGCATTGGATCACAGCATCATATCTGGACAACCAGTCCATGCCTAGGATCACATCGAAGTCTTCCAGATCTAACAGCTTCAAATCAGCAATCGCGAGAAAATCGCCTAACAAAATTGGACAACTCTGGATACCCTGGTCCGAAACTACAGATTCGCCTGAAGGAAACTTGACACAGAACGCATCACCAACACGATCGAGATCCAAACGGTAACGCTCTACGAAGGCCCTAGCCACAAATGAGTGGGTAGCGCCGGAATCGAACAGAACACGCGCCCAGCGGTTCTTTACCTTAAATCGTCCTATAAAATTGCACACGCGACTAAGGAAGCGAACGCTCAAAACTATAACTATGAGCCAAGCATTAAAACTAGGGGGAATCTAACCTGATATCACTTGCGTGGACGTCTGAGCTTCCTCCAAAGAGACCACGTTCAACTTTCCTTTCCCCTTGTCCACTCGCTGCGGCGGCGGCAAGGCCTGAAGAGGAACTGGCTGCAGAGTAAGCTGAGCTTGCGGGCACTGATACTTGAGATGACCCACTTGACCGCACAAGAAACAACTTCTAGTCTTCTTCCAGCAATGGGCATCATCGTGCCCCGGCTTCTTGCATACCGAACAAAGCAAATCTTTCTTTTGGACACCTTGGATTGCATGAATCTGCTCTTTCTTTTGAGCTCCTAACCTTTGATAAAATCTTTCCAATGGATGGCCTGGTCGGCCACAGAAACTGCATACCTCCTTGTTTCTCTTCCTCGGAGCAGCGTCAGGGACCTGAGCACTCTTACCCTCATCAGATTTTCTTTTATCCTTCCTCAGTTGTTGACCTCGATTCTTGGCATTATCAATTGCCTCTACCTTTAAGGCAGCTTCCACCATTCCAGCATAACTTGAGGTCGCATAGGCACTTGCTAATTGCTGGACGTCACTCCTTAGCCCAGCCAGAAATCGCTTGCTTCTATTTTCGTCGGAACTCACCAAGTCTTGGGCAAATCGGCTTAGCTTACTAAACTCGATTTCGTACTCGCTAACCGTGAGCTGATGCCTCTGCTTTAAGTGCAGGAAATCATTCATCAGACGGTCCCTCTCGACCGATGGCAGAAACTTGCTCAGAAGTAGCTCCTTAAAGGACTCCCAGGAACACCCGTCCTTCAGACCTTCTTTCTCCCTCAGCCACCAGCCCTTTGCCAACCCTTTGAGCTGATACGCGGCTAACATCACTTTCTGATCATCAGTGATCCCGAGTATGAGAACATCTCCTCGATTGATATCATCCAATCGTCTAAGACCATGAAATCTGCCTTGCCATCATACGTCGGAGGCCTAAGTCGCTGAAACTGAGAAATAAAGGTCATCTCTGGTGGCACCACGACCGGAGGCACCAGAGGAGCGGGGGGAACAGAGACAGCTTGACCCACCACAGGGTCCTGAACTCTCGGAATCTGCCCTGCCACGACTGCTAACAAGGACTGGACCTGAGACTGCAAATCCCCTACTTGCTTTGACAAGGCTTCATTGCTTTGTCTCAGACCTTCTATCACTGCGCTGCTCTGCGCACCAGAAGATTCTCCCTCCGATTGGGGAGTCAACCTTGTCGAAGGACGCCTCGACATTCTAATGGAACAACAAAACACTAATCAGACACCTAGCCCACCCACTAGAACCAAACACATAGTACAAACAATACATACTTAAGTACTTGCTCATGCTGCTAACTTGCTCTGGGATTTTTTTTTTGTAATGATGATATGCTTATCCTACGATGATTCACTATCATCACACTAACTCTTGTGCCTAGATCGGGAATGCATGAATTTATATTCTTTTTGACTCAAAAATTATGTGTGTACACATGTCATCCTGCAAATCTTTAGCTTGGCACGTTGTGCTTATGCAATGTTATGCTATTCATGATTGTGCTATGCATTCTAAAAAGGCCCTAATGCATGTTATGAGCGGCGTACACATGAAAATGTTATGCATCCCATACTACATAACATTTCCATGCAACGAAAAGGAAAACGTGCTAGCCGCATTCATGTGGTGAGGTTATGCATCCCATACTACATAACCCTCACATGTTGCCTCCTATGGTGGATCCATATACAAACACATATTATGCATCCCATACTACATAATATGCCCCGTATACTTCTTTATGCTCATGAGTGTAGTGTTCGTGCTTTAGCCAAGACGTGCTGATGACATATCAGTGTGTGTATGGTATGACTCTAAACACCTAACACTTACCGGGACAGGTTGCCCGACAATTTGTCAAGCAACCTCCCTCTGATACCAACTGTCACATCCCGCATTTTCTCATTTATAAAAATAAATCAGAGCACGAGAAAACTACGAGCTGTGATGCCACTGTTGAAACCGGAAAATCCGGTCTCCCGTGGAGTTCGACCCTTGGGGAAGGGGTGACCGCGCACCTACTACCCTCAAGCGAACGATCTAGGCACAAGACTAGGAACACGAGGGACAGACCCAAGGTCTCAGCGTGGAGGACCCGCCGCATACCCGGAAGACTAACTAACTCTTCCCCTCCCAAGCCAAGGGCTGAGCTAAGGCACCTTCGGAAGGCTCTCTTGGCCGACCGGAACATCCAAGGAGGATCTCGAGATCCACTCCCAAACTAGAGGTGCCACCTCGGGTCTATGTAAAATGTTCCCCGCCCGCCTGACTATTGGCGCCAAACCGCCCAGCAGCCCTACTCTACGCAGCCCCAATTGGGTCGCTAATAGTGGAACTCCGCTACTCTGAAAGGATGGCAACGGGCCATCAGGGGCTTCCCGGCATCTATAACTCGGGGCCCACACGGGGGGAGCGGTTCACGAACACGCCGCTCGCCCAAGACAGGAGGAGTAAGCTACATTCTCAGAGCATCACAGATATAAAAGAATATTACAGGAATATAAATTCCATACTCGGCACGCAGGCCGAAAATATAAACAAAAAAGCCTTCGAGGGCCAGCACAAGTTTGGGCTTAATCCCGCTACTCCCCGCCTGGTACTGCAACACCTGTACGCCAACGTCTCGACGGGCGGCGGCCAACTAGTCATCGGTCGGCTAACAGAAGCGGGACAAACATATTGCGCACACCCCCTTTCTGGGGCTTGTGGCGCGCATTCCCTGCAAGCGGCTAAATAAACAACTTCCTCGGAGTCTTCTCCGGGAACCCCAGAACATCACCAATCCGGCTCACACGTCCGGATGGGCTTCACACAGCATGCCTAAACCCGTACTCACGCTTCCGGGTACTAATGCAATTAACTGCGGGGACGTACACGTCAACCCGTCGGGGAGCTCCCTTCCCCCCACCCGTTGGTGGAGAGGGGCTTCCGTGCAAATATGTAAATTGAAGGCTTCACCTGCCCAAGTTGAAACATCGTTACCCTTGTCGCGTGCTTGGCGACTGGGACGGGAGAGGAGCTCCAAGTCGATCCTACTGCATACGGCCGCGTCGGTGGTCGATCTCCACTCTAGGCCGAGCCTCGCTCCAGGCCGAGCCTCGCTCCAGGCCGAGCCTCGCTCCAGGCCGAGCCTCGCTCCAGGCCGAGCCTCGCTCCAGGCCGAGCTTGCCGCCGAGAGAGGGGAAGGTCGAGGTGTGCTGCCCCAGGCCGGGAAAAAAGGAGGGGAGTCGGGTTGCTCCAGGCGGCTGGAAAAAGGAGTGGCGCGCGGTTGTTGCTGTTTTAGGTGGCCGGAGAGAAAGAGGGAGGCGGGCTCGGGCTGCCACCACCGTAGGCCGACGGAGAGAGGAAAAGGGGCCAGCTGTGCTGCTCCTTTGCCGGCGACGGGTGCGAGGAAATGAGGAAGGGGCGGCCGGGCTGCTGCATCGCCGGCGACGGGAGAGAGAGAGAGGGAGGGGGCGGCCGTGCCCTAGCTTCGCCGGCGATGGGAGAGAGAGGGGGCGGGGCTCTGCTTGCCGGCGGCGATCTGGACGGAGGGAAGAAAGGCAGCGCTCGGGCTGTTGCTCCAGGCCGAGGGAGAGAGAGGCGGCCGGGGTTGAGCTCCTTGCTGCGACGACGGCCGGCAAGAGGAAGAGGGACGGGAGGCGGGGTGCTGCTTTGCCTAGGCGGCGACGGGAGAGGGACAGGGCGGGGCGGCGGCGGCGGCTGGGCTCAAGGCCGAGAGAGAGAAGAGGGGTCGGGTCCATCGTTCTTCCCTGAACCCTAGTCCCGAAGCCCCCAAACAAAATCCCTGCTTCCTTATTTTCTTTTTTCCTCCTCCTCTATACCGAACCCCACCTGCCTTATCTGCTCCTATTTTTTTTCTCCCCTCTTCTGTACCCAGCCCCACCCCCTTTTATTTCTTTCTTCTTTTGTTTTTGCTTCCACCCGATCTGCCTCTTTCCCTCTCCTTTTTCCCTCTCATCTAATATATCTTATATATATATAATGTAATATATTATATATATTTATATATATATTTATATATATATATATATATATATATATATATATATATATATATATATATATATATATATAATATTATATAATATAACATATATATATACACATTAATTCTAAGCCTATGCACATAAAGCCCCTGCATGCACGCACGAGAACCCGCACGCTGCGCTGCTGGCCGGCGGGGAGAGAGGGGGTCGGGGGCGGTGCTGCGCTGCTGGCCGCACCAACTCGTCGCCCACAACGCGCCTCTAGGCTGATTTTTGGGGAGGGTCTCACTCGCCCCGCTACGGGGTTGTACACAAACCCCGCTCTTTTCGAGCTTGGCACAAGCTCGGAAAGAATCATCCAACCCTACGTATCCGGCGAGTGGGAGCCGACCCAAAAAAAAAGTTTGAGAGAAACTGGAAACTGCGCTTGGAGCATCGATCTCTCCACGACCTTTCTGATCTTTTGAATCGCTCGATACCCTTTGGCTCACTGCTATCGAATTGCCCTTATATCATTACTTACAACAAGTACATAATTTCTCGTGATATCGTGAAACAACAAAGCCGTATCCTCTGGTACACGCTGAGCTAATCCTTTCCCCCCAGGTGTGCCTACACCCCTGCCAGCTAATGAGAGCCTGACAGCGAGTCCACCCGGGGCCGAGCAGCACTCGGGGTCCCTTACCCCCCAGGTGTGCCTACAGCCCTGCCAGCTAGTGGGAGCCTGATAGCGAGTCTACCCGGGGCCGAGCATCACTCGGGGTCCTGCGAAAAACTCTCCAAGAACCAACCCTTTCCCCCCAGGTGTGCCTACAGCCCTGCCAGCTAATGAGAGTCTGGCAGCGAGTCTACCCGGGGTCCACTACTACTGCCATCGAGTGACTTCCGGCCCTGCCAGCTAGGTGAGAGCCTGACAGCGGGATCTGCTCGAGGCCCACGGATGACATCGAGTGACTTCCGGCCCTGCCAGCTAGGTGAGAGCCTGAAAGCGGGATCTGCTCGGGGTCCAAAACTACCGCCATCGAGTGACTTCCGGCCCTGCCAGCTAGGTGAGAGCCTGACAGCGGGATCTGCTCGAGGCCCACGGATGACACCGAGTGACTTCCGGCCCTGCCAGCTAGGTGAGAGCCTGACAGCGGGATCTGCTCGGGGTCCAAAACTACCGCCATCGAGTGACTTCCGGCCCTGCCAGCTAGGTGAGAGCCTGACAGCGGGATCTGCTCGAGGCCCACGGATGACACCGAGTGACGTCCGGCCCTGCCAGCTAGGTGAGAGCCTGACAGCGGGATCTGCTCGGGGTCCAAAACTACCGCCATCGAGTGACTTCTGGCCCTGCCAGCTAGGTGAGAGCCTGACAGCGGGATCTGCTCGAGGCCCACAGATGACACCGAGTGACGTCCGGCCCTGCCAGCTAGGTGAGAGCCTGACAGCGGGATCTGCTCGGGGTCCAAAACTACCGCCATCGAGTGACTTCCGGCCCTGCCAGCTAGGTGAGAGCCTGACAGCGGGATCTGCTCGAGGCCCACAGATGACACCGAGTGACGTCCGGCCCTGCCAGCTAGGTGAGAGCCTGACAGCGGGATCTGCTTGGGGTCCAAAACTACCGCCATCGAGTGACTTCCGGCCCTGCCAGCTAGGTGAGAGCCTGACAGCGGGATCTGCTCGAGGCCCACGGATGACACCGAGTGACGTTCGGCCCTGCCAGCTAGGTGAGAGCCTGACAGCGGGATCTGCTCGGGGTCCAAAACTACCGCCATCGAGTGATTCCGGCCCTGCCAGCTAGGTGAGAGCCTGACAGCGGGATCTGCTCGAGGCCCACGGATGACACCTAGTGACGTCCGGCCCTGCCAGCTAGGTGAGAGCCTGACAGCGGGATCTGCTCGGGGTCCAAAACTACCGCCATCGAGTGACTTCCGGCCCTGCCAGCTAGGTGAGAGCCTGACAGCGGGATCTGCTCGAGGCCCACGGATGACACCGAGTGACGTCCGGCCCTGCCAGCTAGGTGAGAGCCTGACAGCGGGATCTGCTCGGGGTCCAAAACTACCGCCATCGAGTGACTTCCGGCCCTGCCAGCTAGGTGAGAGCCTGACAGCGGGATCTGCTCGAGGCCCACGGATGACACCGAGTGACTTCCGGCCCTGCCAGCTAGGTGAGAGCCTAACAGCAGGATCTGCTCGGGGTCCAAAACTACTCGACTTGACTTTGCTCGAGATGGAGACATCTTATCTACTTAAGAGGTGCTGGAGAGTCAATTGTACCGATGCTTTTACAAATGGAGGATGCATTCTATACATAAGAGAGACGATCTGGAAGTCGCCAAATCGGGAAGCTGGCGTCCGAGCCTGTTCCTAATAATTCCTCCAATCGGAAGAGAGATGCAATCGGGGGGACATAGGCCGACGTGCAAGGGGGGAGCTGATCTCGGCCGTCAGTGCAGAGGCTCGGTCTTACAATAGCGCTTAGAGTCCCGAGGCATCGTCCCATCATCCGAACTGGGCTATTTAGAAGGAACAGGTTGGACGTTTCGTATCCTGATCTAATGACAAAGATCACTTTCCGCCATGTCACATGCGATTGCTTGGAGAGATCGGCCCTTTATCAAATCTGGGAGGTTAGCGTCTAGGCTCGTTCCTGATAATTCCTCTAGTCGGAGGAGAGGTGCGATCGGGAGGACATAGGCCGGCGTGCAAGAGGGGAGCTGATCTCGGCCGTCAGTGCAGAGGCTCGGTCTTACAATAGCGCTTAAAGTCCCGAGGCATCGTCCCATCATCCAAACTGGGCTATTTAGAAGGAACGGGTTGGACGTTTTGTATCATGATCTAATGACAAAGATCACTTTTCGCCATGTCACATGCGATTGCTTGGAGAGATCGGCCCTTTATCAAATCTGGGAGGTTAGCGTCTAGGCTCGTTCCTGATAATTCCTCTAGTCGGAGGAGAGGTGCGATCGGGAGGACATAGGCCGGCGTGCAAGGGGGGAGCTGATCTCGGCCGTCAGTGCAGAGGCTCGGTCTTACAATAGCGCTTAAAGTCTCGCGGCACCGTCCCATCGTCCGAACTAGGTTATTTAAAAGGAACGGGTTGGACGCTTGGCTTCCGGAGTCGATCGCGAGGCTAACTCTTGAAGCCCTCAGAAGCTCGAGGCGAATCGGTAATAACGGGAAAACTTGACCGCTACTGAATTACAAGGAAGAGATAACAAAATACCGCTAGGGAGGGAACCCTTTCCGGTCACCCCGACTCCTAATACCTCTCAGCTGCTCTCTTACTCGATCTTGAAGATAAGAACCTCCAGGTTTCTCGTTGATGTAATAAGTGGGGATACACGGGTTTCCATAGGTAGAAGCGCTTCAAATAGGTGCAAGTCTTACTCCAAATGCTACGGGATTCAAACAACAGCTATGGGAGGGGACAACTCTGAGTATGAGGACCTAACACACAAAGTGTCAACGCATGACCGTGGTCGTCACCTGGTTCCACTTCTATAGCCATGACGTTCGCCTGAGTTCTTCTGTGCTGGTCACTCTCCACGCTCACCGCACCAAAATGTTGAAACCGGAAAATCCGGTCTCCCGTGGAGTTCGACCCTTGGGGAAGGGGTGACCGCGCACCTACTACCCTCAAGCGAACGATCTAGGCACAAGACTAGGAACACGAGGGACAGACCCAAGGTCTCAGCGTGGAGGACCCGCCGCATACCCGGAAGACTAACTAACTCTTCCCCTCCCAAGCCAAGGGCTGAGCTAAGGCACCTTCGGAAGGCTCTCTTGGCCGACCGGAACATCCAAGGAGGATCTCGAGATCCACTCCCAAACTAGAGGTGCCACCTCGGGTCTATGTAAAATGTTCCCCGCCCGCCTGACTATTGGCGCCAAACCGCCCAGCAGCCCTACTCTACGCAGCCCCAATTGGGTCGCTAATAGTGGAACTCCGCTACTCTGAAAGGATGGCAACGGGCCATCAGGGGCTTCCCGGCATCTATACCTCGGGGCCCACACGGGGGGAGCGGTTCACAAACACGCCGCTCGCCCAAGACAGGAGGAGTAAGCTACATTCTCAGAGCATCACAGATATAAAAGAATATTACAGGAATATAAATTCCATACTCGGCACACAGGCCGGAAATATAAACAAAAAAGCCTTCGAGGGCCAGCACAAGTTTGGGCTTAAGCCCGCTACTCCCCGCCTGGTACTGCAACACCTGTACGCCAACGTCTCGACGGGCGGCGGCCAACTAGTCATCGGTCGGCTAACAAAAGCGGGCCAAACATATTGCGCACACCCCCTTTCTGGGGCTTGTGGCGCGCATTCCCTGCAAGCGGCTAAATAAACAACTTCCTCGGAGTCTTCTCCGGGAACCCCAGAACATCACCAATCCGGCTCACACGTCCGGATGGGCTTCACACAGCATGCCTAAACCCGTACTCACGCTTCCGGGTACTAATGCAATTAACTGCGGGGACGTACACGTCAACCCGTCGGGGAGCTCCCTTCCCCCCACCCGTTGGTGGAGAGGGGCTTCCGTGCAAATATGTAAATTGAAGGCTTCACCTGCCCAAGTTGAAACATCGTTACCCTTGTCGCGTGCTTGGCGACTGGGACGGGAGAGGAGCTCCAAGTCGATCCTACTGCATACGGCCGCGTCGGTGGTCGATCTCCACTTCAGGCCGAGCCTCGCTCCAGGCCGAGCCTCGCTCCAGGCCGAGCCTCGCTCCAGGCCGAGCTTGCCGCCGGGAGAGGGGAAGGTCGAGGTGTGCTGCCCCAGGCCGGGAAAAAAGGAGGGGGGTCGGGTTGCTCCAGGCGGCTGGAAAAAGGAGTGGCGCGCGGTTGTTACTGTTTTAGGTGGCCGGAGAGAAAGAGGGAGGCGGGCTCGGGCTGCCACCACCGTAGGCCGACGGGAGAGAGGAAAAGGGGCCGGCTGTGCTGCTCCTTTGCCGGCGACGGGTGCGAGGAAATGAGGAAGGGGCGGCCGGGCTGCTGCATCGCCGGCGACGGGAGAGAGAGAGAGGGAGGGGGCGGCCGTGCCCTAGCTTCGCCGGCGATGGGAGAGAGAGGGGGCGGGGCTCTGCTTGCCGGCGGCGATCTGGACGGAGGGAAGAAAGGCAGTGCTCGGGCTGTTGCTCCAGGCCGAGGGAGAGAGAGGCGGCCGGGGTTGAGCTCCTTGCTGCGACGACGGCCGGCAAGAGGAAGAGGGACGGGAGGCGGGGTGCCACTCCTTTTTCCAGCCGCCTGGAGCAACCCGACCCATCTCTATCTAATTTTATATTAGAGCAAGTCTAAAATTAGCCGATCTAATTTTCTAATATAAAATTTTCCACTCCCGACGCAAATCCCAAAATTTGGCCGGTCAAACCTAACGAACGCAAACGCGCTACGACAAAGTCGGTAACAAAATCCGACGAACAGAACTCGGGCAAAACTCCCGAAGCCAAAACACAAGTATTCCCCAAGAGGCTCCACCGAGTCACCAAACAGACTCCGGCTCGCTAGGGAATCTTGCTACCAGGCATCACCAAGCCACACAGGGAACCTAAAGAGCTAGAAGCACGCTCTAACAACGTCACATGACCAACACGCGCTAACATAACGCTCTGACGTCAAAATACGTCAAATAAGAAATTAAATAAATCACTGGAAAATCGGGGGCGTTACACCAGGAGCTCCAGGTTGTTCTAGCTCCGGGACAGAGGCGTCTGGGTCAGGAAGCAGGGGGAGCGATGCTTCAGGTACTTCTGGCTCAAAGATGGTTGTTTCTGATTCAGGAAGCAGGGGAGTGTTGCTCCAAGTGCTTCTTATTCAGGTAGCAAGAGGAGCGATGTTCTAGGTAGTTCTTGTTCAAAAGCGGAGGCTTCTGTTTTAGGTAGCAGGGGGAGCGTTGCTCCAGGTGATTCTGGTTCCAGTGCGGTGGCTTCTTGTTCAGGAAGCAAAGGGAGCATTGTTTCGGGTTTGCCCGGGAATGGAGCTGGTTCAGAGGTCGAAGAGTATCATCAACCCACCAGCTCGATATAGCGGAGGAAACACGGTGAGCTTGGTCTCATGTTTCCTTGCAGGTCCTCAGGTCGAGCGAGTACCTTCTAACTATGATGACACCACTGGAGTCAAGGAGGTGGATGATGCCAAGGTTGAAGAGGTGACTAATCTCAAAGGAAACGAGGCTTGGGGCCTTGTGCCCAAGATCGTTGGTGATACTCTTGTGACGCACAAGTGGAGGTCGAAGCTGAAGAAAAAGGCAGAGGGAAGTATGGCTCCTTTTGGGAGATGCTAGAGGGATCCTTTATGGTACATGATAGGCGTGGCGAGATTCGTGTCCCAGACATCTTCTCGATGGCAATATTAGAGGGACCAGGTGCAAGGTTATGGGAACTGCTGCGGTTGTTCACCACTTCTCACTTCAAGGGGGAGTGTTGAAAATGGGGAAGTGAAAGTGGGTGATTGGGCGACCTGGTCGACCTGTCCGCGTGGACTATGCGGACAGGACTGGAGAACAGCCAGGTTGGCAGAGCTGTTGCAGGCAGCTTGTTCTTTGGCGGCCTGGGCAGTCTGTTCGCGTGGACTATGCGAACAGAGGCGGTGGCCAGCCAGACCAGCTTATGCTCAGCAGGCAGTTGGATCCCAAAAGGTAACCAGGCGTATAACTTCTCTATCCGCGGAGTTAGGCAAGAAGCAGACTGGACTGGAGCTCGGTAGACTAGCATGGCAGATGCCTTGGTCTTGCTCCGTTGGCGCGGCAAGCGGAAGCCGCGAAGGTCGCAAGTTAGTGCGGATAGGTGCTGGAGTTTACCGGGGCAGGTGGACTGGATCCAGTGTCCGCCAGTAAGCGTGGACTGGCCCTTGTGGCCAGTGGAGTGGACTTGGTTGGTTCTGAACCAAGTCCAAGTTTGGATCAGTCTGGGGAGATCGCGCAGTTAAGCGCGGACTGCTTCTCAGTCCGCCGAGCTTGGCAGCTGTGTCGTGTGTCTTTGTTGCGAGCTTGGGTAATGCAGACTGGAGTTGCGTCTACAAGGCGTGTGGACTGATGTTGTGTCCGCCGAGTCTGATAGCTGTCTTGGTGGCGTGGCTACGGGCTCGGGGTATGCGGACTGGAGCTGTGTCCGCGGTTCAGCGGACATGGTGTTGCTGCAGAGTCTGCGAGTTGCTGTCTAAGTCCTGGTTGGCCTTTGGAGACAAGGCAGACTGGATCGTTGTCCAGCCTTGGTGATGCTTAGGCGGTCTGGCTATCCTGCACAGGTCGCGGCAGACTGGATGTGTATCTGCGGCTTGCGGATACACCTGTTCTTGCTGCGGGATGAGGCGGTGAGCCTATTGGCTAGAGCGGTGACCACACTGCTCATCGTGCCTATAAATAGGACCTCCTGTCACATCAATGCATACACGAATGAACAGTAAGTGAACTCGCGAATAGTTGTTGCGGACTGGATTTTGGTATCCGCGCGGGTTGAATGAGTTGACCGATTTGTGCTGTGCAGGTTGTGCGGATAGCGTTCGAAAGTCAGGACTTGACTCTGATTGCAGTCAGGGACAGTGCGGACTCTGCGGTTAGCAACAGACGCGGAGATTTGGCTGTTACAAAAAGTGTGGGAGAGTCTTATCAAGGTTACGGGTTCGAAACCCCGTGACAATAACCTACCGCTGCTGAGAAACAGGCGCGAAGATTTGGTTGGGGTGCATGACCTGCAGGCTTGTTTTTTGGGCTGAACCACCGGAGGTGCCATGGTCTTCCTAGGCCGCCTGGTGGGCCGACAGTGCGAGGGCCTTTCCATGGGTTGTTATAGTGGAAGTACAGTTAGTGAGGGTGGTGGAGTAGGGGGTGAGGTGGCAGGAAGCCCCAGAGTCAAAATACCAAGGTACAAATGTTGGAACCCGGACAACAGTAGTACCAGAGGCAACTGACATGCTGTGGACTGCAGAATAGCTGACAGAGGCGGTGGGTTGAAGCAACAAAGACTGAAGGAGTAACTCCTCAAGACGTTGTAGTCGATCTGCAGAAGCAACAACCGTGGGATGAGAAGGCGGGGTAGGAGAGCTTGGGCCATGACCAAGTCCCCGACTACGGCCGTCACGGCGATTGTCATGATGTATGTGTTCATCAGGGTGAGGACGACAAATGGGGCATTCAAATTAACTTCATTTGTCCCACCTTTTTTACAGTAGTGACAGGTAACAGGGTTGTCGTGCGGGCAAATTGTAAGCGTAGTGTCGATCCCAGGAGCAGGTGGGAGGACCACGGGAGGATGGAGGCGGGTCTCTTCATCAAGCAGGGCAATCAAGGCATCATCCAGGCTGGGAAGAGGAACCCGATGGAGGAGCTTGGTTGCAAGAAGATCAAATTAAGGACGTAGACCAGCAAGGAAATGATGGACATGACCCTCGGAGTGGTGGCGCTAAAACTCCAAGGAGCGCGGACAACTGCAGGGTAGAGGGATCAGAAAGTACAACTCGTGCCAAATGGTACTCATCAAGGTGAGGAAGTCCTAAATAGATCGCCCTTCCTAACGTGTGAACTGAGAATTGCAGATTAGTCGATGACGTCGAGCTCCACTGCGAGGGACAAACTGGTCCCGATGGTATTCCCACATGGCGCGGGCTGAGGATAGACGACCGATGGAGGTGAGGAGCGGACGAGCAGCGGACTCCAGGATGTAAGCCTGGATGGCTTAATCACGCCGCCGCCAGAGGGAGCCTTCATCTGGAGTGATGGCAGAACTGTAAGCAGTGGTAGAGCTTGCAGAGGTGGGAGGGGCACCTGTGATGTGATCCCAAAGATCACGAGTGGAGAGGGCGGTCTTGACAGAATGATAGTAAGAGCCCAGTATGGACAGTCGCTGTCAGTAGCGAGTTGGAATGATGTCGCCTTCAGAGGTGATGAAATCAAAGGGACGACCATGAAGACTGGAGGCGAACAAAGCATCATCGATGCCTTACCTCACGACTCGCGATGACAGCAACAACAAGGGCCCCATGCGGCGACAACAACAATTGGCGGCGGAGGCAAGCATTCCGAACAAGAGACTGGAGATAACAACAACAAGAATAACTGGCATCGGAGTTAGGGACCGACCGTATAGTAGGAGGATACGGCGATCGTGCACTTTCGAGGATCGCGTGGTGGAATCAGAGCAATGCGGGAGACGAGCAGAGCGGGGATCGCTGGAGGCGGCGAAGGCGAGTGCGCCGGTCCGGCTTGGAGGAGACAACCCCTAAAATCAGGACTTCAGAGAGGGGGCACAAGCGAGATTGCCAGCGTGAGAAAAAAAATTAGCGGAACCCGCTCTGATACCATGACGGAAGTGATGAAAATAATGTATTATTCGTGTTTAGGGGATAACCCGTGGGGTCTACATATATGACACAATAAGAAACAAAAAACACCATAGACGGTGTAAGACAAAACAAGGTAAAAACATAAACACAAGCTTTAATTGCATTAACAGTAGAGAATTGTTATTCACACCCCACAATTGGATATTTATACGTAGAATAATATAAATTTTAGCATTTTTCCCCTAAATCTACCTGATATTTGTACCAAACACAAAATTCATTTCAATTTCTCTCAAGACCTAAACTTCCGCAGTCAAACATTCACCTCTCCGCTCGCAGTCTCTTGCCGGCGGTCTAATAATATCTCGCCACCTGTGGCGCCCTCTATTCCATCATGCCTTCTGCCCATCTCCTTGCATTGGTCAACCTATAAATAGTTCATTTTAGATCGTATGTGTGTGTTCTAGGATAATAACAGAGCAGGCTAAGTCCAATAATAACTGACTCTCAAGTCCACGAGTTAGAAGTCGAATACATGTGATACCGATTGGCGCGGCGGCGGCGATGGTGGTTGACGCAGCGGCGACGATGAAGCTTTCGGGGCGGTGTCGGCGATGGCGGTTTGCGGCAACGGCGATGACGGTTTGCGGCGACGGCGATGACGGTTTGCGGCAACGGCGATTGCGGTTTGCGGTGACGGCGATGGCGGTTTCCGGAGGCGGCGGTTTCGGTGCAGCGTCGGCGATGGCGGTTTGCGGCGATGACGATGACGGTGGTTTCGGTGCAGCTTCCGCGATGGCGGTTAGCGGCGACGGCGAAGACGGTTTGCGGCGGCGGCGGTTTTGGTGCAGCGTCAGCGATGACGGTTTGCGGCGACGGCGATTGCGGTTTGCGGCGACGGCAATGACGGTTTGCGGCGGTGACAGTTTCGGTGCATCGTCGGCGATGACGGTTTGCGGCGACAGCGATGACGGTTTGCGGCGACGGCGGTCTCGGTGTAGCATCGGCGATGACGGTTTGCGGCGGCGGCGATTTCGGTGCAGTATCGGCGATGGCGGTTTGCGGCGACGACAACGGCGGTTTGCGGTGACGGTGATGGCGGTTTGCGGGGACGGCGATGACGATTTGCGGGACAACGATGGCGGTTGGCGCGGCAGCGGCGATGATGGCTGTTGACGCGACGGCGGTTTCTGGCGACGACGATTTTGGTTACGTCGGGGAAGGTTCGGATATCCGCACCTCATGCATGGTGTGCGGGCGCGGCTAACGCCTCTCATGAGACCTCATATTTCTCTTAATATTATTATGTATGAGTACAAATATCAATTATGGATACAAATATTCATTTCAGGTACAAATATCAATGAGTTACAAATATCCATTTGTGAGATACCAATAACAATTCTCTAAGGGCCCGTTCGTTTGCATTGTTTTCATAGCCCGTTTTCATTTTGAGTTTTCGAAGTCCCAATGTTGTTGTTCGTTTGCCTCTGTTTTGGTTAGTTTTCGTTTTGACTCAAAACCCCGCGTTTTC
Organism: Platanthera guangdongensis; assembly: GCA_039583875.1. Lineage (NCBI taxonomy): Eukaryota > Viridiplantae > Streptophyta > Magnoliopsida > Asparagales > Orchidaceae > Platanthera > Platanthera guangdongensis. Next base: position 227,634,617 of record CM077163.1, read on the forward strand.
ACCCCTTCATTAAACCCCCTCTCTCAAAACATACCTCATCCCTTCCGTTTTCACGCGTTTTGAAAATTTGCTTGCGTAAGCTGCTCCAAGTTTAGCGTCTTCTCCGTCGGCGGGAGCAGCAATCCATCTTCTGCAGTCCGCCTACGCTGCCGGACGTCCTCCGATCCTCCGTTGCTGTCGTCGGCATTTCCCAACTGTTGAAATGAGGGGATGGAAGAGCAAAAAGTGAATAACAAGCAAGGAAATGGAAGAGCAGGGAGAGCGATCAAGGGCTTACAGCGCGAAAGGCAAATGTATAGGCAGACGACGATGATCTTCAGTGCGAGTGGGAGATTTACGGACTATGCCCTATATCACGATGTCGGCGGGCTATTTGGAGATGCGCGAGAACTTCTGCTTCTCTAGAACGTATGCAGATGCGCAAGAGACTCGGCGACGTCGGCGTGTCTGTGCGGCAAAACCGTGGCCAGTAATCGGCTGGTGTTCTCCCCAAGATCAGCGGCGGTCCGCAGGGCAGGAGAGGGCTCTTCGAGATAGGAGAAATCACGAGAAATATCGGGCAGACGATCATGTGCAAAGGAACATAAGTTTTCGTTTTGCCTCAAAACGGATTTGAAAATCATGTTGCTAACAAACAGAAGTATTCGTTTTACCCGAAAATAAAAACACTTGATTTTTTATTTTAAAGCAAAACGAAAACGGTAAATGAAAACGGTGCAAACGAACAGCCCTAACACTATTGTACTTGGTCAAACAACTACATTTTGAAGCAACAGCGCAAGAGAGATAATGAGTCGTCTGAGAGTGTATTCGGCCTGTTTATTACCTACACCGACAAATGATAAAGAAGATCTCGAAGAAGCAGTGGATAAGTAGATTGTTTATTAAATTTATTTAAACATTGAATTGTTATTATTTTTTCGCATTTGGCAATTGGCCGCCTTTATTTTCCCTCAGTTGCGACCCATCACCCTTTATGGCTGAGCTAGAGTTCCAGACAAACACCAAGTGCACAATCACTTTTAGATTCACCTCCCATTAAACAAGTACAGACAAATCCATCCATCCATCCATCCATCCATCCATCCATCCATGAGTTAAGCCACGGCGCCGTTACCGGCAAAGCAAGGAGTCCCGGCTGCCGCCTCTCACCGTCAAGCTTCCCCGGCGGGCCCAGTTCTTCGTCCCTTTTGTCTCTTTCACAGCGGTCCCCGTTTCCAAGCAATGGGTACTACTAAATGCCAGAGCTCCCCCACCCAATCCCTCTTCTTCCTCGGCGGCAGCTGCGGGTGAGGGATTCTGTGCTGTTTCGAAGCTTTTGCCGCGAAGTGAAATGCTGGGCTCGGGTTTGAACCTCGTCACGACGGTCGTAGGGTTCGGGATGAGCGTCACGTTCATCGTCTTCATCTTAGCTCGCCTGATCTGCGGCCGGATTCGATACTCGGAATCTCGGGCCGCCACCCTCGCCGGCCACCCCCGCCCTGATTTCGACCTGGTGCGTTTAGTGCATGCTTTAAATTGGGAGAAGATTTCCTTCCATCAGAATCTCGTTCTGCAGCTTTCTAAAATGCTTGAAAACTGTAGCTAACGGCTACCTCACACCAAAACTAGCGTCTCCATTGCTTTGAAGAGATGGTTTTTTTTTAATTCTTCTCTTCTACTGGGGTGAAAAAGAAGAGCAGGGAAATGGAGTCGGAAGTATTTATTTACTTAATGAGTTGATAGAAACACTTTCTGGTGCCAACAGTAAGTTCTATAGCAGAGTGGAAATCTGCTGTCAGCAAATGTATAAAAATGCATAACAAAGGAGACAAGTAAATCTTCAACCATGAACAAAATAGCACTTTGTTAATCCATTTCTGCTTGATTGGATCTGTTCGTTCACTGGGTCAGTAAAAATCTTTGTTTTGAAACTGGTTGATTATAACTATCAATAATGTTTCACCTCCACTTTTCTTTTAAAACACTTTTGATTAGTTACAGGTGGAAACCATTTCTGTTTGAATTGAATGAACTTTCCTAAGATTGGCCCCGGGAATTGAATACAAATTTGTTATCTCATCTTAGTTTGACGGCTGTGTCTGGTTTTGATTTTGTTATGTGCATAATTGATTTATTTTGTGGTGCTAATGCTTGTCTTGTGTAAATTTTACCTGCAGACAGAACATGCAATTCCTAGTCTTGAATCAGTTGATGTTGCTGCAATCCCTACAATGAAGTATCATCGCGAGGCTTTCCGCCCCAAGGGAGATGCCCAGTAAGTACAACTTTGTCGGCGGATATTTAGGTTATATTTGGGACAACTTAGCCTTGGCAATGTGAAATTGTAGTAGTAAATAGAAGGTTGACACCATTTTTTTTTGCATTCAAGATTGCTAAGGGGTGATTGCCCAAGGAAGATTGAGGTGATATTATTGTGCAAAACTTTATTTTTTTTTGGAGAAATCACACTCAATTAACAACCATAGTATTCCAAATGCTGCTTGCATTTCCATCAGTTTGTTCCCAACTATCACAGTTCTCCCAGACAGAATCTTACTCTTTTACATTCTGGTTATACTATACTCTCTCAATTTAAGGAAATTTGCTAATTGAAATCAGGCAGCATCCAATATTGTTGCACCAAATCACCCCATGTTTAGCAAAAAGACAATGCGGGTGTTGCAGAAACAATGATTGTAGAATGAAAAACAAACAAACAAATAACATCACAGAAGACACAGATTTGCGCGATTCACATTAAGATCATCACTTCTTCAGGAACAAAGAGTTTATATAACATAGAAATCTACAATTTGTGAATCTGATTGTTTGAACTGATTCTGTTCTCCTTTTTTTCCCTCAAACAGGTGTTCGATATGCTTGGCCGAATACGAGGACAAAGAGATGCTGCGGATAATGCCCGCATGCCTTCATAACTTCCATCTGACCTGCATAGATGTATGGCTAGAGATGCACTCCACCTGCCCCATATGTCGCCTGCCATTAAATTCGGTAGCCCTTCAAATTCTTGGAGCCGAGTTTACAGCTGATCACACCAATTCACGGTTTCCACCCACTCATCAACGTACCGGAAGTGATCCAAGACATCACGAAATCGACGAATCTATTTTGGTCGTGTCTGGAGTTCCGCATGGAGAACACGAGAGCGTAGCATAGCGGATCGCGGTGATCAGCATTCAGATTTCAGGAGGTGCGGCCTGGGAAATTGCACTCCTATTTTGGATCCACGGGGATGATGGGAACATCTCTTCTAGTTCTTCGAAGTTGAGCTGCGGGCGTGGCCAAGCAAACTATCACTTTAGGGCCAAATTGAGTGTCTATGATGAGATCTGTACCTAATGCCCTTAAAACAGAGGCAATTTTTTGAGTATCAGTGTTGTATTCTTAATTACCGAAGCTTGCAGAAATTCATTGTACAGAGAATTATTATTTTTTAGAAAAGTCAACAATCATACCTTGGTATGGATACATTCACCTTTCTGTATCATAAACTCACTTCTGGAATTCAAAAATCTAAAGAAGAGATGCTGCAGAATTGTATGTATATATCTATGCTTGGGGGTTGGTATTAATGAGCAAGATTTGATCTACACCGTCAAATGAAGAACATACATAATTTTGTCTGGCATAAATATGATTCCTACACCGCAATCATAGAACGTATGTTTGGGATGACAACTGTTACGACCACCCCTTACGAAAAGAAGACTAGTTTTGAACATAAAGTTGGATGAAGTTCATCGGGTGATGTCGAACGTTCACCAGCGACGGTTCATAACCACCGCGTTCATGACCACCACTGTCATGTCAAACGGTTCATAACCACCGCGTTCATGACCGCAGTCGTCAAAGGTCAATGTCTCATCAGCACCTAGTCATTCAAAGCCCTTAAAAGATGTCATTTGTTCATTGAAAAGCTTATGAGCCACTTTGCATTGATTATTAGCTATAACCAATTCAAAATATCGTATGCTCCAACCATTAAAATATACATGTCTTTTTGAATATTTCACCATGTAATTATACTTCTCCAATATATGAAATGATAACATTATGACTATTTAATGAAAAAATGAGAAACAAGTAAGCGTCTTAACTGCGTTTCTTCACGATCGCAGCTACTCATAATAAATCTGTATTTTTTACCACCACGAACATAACCGCCACCGCAAAAAAGATTAGGCAAGTCTAACATTTTCACCATTCTCGTCTTCATGGACAGGAATTAGATGCCTAATTTCAAAGCATTGATCCATGAAAAATCTTGTGGAGTAGCCACCAACTGCCATAAATCCTTGCAAGAACATAAACCTCCTCTTAAATGGTGAAACCTACTCTGATCCCTCGCGACTATCGACTGGTCAAAAACCTTTGACACGGCCTTCAATGGCCGACCCGGGAGCGGTGCTCGTCAAACCGAAACCAACAGCCAACTTTTCGCTGTGAAAAAATAAAGAATGCTTCTTCTCTTCGTCCTCTATGTCAAACAATAGTTCTGAGGCCCCCGACACATGCCCCGTTAACCCTACCCGCCGGCACATTTCCATGACCATCGCATATATTTCCTCAGTTTGGGCGTGCGATCGATCTCCTGCAACAAACCGATGAACCATGCCGTTCAATTCGATCCAACTCAATCCCGGAGTTTTACGAATTCCTTTCTCCCGCATCAAGCTCCTAACTTGCACCGCGTCCTCCCATCGACGAACCCCGGCGTAAATATTTGATAGAATCACGTACGGACGGTAGGATTCGGGATTCAACTCGATCATGCTCCGACTAACCCTCTCTCCGATCTCTGTTTCTCCAAGGGCCCTACCAGCCCCAATGAGAGAAGTCCACATCAGCTCATTTGGCTTGACAGGCATACTCTCCATGAAATCTAGGGCTTCTTGAACTAAACCCGCCCTGCACAGAAGATCAACCACACACCCATAGTGCTCCATCCTAGGTTGTATTTGGTACAAATCTTCCATGGCTTTGAAAATTTCGATCCCGGGTTTAACCAAACCGGAATGGCGGCAAGCCGATAGAAGTCCTATGAAGGTGACATCATCGGCAATTAATTCTTTTCCATGCTTCATTTCTTCGAACAAGTCCAAAGCTCGACGACCGAGCCCGTGAATGGCGAGTCCCCCTATCATGGCATTCCATGTGAACACATTCCTTTCCTTCATCTTCCTAAAAACATGGAGGGCGAAATCCACTTCTCCGCATTTGGCATACATGTCGACCAGAGCGGTTTCAAGAACAATGTCGTGCTTCACATTTTGTATGCCGATCAAGCGGTGGACGTACTTTCCTTCATCTAGAGCTCCTATGTGAGCGCAGACGGATAGCATGGTTCCGAGAATGACTTCGTCGGGGCGGATTTTTTCGTGCTGCATTCTTCGGAAGAACTCTAGGGCGTGTTGAGGATCACCTGAATTGGCCAGTCCAGAGATCATGGTGGTCCATGTGAGAAGATCCCGCGCGACCATTTTCTCAAAAAGCTTATTCGCCGACGACAAATCTCCGCATTTGCAGTACATGTCAAGAATCGAGTTTCCTAGTTGAAGATTGGATGTGATGAGATCCAGTTCATTCGAGTATAAATGGAGCCAGCGCCCTCTGTGTAGATCACCCAACTGAGCGCAGGCAGACATTAATGAAATCAATGTTACTGAATCGGGATGGAGATTCTTGACCTGAATCATCTCGCTGAAATGGCTAAAAGCTTCTTCGAATTCGCCTCTCTTGACATAAACTCTGATCATGACGTTCCAGGAAACGATGTCTCTCAGAGGATTTCCGTCGAACAGCTTGCGTGCAGCGCCAGGATGCCCGCAACAGGCGTACATCTGAATCGTGGAATTCAGAACAAAAACGTCGGATTCAAGACCAAACTTGAGTGCTTCGGCGTGGAACCTCGCGCCGTGTTCTGGCGACGGAATCCGAGCGCAGGCGGTGAGAACAAAGGGGTAAGAGTGGTGGTCCGGCGATACGCCGGAGTTGACCATTTCTCGAAAGAAGGAGATGGCGCGCGACGGCGTCGTGCCTCTGGCATGGCCGCGGATGATGGTGTTCCAGATGAAGCTGTCCGGGCTGGGCAGTTGGCGCAATAGCTGGCCGGCGTATTTGAGGTCGCCGGAGGGAGAGAGGGCGAGAAAGGAGAGGAGCTTACTGGAAAGAAGATTCTCGCACAGAAGGTGGAGGCGGAGGAGAAAGGCGTGGGCTTGCTTGCAGTTTATCACTGAAATGCAGTGCCGTTTCAGCAAGTCCACGGAAAAGGGTTCAGCCATTGAGAAGATATTGCCATCGCGCCAATATTATTTCAATCAACTGATAGTTATGTTAATTATAGTTATAAGTGACACTGTGTGACAGACACAGGCTCCGGCTTTACCGTCAATCGCGATAGTATCTCAATTGTGATAATACACGGGGTTCCGGTGCCGCACGACATTATCCCGGCCATGACATTTTCCCAACGTGATTGTTGAAGCCAAAATTGACCTTTGTGGAGTTCGGGGTCCCTGAAAGGGGTGACCTCACACCTACTACACTCGAGAGAACGTCACGGACCAGAGACTTAGGAGACTATGAACAGACCCTCGGTGTACAACCCCGTATTCGCGAAGAGTGGGCCCCAAACAAGGCGGACGCGTTTTTAAGCTTTTTGGAGATTTTGCACTATCGGTGACCAATTTTGGCTCTGGCTTGGAAATATACTAGTAGAGGGGAAAAACTTTACCTCCCCCCCGGTGGCCCCTTCTGTGAGGCAGGTGCAACGGCTTGGCAGGGGCGAGACTGGCTCGGGGCCGGGTCTCGCCCGCCTCGCGGGCAGGTGGGGGCGAGACCGGGCCGGGGCCGGGTCTCGCCCGCCCCGCGGGCAGGTGGGGGCGAGACCGGGCCGGGGCCGGGTCTCGCCCGCCCCGCGGGCAGGTGGGGGCGAGACCGGGCCGGGGCCGGGTCTCGCCCGCCCCGCGGGCAGGTGGGGGCGAGACCGGGCCGGGGCCGGGTCTCGCCCGCCCCGCGGGCAGGTGGGGGCGAGACCGGGCCGGGGCCGGGTCTCGCCCGCCCCGCGGGCAGGTGGGGGCGAGACCGGGCCGGGGCCGGGTCTCGCCCGCCCCGCGGGCAGGTGGGGGCGAGACCGGCCCGGGGCCGGGTCTCGCCCGCCCCGCGGGCAGGTGGGGGCGAGACCGGCCCGTGGCCGGGTCTCGCCCGCCCCGCGGGCAGGTGGGGTCGAGACCGGCCCCGGGCCGGGTCTCGCCCGCCCCGCGGACAGGTGGGGGCGAGACCGGCCCGAGGCCGGTTCTCGCCCGCCCCGCGGGCAGGTCGGGGGCGAGACCGGCCCGGGGCCGGGTCTCGCCCGCCCCGCGGGCAGGTCGGGGGCGAGACCGGCCCGGGGCCGGGTCTCGCCCGCCCCGCGGGCAGGTGGGGGCGAGACCGGCCCGGGGCCGGGTCTCGCCCGCCCCGCGGGCAGGTGGGGGCGAGACCGGCCCGGGGCCGGGTCTCGCCCGCCCCGCGGGCAGGTGGGGGCGAGACCGGCCCGTGGCCGGGTCTCGCCCGCCCCGCGGGCAGGTGGTGGCGAGACCGGCCCGGGGCCGGGTCTCGCCCGCCCCGCGGGCAGGTGGGGGCGAGACCGGCCCGGGGCCGGGTCTCGCCCGCCCTGCGGTTTGGCATGTGGGCTCTCCCCATCCTTGGCCCCCTTTGGGCCTTGTCGTTACCGTTTTTGCCCCCAGGATGTTTTTACCTCTTTGCCCCCCGGTGTGGCGGTTTCCTATTGGCCCAAGGCTTATTTGCCTTGGGGGCGTTTCAGACATTATGGGTCATGTGCTTGGGAAAAACTATAAATAGACCCCCTTGGGTGCCTTTGGAGAGGATCTTTTTTGACTTCCTCCTCCCTTAGTTCCTCCTTGGTAGAGTAGAGAGGGCTCCTCCAAGTCACCCTAGCTCGAGCATTGGCTAGGGAGGGGAAGAGCTCAGGTAGCCTTCCGGGTGTGAGATCAGACCTCCGCGCTAGAGCCGAGGGTCTATTCCTAGTTTCCCAAGTCTTCGGTCCGTGACGTTCCTCCGAGTGTAGTAGGTGTGAGGTCACCCCTCTTTTGGGACCCCGAACTCCACGAGAGAACAAGTTTTTGGTTTCAACATTTTGGTGCGGTGAGCGTGGAGAGTGACCAGCACAGAAGATCTCGGGAGAGAGTCATGACTGGAGGTGAGGGAGGTAGTGATGATCTCGGCGAGCTCCCTAGCTCGGGACCCTTTGTGGGGAGGCAAGAGTTCATGGCCTCCATCCAGGGGATCATGGAGATGCTGCGAAGCATTGCTCCTCAGGGTGGCAGCTCCACCCCGACCCCCCAGGAGCTAGCTCCCCCCCTCGACGAGTCGACTCCCAGGGGTCTAGGCGAGATGACCCCAGCGGGGGGAGAAGGAAGTGCACCAGGAAGAAGGCCCGGGAAGGAGAGGATGGGAGATGGGGTCGAGCGAGACCTCACCGGCCGGGAGCTGTTCTCCAGCCCGGCAAGTGCCAACCTCCCAGGCGAGCAGGTCGCGCGAGTGGAGGTGGCGAGACCACCCCTTAGGGGGTCACCCTTCAGCGAGCTGATCATCTCAGCTCCCGTTCCCGAGGGGTTCAGAGAGCCAGACATGGCTTACTATACGGGGAAGGATGACCCCGTCCAGCATCTGCAGTGGTTCGAGGATGCGGTCTCCATCAGGCCAATGACGGATGCCTTCAAGTGTCGCGTCTTTGCGATCACGCTAAAGGAGAAGGCAAGGGACTGGTTCCATCAACTCCCTCCGAGGTCGATTTATGGGTTCGAGGACTTGAGCCGAAGCTTTCAGCTCCGCTTCTCCACCTCCAAGAAGCGGAAGAGGAGTCCTGAGTCCATCTTCTTGATAAGGCAGGGGGCCGAGGAGTCGCTGGCCCGCTACGTAGACATGTTCCAAGAGGAGATCTTGGAGGTCCAGGAGATGTCAGGGTATGCTCTCCAGATGGCCTTCACCGTTGGGCTGAAGGAGGGCTTCTTCAAGATGAGCTTAACCCGGAAGGCCCCTCTTTCCTTCGAGTGGCTGATGGAAAGGGCGGCAGAGGAGATTGCCATGGAGGCAGCCAACCCGGCATTTGTCAAGAGGTTGGAAAAGTTGACGGAGGTGGAGTCAAAGGAGCAGGGTGGCTCAAGGCATCAGGAAGGAAGAAGGAGAGAGGAGCAGAGAGCTCATGGGTTCCAAGGACAGGAGGGTCCGGAACCAGGCTGGAGGCAGCAGGGAGGACCTGCCCAAGGTCCAGGAAGAGCTCTCATCCAAGGAGGGGGGAACTTCCACGGGGGCCAAGGGAGGTTCAACTTCCAGAGGCAGGCCCCAAGGCAACTCTTACCCCCGTCGCAGCAAGCCTTGGCGATAGGAGGGGGAAGAGGTAACAGGAGAGAGCGTCCAGCCCGCCGAAAAAGGGGAGGAGCGCTACCGTACTGTGACTTCCACCAGGTGGAGGGGCACGCCACAGCTACCTGCCCCGAGTTCTTGAAAGTGAGGGGGCGAGAGGCCCTGCCCAGCCGCAGCCGCCGGTGCGGGTAGAAGAGGTTCTACCCGGAGAAGGGGATGATGATATATGCGAGGACCGGGTCGACGTGGGAACCCGAGGCGGTATAGGAGTGATCCACAGTGGAGTGGGGGTTGAGGCCACCCGGAAGGCAAGCCTCCATGTCATGTACCGAAGGAGCGTCGCCTCAACCTCCCAGGCCCCGCCCCCAGAGGAAAAGATCACCTTCTCGGTGAAGGACCTACCGGATCATGAGGATCCGTTCTGTGATGCGCTGGTCATCCAGACAGCCATCGAAGGCTACACCGTCTCCCGGATCCTGGTTGACAACGGAAGCTCCGTCAACGTCATTTTCAAGAAGGCGTTTGACGAGATGAAGGTGGAGCCAAGGAGGGTGTTGGCCTCGGACGGACCCCTTTTCGGATTTTCAGGGGAGAGGAAGGAGGTCGAGGGTGGAGTGGGGCTCCAAGTAAAATTGGGAGGAGTCTCGAGGAACTGCCGGTTCGTCATTGTTGACGCTCCAAGCAGCTACAACGCCATCTTCGGAAGACCCCTCATCAGCGCCTTCCGTTGCGTGCCGTCTTCATTCCACCAATGCCTCAAGTTCAGCTCAAGAGGGATCCAGGTCAGAGTCAGGGGAGACTCCAGGATGGCAAGGCAGTGCTACGTCACGGCCATCAACACCATCTCTTGGTTGGTCGAGGCAGAGGAGATGGAGGAGATCATGGAGAGCCTGAGCAGGATGGAAGTGTTCGGCGAGGAGGAAGCAAATGACGACCACCGGGCCCAGACCCCCTGAGGAAGCCTCGCCCCGGCAGAGTCCTGTATGTATCTTATCTTGTAATGAGTCTAACCCCCTACCAACTGAGTCGGGGGGGATCATGTAACCCATCTATTTTCCCCGTTTGAGGATGTAGGATTTGGTAAGGTTTGATTGTGTAGCCCAAGCCCTTTGCTCCGATGACGATTCCGCCGCCAGGCTCCCACTAGCTGGCTGGGTAGGTTGATCTCTCGTGGTAGCCTTAGTCCTTTGCTCCGATGACGATTCCGCCGCCAGGCTCCCACTAGCTGGCTGGGTAGGTTGATCTCTCGTGGTAGCCTTAGCCCTTTGCTCTGATGACGATTCCGCCGCCAGGCTCCCACTAGCTGGCTGGCTAGGTTGATCTCTCGTGGTAGCCCAAGCCCTTTGCTCCGATGACGATTCCGCCGCCAGGCTCCCACTAGCTGGCTGGGTAGGTTGATCTCTCGTGGTAGCCCAAGCCCTTTGCTCCGATGACGATTCCGCCGCCAGGCTCCCACTAGCTGGCTGGGTAGGTTGATCTCTCGTGGTAGCCTTAGTCCTTTGCTCCGATGACGATTCCGCCGCCAGGCTCCCACTAGCTGGCTGGGTAGGTTGATCTCTTGTGGTAGCCTTAGCCCTTTGCTCCGATGACGATTCCGCCGCCAGGCTCCCACTAGCTGGCCGGGTAGGTTGATCTCTCGTGGTAGCCCAAGCCCTTTGCTCCGATGACGATTCCGCCGCCAGGCTCCCACTAGCTGGCTGGGTAAGTTGATCTCTCGTGGTAGCCCAAGCCCTTTGCTCCGATGACGATTCCGCCGCCAGGCTCCCACTAGCTGGCTGGGTAGGTTGATCTCTCGTGGTAGCCTTAGTCCTTTGCTTCGATGACGATTCCGCCGCCAGGCTCCCACTAGCTGGCTGGGTAGGTTGATCTCTCGTGTTAGCCCAAGCCCTTTGCTCCGATGACGATTCCGCCGCCAGGCTCCCACTAGCTGGCTGGGTAGGTTGATCTCTCGTGGTAGCCTTAGTCCTTTGCTCCGATGACGATTCTGCCGCCAGGCTCCCACTAGCTGGCTGGGTAGGTTGATCTCTCGTGGTAGCCTTAGTCCTTTGCTCCGATGACGATTCCGCCGCCAGACTCCCACTAGCTGGCTGGGTAGGTTGATCTCTCGTGGAGGCTAAGTCCTTTAGCTCCGAGATGGATTCCGCTGTCAGGCTCTCACTAGCTGGCAGGGCAGGCGTACCTCTCGTGGAAGCCCAAGTCCCTTCGCTCCGGGGTGGTCCCGCTGCCAGGCTTCCACTAGCTGGCAGGGCCGGTGGTACCTCTCGTAGAGCAAGTGTTTGCACCCCCGAGGCCGTCTCGTCACCCAGGCCTTCTTCCTGGTGCGCTTCCTTCTCCCCCCGCTGGGGTCATCTCACCTAGACCCCTGGGAGTCGACTCATCGAGGGGGGGAGCTAGCTCCTGGGGGGTCGGGGTGGAGCTGCCATCCTGAGGAGTAATGCTTCGCAGCATCTCCATGATTCCTTGGATGGAGGCCATGAACTCTTGCCTCACAACAAAAGGTTCTGGGCTGGGGAGCTCGCCAAGATCATCACTACCTCCTTGACCTCCTGTCATGACACTCTCCCGAGATCTTCTGTGCTGGTCACTCTCCACGCTCACCGCACCAAAAGTGTTGAAGCCAAAATTGACCTTTGTGGAGTTCGGGGTCCCTGAAAGGGGTGACCTCACACCTACTACACTCGAGAGAACATCACGGACCGGAGACTTAGGAGACTATGAACAGACCCTCGGCTCTAGCACGGAGGTCCCACCTCACACCCGGAAGGCTACCTGAGCTCTTCCCCTACCTTACCAAAGGGCTAGGCTGGGCGCCTTGGAGAGCTCTCTCTACTCTACCAAGAAGAAGCTAAGGGAGGAGGAAGCTAAAAAAAGGATCCCCTCCAAGGCACCCAAGGGGGTCTATTTATAGTTTTTCCAAGTCCTGTGGGTAGAATGACCAAAATACCCCTACGGCCAAAAGGCCTCGGGCCAATAGGAAACCGCCACGCCGGGGGGTAGAGAAGGAAAAACGCATCACCCAAAGCAAATAGGGGACCCACCCTGCGGGACGGGGCGAGACCCGGCCTGGGGGCCGGTCTCGCCCGGCTGCCCGCGGGGCTGGGCGAGACCCGGCCTGGGGGGCGGTCTCGCCCGGCCTACCCGCCGGGCCGGGCGAGACCCGGCCTGGGGGCCGGTCTCGCCTGGCTGCCCGCGGGGCTGGGCGAGACCCGGCCTACCCGCCGGGCTTGGCGAGACCAGGCCTAGGGGCCGGTCTCGCCTAGCTGCCCGCGGGGCGGGGCGAGACCCGGCCCGAGGGCCGGTCTCGCCCGGCCTACCCGCCGGGCTCGGGGCCGGTCTCGCCGGCCTGAGGGGAAAAGGGGGAGGGGGAGGGACTGCTGATCCCGCCTCCACACCCAAATGGCCCGGGCGGGTGCCTACCAACCTGCCGCTTTCACACTCCAACTAAGGGGCCGCTGGGGAAGGCCGATTTTTCCTCCCCCTACTAGTAGATTTCCAAGCTATAGCCAAAATTGGCCACCGAGAGTTCAAAATACTCAAAAAGCTTAAAAACTAAGCACGCCTCATTCAGGATCCACTCTTCGCAAATACAGGGTTGTACAGTGATGGTGCTCCCGCCGCTCGCAAACCTCTAAGTGTTGTACACTGCTCGTTACTCATTTTTGTGTTGTGCAAATTAATTTGTGAAGGACATGAATAACACATTTTTATATTATAGACAGAAAACTTTGTTTATATGAGAACACGTTTTTTAAAACAACACAAAAAAATCAAAAAATACATACATAAAAATTAAAATTTTTTTAATAAAGAGAAAAAATTGAAAAATAAATGTTTAACCCAAAAATATTTTATCTTTTAGAAGTATAGATGTTATAAATTACATCAATATCAATGCTAAAATGAAAACCATGCATAGATATATTCTGGACATCTGGCTCATAACAACCACCTCCACAGTTATTACTATGGGCTTCTTTGATGGCGTAGCCACTACAGGAAAGCCAGACTAGAGTTCTGGACGAATTTGATGGGAACGATGAATTTGAATGACATAACAACCTCAGAAATCAGCACTATAAATGCGTGACAACACATCAACAAATTGAATTGTCAATTTCGAACACCTCATTAATTAGTTTGGATGCGGGCGCAATATCCAAGAGAGAATCGCGCATGAGGCATAGCTTATGCGAACATGCTCATGGTCCCCCACTAACGGCAGAAGAAAGGTCATTTCCATGCCAACACATATTTTATTGCCTCTCTTTTGAGCCTACGTCCTGAGGATATGGTGCGTAGCGTGTTAAGCTGAAAGGTCTGGTGTGTATAGCTTTGGTGACTTCATGTGTCGATCTTGTGAGATAATGTTGGTTATCGTATTAACGGGCTGAAGTTAAAACGTACCCGCATTGTGCTAGTTGTTCGCGGTGATTGAGCCAAACAAAGCTAGACAACTTTTTAAAATTTAGGTCGGAAGTTTTCGCCGTAGTGACATGTGGAGAAACAAACAGTGTCAATTAATGCTCCATTTGGCATGGTGATGGTGGTCGTAAACGCATGAGTTAAACCGTCATTGGTTTAGGATCACCTAACAAACATTATCCGTTTTAACATAAAAGTGGATAGAGTTACTTAGGTGGACGTTAACGAATGATAATTTAACCCTCATGTTCATAACCGCCACCATCTTGCTAAATGAAGCCTAAAAGTAAAAAAAAAAAATTCAAAGGAATGCGATTAACCATCTCAAACCCAGGTTGAACTCCGACTGAAGTATTTTTGTCGAAACAACACATCATACTATTGAACATCTATCCGTCCGATTTGCAGAAATACAGTTATATTTCGAATTCAAAAATACAATTATATTTTCACCCAAAATTCTACAAATCCGGCAAATAAAATTAGGATTTAGCATTACACACGTACCAAATTATTTCTCGGTTGTGTCGGGTGAACTGCATCACCTCTGGGAAATTTAACCGCGTCCGATCACTTGGCGCTAATTCGCGTTTGCTTCTCCCCTCCTTGTGTAGTCATGAGATGGCCTCTAACCCTAAGCCTTCCTTCGTCCCGGAGATCGGACCTGACGGCATTGCCAAGGAGTCCCCCGCCATCGCCTACGCCGAGAAGGTCTCTCTCTCTCTCTCTTTCTCGCTCGCTCCTCCTTCTCTCGCTCTCTGGTCGCTCACACATTTTCAACCTCATTAGATAATCGAGGAGGAGCAGCTGCAGTTGAAGAGGTACGCTGGTGTGCATCCCTTCTCTCTTTCCTCCTGCCAGTTTGCGAGATCTCTAGTCTCATGATTGATTCCCACTGTTTGGTTATTTTATTTAACCCGACACTGGACCGAAGACCGCGATCGCTTACTGCGGATCTCAAATGTGAAATCTCTCGGTCGAATCGAAATTTCGTGATCAGCGGAATTTAAATTTAGAATGTTGAACAGAAGTTTGTTGTTCTTTTGATTTTCTTCTTTTACTACTGTAGTTGGGGGTGCTGTAATCAAGTGCCGAACATTCAACTGTCTTTTGCATGGCGGCTATGGAACTCGTATTTATAATTGTTGGATTGTATAGGCATCCGACAATTAGTCGTTTTGGGTACCATTAATTGGGATTTTTGCAACTTCAAAGTGGGATTTTATGTGAAAGGTAAGAAAACCTCTTTTAGGGGAAGCATGACAGCATCCGGAGAGCTTGTTATTAGAAGAAAAATGTAAAAGTTCATCCAATACATTGAATAATTACTCATGTTAGGAGTCTGTAAAGTGAATCACACTCTAGATAGTTATGTTTTCTTGTGTTTGATCAGACCCAACGAAGTAGGCACAGGTAAGATAAATATTGAGGTCAAGATGCAGGAATACTTGATTTAATATGAAGATCTATTTGGCATTCCTACAGTTCTACTGCTTCTTAGAAAATGAGATGATCCCATTGCGCTCAAAGAAACGCCCAATCAATTAATGCCATACCATACAGGCCAAGGTTGTCAGGATCGAGATCCTAGGTGAGATCGTTTTGAGGTTGAATCGGATCGGATAGTAGGATCGGATCGAGAATCGGAAGATCCTACAACATTCATAAATTAAGACTAAAAAATAAAATTGAATTTTATATCATTAAATTACATGCTCAATTAACAAAAAAAATTAATAAATTGAGTAGTTTGTGAAAAACTATATTAAATTTTTTTGAATAAATAAATTAAAAAGATAATATCATACTAAGTTCAATTTCAGTTTCAGGTAAGACACCCAATGTTTACTAACAATAAAAACAAATCTAGAATGAAAGCGGCCGAAGTAGCCGCTCTTGGCCTCCGTTTGCAGTCGGCAATCGACACTTGGGATATGGTAAAACAACATGATATGATTCTGTGATGGGTATGAGGGCGGGATTGAGATAAAATTAAACAATGGTTATGGGCGTTGGTCCTGTTGAATGGGGTCGGGATAGGATTGTACATGTTTCTAGTTACCTTTGGCCAGACCGGTAAAATCGGGTCAGGATCACGATCTTAAAGATTCTAAGATCTGGATCGCGATCCTAGTCATAGATGTGTCGATTTAGATCCTAGGTAAGATCCGGATCGATTTACAAAATCTGGATGGTAGGATCGTAAGATCCTACGATCCAGATCGCGATCCTGATAACCATGATACATACTTAATTTGACTTAGTTTCTTTGAGCACTCGCTAATCCTCGATCCGGATCGCGATCCTTGATGGAGCACACATGTGTAGGAGAGTAGGGCTGACGACACCAGAAACATAGTCCTTGCTGCGACATTCATTATAAGTACTTTTGGAGATTAGCTGGGGAACCACCGGTCGGCTGGGTCGGTCTCCCCCAGGAGGCGGCCGTTGCGAACAGGAAGCGGCGCGACCTTTCTTCCATGTGGGGGAGAATGTGTTCATCAAATTGCACCCGTACCGCCAACTGTCTGTGACCCGAAGGCCCTGCTCGAAGCTAGCCCCACGGTTCTTTGGCTCATTTAAGTCGCTACGCTTCCCTGCCGAGAGCCGCATACACCCAATTTTCCACATTTCTCAGCTGCGCCGTGTGGTAGGAGACCACGCTACCACGAATCACATTCTGGTTGACGTCGATCGCGCCGGCAAGGCACCGTACTACCCGGCCAAGATATTTGACCGCTGCTGCCCTCTGCCCGGGGACTCCACTTCATAGGAAATTTTGGTCTCCTGGGCAAATAACCCTGACTTTGATGCTACATAGCTCCCTCGGGATGACTTCCGCCGCCAGTTCGCTGACTATTGCAGTACTTCCTTGAGGACAAGACACTTTTTCCAGACTGTGGTATTGTTACGGACTTGCACGATGACAAGACGCCGTGGCGGGTCTACACGCGGAGGAAGACGACGGCTTCGTCCGCGGGAGGAGAGACCGAAGACGAGATGCTAGCCTGACGTCTTTATTTATTTCCTATTCGTTCATTTCTTATTTTGTTGTACGCATTTATTTATTTATTTCTCTTATGTTGTTATTTCTTATTATTTCACATCCCGCACCTATAAGCAATCCTGCACAAAAGACTGCCGGGCCGGGCCGGGACCGGTCTTTTAAAAGACCGGTCTTTTGGCCAACCGGTCCCGCTCAAACCAGTCCCGGTCCGGGACCGGTTTTCCTCCTCTGGAGGAGGACCGGCGGGGACCGGAGGACCGGTCCTAACCGGTCCTGGACCGGTCTTTTTTACAAGTCTTTTGTCCGGTCTTTACTAAAATGACTAAAAAAGATCGGTCTCTTACTAAAATTACTCAAATGACCGGTCTTTTACCAGTCTTTTGATCAGTCCCAGTCCGGGACCGGTCTTTTACCAGTCCCGGTCCGGGACCGGTCCCAGTTCGGGACCAGTCTTTGATGAAAAAAGGGGACTGCTTGGGACCCCTGGGACCGGTCCGGGACCGGTCCCTAGCCAGTCCTAACCGGTCCGGTCCCAACCGGACCGGTTTTTTTGTGCACCACTGCTATAAGGGGTGGAGTTGCACTTCTTTCTGGATTATGCTTGGATGAATGCAAATTAGGTCTGCTACCTAAGATTTTTCTCTCAACCCTAATCCCTTTCTTCTCCCTCACCCCCGCCGGCCCTCCTATTGCCAGATTACCAATGATACCATTCTAATCATCCAGATAGAACTTTGAACATATAAACTTCATGACAATGGTAAGAGAATTCCACATAGTTGAAATCTTATGACAAACAACTGATGATTCAATCAATACAACTTTGAAGGCTTCTATTGATTCAAACTGTAATAGTTCTCTACCCTATTACAACAATAACTATTGTTATTATATCTTCCATTTCTAATTGTTTGGTCTTTAATTTGGCTTGCAGTTGAGATTGCCCCTATTGGATTATATCATGAAAGATAGAAAAAGAAACCCTTACTGTATTAATATCATGAAAGATAGAAAGAGAAACCGCTATTGGATTATATCATGAAATATATGAGATCATAAATGATTAAGAAAAATAGGAGAAACCCAACCACATAGATTACGACTGCATTCCATCGGGGATCAACATAAGTGTTGAACACATTTACCACATCATCAGGAATTCAGATCCCAAATCACCAAGAATTCAGATCTCAAATCACAGCTAAAAGAAATAGGAGAATCAAACCTGCAGTTTCCTTAGTATCACCAAGTGCAGATCCTATGTCTGATGAGAACCCAACCACAAGCACCTGCATCAATAATATTGTATTTAAGAAACTCTCCATTAACTTGTTGGACAATAATATTCAGCTAGATACCCCACCAATAAATGGATTTCAAGATTAAAAGGAAACAAAAGTAGCAAACAAAATTACAAGAGTATCAAAAACCAACACCCGTCAATCTTATAATCTCTGGGCTTACCGGAGATGCGCCGGCTAGATGAGTTGAAGAGGAATGGAGACGGGACTCCAGAAAGAAGAGCGGCGCTGGCTAAAGGAGTGGTGGTGACTCCGGCAAGAAGAACGAAGGACAGAGGAGGAACCGGGATTGGGAGGAATGGAGCGGCAGACAAAGCTCGATTCTTAGCCCTAAAATGGGCTGCGTGAAAATGAACTCTAAGAAAGAAAAATGAACCGGTTTTTTAGGTTCAGACCGGTCCCTGTGTTGAGGAACGCCTGAACTGTGCCTGGAAGGATCGCGGGGCGCGCGCCTCGGCATGCCCGAGGCACAGTGCGCGCCTTTGCCCTGCCAGGGCGCGTGTGCTCGCGCCCCATGCGCCTAGCGCCTCAGGCACGTCTAGGCGCGCGCCTTGACAACATAGGTTGTACTCATTTATTTATTTCTCTTTATGTTGTTATTTTTTATTATGTCACATCCCGCGCCTATAAGAGGTGGAGTTGTACTTTTTGAATTATACTTGGATGAATGCAAATTAGGGCTGCTCCCTAGGATTTCCCTCTCAACCCTAATCCCCTTCTTCTCCCTCATCCTCGCCGGCCCTCCCCAATCCATTCCCCATCTCCTGCAGCTGGCAACCCATTCCCCTCCCACCTCCACTAACCGACAACCCAAACCACCACCCCCCCCCCCCCCCAAACCATCGGTCGGACACACTCCACTTTGTTCCCTATATTATGCTTGCATGTTGAATAGAGCTAGCTCGTAAGCTCGATGAGCTGGCTCGGAAAAAGCTCGACTCGAGCTCGTCCATGGGACTCGAGCTTGAGTCTATGGGGCCCGAGCTCACATATTTTTGTTCATCAGCTCGCGATCCGTCTCGTGAGCTTTTTATTTGTTCCTTTAAAATAAGACTCATGAGCTGAAAAGCTCGTGAGCATCTCGTGCTCAAAAGATTATGCCCGATCTCAATAAGTAGGTCTTGAGCTCGAGTCGAGCAATATAAATTCTTCGAGCTTGAGCTCAAAATGGTTAGCTCGAGGTGAATTTTTTGCCAAGCTCAACTCATTTGCACGCCTACCCCATATTCCTCCAAAACAACCACCATCTCATCTCCTCTCCAATCCCATCAATTTTCGGTTTCTGGCGATCACCGGAAAACCTTCCCTGGCCACCTCCAGTAAGCCTCAATCACCAACCTACAAGTCTTATTCGTTTTTTTAGTTTTCAGGCGTTCGGCCGAAAACACCTCCGACCACCACCACCTCCGACCACCACCACCTCCGCCGACCACCTCCAGCCACCTCTAACCAGACACCACCTCCGACCAGACACCACCTCCACCACCCCATAACCACCTTAACTACCTCCCCACTACCCCACTAACTCCACCTCTCCTCAAATATAGAATCTCCTCCTAAATTTTCTCCACTATCTCCACCTCCTATCTCCTCCACCGCAGGCCACCCCCCTCGACCTTAGTAGCCCACGTGAAGCCACATTCTGACACCCCCACTCCAAAATGAGCCCCCACCCCTCCAACCAGCAGCCCACCCCACTCTCCTCACATGTGGAATCACTTCTCCCCTCCCCTCTCCAAACTGAGCCCCGCTATCCCTTCAAGCCACCCTCCCCTCTTCCTCTCAGTGGAACCACCCCCAACAGGCTCCCTCCCTGAAAGTTGCCACCGGCAGCCCCATTACATCCCTTCCATCCCACAAACAACCCCCTAAAAATCTGTCCAAGAGCCTTAGTTCAGTCCTAGCTGCTGGAATCTACATTCTGCCACAACCCTCCTATGTCTTGCCAGGCATCATTCAACCGCAGCCCACCTCTACCAGCTCCCTGAGAAGCCCATTCCAGCTCTACCAGCGCTGTCCAGCAACCAGAGTTACATCCAGAGGCGAAATTCCAACCCCGGGCCTCACTTCCGGCTTCCGAAAGTCCTCCGAATACCCATCTAGCCCTCCCCCATTTCAGATTTGTGTGAGTTTTGTAGCTTGAAATCAATTTTGTTTGTTTAATTGTGTTAATTCTCTCACTTAGGGGATATCAGTTTGTAATTGTTGTTTCCAAGTTTACTTTTTCTATGTTCACATTTACTTAGCTATTTCATTTCAAATACTCTTGCATGTGTACTATGTACGGTGTTTCCTTGTTTGTATGCTTGACCTTCTGCGACACATCTAGTATTTTGATTTATAAAGAAAATTATTGCAAGTAAAACAAATTCTCGGAAGTATGTCTACATATAAAAATATCCTTAGCCTCTCTGGGACTATACCATGTGCCATAAAGTATCCTATTTTTTGTATGATTGCATTGAATTTGGATATGCTTCACTTGAGAATTTCCATACTAAATATTGTATAATGAAATTTCTCTTTTTGGTGGTTTAGGACAACTTTGTGCAAATAGTATTGATGTCTTATTTTCCCTCTTACTATTCCCTACCTCTTTTGGCCATACACTCTCAAATTATTTTCTTCCCTAGTAACGAATAAATTTTATTGCTTTAGATATATCCAAGAGAATTATTCTAAAATACGAGATGTTGAAAAAGAGCTGGAGAATCTTACATTTGAGTTGAAACTAACAGCTGGACCTAAAAGGGCAGGTAGTCCAATTCTATTCAAATTCAACCCTGTTGCATTCTAAAATACAAAAACTTGTTCTGATTTTGATCTGTTAGCTCTCTTAATTTTCTAAGCTCTTGAACATTTGCGAAAGAAAATAGAAGTAGTAAATGAAAAGATTTGTGCTGCCAAGTTGAAGGAGGAACAAACTAAAAAGGTATGCATACTTTTCACTGAGTTCAAATCCCTTGAATTCTTTTTCTTTATTTTCTTCCAAAAGAATTTGGGAAGTGCATATTTCACATCGTTGTTTGGTTTAATTGTAACTTTGCGGTGTCCTTCATAGGCAATTTAATGACCAAATTTCAATAGGAAAATCGTTTTCATTTGGTGAATTATGTTTTTGGTTGATTTTTAACTACTACTCTATCAGAGAGTTGAATGTTATTTTGACTTTATCAACTGCAAGATTTATTTAGTTTATGTTGAACCAAGAAACGGCTCAAAGTGATTTGGAGTGGTTGTTTAAAATATTACTGACTCAGGTTAGTACAATTATGAAGTTTGAATATGCGCCATCTTAGGTCAAATCTCTATAGAATTTTGGGTAACCAAAACTAAACTCTGATTTCTCCATGTAAGCTAGTATCACTGGAGTAGAAAAGTGATGCAGGGCGAATCTATAGCCAGCGAGTAAACGACAACCTAACCCTACATGGCATGCAAAGCCCGACGGATTAATCACAAATTAGATAATGCAGATTAACATCCCACGCAAATAAATTCATAGTAAGGCAAGATAATTAATTAGGGCGAAACAAGTTTTGGCTTTCCTCCGCGTGGAAGGTCAAAGAAAAAGCACGTGACGAATAAACCCTGCAAGTCACAATAATAATCTAAAAGCAAACAACTACCAGACAAGAGATCCGAACAAGTATAAGATCCAATCCAATATAAATATGCTGAAAATAATAAACCAATACAATGAGATCTCACCAACTAGTGGGTTGACCAAGACATTGAAGAATCCGGAGCCGGAGATGTGCGTACGATGACCTGAGGTGGAACCAGTGGCGTGGAGATTGCGTCAGTGGCATTCCTCGACGGTGGATGGTGGAATCGGTCCGAAAATGGATAGATCCGGCCACGTATGGGTAGATCCGGGTATGGGATGAATGGATCTGATGTTTGGTGGCTGATTTGAGCTAAAGAATGAAGTACGGGTAGAGGGGACGACGGATCAGGGGATGAAATTCCAGATCGGGGTTGATCCGTGAGGAGGAGGGCTTTGGGTGGTGGTTCCACGTGAAGAGGGGGCTGCGACAAGGAGTGGTTGTGGTTTAAAATGGGGCGGGCTGCAGAAATGGAAAGGGGAGGCCAACGGTGGTTAGGGGGGACCGGGATCCTCTCCAGTTCAGTTGAACTGGATAGTATCCAGTTAAAGGCCTGGATTTAATCTCCTCAATCCAACGCTCATAAATAACTGACAGAGGATCCCGGTTTTCTGCTTCCAATTATACCCTCACGCATATTTTTCTACTCCGGACAATTACCTTCCCGCCATCTCCCTCCCCACTGTTTTTCTTCCCGCCATTTCCCTCCCCGCCGGACATCTTCTCCTCGCGGACATCTTCTCCCCGCAGCTCGACAGCAGGAACCGTCGGTGTTCTTCGGCGACGGCTCGTTCCCGGCGCTAGTGCACAGCGCGAAGAACACGACGGTGATGAGGGCGACGGTTTCGAGCTCCGAGCAAACTGTAGATCCGTCGGCCGCAGCCGGTTTCAAGAAGAGCAGCGTTCCCTTGGAGATTGAGCTGGAGACGAAGGCGGCGTAGCGACAAACTGGAGGCGATCGATTTGAGCTGCTTGTTCGATTGAGAGAGAGGCGGTCCTCGACTCCTCCTCCTCGCCCTTCTTCGCTCTATTTTCTGTTGAGGTAGATTCATTCCTCTCTACTTGATCCATTCCTCTCTTGCCCTATTTTCTGTTGAGTTCTGATTTTTAAAGCATGATTGATATTCCAAAACTGAAGTACTATGTGTGACTTTTGTTAAATAACCTGTGCCATCTTCATATTCGAATGGGCCTAACTTTCTTCAGAGGGAATTTAAGAAAAAAGCTCAATCTTTATAGAGGCCATCCAGAATTAGGTCCTGCTATGAATTTGACTTGTCCAAATGGTAGCTGGTAACAAATGTTCTTGTGGTATAATGCCCGTTATAGGAAAAATCACAAATTCCCAAAGCTGGTAACAAATGTTCTTGTGGTATAATGTTCTTGTGGTATAATGCCTGTTATTGGTATACTGTCTACCATTTGTTTTATTCAAATAATTTTTCTTACGCAAAGTTATTGTTTTAATGTAGGTTTTGTCATGGAAGACACTTTGTCGTTAGTGGTTATTCCTAAGGTATTGGAGGATTTCATACCGTATAAAGGAAAAGAATTTTCATCAGATTCTGAAGCTTATACTTTTTACAACGAATATGCCAGAAGAGGTTATTTTGGTATTCGAAAGGAGTATGCTAATAAATGCAAGAAGACAAATAAATTAACTTCAAGAAGGCTTGTTTGTGATCGAGAAGGATTTCGGGGGAAAGATAATCGTGATCATCAAACAAATAGAGCTCGATCTGAGACAAGATGTGGATGTAATGCACGCGTGACCTTTGTACTCAATCGAGAAACTGGAATGTATGTAGTTTCTGACTTTGTGGAAGAGCATAATCATCATCTACATAATGCAGCAACAGTACATATGATTCCGTCACAAAGAAAGATGTCAGCGGCTCAAGAAATTGAAGCAGATATAGCACATGAATCAGGTATAAGAATAAAAGATGCATATCACTTTTTTAGTAAGCAAGTCGGTGGAAGTGAAGGACTTGGCTTTACTCGAAGAGATCAAAAGAACTACCTACGCACCAAAAGACAACAGCTCGAGGAATTAAAAAAAAACAAAGTACTCGTTGCAAGAAACGGCGGCCCAAAACATGGATAGAAAGAATGAAAAAACCAAGAAGTGAAAAAATTGTGAAGGTATTAATTTACTCATTTTAGTCATATTAAGAGGGGAACTAATTATTCTATGTTAACAGGTCAATCAAATTTATTCAGAGCAACAAATTTTACCTGAACTTCCACCCCACGATCATGTTAGTTTCACGGACTTGTTGATGATGGTATGTAAACTTTTAATTTTCCTTCTAAGAGCCTTATTTGTTTGTATGTAACAAAATTTTAAATTACTTATTTGTTGTTATATTTTTGCCTTATTTTTGTGTTTTTAAGGATATCCAAACAAGATAGACGATTGGTCCAGAGCTAGACGAGGGAAGTTGTATGACTTGGATTTGGTGTCTACAGGATCAGATAGGTTGCGTCAAGCTTTAAAGATTGTTATTTTTATTGATGATTTTATCGGGATTTCACATCAAGCTACAACCTGTTGATTTAGTTTTTGTTCTATATAAATGTGTAAAAAAACTCCTATCTTTATTGATGTGCATGTATAGCTCATTATTGATGTGCATGAGTATGTGCATGTATAGCACATTAAGACAACAATTCAAATCGAGGTAGAACAAAATCATATATCGTCTCCAAAATGCGTCCTTTTTTTCAATCTACAAGCAGTCAAATGAGACTCAAAGTAATTTTATGGTCACAAGTATGCGAGACCCTGAGAAAACAATGCTACTGCTCATGCACATCAATGAATTTTCTTCTGCGGTTCAGTTGAAAATTGGAAGTGGGAAATGCTTGGTTCTGAACTTGGTTGCTTCCACAAATGCTTGAACTACCTGTCACCATTGATGAAGACTCTCCCCCTTCTGAATGAATTTTCTTCTGCGGTTCAGTTGACATATCAAGCTTTTGTGGCCTTGAGAACTGAGAGAATTTAACAATGCTACTATTCTCAGGGTGACCATATTGTTGTGCAGATTCATGAACACATGGTTTTGGAGGGGAGAATCTATTCTGATAGTGAGGAAGATTTAAAGATTTGTTGGGTTTATCAGTACCAATCACATGTCCATTTGGAAATTCGCATAAGAAAACACAACCAAACCCTTTCTCTAAGTATTCGTATGGGAAAAAATAGGCAATCTCATCCTCCACAGCTAGAGTCGCTGAATTTGGTACAATCTTTTGATCTTCTTCGGCTTCATTCATGATGGCTTGGTGTTTTTTTAGAGTTGTGCTATTCATCAGTACGTTCCTGTTCTTCCATTGGAGCAAAGAAAACTGTATCAAAAATAAAATTAAAAAAGGAGACATCATGAATTTAACATGAAATGAAGCAACTATCACTGAATCAACAGCAGATTCAGCTTAACAACCCCAGTTAAGAATCTAAAATCCCAACTAAATGATAAAAAAATTCTTACGCCAACTGCATCGTGAGAACTAAAAAAACTGGTGAATATGCCAACAATAGCACGAATCCAGAAAATCATCTAAGGAAGCAAGACGGAGAAGACAACGGGGAAGAAGCAGAGAAATAACAGATCGGGAACAATCACACATGCAGCTTCTCCAATACTCACCTTGCCCTCGCTGTCTTCCTCTTCAACCTATGGAACAGATGGAACTTCCCCAAGAAAATCCTTCCCTGTCCCTCTTCAGGT
Source organism: Platanthera guangdongensis (assembly GCA_039583875.1). NCBI lineage: Eukaryota > Viridiplantae > Streptophyta > Magnoliopsida > Asparagales > Orchidaceae > Platanthera > Platanthera guangdongensis. Next base: position 227,660,058 of record CM077163.1, read on the forward strand.
ATCTCAGGACCGGACCGGGAGGAGACCCAAAACGTCGCCCTCATCACCGTCGTGTTCTTCGCGCTGTGCACTAGCGCCGGGAACGAGCCGTCGCCGAAGAACACCGACGGTTCCTGCTGTCGAGCTGCGAGGAGAAGATGTTCGGCGGGGAGTAGGCGTGAGGGTATAATTGGAAGCAGAAAACCGGGATCCTCTGTCAGTTATTTATGAGCGTTGGATTGAGGAGATTAAATCCAGGCCTTTAACTGGATACTATCCAGTTCAACTGAACTGGAGAGGATCCCGGTCCGGTTAGGGGGGAGGGGAGTGATCGACTTGGGTATTGTTGCTATGGGAGAGGCGGACATCAGAGGGTTTGGGAGGGGGTGGCCCAGCGGCTTGCTGCAAGGGGGTTGTTGAGGCCCGCAGTATACAGGTATAAAATGAATAGTAAATTTCATTACTCCACAGTAGATATAAAGAGAGAGAGATTTCTTCTGGGCAGAAGGATTAGTGGCTGGGAGGCAGCGGCAAGGGGTTTTGGAGGGGGAGAAAATGAGCTAGGGTTAGGGGAAGACTTGGGGAGGAAGATACCAACCTAGGAGTCGTCACGTAAGGTTCCACGGAGTCGGCACCGTGGTGGCATCGCGGGAATCCGGGAGAAGCTTTATCCAAATTCTGCAATAGCCTCCATCAGCCCACTACCTGTCTATTTATAATAAAATAAAGGCTAGGGCATCCCACCTTCAACGACTATGATTGGCCTGAGGTAGGGTCACCCAAATACATCAACATACAATGCAAACTAATGAAGAAATATGTCAAATCGATTCACAACACAAATCTGGACACATCTGCAGAGTTCGATCGTCGATCCGGGCACGCCATATATGGAAAGTCGCCAATTGGCCCCGAACGGGCCCAAAATTCGTCATCCACTGCAAGTTCTCGTCTATGCTTCACATCAAAAAAAAACCTCAAAGTCCTAAGTTACCAAGTGTTTTTTTATCTTAGTAGATTTGGATTTGTACATTCTCTCGCATGCTTGAACTATTATTTATGCTGAAATAATCTAGATAGAGCTCACAACCGTTTTGAGAGGATATAGCATCCTGAACATTCTTCAATTGTTTCATTCATAGTTATGATACATTGGTTTGATGAGAATAAATCTGTGTATGAAGCCTTATCTGTGAGAAGGTTACTTTGGCTGAGATTATTTGGGTTTAATTTGGTTTCTACTAATGATAAAAAATGCCAAATGGTCCTTGGACTATTTAAGATATTTTGATTTTTTTTAGATAAAAGTTTTTTCTTCAAATATGATCGTTAGAAGTCAATATGCGACCTTAATGAGCCTTCCATTATTCCAATGTCAAAAATAACAAAAAGTGACTGTTTTATAAATCAATATATCCTAAATAGTGAGAATTTTTCTTTCTTTTCTTACTGTAGAACACTCAAGCCTTTATCCCACTATAGTGGGGTCGGCTATATGGATCCTTTGTCGCCATTGTGCCCTATCTTTTGTCATAATCTCACTAATGCCTAAGTACATCATGTCTTTCCTTACAGTTTCATTCCAAGTCTTTATTGGTCTACCACTCCCTTGTTTAACATGCCTAGTGACTAGACTCTCACAACACCTAATAGATGCCTCTAATGGTCTCCTTTGTAAGTTTCCAAACCATCTTAGACGAGCTTCTCACATCTTCTCTGCAATTGGTGCTACCCCTGTCTTATCCCTGATACTTTCATTCCTAATTTTATCAAATCTCGTGTCCACACATCCACCTAAGCATTCTCATCTCCGCAACTCCCATTTTTTGCTCATGTACACAATTCACTACCCAACACTCAGAACCATAGAGCATCGCGGGTCTAATTGCAGTATGGTAAAACTTGCCCTTAAGTTTTAGTCGTATTTTACGATCACATTAGATCCCTGACGCGCCTCTCCACTTTAACCAATCCGCTTGGATTCTGTGTCACATCTTTATCAATACCTCCGTCTTTTTGAACCATCGATCCAAGATATTTAAAACATTCACTACGGGAAATATCTTGATCACCCAACTTAATAACGAAGTCATCTTTTGTTCTTGTACTGCTAAATTTATGCTTCATATACTCCGTCTTTGCCCTGCTTAAACTAAAACCCTTCTTTTCTAAAGTATCTCGCCAAGATTCAATTTTTGCGTTTACACTCTCGCACGTTTCATCAACCAAAACGATATCATCCGCAAACAATAAACACCAAGGTATTGCATGTTGGATATGTCTGGTGAGATCATTTAAGATAAGGGTAAAGAGATAAGGGCTTAAAGCTGAACCTTGATGTAAGTCAACAGTGATAGGGAATTCCCGTGTCATGTCCTCACCCTTGTCACTGAATTTGTATACATATCTTTGATTGTGTCAATATATGATATATTTACACCTTTCTTTTCTAAGACTCTCCATAAGATCTCTCTTGGAACTCTATCATAAGCCTTCTCAAGATCAAACAACATATGCAAATCTTGTTTTCTTTCTTTTCTTATAATAATAATTTAAATTTATAATAGAGATTCTTGATAATCATATTTTTTGTATTATGTAAACAATTGGGTGCACATTTGTTTTGTGGAAACTGTAACAAGTAATTGATCAGAGTTGTTGAAGCATTGTAAACTAAATCTAGGGTTTTGAAAAATTGTTGATTTTTTTAATTTTTAAAAGGGGCAGAGTGGCCAAAGTCGAAGCTTTCGCGTTTGAAACACTCTTGACGACGAGTTTCACTAAATCGTTAATCGTTATTCAAAAGTAATTCCTCGAGCAGCTACGGAATTGAATCCAAGAAAAATCCGTGCAACCACGGGAACAAACCACACAATAATTTATGGAATAAACATCATTTAGGGCAGCAAGAACGTTCGAGGCAAGCTTATAATTAATTATTTAGACGCGTAAAATTAAGCTAATGTTAAAGAGCATTGGTGCGATGAAGTTATCCAATAGGAAGTATCCGGCCCAGTCCAAGCGCAGTTGGCACAATTGGAGAACCAGCAGCCGTTTGGCGGCTGGCAGGGGAAAAGCAATTGACTGACAAAAGATTTGGCTCGGCGTTGATGTCCGTCGGGCAGATCGTCGGAGTTAAGAGCGAAGTTGACGACAACCTAGTAGACAGAAGAGGACGTCAGAGGGCTCAGGTGGACAGGATCTAACCAGCGGTAGCCAATCGACGGTGTTGAACTACCCGACCACCAGATCGTTGGAGTAGGGCGAGCCGAGATCGACAACGATCAGGCGGAGGAGTCACCGCATTGGCGTGAACCTGGCGACGGACACCAGGCAACGATAGAACTCCATATGGGGGAGATGGACTCGCCAGAGGAGATGAGGCGTTGGCGTTGGAGCTTGCCCTGGATCGACGAGGCTGACTGTGATGGCGCCGCTTCTACGGTAGGTGGAGGTACCCGACAATACAAAGGAGGGAAATCAGGTTTCCTCCTTTGTTCTATTCCGGTGCTTTCTTCTTTGGTTTGGCTCATTAAATAGTTTGGGCTATTGAATTTTCTTACTAAATAAGCCCTTTCCAAATTTTATATCCCATAATTTCTTCTCAAATAATAATCTTCAGCATATTGCAAAGACTGGCAATATTTGATGAGTATTTTATCATAATGACCAATATTTGGTATTTTAACTTTTGAATTTGTCTGTATTTAATTTTATGCGTTATTAATTAACTTAAGCTTGCCTTTACCGTCCTCACTATCAAAATTATCAGACCTATTTATTCAGGGTCTCATCGGGCGGTCAAACCGATGAGCCGAATAATTTCAAATAAAAGCATGTGCGCGAAAGAATTATAGAACAATAAATAAGTGCATAAAAATAAAAGTTCCACGACGGATGATGACGCCATGCATATTTGAATTTGACGGAGGATGCATCAATTCCCCCAGAGTTGAGAGAGCTCAACCCCGACAAAAATTTGCAAAGACTGGCAACAGAGAGAACTAACATCGTCGCTGATGACAGATCAGGTGTATATCCTGGGCCTTGATGAGTGGCTCAACTGGTGGCCTAATACGCTTCTGAACATGAACTAGATTAAACCTCCTACAATAGGCAATCACCTGACCTCCCTTTAAAAAATACAACTCATGTCGATAACGATCGACCGTGAGTTTGTAATGTTCAAATGTTGCTCGCAAAATAGTAGCAGTAATTTTATGCATTTCTTTTAAATAATTAATATAAGCTTGTGGATCGAAGGAAATACAATCATGAAATGAAAGATGAGGCGATCAGATGGGTAGAGTAACGCATGGATCATCTCGAAAGGAGATATAATAAGACAACGAGCTTTAGAATTATTAAATGTGAATTTTGCTTGTGGATGTACTAGATCTCATTGCGTCGGATTCTCCTCAATTAGGCGCCCAAGAAAGTTTCCCAAACTCCGATTATCAACCTGGGTCAGTCCATCGATCAGAGAGTGATAAACGCTACTAAATGAGTTTGATTTCCTTTTGACCCCTTAAATTGTTCAAAAAATATGATTTAATATAATGACGCAACTCCTCAAATCTGTCTATCTCTAATGATAGTGAGGTGAAATAAAAACGTCGTCTCTAAATATGAAATCGATAGAGTGAGATGTGCGGAGTGAGTGGTCTTCAGATATAGTATCAAAAAACTAAGGAATATCCGGTCTTCTGATACCAAACTAATGTAGGCCCAAATGACTGGATTAATTTTAAAAGAGAAGTGTTATTCACACCCCACAATTGGATATTCATACCCAAAATAATACAAATTTTAACATATTTTTCCCCTAAACTTATTTGATATTTGTACCAAACACAAACTCCGTTTCTGTTTCTCTTGAGCCTTAAACTTGCGCAGCCAAACCTTCATCTCTCCGCTCGCAGTCTCTCGCTGGCGGTCCGATAATATCTCGCCGCCCGTGGCGCCCTCTATTCCGTCGCGCCTTCCGCCCAACTCCTCACCGTCGGTCAACTTATAAATAGTTTGTTTTAGGTCGTATGTGCATGTTCTAGCATAACAACAGAGTATGGTAAGTTCAATAATAACTTACTCTCAAGTCCACGAGTTAGAAGCCGAAGACACATGATACCGGTTGATGTGACGGTGGATATGGCGATTTCGGTGCGACGTCGGCGATGACGGTTTGCGGCGACGGCGATGGCAGTGCGGCGTCGGCGGTTTGCGACGACAGTGATGACAGTTTGCGGCGATGGTGGTTTGCGGCAACGACGTTGACTGTTTAAGGCGACGGCGGTTTCGGTGCAGCGTCAGCGACGGCGGTTTGCGGCGACAGCTTTGGCGGTTTGCGGGGACAGCGATGACGGTTGGCGCGGCGTCGACGATGATGACTATTCGCGCGGCGGCGGCGAAGGCGGTTTGTGGCGACGACGATTTTGGTTACGTCGGGGAAGGTTCGAATATCCGCACCTTATGCATGATGTGCGGGCGCGGCTAACGCCTCTCAGGAGATCTCATCGTTTTTCTTAATGTTATTATGTATGAGTACAAATATCAATTATGGGTACAAATATCCATTTTGGGTACAATATCAATGGGTTACAAATATCCATTTATGAGGTACCAATAACAATTCCCTTTTAAAATATAAGATTTGAAAACAAATTAAATTAAGCGATGCTTCCCAAAATTTCACGAGCGATTTCTTTCAATAACGATCGAGGATTAGCGAGCACGCATAAATGTCTAACCTTTGGGTGCATGCCACTATAAGAATTAGGTCATTCACAAGCTATTCAAGATAAGGAAACAATCAAGATTCAAAATTGTCTGCAAACAAGCAAAATGACATTTAAGGCAAGCTCCGAAATTTATTATTCAAAATAAACATTAAGCATAACATTAAACTTGCAAGATAAGAACAGGAGTATCAGGTATACCTCAAACCGGGCCAGATAAATCAATCTCTGGAAAATGGAAGGCCTCAAAAGAAATCGGGTGAGCAGATGTAAGAGAGGTGATTGCTGGAACTGCTGGATGTAAGGGAGGTGATTGTTGGAACTGCTGGATGAAAGGGGAAAATGATTGGGCATCCAGAGGCAGGGTATGCCCTTCGCTCACAGACAGTGTCCGTCTGCAGTGTGGCCGACGGTGGGGAAGTCATCGGAGATAACACCTACTGAGGGGGGGGGGGTCGCTGGAGGTAGAGGAGTATATGGGCAGCGACGTTAAGACCTGGAGGTGAGAGCTCAGACAGCTGGAAGCAAACGATCGACGGGGGATCCTCAAAATGGCCGAAGGAGATGATGGACATTTGCCGGAGCCCATGGAGTGATGGTCGGCGGCTGTGAGAATCGTCGAGGATGTCTAGGCCGGGAGAGGCCCGTCGTGCCCGGGAAAGACTGTCGTCCGAAAGCAAGCGACGCCCTGGAGAGAAAACCGAACGGGAATCATTCAATTTTCTATTTCCGGGCTATTTTTCTCTCTGGGAGGGCTGAATTTAAATAGGAAAAAGGATATGCCAGATTTTTCACAGCCATTCGTGGTCGAGTGCGACGCATCAGGCTCGGGAATCGGTGCGACGCATCACTCTCCGATCACTCCGCGACGTCCATGGATTCTTGGGTCTCACAGGGTACTACCTTCGGTTCATCCGGGACTACAGTAAGATTGCTAAACCTCTCTCCAGCTTGTTGGAGAAGTCAGAGACCGATAGTTTTCAGTGGCCACCGGAAGCGGTCGCGGCATTCCGGACCCTTCAGCAGGCACTTAACACTGCCCCGTGTTAGCTATGCCAGATTTTTCACAGCCATTCGTGGTCGAGTGCTACGCGTCAGGCTCGGGAGTCGGTGCGGTTTGATGCAAGCGGAGCAGCCCATTGATTATTTCAACCGGACGTTTTCAGCCACTGTGCGGCCCCGTTCCTCATATGATTCCGAGCTGATGGTATTGTTTCTAGCAGTACAACATTAGCGTCCCTACCTACTGGGCCGCCACTTCACAGTTCTGACAGATCATCACAGCCAACGCTACCTTCTCCACCAGAATATTTCTACCCCGGCGCGGCAGGTTTGGATAGCCAAACTTTTGGGATACGACTTTGACATCGAGTTTCGAGCGGGTTCGTCCAACTGGGCGGCCGACGCCCTCTCCCTCCAATCTTAAACGGAGAATTTGAGTGTCATTTCCCTACCGCTCTGGGAGGACACCTCCATTTTCCAGCGCAAAGTTGCAACCGACCCCGAGCTCCAGTCGATTGTGGGGGCCTTGCGGGCGGACGCCACTACCTGCCCACCTTATTGTCTTGGGGGCCTGCTCATCGAGTTTCATGCGACTCTGGAAGGGGGTCACACGGGCGCCTTAAGGTCGTATTGCCGCCTTCAGGACGTATTGTCGCCTCGTCGCTTCGTTGTATTGGTCAGGAATATCCTGCCTACCTTGCCAACGCTCCAAGTACGAGGCTACCATTCCCGGGGGCCTTTTCTAGCCGCTTCCCATTCTGGCTCAGATCTGGGAAGACATTTGTTACAGTTGCGCTTCCTCTCCGGGATCATGTCAACTTTTCTATGGATTTCATCTCCTGGCTTCCCCTCTCCAAGACATAGGACTGCATATTGGTAGTCCTGGACCGTTTGTCCAAGTATACTCATTTTATCCCGCTCTGTCACCCGTTCACGACTCCTGGAGTGGTCGCTGCCTTCGTTGATTGGGTAGTCCGCCTCCATGGGTCCGCTCACTCCGTTGTAAGTGACCGCGACCCCCTCTTCCTGAGTTCCTTTTGGCATGCGTTGTTCAAGATGCAGGGTACGCAACTTCAGATGTGTATAACCTACCACCCGCAGACGGACAAACAGTCCGAGGTCATGTATTAGTGCCTAGAGGCCTATCTGCGTTGTTTTGTTTGTGATCTCCCGCATGTTTGGTTCGAATGGCTCTCCTGGGCCCAGTCGAGGAGGCACTTCCCCTGACGCCACCCTTGCGGTCTTTCTTCCCCAGCGCATTACAGACACACGCACGATCCTCCGCGCGGAGAAGCTAGTGGAGCAGGTCTTAGTGGTTTGGCAGGATCGCCCACTCTCGGAGGCGACTTGGGTAGATCGAGCGGATATACGTCAACAATTCCCAGACTTCTGACTTGAGTACAAGGCGAATTTCCCAGAGGCCAGAATTGTTATGAACTCTAACGGAGCCGACGAGGGCGATGGGCGACTAACAGTGTGACAGGTGTATCATCGTCGCGAGTGCAGTCCGCGCAACATGTCAGCCTAGCTGACATGGATCAAGTGGTGTTATTGTATCCGTTACATTTTGGGTATCGTTTATGTTTTGGTTTCGTTATGTTGAGCCCGACAAGTATATAAGCCGGAGACCTATTGTATTTTGGGCATGCTTGAAAGTATTTGGAATTTATGGATTTGTCTTCTCTCTCTTCCCCTCTAATTTCTCCCCCTTTCTCTCTGTCCCTAGCCCTAACACATCCCCTCCTTGTGGCTCATGTAATCCACGGCTTTGGGGTGTGTGTACAATCATAAATAATGACAATCCTCAACAAGTGAACTAGGAGGGAAAACAAATGCAAACCCTACACTTTTGAGTGCCAATACAATCATAAATTGCCACATCATATAGAAATACACAAATGCTGTTCCTCCATAAAAACAAACACATGCAAATAAAAATAATGTAAAAGCAAATACAAACAAGAAAATTTCAAAAAAAAAAATTAAATACATAAAAATTTGTCATAAAATAAATTTGGTTCTCTGTCTACATGATCGATGTTTGCACCTATCCTGTTATATTTTCTGCGTTTTAGGAGTTCTAAAAATTAAGTTTTAGGAACTGTTTTGCATTATCTGAGTTCTAGGAACTGTCTACATGGTCCATTATTTCTGCATATTCTGTATAAGTTTCAGTTGGTCGCCTTTTTGAAGGTGTCTACTATGAACTATCCTTTGGAGGATTGCGCTTAAAATTAGAAATATAATCTCAGGCATGGGAAGCAGCAGCTCAGGTTGTGAAGGATGAGGAAGCAGTTAAACAGAAACTTTGTCATGACCTAAATCAACTGGTATGTATTTTCTCCTTCTTTTTCTTCTCAAGTTTACATCACTGTATGATAAAGTGGTCGTAGTATTCTTTTGCTCGCATGTACATAACAGGTACAGGAAAGTGCACACACTCAACATTCAAGGTTAGAGGAGCTGAGACGGCGATTAGAAGCTCTTAATCCTAGCAGGGTCTCTAGTGATGTTTCAGTAAGCAACCAATTTTTATGCTTTTCTATATTTACATTTAGTTGCTCCCTGTTGATCCACAAAAATTATTGGTAGCAACTATATCCTGTCAAATTACCTGTTTAATTGCTTTGTTTTTAAATTTTTGCCGAGGATTAAAAAGTAATACTTTTGTTAGACTCTGCCCTTTGTGATGTAGGATAAGGTGAAGGTAGTTAGATGACTATAATCTAATATTCTAATGGGACTATAATGTATGGATGCTAATATGGTAGTGAGTAGGAGTGTTCATGAACCTAATCGAATATCTCATCAAGTGAATCCAAATTTGTCATAGGATGTAGAGATTCGGATTTTGATTCGTTTGAATATTTGAATTCGGATTCGGGTTCATCCCAAAATCCTAGATTTGAATTTGTATGCGAGCTTGAATTCGAATTCGAATTCGCTTCAAATGAAGGTCAAAATCGACTTTGAGGATCTTCTTTATATATAATATAGATATTGCTATTATTTACGAATTCTTTGTGAATCTTGCCAACATAGATTATATTATTCGGATTTGATTACCATTCGAATTCAAATTCGGATTCGAATTTGAAAAAAATGAATCTTAATCGAAGTTTTATGAGTCAATTTGATGGCGATCGACGACACGCACACGTCTATTCCCACAGGAGGCGGTGATCGACGATCCGGTTGGGCGATCCGAGTCCGCGGATGCGCCCAGAGGGTCGTTCCGAGCCAGTTTCATATATTAGTTTTTATTTTAACGATGTATTTAGCCCCCGATCGAGCCGAGCAATTATAATCGTCCGATCGGGAGCCCTAATTTTTCTTTAGCTTTTCTCTTATAAATATGCATATTGGTGGCCGGCCTTAGGGAACGAAAGTTGCGGGTGACGCAACCGGTCTGTCTTCCTCTCGGTGTATTCCGGAAGTTCGCTCCTGCCGTCCGTCCTGCTCCGCCAACCCGCCGTCTTCCCCTTCCCGTTCAGGTACCTGCTTCCTCTCCCTGCCTCCGCGCAACCCCCACAGCTCCTCCCCCCTTCCCCATCTCCCTGTTGCAGCCCGCCGCTACTCCCCTCCCCTCTTCCCGTCCTCCAGCCGCACCACCCTGCCCCCTGGCCCCGATTCCCTGCTCCCCCGCCACTTTCCTGCAACTTCTCCACTTCCCCGGCCAACCCCAACCCCCCACTCCCGGCCACCAACCCGCCGGATTCATCTTCCCCAAACCTCCAGCCCACACCCGAGCCCTCCCCTACCCCGATCTCTTAGATCCGCACTCCTCCCACTCTACCTCCGTAGATCTCACTCTCTCCCTCCCCAAATAACCCCAAATTCAACCTTTCCACTTTACCCACAGCTCACCGTGGAGCCACCATCAAATCGGAAGTACCCCGCCAACAGTTCTCCGTCTCGAAGTCGAGCCGCCGTATGCATAAGTGAATCAAGGTATTGGTGTTTTAGTACTCCTGTTTGACTTCATTGATAATGAACTATTGTTGTGGTTTTGGAATCGTTATATGTTGTTGTGCTTGATTTGTCGGGTGATTTGCGAGACACATCTGGCGCACTTCAATCGAAAACGCGCCTCTGTTTTTTGGACAGTCATAGTTGTATCTTAACGATTAAATCTTGTTTGATTGAGCTCGTTGTGCCCAAAGCGTTGCTACAAGAAAATTGTTACCGGCTAGTGGATCTCTATTTTGGACCGTTCTCATGATTTCACGCGCACGACATTTAGATCATAGCTTCATTTAGGATGCATTTTGGCGCCTTGTTTCGTTAGCCGGTCCTCCACTACATCACAATTCCCGAACTATTCACGAACTATTTGGTTTGCGCACAATCCTAGTAGTGAGTGAAGATCCAAAATGATTCAATACTCATGTAAGTGCCTGACAAATAAAATAACAATGAACGCTGAAATTAATAAAAGAATTACAAACATTCACAATTGAAAACAATGTATTAGATAAGAAAACAAGTTTTAGTTGAATTAAAATCAAGAGTGCTTCCATGAAATGTTCGGCGAATATGCCTTTTAAATAGAATGATACTAATGCGAATTTAGATCCCTAATAATATATATATCTTTACCCAAATAATCAACAAATACAATAATAATTTTCAATTAGAACTTACATATGCAACTAATACCAAATGATAGAAATTTGCTGCAGTTTCAGACTTGGACAGCGAATTTGAGGCGGTTATGTTACTGAATCTCGAATTTCCCTCACCAATTTTGGTTCCCGTGGTCGGGGAACGTTGGTGGATGACTGCCGGTTGGGGAAACACAAAGGAGAACCTTTGAACGGAAGCCTGCAGGGACTGGTTTGCAGGCCACTGGTCGGCCAGGAGGTGCAGCCCACCTCAACATACATTGGATTGGCTGTGTTGCGGCTGGCAGTTGGGTTCTCGGGGGGGGGGGGGGGGGGGGGATGAAATTCTGCAGGAACTGTCTTGGGATGGAACCGAAGTTGAGGCATCAATCAGCACCACTACGGCCATGAACAGAGGCTGGAAAACCCATGGGAGGACCGGCGGCAGTGGTAACAGTCAGTTTTGGTGGCCGGGAGGGAGGATTAAGGGGTAAAGCTTCGGTAGAGTGGTTGGCAGGGGTCGGTTGGGGTAAAAATAGGCTTGACGGCAGCAATTCTGCAGTAGTTCCTGTCCAAAACAGGGAAGGGGCTCGATTAGTGGGCTAGAGGAACGATTCTAGCACTTGTGGAATTTTCTGTGCTTTGGAGTTTTTGATTGGGCTGGGGGAATTGGGATGAACATCGCCTTAAGAGTGGGATTCCCGGTCTCTGCATGGATTGTGGATTGATGTGGGTGGTTAGGGATTTGGACAGGAGTGTGGGCTAGTGTATTGGGCGGTTGGCAATTATGGTGAGGAAATAGGAATATTGGCCAAAGTGAAGAGAGAAGGATGCAGCAGTTTGCATGGAGAGGGACACCTAGTTTCCATGACTTCGACGCCTAGTTTCCATGACTTCGACGCCTAGTTTCCATGACTTCGACACCTAGTTTCCATGACTTCGACACCTAGTTTCCATGACTTCGACACCTAGTTTCCATGATTTTGGCACCTAGTTTCCATGACTTCGGCTCCGTAGAGGGATCATAATAACTGAGTTTTTCTCCAAATTCTATAATCAATCTGAAAATGAACTCCAAACCTATATATAGGCTATAAAAAACAACGGATGACAATGATTGACCTGAAAAAAATACACAAAAGGAACGTAAATAGTGCACACACAAAATACTGGACTGGATTCTTGTCTGTAGGGAGAGGTTGCAGCTGGGCAGTCGCTAATGGTAGCTGTTAGGATGAGTTTAAGGTGGCCTGAACTTGGTGTTGGCTGGGGGAAGTGAGGTAGAGAGTGGATGAAGTGGGGCTGCAGGTATCAGAGCGTGGCTGGAGGTGAATCGACAGTGGGGAACCAGCAAAGGATGTGGCAGGGAAGGATGGAGCGGTGCCTGTTTGCAATGGAGAAGCCGGAGGACATGATCTGCGATGAAGAAAGCGGAAGAGGCAATGGCTTGTGAAGGAGAGGTTGGAGGAAGCGGCGGTTTGTGATGGCATGGCCGGAAAATGTCGTGGTTTGCACTCCCGGAAGGCGTTGCGGTTTGCGATGGAGAAGCCGGAGGATGTTGCGGCTAGCGTACATGAGCAGGTCTGGGTAGCGTCTAGGTCTGCAAGGAAAGGGAGGAAAGATAAATGCCCATGGCGTAGCACCAGGGGGCCTCACGGAGTCCACCGTAGGGAGACCGGCGGTTTCAGTTTTTCTAAAGACCAAAACATCAATACCTCCAAGCCGCTGCCTGCGGAACTATAAGAAGAGAATGACTACTAGGACACTCAAATTGGACGAATCAGGATGTAAGAACTGATCGGGTGTCAAATACAACTCAAAATGCAAAAGTAAATATACAATACCGGCATGAAACGATCATCCAGACGTATCAGTGGATTCGGATTCGAGCGGACAATAGTTCTCCGCGATATCCATCAACTTTCCTCGTAGGAGGCATTAGATGTAGGAAGATCAGGTCTTCAGCCTGTAATGAAACCGAGTTTCCTACTGCTTCCAATGAAAATACAGAGTGATTGAGCCCATTGAAGATAATTTCGGCCATTAAATTTGATTTGTGTAACGCCATGTGAATACGATGGTTTAATTCCATGGGAATAAACATGCAAAGTTTGCGTAGTTGTGACTTTGATTAATCTTCTCAAATCAACAACCAACCAAGGACCTCCTTAAAAATAAACCCTTCTTCTTCGTTGTACCTTATGAGAAGATCAATGACATTATAAACCAATAACATACTCCAGGATCTCCAATCTTTGTGATTCTCTTAGCCTCCCCCCTCAATGCGTCTGAGTAGAAGGATCAAAGCTACCGGCCTTCTGTGATTGCATGTCGGAGATTATGTTCCCGTCCATTTGTTGAGCAGAACCATGAATCGAAACTCCAAATGGTATCTCTAGTCTTTGCATCAAGGTGATCGTCGAATCGAAGTTTGACAGAGATCAGATTGATGGATTGAAGCTCCAGTTTGGATTAACTCCAATCGGGGATGTCCAATCTCACCATCGAGTAGATGGATCGAAGTCTCCAGCGTGTCTGCGTTGAGGGAACGTCGATGTCTTCAGCTTGCGCAAGTAGAACATACTGTCTATTTGTCCTTCGTTGGCGTGCTCCGGGATCTGATACCATGAACGATGAAAGAAAAGAATACCTTCTAGTGAATGCCCAGATGCCGGTCTAATTACGTTTTCGAGAGGATTTTCTTATTAATCTTCTGGGAGTAGAACCCTACCTTATATATCAGATCCTAGCTCCAATTAATTAATCCATTGAGTTATTTGTGGGGTTGAGGTCACCCCTTGAATAGCAAAAGACACACACATATATTTTATTAGGGGCATTTACCGAGAACTCTCCTCTAAGTTTGAAAAAATACATATTGCACCCCTCTTATTATTGAAATTACAAAAACTTCCCCCGAAGTTCACATTTCATAACATCCATGCACAAAAGTGCCACCCTCGGCGTACATTTTCAAGGCGGGTATTTTGTGCATGTATGTTATGAAATGTGACCTTCAGGGGAGGTAAATGTTATGTTTAGTAACATTCAAGGGAGATTTTTGTTTCAATAATAAAAGGAGTGCGGTCTGTCATTATGCTAACTTCCAGGGGACGTTTTGGTAATTATTCCTAATTATTAAAAAACAATTATCAGTACTATTTTGCCTAGAAATTCTCTCTCTCTCGCTATATATGTATGTATATATATATATATGTATATATATTATTAACAGACGATTTTCATTATTATTCTGACTAGGAACTCTTAGTTTAGGTTAGCAAAAGAGGACTCAGGTAGAGAGAGAAGAAAAGCAGAGTGAATTCAGATTTTATTCTTCAAATTGGAGTCACACTCATTAAGTACCTTCAAGTTAAACATAAAATCTTTTGAGGCTAAAGATTGCATCATGGTTCAACTTTTAAACATTACCAGGTGTTTCCAAAACTGGCCCTGAAAGGAGCCATAATGAAAAAAAACAACACTGAAGCCTTTATCCCACTATAGTGGGATCGGCTATATGGATCCTTTGTCGCCATTGTGCCCTATCTTTTGTCATAATCTCACTAATGCCTAAGTATATCATATCTTTCCGTATAGTTTCATTCCAAGCCATAATGAAAAAAAAAACATTACACATTATCACAATGAAACTATGTCCATCTAATAATGCTTTCAACAATTCTGTATGCTGTCAACAATTCTGTATACTTTCCTCTTTCAGCGGACTCACAACAATACAACAGACTCACTAAAGGCCATGCAGCAGGCTACAAATTATCCATCTGGCCAGGAAGTTCCATTAAGTTCTGGCATATTTGATGGAAACAACCAGCAAAAAGAAGCTCAAATGACTGGAAAAAAGCGGACAATGAATCCTCCAAAAATGAAGAACATCGTGCTGAAGAGTAGAGCAGGGGAATCTGGCTGGACAGGAGCAGGTTTTGATGTGGATGGGAGAACATGAGCTTTTGGAGGTACTGATTATTCTGCGTTCCTATTGAACTTTGTGCATAAACTATTAAATTCAAGATATCTTCGTTTGTTATGATCCACCTCAAAATTTCATGTGGATTGAGTTTTATCAAGTTTTATAATTATTTACATCAAGCATGTGAAAAGTATTATGATGATCGGGTTCACCAACCAATAGATGTTAGATATCATCAATAAATACTCTATTTGTATGCATTATGCAGAATTTGGCTTCTGAAATATGCTTAACTTTGTAATTGGAGCCCTGTATTTTATAAATTTTGATACTTTTAATTGATTATCAAATGATCTTTAATATAGTTTAAATTATGAATTTCTCTTGTTTTAAAGGTGCAGGCAAAAATGATTTGTTTTGATGTTTAATTTTGTAGAACGAAAGTTGCGATCTTCCTTCCCTGGATTTAGAATTGAACCATTTTTTTTTAAAAAATTTATTTTAAACAAAATTGTAATTGTGTTTTACAAAAATCTAGTTGCTTAATTTCTCAAAGTTCGTGCAACGCCCGCTCAAAATTACAATCATTCATTGCATGCATTTATGCTTTTCTAAAATAGACGACAGGCGCAAACCCTACAGGCCGTCGTGCATCATAAAGACTCACTTTCCTGGCCCATTAGGAGATCCCTCTTTTATATTGATTAATCTCACGTCGTGGTTTGGATTTAAGGTGTTACTCCTCCCACCTATATATATGCGTACATGAACTTATATTTTACTACTTAATGAGAAGAAATGAAATTATTGCTCTTCATATTCCACTTTTTTACATGGTATCAGAGCAATTCGATTACTAACGTAGAATTCTCGACTATTGAGCTCCCGCTCTTGCCGATTGAGCTCTCACTTCTGCTTACCAAAAAATCCACCCACTTTGTGGACGTCTGGCTTGATCCTATTTCTGGTACTTAACCATTTCTGTCTTGAGCCCATTTCTTGACTATCTTATTTTTTTAAGAAAGTTGATTAGTAGTTAAAGTCATAGGACTGCTAAAACTATCATAATATTTGAAGTCTGAGTTGAGTGCAATGAGCCGCCAATATTACTTGTTTCTGTGCTAGTTGGGTTGGATATTCTTATTTTTTTCCTTCTCAAGCTGCTCAATTATTGCCACGACTCCTAATTCAAGGAGCTGATTTCCGCTGAACATACCCCCGAGATTATCATATCGTCCTCCAGTAGAAATGGACCTGACCTGAGTAGCACTTTTGAAAACCGCTTCAAATATCACTCCAGTGTAATAATCAAGGTTTCTTGTAATAGTTAAGTCAACACTATTTTTCCAAGACTTTTTGAACTTTTAAATACTTTGAATAATAACTCGAGTTCATTCAAAACACGCAAAGAATCATCGTGCCCCCCAAAATGAGCTATTTCTACCGTGCAACTCTAATCATGTCAACCGTTTCAGTGGCTAACCCTTTCTCCTCGTCTAGTTCCTTTTTGACTTCTTCAAATGACTGGTCGCCCAATTTGTCTACACTCGAACATATTGTTTTGAACTTATTTGACGAGACACCATAAATTTCAAGCATTCCATTCAACAGTCTCATGTGGTTCAACTTAATCTCATAATCACTGATATTGAAGCGATCTAATAGTTCAGTCAAAACCTTGATAACCTCAAAATCAAGTAACATGAGTGAATAATGTCCAGCTATATTAAAATCATTCTGAGAAAAATCATGAAATATGCCTTCTAATGTTCTATCTCTTCTAAAAACAACACCGGTCTAGTATCGGATAGAACAAAGTATTAGTGTATATTTGGACGAATAACGGGTTCGGAGGCATAACGGGTCATTTCGGGTACACGGTTAACCCATACCCGTAGTAACTCTTAAGGGTTTGCCTATTTATACCCATCTATGGGCAACAGGTAGGGGATTCCACCTAGATCCCAATCTGGATGCTTCGAGCGAAATAACATTCTCGAAGCTGCCCCTTTGCTCGTGCATCCCGTAACTGCCTCTTCCCTATTCTCGTTTTTTTCTCCTGATCGTGGCTGCCGGTTGCTCCCATCGGGAAGAGGAAAATCCGCCGACTTTGTTGCTGATCGGTAGAAGAAGAAGACTGGCCCGTCGCTCTTCCCAGTATCTTGATTCCGACGACGTCGCTTGTGGAGGAAGAAACATGGCACCATCGTTCTCTTCCCCGTCGCTGAAATCGGGAAGAGAGAAAATAAATCGGCCCGAGTTTTTTGTTTTCCCGTGAAAAGTTGATCGTCGTCGTTGTGATTGAAAGAACGACGAAACCGCTCCCGTGCTCCTGTTTCTCTTCCCCATCGCTCTCGATTTCGGTAGATCACGAAGGAAAAGTCCGCCCGTTCCAGTGCTGATTTTCTCCCGCCGCCGTCTGTGGCCAATCGTGAATCTACAAGTAGAATCGCGGCTTACCCAGATTTTATCACCGCCTGGAGAATAGCAGACCGCTCTCGTCACTCATGGCGAATCTAGCGCTTCCAGCCGCCACAGCTGGTCTTCATCGGGATCGTGAAAAAGGAAGAAAGTATAGAACGCTATACCTGCCCTAGGTCTTCTGCAAAAAATTTCTTCCTGACCGACATCTACTATTGAAGACCTGATCAACAAAAAAGAAAAAAAAATTTAGAAGGAAGAGAATTTCCAGTGCAGTTCCGTTCAACTTGAAGATCAACAGTGAAATCAACATTTACTGTTGACTGGAATCCAAATCAATCGTGGTTTGTGGTTTGGCTCTCCTCAGTTGAAGATCAAGTGAAGATACTCTTTCTCTATTTGGAGGCAACAGAGTTCAACGAATGGAAGTTGAATATCCAATTTGGGATGAAGTACCTGAACGTGTTCTACACAGTTCAGTCTGGTCGTGCTGACGTTATGAGGACTGACGATGAGACACAGTGGATCGCTGACGAGTACTTCTGCCGGGACTACCTGCTGAACTGCTTGTCCTCCAGCCTGGCAAAGACGTACATCAAAATGAAGACCGCCAAGGAAATCTGGGAGGCACTGAAGGAGCACTTCAGGCAAGAGGATCTGTCAAAGGCGCACCTGGTGGACAAATTTCATTCCTTCATGTTCGACGAGGAGAAGGTGATTCTCCCTCAGGTATCGGATTTTGAAACATTAGTAGATTCTTTACATAGTGAGAATATTTCCCTGCCAGACAGCTTTGTTGATGACACGATTATTTTTAAACTTCCCTCTACGTGGTACAACTTTAAAACTGAAATGTACCGCAAGAAGATGCAGGTCGGTCTTAATGACATCAAGCGATTTATTCGCATTGAGGATGAAAATAGGACTCGACACGCTTTAGAAACTGTTAGCAATCAGAAGGCTGCGGCTAACATGGTCCTTAGTTCTAAACGCGTGCCGAACCCTAAGAGGACCAGACCCTCCCATGGTAGCTCCCAAGTTGCAGGCCCTAACAAACGCAATAAAAAATTCAAGGACAAGTGTTTTAACTGTAACAAGTGGAAACACAGCGCATCTGATTGCAGACTCGCTAAAAGGGAAAGAACCAAAGCACCAAAAGATGACAACCAAGCCTATATGGTTAGCCAAGCTGAGCCTTCCGACTTTATTGCAATGGTCGGAAACGCTAAGGCCAGCACGGAGTGGTACTTGGATTCGGGGGCGACGTGTCACGTTTGCAACAATTCTGCTCTTATGACAGGGCTCACTACTGTGAAAGAGTCTGTGACGGTGGTCAATGACGAGACAACGGACATGCTGAGGTGGGGAACGCAACCTTGCTGCTATCCTTAGGTAAGTGTTTAATTTTAAAAAACGTCAAATTTATTTCTTCATTAGTTGCTAACTTAGTGTTTATTAGTTTATTATGTGATGCTGCTATGTCATTTATTTTTTGTAGCGGTAGAGTAACACTGTCAGTTAACTCACACTATTTTGGACGTGCCTTGTACCCACTAAGTCTAACAAACGAATTAGTTCAACAAGTTCAAACAAACTTAGTTAGCCCTAAGACTTTACATAACAGAATAGAATACGTAAACTATAGGAAAATGTTACAAATAGCTAGAACTCACTAGATCACAATAGACACTAAGTTATCGCCTGAGAAATGTGACGTGTGTACTCAGACTAAGATCACTAGGAAACCTTTTAATGCAGTTACTAGGAGCACAACACCCCTAGAGCTTATACATTCTCATATATGTGACTTTAAAAGTTTTGTCACCAGAGAAGGAATGAAATATATGATCACATTTATAGATGACTGCTCTAGCTTCTGTCACATCTACCTTCTTAAAACTAAAGATGAAGCGTTTGAAAAGTTGTCTTTTCAAAAACAGGGTAGAAAATCAACTGGATATGAGAATAAAAAAGTTTAGAAGTGATAAAGGAGGAGAATTCATGTACAGTGAGTTCCGAGGTTTTCATGCCTCTCAAGGGATCATAGCAGAAACCATTGCTCCTTACTCACCCCAATCAAATAGTATAGCCGAGCGAAAGAATAAAACGTTAACAGAAATGTTGAATTCTATGTTGCTCACTGCTGACATGCCTACTGCCTATTGCGTAGAAGCAGTTTTAACTGTAAACAATATTCCTAACAAAGTCACTCATGCTAAGTTAGACATCACACCATACGATCTGTGATTTAAGAGACCCCCGACATTAACTAAACTTAAGACCCGGGGCTGTATAGCCTATGTCAGGGTCTCTGACCCTAGACGGTCTAAACTTGGACCTATGACCAACACGTGTGTCTACTTAGGTTGTGTTGAAGATAGTGCTGCAAATAGATTCTTAGACATGTCTAATAATATAATTATTGAGTGTAGGGATGTTGTGTTCTTTGAGAATAAATTTCTTAAGGATAAGAACCTCACAATCTCAGGCATGCATGCAACTATTACTGTGGAAGAACATGAATCAGTACCGAGCACCTCCTATTCAGTCCCGGTAGACAATAATGTCCTAGAGTCTAGAAATACTTCGATGAGAGAGAGAACTCCCAGAACCTTCGGTAATGATTTCATCACTTACCACGTTGAGGCCGATCCATCCACCTATAAGGATGCAATGAGATCAAGGGATTCACTACTCTGGAAAGAGGTCATTGAAGAAGAGATGAACTCTTTGCTTCGGAACAACACCTGGACGTTGGTTGATAAGCCAAAATAGGCTAAAACTATAGGGTGTAAGTGAGTTCTAAAAAAGAAGCTCAATCCTGATGATAGCGTAACTAAGTATAAAACGCGTCTTGTGGCTAAAGGTTTCACACAAGTTAGTGGAGTGGATTCTTTTGATGTATATTCACTAGTGTGTCACTTAGCAACCGTTATGATACTCCTTGTTATTGCGTCTATTGAGAACTTTATTGTTCATCAAATGGATGTTAAACCGCGTTTTTGAACGGAGATCTGACCGAAGAAATATACATGAGCCAACCTGAATGCTTCATCGTAGACGGTTACGAAAGTAAGGTCTGTAAGTTAATCATGTCGCTGTACGGTCTAAAACAAGCACCAAAATTATGACATGAGAAGTTTGACTATAGTGTAAGGAACATGAGATTCATGTCGATTTTTTCGGACAAATGTCTTTACATACGTCATATATCGAACAAATTCGCTATAATATGCTTATATGTTGATGATATGCTGATTCTTGGTCCTGATCAATCTGTAGTGGATGACGTTAAATCAGAACTAATGCAGGAGTTTAACATTAAAGAACTAGGTGTAGCTGAGACTATACTAGACATGCAAGTCAGCTTTGAGAAAAATGACATTTTCCTAAGTCAAAGCCACTATATAAAGTCCATGTTGGATATGTGGGGATACAATGAACGAAAAGCAATGGAGACACCTTACGATTACAATAATCTCTTGAAGCCCAATGATGGAGCTGCGATTAAACAGTTAGACTATGCTAAACTGATTGGTAGTCTCATGTATGTTATGGTCTGCACAAGACCTGACGTAGCCTTTACGGTCGGCATGTTGAGCAGATTCACTAGCAATCCTAGCCAAGACCATTGGGATGCCCTCGATAAGCTGATGCGATACCTAAAGCACACCCAAAAGTATGTTTTATGTTATCATGGTCATCCTCCAGTTTTGGAAGGATATTCTGATGCATCATAGTGCTCAGAATTAACTGACAGCAAGTCCACTAGTGGATTTATATTCACACTATGAGGAGCAGCTGTAGCCTGGAAGTCCAAGAGGCAATCCTGTATTGCACTCTCTTTTATGGAATCTGAACTTTACGCTCTAGCCTCAGCGGGAGAAGAAGTAGAGTGAATAAGAGATTTGATGATGAACATCCCACTGTCGAGCCTGCAGTTAAGTTGTGTTGCAGTTTACTGCGACAATCAGACTAATAAAACGATTGCTACAAACACTTTGTTCAATAGCAAAAGAAGGCAACTACGAATGAAACAAGCATGGTTTACCTCCCTTACGAGTCAAGGGATTGTGAAACTCGTTGATTTGAGGTCAAAAGATAATGTTGCACACGCCTTGACAAAGAGCTTAAATAGAGTTCTCACAATTAAAACATCGGGGGAGATGAGATTAAAGGTCATAGAAATATGAAACTTCCTCCCGTGTTTATGTTTTCATAGCAAAAATTTATAGTCGCAACATTCAAGTATCTAATAACAGACTAAAAAACCACAAATAATTTTTTGTTGAAAGCCCAAGATGGTTAGATGCTAGTCATTCCACACCTGATGACTTAACATCTTACTTGTTATAAGCTTATTTGAAAATTATTCAACTGTGAATAAAAAGTCGTTGTATGAGTTAATGTAACATTAATGATCATAGCACATTATTCCACATTTGATAATGTTGCAAATGACGGTGTGCCAAATCATATGATAAGGTACATAGTGGTCACTAATGCGTAAGATAACAACGTTTGATTTTTTAAAATCAAAACTTGATTGGTCCTAGCTAGACTGGATAGAGATGCTGATAGTGTTACTTCACTACTGCTACAAGTGCTAAGCTCATTTAGGTAGAGCTAGTTTACTTTGATACGTCACTGCATATGTTTATGAATTCATAGAGTCTGACTCATGAAATTCCTTGCAGGCACTGATGAAGATGGAGGAGAGAAAGTGGAATTTGACATAGATGATGATGATCTACTCTCTGAGTAGAATCGCTACACATTTATCTGTAGTCATTTTTTGTTTTTCAGACTTATTTATTATTGAGTAGCACCTTTTTTCTTTGGATGTATTATGCTATTGTTTTAAAACTCAAGTTTATGTTTTTTTTTAAAAAAACTGTGCTAACTCTTATGAAAATGTGTAAATTCGGAAACTTATTTTGATATTCGCCACTTTCTGCACTCCGAAACGTACACGTTATTTGTCACAAATATAGGAGATTATTAGTCTATGTTTGGACGAATAACGGATTCGGAGGCATAACGAGTCAATTCGGGTACACGGTTAACCCTTACCCGTAGTAACTCCTAAGGATTTGCCTATTTATACCCACCTAGGGGCAACGGGTAGGGGATTCCACCTAGATCTCCATCCGGATGCTTCGAGCGAAATAACACAAAGCTCACCATTCTGATCACTAAGGCTCTATTTGTTTGGGCATTTCGGAGCTCCGTTTTTGACAAACGCCGCCGAAAGGCGGGTAAACAAATGAACCTCCGGCGGCGTTTTCTCCGTTTCCACCCGCCCGCCTTGAGAAACGCCCCAAAAAGCTCCGTTTGGAGCAGCCACCTCCCCCCTCCGTTTCGAACACTCCGTTTCCACCCGCCGGATCGATCCGCCACCGCCGAAACAAATGAAGCCTAAATTGAGCTCTGATATGGTGAGATTGAGTTCCTTATGGTTGCTTACAAGAAAGTCCGCTGTCGGTGCACTACTAGGCATCACCATCTCAGACAGGTATCTCTCCATTTCTCCAGTACGAGAAAACTCCATGCATCCTACATTTTCTGCAAGTTCTACTTCATTCCCTGGTTATTTAAAAGGTGATCTCGTGCTGATCGTAAGATTCTGCCTTCAAGATTTTAAGTTCTCTCATGGAGATATTGTGATTTTAAGTCTCCAAATGATTGGTGGCTATAGAAAGTAATGGGCAAATTTTGTACATCCTTCTTCATGTGTCAAATACAAGAGGGACTACAAATTTATAGGAGAAGAGAGGGAGAAATAATCCTATACAATAGATGTGAGACTAAAGAAGAATGAAGAAATGGACCTATAAACGAGCCTTTACATCATTTTCCCTTATATCCTCTAACACTCCTCCGCAAGCTGGAGCATACAAGTCGTAGGCACCAAGTTTGGACAAGAACTGATAATACAATTTGCGAGGTAATGCCTTGGTAAGAACGTCGTCAACTTGCCCAGAAGCAGGAACATGTTCAAGCTTTAGCATCTTTGATTGAACCTTTTCTCGAATGAAATGACAATCAACCTCAATTTGTTTAGTCTGCTCATGGAACACAAGATTCTTTGCAATATAGATTGCAGCTTGACTGTCACAAAACAACGTTGAAGGTGAGGATAATTTAACTCTCAAATCCATTAGAAGACTTTCAAGTCAGGTTAGTTCTGATACAACAGCCGTCATCGTACGTTACTCAGTCTCAGCAGGCGAGCGAGCAACCGCCGACTTCTTCTTACTCCACCATGTGATAAGATTTCCTCCAAAGTATGTACAAAAATCAGTAGTATATCGTCGATCATCCAACGAATCCGCATCAGAGTATGCAATAAGAGAGGAGGAAGATGACTTATACGCAAGTCCTTGTCCAGGGGAAGTCTTCAGATACCTGAGAATACGTTCTCCACTGCCTGAAAGTGAGAAACCTGTGGAGTATATGTATAAATCGGCTTACCACACCAATCACAAATGATATATCTAGTCTCGTAACTGTTAAGTATATCGGCTTTCCCACAATACGTCAATAGTATTCTGGATTTGGAAGTAGAGAGTCAGACTCAGATCCCTGAGCACACAACTTCTGGTTGACTTCCATCGGGGTCTCCGCATATTTGCAACCTGAGAGGCCAACATTTTGCAGAAGGTCAATGCAATACTTACGTTGGGATAAGACAATGTCATCAGGTCGTCGTGTTGCTTCTAGTCCAAGAAAATACCGAAAATTTCTCGGATCTTTGATTTGAAAGATAGAATTTAAATGTTGCTTAACATATTGTATTCCAGCGGAGTCATCAACAGTGATCAAAATATCGTCCATATAAACCAGAATTATTATAGTCTCAGTTGATTAATGACGAGTGAAGAGAGAGAAATCTGCCGAGCTCTGTTTGAAGCCAACCTTACGAACGGACTTGCTGAATTTTTCAAACCACGCCCATTGAGGCTGTTGGAGACCATAAATAGATTTGCAAAGCAAACATACACTAGACTCCCCCGTGGTTTCAAACCTGGATGGTTGATGATTATACACAGTTTCAAGAAGATCACCATTAAAAAAAACATTATTGACATCCAGCTGATGGAGGAGCCACTGGCGATGAACAGTTCAGGAGAGCAAGACTCGAACCGAATTCAATTTTGCGACCGAGGAGAACGTTTCATCATAATCAAGGCCATGTTGTTGAGTAAAACCTCGTGTAATAAGTCGAGCCTTTAATCGATCAACTGTCCCATCCACGACATGTTTGATTGTAAAGATCCACGTGCAGCTAACACAATTGTGGTCAAGAGGAAGAGACACAAGATCACAAATGTGATTACCCCACAAAGCATTCATTTCTTCATCTATGGCGGCACGCCACCCCTGGTGCTGGAGAGCTTCCTGCACAGAGATAGGTATAGAGATAGAGGAGAGAGAGAGAGGAAAGATAAAAAGAGGTGGAGAGAGCCGATGTAGAGAGACATAATTGGCCAAGGGATGAGCCGTCGAGATCAACAGGCCGCGAGATCACACCGGTGAAGGGAAGCTGCTGCAGCCATCTGGACGTGGAGAATGAGGAGTGTAACCTGAACGATAGAAGGATTGAAGGGGACTGGTGGTGGTGTAGGAAGTGGAAGCAGAGGAGTATGTAGAAGGGGTGGAAGTGAGGACGTAACTGGAACTGTGGGCCGAGGCAGCGGAGGAGGAAGACGGGGATCAAAAGGACTGGTGTGATATGGTTGGTATTCATGAAATGAGACATCAACAGATACAACCATCTTATCAGTGGTAGGATAAAACAGATATACCCCTTCTGAGTGCGGGAGTACCCAACAAACATAGTTTTGGTAGCACAAGGGGCTAACTTGTCATTTGAAGGACCAAGGTGGTGGACATAACATGTGCATCCAAACACACGAGGTGTAAGAGAGAAGAGAGTCGTTGATGGGTAAAAAAGAGTAATGAGAGCTACAAAGTGAAAGACAGACGAAGACATGCGATTGATGAGGTGGCAAGCAGTATAAACCGCAAAGTTCTAATAGAGAGAAGGAATCTGCATTTGGATCATAAGAGATCTAGCAACATCAAAGACATGCGATTGTAGGAAGTGGAAGCAGAGGAGTATGTAGAAGGGGTGGAAGTGAGGACGTAACTGGAACTGTGGGCCGAGGCAGCGGAGGAGGAAGACGGGGATCAAAAGGACTGGTGTGATATGGTTGGTATTCATGAAATGAGACATCAACAGATACAACCATCTTATCAGTGGTAGGATAAAACAGATATACCCCTTCTGAGTGCGGGAGTACCCAACAAACATAGTTTTGGTAGCACAAGGGGCTAACTTGTCATTTGAAGGACCAAGGTGGTGGACATAACATGTGCATCCAAACACACGAGGTGTAAGAGAGAAGAGAGTCGTTGATGGGTAAAAAAGAGTAATGAGAGCTACAAAGTGAAAGACAGACGAAGACATGCGATTGATGAGGTGGCAAGCAGTATAAACCGCAAAGTTCTAATAGAGAGAAGGAATCTGCATTTGGATCATAAGAGATCTAGCAACATCAAGGAGGTGGCGATTTTTCCGTTCCGCTATGTCATTTTGTTGACGGGTATATGCACACGAAGTCTGATGTATAATACCAAACTTGGCGCACAGATTGGAGAAGGTGAGACCAGTATACTCACGAGCATTATCTGTACGGAGAGTTTTTACACGGGTATAAAACTGAGTGAGAGTTTCCGTAAGAAACATACGGAACGTGGAGGTGAATTCGGTACGATCACGAAGTAAATACAAGCATGTAACCCACGAGTAATCATCTATAAAGGTAACGAAGTAGCGATACCCAAAAACACTATGGACCTTATAGGGCTCCCAGATATTAGAATGCATTAATGATAAAGGAGCATCACTCAGAGTACAAGAATAATAAAAAGATACACGGTGGTGTTTGCCGAAAATACAGGATTCACAAAAAAATTCTTGAAGAAAAACAGTGAGAAGAGCTTTCTTGAGAATTGGAAGAGAAGCATGTCCAAGACAACGATGTCAATCAGTGGTGGAGACAGTGGTGAAAACAGCCGGAGGAGCATCAAGAAGATACAACCTGTTGGACAGTCGCCCGCTACCAAATATATTATGTGTTAGTCGATCCTGCACAACAAAGGAAGAGCGTGAGAAAGTTACACAACAGTAAAGATCTTGTGTAAGACAGCTAACAAAAAGTAGATTAAAAGAAGTGCCTGAAACATGAAGAACCGAAGATAAGTAGAGAGAAGAAGAGGCAGATGAGCAGTGCCAGAAACCGAAATCGTGTCACCATTAGCCACAGTGATGTGCTTGGGATAAGCAGTATTTAAGTATTGAGGTGGCTTCTGCGGAGAGAGATGATGCGTAACACCCGAGTCCACAATCCAGTGGGAGCTGTGTGAGAGACAAGATATACCTTCATTGGAGATTGATGCCTCGGAGCCAGAGGACCGACTAACCACTCATTGAAGCTGATGGAGTTGAGCGCGTAAAACAACAATATCATCACTAGTGGTAGAGGGAGGTGTGGGAGTGGCCGTTGCAGTAAGGTGAGGGGGCAAGCCATGCTTGGGGTAGCAGGTGGCCTCCAGATGACCATCCCTGCCGCAGTAAGAGAACTTGAAGAGAGTTCGACCACCACGACCGTGTCCCTGAGACTGGCGGCCACCACGAGCAAAAGGAGCGAGAGTAGCAACGGGCTGCTGAAGAAGAGCTGGAGAAGGAGACGGAGCATCCGAAGGAGTAACTTTCAGAAGCATCGAGAACACATCCGAGAGGGACAGAGTAACAACGAATGATAGGATATGAGCGCGAACACTATGAAGATGTGAGGGAACACGGGCCATCATCATAGCAATCCCCACTGCCTCTTTCTGCTGTCGTTGAGTAACCAAGTGCATGGTGGGGGGCTGATGCTGGATCCAAGCCTCAACAAGAGTTTTAGCCCGAGCAACAAAAGAAGTTATGTGTCCAGTAACACCAGCGTCGAGCGACTAATGATCGGTAAGAATATCAAACAAGTGCTGAAGACTGTCCTTCCCAGAGTAGAGAGAATAAAGATCTGCCCACATAGCGTGAGCTGTCTCGTGATACATGGTCATACGATACGGCTCGTTGTCCAGAGGATTGAGAAGCCAAGATTGGACGCGTCCATCGTCACGGATCCACTTATTAGTGGGTTCAGTGGGAGGAGGCCTTGTTAGGTGATTAATGAGACCTTTAGTTTGTAGCACACGTCGAACTGAGTGTACCCATTCCACAAAATTTTGTTTGCCGCGAAGAGAAATTGTGGTAATGTGTAGTTCATCACGAAGCTCAAGAGGAGCACCACGAGGATAGCCTGGAAGAGTAGACGAAATAGAAGCAGTTGTGGAATCGGAAGCCATCTGACTGAACTGAACTCAACGACTAGGTAAATTAACCGAGCGGCAACAGAAGCACGCGGCAATGCCGAGAACAAAGACTAAAGGAGATGCGCCAAGAGCAGCGACTAGAAGATGTCGCAGGAAGTAGCGACAAGAAGTGGTTGCGCACGAAGCAGCGATCAGAAGAGATCGCGCGAAAAGCAGCGGCTAGAAGAGAAACCGGCAAGACCGCAGACAGAAACCGAGGCCGCAGTTGAGAGACGCAGACGCAATCCGCGACGGATAGACCGTGGAGACCAAACAGATAGAAAAAGTTGTTCGACAAGAAGAGGGAGCAGCGGGTAGGTCACCAACCCGGCAAGAACAGACCGCGCGGAAAAACAGACCGCATCAAGGAGAAAAGGAATCGAGAGCCTCCAGCGACTAGAAAGCGGCGCACGAGGATACCGTGGCGACTAGAAAGAAAAAGGCCGGCGACAAGATAACAACGGTAAGGCGAGCAAGCAACGAGAAGCAGAGAGAGCATGCTGGTAGAGCGCGACTAATAAAGGATCTTGGCGGCAAGACCGAAGGAGAAAGAGATGGCTATAAGAGAGCACAGAAGAGGAGGAAGTGGAAGCCACAAGAGAAGCTGGAGGGAGAGACACAGAAGCGGTTAGAGCTTTAGAGGAGAGGAGACCGCACAAGGGTTGCGGTTAAAAAACAGGCAAGCCGGGAAACAAACCGCACATGGGTGCGGTAAGGCGGGAAGTCGGGAGAACCGAGCACCGGTGGTAAAAGAAAGCTAACCACAGATTTGGACTGATGCCTCTGATACCATGTAGAAAGCAATGTGCAAACTTTGAATATCCTTCTTCACATGTTAAATAAAAGAGATCGTACAAATATATAGGAGAAGAGAGGGAGAAAGAATCATATACAATAGACGTGCGACTAAAGAAGAAAGAAGAAATGGACTTATAAATGAGCCTTTACATCGTGTTCCCTTATATCCTCTAACAGTGGCTTTGTCAGGTGATTGGGTTGAAGTTTCTTCTGAGATTTTGAAAATCCCTAAAGGGCATTGTTGGGTGGAGGGTGATAACCCAGCTATGAGTTGGGATTCAAGATCTTTTGGACCGATCCCTTTGGGTTGAATCATAGGAAGAGTGACACATGTTATTTAGCCTCCTCAAAGAGTAGCCAAACTTGAAAGAAAGATACAGGCGGGCAGACTTTTAGCTCACTGATTTTTTTTTTGTTATTGAACATTCTCATATTTCAGCAGTTGGCCGAATTGTTGCACCCAGGCTCCTTGCGCCCCTTCATGCGACCAGTAATGCACTGCTCGGCAGCGGCAGTGCGTATACTGACATTGGTCCCTGACTACGACCGAAAAAGTTATCCGCTAGTTGCAGTTCATTTTCATATTACAAACTGTTGTATTTCATCAAATGCTCTATTAAACTTGTTAGGTGATGTGATCGTAGCATACTTGTTTTCAGAAATCCAAGGACTTTGATATTGACTTTAAAAAAAAAGAAAAAAAAGGTGATCTCGTGCTGATCCAAAGGTTCTGCCTTCAAGATTTTAAGTTCTTTCACGGAGATATTGTGATTTTCAAGTCTCCAAATGATCAGACAGATATATGTCAAAAGATTGGTGGCTTTGCCAGGTGATTGGGTTGAAGTTTCTTCTGATATTTTGAAAATCCCTGAAGAGCATTGTTGGGTGGAGATTCCAAGTTTATACGTGACATTGGTGATCAATGCGGTGAGCTTCGTTCTATCCAATATGATCTTACTGTTCAATTTGCACGGTATATTGCCATAACATCAGCTCACTAAAACGATAACAAATAGGTGTTGTTTTTAGAAGAGAGAACATCAGAAAGCATATTCCATGAATTTTCTCAGCGCGATTTTGATATAGGTGGTCATTATTCACTCATGTTACCTGATTATGAGGTTATCAAGGTTTTGATTGAATTATTATATCGCCTCAATATCGGTGATTATGAGATTAAGTTGAATCACATAAGACCATTAGATGAAATGCTTGCAATTTGTGGTGTCTCATCAAATAAGTTCAGAACAGCATGTTCGCGTGTGGACAAATTGGATAAGATGTCATTTGAAGAAGTCAAAAAAGAATTGGTCGAGGAGAAAAGGTTAGCCGTTGTAATGGTTGACATGATTGGGGCATCTGTAAATAAAAGAGGCTCACCACTAGAAGTGAATTAGAGGGAGTCATGGCAATAATGGAGCAGCATGAGAACGAAAGAAATGAGCCTATCCAGCCCAACTTGCACGGGAAAAAACTATTGCCGGCTCACTGCTCTCAGCTCTCACCTCAAATATTATGTTAATTTAGCAGTACTCTAACTACTATATGGTGGTTTACCGGCATAGCTCTCTTATTTTACCGAACATATTATTCAATTTCTCTTTAAAAGTAAAATAAAAAAATGAACTCGCTCGAACTCGCTGTCCTTCAGCGCAAAGCTTGCAGAATTCGCCGCTTATGTGCTTGGTCTCATTGCCTCCTTCCGCGCAAAGCTTGACAACTCTAACCCAAGAGCTTTTTGAGTTCCTGTCCATAGCTCGATGGTATCAAAACTTGTCGACTCCTGTCTAGCGCTGCCGATACCTAGCTCACCCTTGTTACTGGAGCATGCCGCTGCACGTGAACAAGATTCCCTTCAGTAGTAGTGCTTGCATATCCTTCCTTCTCGAACTTGCTACTACTTGAGGTCGTCAATCCCTACTTCCAAACCTGGCCGCCCTTTTGGATTGAGCTAGCCCCTGTTGCTTGAGCTCTCTTGTGGTGCTGGAGCTCGCTAGGACTACTGCTTACAACTTGAGCTCGCCCTTCTTGCCACGCTCGTTGTTTGGATTCGTCTTCACTTCTTTAACATGGGGACGAATGCTGCGTCCGCCTTGTGCACCGTTTCAGTCACACTCGTTTTGCTCCCATCTATGATGTCCATGACAAACTATGAATTATCACTATCTCCCTCATTGAGAATAAATTTTTTGTTGAGTGGCTCCACTCGATGGTGTCGAGTACATAGTATTTCAAAACAAGGGTCTTCTTCATCATCAGACTTGCGACTCACCCGTTGAGCCACCGAGCACTGCCTCTGTGATAATGGCAGAGCTCAGTTTTGGATTTTTAATTCCATGGAGAGTGAGCTAATATCACATGACTAGGCACTACGAGAACGTGAAGAAAATGTGGAATGAACTGAATGAACTGAAGTCTCTATTTCCGGGAAGGATAGCCTTCACCATTTGTTTATCTCTTTAGGGACCTCCAGACCGTCGAACCAAGTTCGTACGATAACCTGATGTCTCCATGTTTTGTGTTCCATGATTTTGAAGTTGACTTCACCCCACTGATGTCTCCATGGCTCCCTCTCCTACCCTACTCAAACACTCTATTAAAGCTCACCCTCCACCTTCTGGGAACCTTGAAGGTTGCAATTGGTCTCAGGGCAGGCTAGTAGAGAGCGGTGATGGAAAGGGTGTCGCGCGTTTGTGACTCGGCGGCTGCCATGCTCGAACTCTTCCTCTTATCATGTTTTTAACTTCCTCGTGAATGGGTCTTCCACCCGTCTGTTCGACGTTTTCTTCCATCGGAGGGGGTGGCATTGCGCGCTCACGGGAAGCCCGCTGAGCAGTGTGGCATGCATGGAGTTGACAAGGTCAGATAATTCGTCTGCAGTGGGGTCTTCGAAGCAAGCGACGCTTTCAGACAAGATACGACTCAGGGCTAGCGGCGATCGACCTCCAGAGCGGTGATCGGTTTGAAGCGCAATGCCCCCCTAAATTTCTCAGTAGGGTGAGCACCTCAGCTTGACACTCATCCATCAAGGTGCACACGCTCTTCTACAGATGTTGGCACGACTACGATTTCCTACGGAAGTGGCATGTTTCTGGCAAGAGAGTTAACAGGGGCTTGATCGATGCGTTCCTCTGACCCCCCCCTCCCCGACACACGTTGGTTGTGCGAGCAGTTACTTCTCTCCATTGTTGTCGTTTGAGAATACTCCACGGAGCGGGTACGATCTTCAGAAATCATTCAGAGTTTTGGTTTCACTTTTATCATGGACGACATCATAATGTTGTGGGGTTGCTTAGCGTTCCCACAGACCTGAGGAAACGCTCGAGAAACGCCCGATAGTGAGCTAAACATGCTAAACAATCAAAAATAAAAACAACATCAGCACGATAATGAGACGTTTTACCTGGATAAAATCAGAAATGGAAAAAAAACACGAGCCAAGCCCAGTTCTGACAAAATCCACTAGTTGTAACGCCCCAGAATCGATTGAATGAGTTTGGGTGCGATTAAAGAGCTTGGGGTGCAGATAACATCTTGGGCTAGAGTTTTAATATAGAACCTAAACCTAATCCCCCCTCTTTCAACCGCACCCCCCACCTCTCTCTCTCTCTCTCTCTCTCTCTCTCTCTCTCTCTCTCTCTCTCTCTCGGTCTTCTCTCTCACGCGCAAAACCACCCCGCCTCTCTCTCTCCCGTCGCCCGCTGGAAGGAGCAGATCGTCCGCCGTCTGAAGGAGGAAGGAGTTCCCTTCTCTTCTTCTCCCGATCTCTCTCCCTCCCTCTCATCTCTCCTGTCGTCGGCCAGTAGGGGCAACCCGAGCCCCCTCTCCCCTGCTCTCTTCTCCCTGCGCCGCCCGACTGGAAAGAGCCCCCTCCTCCTGATTCCTCTTGTTGTGGGAGACGGGCAACAACAGGGTTAGGAGGTCCCGACCTCCCTCAACCCGAGCCTCTCTCACTCTCTTTTTCTGTCTCGGACGCCGCCGACAAGGTGGAGGCCGACCACTTGCTGTGGTGTTGGGTGCTAGTGAGTGCGCAGCCGTGAAGACCTAGCATGGAGCTTACTCTTGGCCGGCCTAGTTGGGTGAAAGCCCTGTCTTGAAGTTAAGGAGCCGTTTTGGAGCTCAAATCAGCGTGTGCAAGCCGGATCCGTGCGTGGACAGCCACTACGAGAGTTCTTCGTGAGTCTGTGACCAAGCCATGCCTCTGAAACGAACGTCAAGGGTAACGACTTTTCTTCTTGGGCAGGTGAAACCCTTAATTAGCATATTTGCATTGAAGCCCCTCTCCACCGACGGGTGGCGGAAAGGGTGCTCTCCAACGAGTCGATGTTTACATCCTTGCTATTAATTGCATTAACACCCGTAAGCGCGAGTACGGTTTCGGCATGCTGTGTGAAACCCATCCGGACATGTTGGTCTGGATTGATGATGTTCTGTAATTCCTGGAGAAGACTCCGTGGGAGTTGAATATTTCAGAATGGGGGTCTGTTCGGGGCGGCAGTTAGTGATGGAGGTGTGCTCTAGGAAACACCCTAATGTTTGCACGAAGCCGCTGGATCGTCGGCATTAACTCCCGAGGAGTTTTGTCGTGTTTGTGCGAAGCCCGTCTCTCGGAGACAGTAGGGCTAGTGTGTGGAGTTGTGTGCCTTGAGTGCGCAACTCAGGTGCCCGCGAGTGCCACTCTTGTTATATAACAATCAGTTATGTAGGCGATAACAGGCAAGGGGAGGTCGTGCATGTTGGGTACGACGATTTGAGCAACGAGCTTGACTGAACTGTACGTGCATTATGTGGTGTAGTTCGACTACCTAAGGAAATTGGTGTGTTACTACAGGTATAGGGGAGAGCCGAGGACCTTGAGTCACGGCTAGCGAATGCTCAATGTGTTGTCATTCAGTCCAGGACTGAGGATGGTGGTGGGACTCGGGGAAGTCGGGTACACCGTTAAGGTGCCCTGAGTGCACGAAACGTTGGGTCGGTTGCGGCAACGTTTGTGATGATTAGTGCTTAAATGGTACATTCTAGCTTTATGCAATTATGTTAATCCGCTTGCAGGGAAGAAGCACCGCCACCCTGAGAAAGGGGTGTGGTCGTTATAATTTGGTCAGCCCTGGCTGACCGTTGCTTTTTTTGTCACCGCTTGGTGGAATGTTTGCTTGCAGGTGTTGCAGAGCCAAACGAGAAATAGCGGGTTGGAGCCCTTCTTGTTGAGCTGGCCCTCGAAGGCCCAATTGTTTGTTTTGTTGTTTTTCATGTGTTATCGGCTTGCGTGCCGATGTATGCAAACCATTTTATTTGGTTAAACATTATTGATGTAAGGCCTTAAGGCCAAATCTGTGGTTATTGTATTTCATTCCTATTGTGGTTAGTGAACATTCGCCTTTGGTCGTGGGTTTTATTTAACTCCTATTATTCTTCCGCTAGAATGCAACTCTGTGTTAGGATGAGTTTTCAAAATGTTAAGGGTTTTTGGTTTCATTTAGTAACTCTGCTGTCTGTCTGTTTCATATGACGCGGGGCCCCGGCCGGACCTTCTATTATATTATTCGTGACGGATGGGGGTGTTATAATTTGGTATCAGACTCTGGTGTCGTTCTTCCTTATTTGAATTCGTGGTCGAATTTCTTTTAAGGGGTGGTGAGCACTCATGTGCGTTGGCATTATAATATGAAAAGAACCCGTGAATGTCCACTTACAAATGAAAAACACACATGAAACACGTTAAAAATATTGTTTGTGGAACCTGAGCGTTCCTTTGTTTGTTGATTGCTATGTCTTTTAGTCACTAAAGTGTGTGTGACGCAACTATAGGTGACCAGAAGTGGTGTTGAACAGTCCCAAAATCAGCATTCTGCAGAAAGTAATACATCGACGAAGGTGTCTACACCTCCTCCTTTTGCCGAGACAATCCGTTTAGTTGCGGAAGTTGTGTTCGCTATGATCAATGCACAACCAAGAGAGCAAATACACCCTGTGGTGGCCCCGGTGCAGGCTGTCGTAGTTGAGCCAGTGGCGGCGAGGCAAGTGCCTACTGAGCCTTTGGCTGCAAAGTGAGCAACTGAAAAGTAGATGAAGCATGTGATGAGCTTCAATCCTCCTACATTTTCGGGAGTGGAGTCATGCACCAACTCATGTCGAAGATTGACTCTCCCGTATAAAGAGAATCATGACGGTGACAGAGACTAGTGAAGCACAAAAGGTGACCATAGCCACTTTCCTACTGGATGGAGAAGCAAAACTATGGTGGGATGAGGTGGAGGTGCACCAGCTTGCTGGCAGACAACTATCTGACATTTTGATGGAAGAGTTCTCGAGACTGTTCTAGGCCAGGTACCTCCCTTACACGCAGAGAATTGCGTTGAAGAATCAGTTTCGGCGCTTGACCCAGGGAGAAGGTTCCGTTGACGATTATTTACATGAGTTCACAAGGTTGGGGCGGTACGCCGGCTTCACGTTTGCAGATGAGGAGCAAAAGACAAACAGATTCTACGAAGGACTGAGGGATGACCTGAGGTTGCTTCTTTCAGGCCCAATGACGCAGGGCTTTCAGGTTTTGGTAAACACTGCCCGATCTTTGGATCAGGACATGAGGAGAGTGCAAAGTAAGGACTTGACTATGAAGAAGCCAGAGTATAAGGTGTCTACCTCTTAGAAGTCTGGGTTCCGCAGCAGGTGGAACAAGAAGGCTAGATCGTCTGGACCAGCCCCTCCTACTGTTACTTCTGGAGCTACATCGAGTCGAGGCCCATTTGCGTGTTATACATGTGGCAAGGTGGGGCACTACGCCCGAGAGTGTCGTAGTGGCCCGCCGAAGACTGAGAAGAAGACATGAGCATCTTATGCTGAAAAGGAGAAAGCGGTGGAGTCATCAGCTTCTCATTATACTCCTGCACCGCCTCAAGTCTACAACCTTGGCCAATAGGAGGTAATAAAACAAATGACGTGGTGGCAGGTACGACATAGTATACAATTTTTACTGCTTTATATACTTGTTACCTTGTGTCTTCCTTAACTTGTTTGAATTAGGTTTTGTCCTAATTTGGAACTATCCGACGAGAGCACTGTTCGATACAGGCGCTTCTCACTCCTTTCTATCCAAGGACTTCGTATCGCGCATCAGAGTGCCTTCCATTTTATCAACTAATAGATTGGATGTTTTGCTGCCTAACGGTTGTTTGATGCATGCGGATAGGACCTGCTGTGTTTGGGTGTGGATAGGGAATCATGAGTTTAAGTTGGAAGCATTTGTACTGTCGATATCCGAGTTCGACGTTATCTTTGGCATGGTCTGCCTTTCGCAGCAGCGTGCATGTATTGACTGCAACTCAAAGGAAATCATAATGGGACAAGGTACTTAATGCGAGACCAAATTCGCCGGTATACGAGGATCGAGCAAGATACTGATGTCTGTTATCCAAGTGGTCAAAGCGGTTCAGAAGGGCGCAGAGTTGTTCTTCACGTTATTAGAGGCTGTAGAGCCGAAGTCTCGTTTGAGTGACATTCCTATCGTGTCAGAGTTCGCGGATGTGTTCCATAAGGATCTCCTTGTGATTCCACCCCAACGAGAGATCGACTTCCTTATTGATCTGGTGCCAGTGCAAAACCTGTGTCTCGTACACCATACAGAGTGGCGCCAAAGGAGATGGCAGAGTTAAAGGTTCAGCTGCAGGAATTACTAAAGCAGGGTTACATACGTCCAAGTGGTTCACCTTGGTGTGCGCTGGTCCTCTT
The DNA here is from genome assembly GCA_039583875.1 of Platanthera guangdongensis. Lineage (NCBI taxonomy): Eukaryota > Viridiplantae > Streptophyta > Magnoliopsida > Asparagales > Orchidaceae > Platanthera > Platanthera guangdongensis. Next base: position 227,696,678 of record CM077163.1, read on the forward strand.
CGTGAAGAAGGACGGGAGCCTGCGTCTATGCATTGACTACCGAGAGCTAAACAAACTACAGAGAAGAATAAGTTTCTGATTCCAAGAATCAATGATTTGTTTGATCAGTTGGCTGGATCAACCGTCTACTCAAAGCTGGATCTGAAGTTCGGCTACTATCAGTTGCGTATAAGGGAGACTGATATTCCCAAGATAGCGTTTGACACAAGCTATGGTCAGTATGAGTTCACCGTGATGTCGTTCGGGTTGACAAATGCACCATCGGTATTCATGGATTTGATGAACGGAACCTTTCGGGAGTATCTGGACCGATTTGTGATAGTCTTCATTGATGACATATTGGTATACTCGCAGTCAGAGGAGGATCATGTGAACCATTTGAGGTTGGTTTTGCACACCTTGAGGAGGAGTCGACTATATGTCAAGTTCTCTAAGTGCGAGTTTTGGCTATCGTCTGTGGCGTTTCTCGGTCATGTCATTAGTGGGGAGGGTATTGCTGTGGATCCGACGAAAATAACAGCTATACAGGAGTGACCTGTGTTTACTACAGTGGCGGAAGTCCGGAGTTTCCTGGGACTTGCCGGCTATTACAGACGGTTCGTGGAGAACTTCTCGCGGATAGCTTTACCTCTCACTACCTTGACGAGAAAGGATCAAAAGTTTGTGTGGTCGTCGGAGTGCGCACGAGCTTTTGAGGAAGTAAAGGGTCGTCTAACCACGATGCCTATTTTGAGTTCGTCATGTGGTACGGACGGCTACAAGACCTATAACGATGCCTCAGGGAGCAGCTTAGGCTGCGTCCTCCTACAGTTTGGAAAGGTTATAGCGTACGGCTCACGCCAGCTGAAGGTGCATGAAAGAAATTATCATGTGCACGACTTGGAGTTTGCGGCAGTGATATTCGCCCTGAAGCTGTGGCAGCATTATTTATATGGCGCGAAGGTTGACATCTTTACAGATCATAAGAGCCTTAAGTACCTGTTAAATCAGAAGGAGTTGAACATGCGACAAAGAAGGTGGATGGAATTCCTCAGAGATTACACCTTCGAGATACATTACACACCCGGGAAGGGAAATGTGGTCGCTGATGTTTTGAGTCGCAGAACTCCAGCACGAGCAAACTGGTTGCACATGCATGATGAATGTTTAATCCAGGAATTGGAAGCCTTGGGTATCACTTGTGTCGACAGGAGTACTAGTGCAAACGCATGCTTGAACTGAACGGAGGTGTAGTATGACCCTGCAGACAGAGTTCGGAGAGCGTTGGAACTCGATGAGAGCATGAAGCGCTATGCAGCGGAAGGGTCAAATTCTCAGTTCTTGGTTGAAGACGGTCTTCTGCGGAAAGGTGATCACTTGTGCGTCCCAAAGTCTGGCACTCTACGTGAAGAGTTGATGTATGAGGCTCACAATACCAAGTACTCAATCCACCCGGGGAGTTCAAAGATGTACAAGGACATGAAGACAATGTTCTGGTGGCCAGGTATGAAGGACATAGTGCTCTACGTGGCAAAATGTCAAACGTGTGCACTAGTGAATGCCGAGTGCCAACGACCAGGAGGCTTCTTGAAATCATTGCCGATCCCGGAGTGGAAATTTGATGATATTTCCATGGATTTTGTGCACGGTTTGCCAAAGTCATTGCAGAAAAACGATTCTATCTGGGTGATTGTTGATCGGTTGACCAAAGTTACGCATTTTATCCCGAATCGGAAAAAAGATGCAGTGGAGAAGCTAGCAAAGTTGCATGTGGAGAACATCGTTCGATTACATGACGTCCCTCGCAACATAGTTAGCGACCGTGATGAGCGGTTTATGTCCAATGATTGGAGGCACGTTCATTGGTCATTGAGCATAAAGCTCAAGTTTAGCACAACCTTCCATCCGCAGACGGACGGACAAACTGAGAGGACAAATCGTACGTTGGAAGATATGTTGCGAATGTGCGTTTTGGATTTCAGACAGCGTTGGGAGGATCACCTTCACATGGTAGAGTTTTCTTATAACAACAGTTATCAGGCAAGTATTCAGATGGTCTCGTATGAGGCATTATACGGCTGAAAGTGTCGTACTCTGTTAGCATGGGCAGAAACCAGTGATACCAAGCTATTGAAGCGCAAAGATGTTGATGAGGCGAATGAGTACATACGGATCATTCGAGAGCGGTTGTTGACCGCTCAAGATCGTCAGGCGAAGTATTACAACGCCAAACGCCGGAACGTGGAGTTCGCGGTTGGAGATTTGGTATACTTGAAGATAAAGGCTTTCAAAGGAGTGTTGAGGGTTCGATGCTTGAAGAAGCTGAGTTCAAGATATTTAGGACCATTCGAGATCACTGAACTCATCGGCGAGCCAGCTTACCGACTTGCCTTATCAACGGAGCTGAGTGAGTTGCACAATGTCTTCCACATTTCTGTGTTGAGAAAGGCGGTGCGGGAACCCGATTCTGTGTTCGAGGTCGATGTTCTGCCGGTGGATAGTTGCCTATCTACCAAGTTGAAGCTGATTTGCATCGTCGATAGCGACATACGACAGTTACGAATAAAGACAATCAAGATGGTGAGAGTCCGTTGGGACAATTGTGGTCGCGAGAAGCTCTCTTGGGAACCAGAAGAAGTCATGCACGAGGAGTACCCCGATCTATTTTACTCGGGTATGGCGAATTTCATCTCGTTATTCGTATTTTTATTTCGGGACGAAATTTCACTTAGGATGAGAGAATTGTAACGCCCCAAAATCGGTTGAATGAGTTTGAGTGCGATTAAAGAGCTTGGGGTGCGGATAATATCTTGGGCTAGGGTTTTAATATAAAACCTAAACCTAGTTCCCCCCTCTCTCAGCCGCATTCCCCCCCCTCCCAATCCCGCTCTCTCTCTCGATCTTCTCTCTCACGCGCAAAATCACCTCGCCTCTCTCTCTCTCTCGTCGCCCGCTGGAAGGAGCAGATCGACCGACGGCTGAAGGAGGAAGGAGTTCCCTCCTCTTCTTCTCCTGATCTCTCTCCCTCCCTCTCATCTCTCCCGTCGCCGGCTAGTAGGGGCAGCCCGAGCCCCCTCTCCCCTACTCTCTTCTCCCTGCGCCGCCCGACTGGAAGGAGCCCCCTCCTCCTGATTCCTCTTGTTGTGGGAGCCGGGCAACAGCATGATTAGGAGGTCACGACCTCCCTCAACCGAGCCTCTCTCACTGTCTTTTTCTGTCTCGGCCGCCGCCGGCAAAGTGGAGGTCGACCACTTGTTGTGGTGTTGGGTGCTAGTGAGTGCGCAGCCGTGAAGACCTAGCATGGAGCTTACTCTTGGCCGACCTAGTTGGGTGAAAGCCCTGTCTTGAAGTTGAGGAGTTGTTTTGGAGCTCAAATCGGCGTGTGCAAGCCGGATCCGTGCATAGATAGCCACTACGAGAGTTGTTCGTGAGTCCGTGACCGAGCCATGCCTCTGAAACGCACGTCAAGGGTAACGACTTTTCTTCTTAGGCAGGTGAAGCCCTTAATTAGCATATTTGCATGGAAGCCCCTCTTCACCGACGGGTGGTGGAAGGGTGCTCTCCGACGGGTCGATGTTTACATCCCTGCTATTAATTGCAGTAGAACCAGGAAGCGTGAGTACGGTTTAGGCATGATGTGTGAAGCCCATCCAGACATGTTGGTCTGGATTGGTAATGTTCTGGGGTTCCCGGAGAAGACTCTGTGGGAGTTGAATATTTCGGAATGGGTGTCTGCCCGATGCGGCAGTTAGTACTGGAGGTGTGCTCCAGGAAACACCCTAATGTTTGCACGAAGTCGTTGGGTCGTCGGCATTAACTCCCAGGGAGTTTTGTCGTGTTTGTGCGAAGCCCGTCTCTCGAAGACCGTATGGCTAGTGTGTGGAGTTGTGTGTCTTGAATGCGCAACTCAGGTGGTCGCGAGTGCCACTCTTGTTACATAACAATCCTTTATGTATGCGATAACAGGCAATGAGAGGTTAACCCGCGTCGTGCGTGTTAGGTACGACGATTTGAGCAACGAGCTTGACTGAACTGTACCTGCACTATGTGGTGTAGTTCGACTACCTAAGGAAATATGTGTGTTGCTACAGGCATCGGAGAGAGCCGAGGACCTTGAGGCACGGCTAGCGAATGCTCAATGTGTTGTCATTCAGTCCAATACTGAGGATGGTGGTGGGACCTGGGGAAGTACGGTACACCGTTAAGGTGCCCAGAGTGCACGAGACGTTGGGCCGGTCGCGCCAACATTTGTGATGATTGATGCTTAAATTGTACATTCTAGCTTTATGTAATTATGCTAATCCGCTTGCAGGGAAGAAACATTGTCACCCCGAGAAAGGAGTAGGGTTGTTATAATTTGGTCAGCCCTTGCTGACCGTTGTTTTATTTGTCACCGCTTGGTGGAATGTTTACTTGCAGGTGCTGCGGAGCCAAGTGAGAAATAGCGGGCCAGAGCTCTTCTTGTTGAGCTGGCCCTCGAAAGCCCAATTGTTTGTTTAGTTGTTTTTCATGTGTTGTCGGTCTGCGTGCCGATGTATGCAAATCATTTTATTTGGTTAAACATTATTATTGTAAGGTCTTAAGACCAAATCTGTGGTTGTTGTATTTCATTCCTATTGTGGTTAGTGGACATTCGTCTTTGAGCGTGATTTTTATTTAGCTCCTATTATTCTTCCGCTAAAATGCAACTGTGTTAGGGTGCGTTTTCAAAATGTTAAGGGTTTTTGGTTTCATTTAGTAACTCTTCTGTCTGTCTGTTTCATATGACGTTGTGCCCCAGCCGGACCTTCTGTTATATTATTCGTGACAGATGAGGCTGTTACACTAGTTACTGTGGGTTACAAGAGTTAGAGTTCGTAGGAGGGCGTGAGGCCACAACTCCTTTACAAATTCTCGTGAAAAAGTAAGTCTTTAGTAGCACTGACAGGAGCTGTTTCTGGAGCAGATCCGTCCCAAGCAGAATGTGTTCCGTGCAGGAGGAAGAACGGAGAGCGAAGTCTTCGCCGGAAAACTTCAAAGCTCTGTCTTCTCATTCTCTTTTGCTTTGAAAATGAAGACCTGGGCATCTTTTTTTAGTTTTTCTGGCAGGCGCACGCTTAATTGCAGTGTCCTTCTGGATGCTCAATGGGCAAATAAGAATGAACGATCTCGGCCATTTGAATCACCAATTTATCGGATACATACATTGGTATGTATATCATTCCAGTTTGTCCAACCAAATGGAATGAGTGGTGCTTAGCAGCTTTCAGTTTAATTTAAACTGAGGAGCAACTAATTGGGTTCAATCTGCCATACATGTCTGTAATTAATTTGCATGCAGTATTTGGAATACGGATTCTATACACATGTGTGTATAAAAAAAGTTATGCACACCTCTTTTGACGGTTGGGATAGACAATACACTTGTTTTAGCGGTTGAGATCTAAACTAATTATGCACACCAATTTATATATACATCTTATAAATATATATGGTGATATACATTTTATAAATATATATGGTGGATTTAGAGTGGATCCGTCATGTGTCAGCATCCGGAAAAGATGTGTATAGAAAAAGTTATACACAGGTGTGTATAGAAATCCCATATTTGGCCATCGTCCAGAATATGTTGAAATTTTCTTAAATTGTGTTGACATTTTCTTAAATTGTTGAAGTTAATCAATTCCACTTTGGACCAATCAAATTTCTTTTTTATTTTGTTGGTTCAGCAACCGTCTGATCAAACACACTTCTTCTCTCCACTTTTAGGATTTTTGGGTTTTTTATCCAGCTCCCGGCGAACCTGCCGGGGGCCGCTGGCGGCTCCGCCGGCGCCGCCGGCGGTGGAGACCGTGAAGGGGGGGGGTGCGGATTTTTCTTTTTTTAAAAAAAATTAAAAATTTAATATATATATATAATATATTAAAAACGTAAAATATAAAAATTATATAAAATTTATATAAAATATTGTAAAAATTTAAAAATGTTAATTTAAATTATTATAAAAAATTAAATTGGGCGGGCGGAGCCGGGTGCAGGCGCGGAGCCTGCCGGGGGTGGTGGGACGGGCGAAGCCCGCCGTCGGCGGCCAAGTACTGTGGCGCGTAGCCATCGGTCCGGAGGCCCGTGCCTGGGACTAGTATATATATATATATATATATATATATATATATATATATATATATATATATATATAGGTTTAATCAACCTGTGTATTTGACTCCGATCATTAATATCAACATTAATAATATTCACAAATTACTAAAATCTTATCTGCATGAATGAATTAGAGACCCAGAATATTCAATATCAAACCTTGCAAAGAATCAAACATCAAATAATCCTCCTGAATCTTGCTGATACAATTGCTACGTACATTTAAAAAAGAAAAAATTAAAACGTAAAACATTTTTTCAATACAAGAATTAAACTCGTTCTACTCTGCCGCTGCTTGCTGTCAAATGTCTTCACCAACCTAGTCGAAGGTCTAAATCCAGCTCCTCAACGTCTGTGAGCACCTCCCCGCTATCATCATCGCTGCTCCCCACCTTTCCCAGCAGAGAGAAATCTGAACCCGGGTCGGCAAAACTAATGGTGCTGAAGAATGCAGAAGAATAGGATGAATCAGCCGCCGCCGGAAAGATGACCGGAGATGGAGGGCGTCCCTTCTGCAGGTGAGCGTGAGCGCGAGCGCGGTCGCGGCGGTGAACGTTCATGTGGCCGCCGAGCGCCTGAGCCGAGCGGAACTCCCGCAGGCAGAATCTGCAGGAGTAGAAGCGGGGCGGCCAGGTGGTTCCCATGCCGGCGTCCTCGGCGAAGGCCCTCGCCTCCCATGAATCGTCGTCGTCGTTTTCGTGGCTGTGGCCGCAGTTGATGACGTTCATCAGCTTCTGCTTCTTCTGGGTGTGATGATGAAGGCTGAACTCTTCTGCTCTTTTGAGGCGCGTGAAGGGGAGGAGGCCGGCGGGGACGGCTTCTATGGTTGCCATGGATGGAGTTGGGATTAATTGGCCGTGTGACGCATTGTTTGGGTTTTGGCCGCCTTGGACTATATAGAGAGGGAAGTATGAGAGTTTAGGTAACTCGGTGTTTTAACCCCAGCCATGTTGCTACCCTTTTGGAAGCTAGAGAGAGATGGAGAGAGAGAGAGAGAGAGAGAGAGGGAGAGGAAGAGAGAGAGAGAGGATTGATCAAAAGAAATGGTTAATTAATTAATTAGTAGGGTTAAAGGTGCACGCAAGTAAATATGCATGCTTGTGTTGTCATACGTGTTGGACGGCTCTCTTGCATTTGCTTGTTGCCACCTTTTTGAGAGGCGAATAGGAGGCGGCCACATAATTTATTCCTTGAATGAATAAATCCCCCCTTTCATTAAAATTATGAGCAGGAGCGTTCGTATATATATATTTTAAATAAATTTATGAAGGGCAAATTAATTCTGATGTTGAATTAACGTGGCATTGTCTTGTTGCTTCAATATTATGATAGTGTGACATGCATATGACTACTATTTTTATGTATGGTTGTAGCATAAGATACCATCATCAATTTGTTCCTGCAATCATCTTAAATGAAGGCTTTGTTTGGGGGGACTTATTTTCACCGGTCAATCGGTTACGACCGCATCAATAGGACCTTAACCGCTTGACCTGTGAAAATAAGTCTCACCAAACGGAGACAAAGTCTTTGTATTTTCCTCCTAACTTTGTTTCATGAAATTTTTTTGCAATAGGAGAAGCTTCAATTCATGTTTTTCTAGCTACTTAGAATTCTTAGTTAAATTGTGTAACTTCTTGAAAATAAATGGATAGCTTTGAATAATGTTTCAACCTGAAATTAGTACTTATGTACATTCTAGCTCCAATTTTATTCTCCATCATGACTTTATGTGCATCCTCAGATCTCCTTGCATACATATCTAGAAGGATTTCAATAGGAACAAACTCTTGTATGTCAAATTCTTTCACAATTGTGAATTTTATATTCTTAATTTACTACAGAACTATTTAATCCTAGAATTAGCATGTCATTAAAATAAAGATTTATGATGATTGTTTTACTTTACACACAACATTGATAAAGATATTTATCAGAATAACTAGAATGAAATCTAAAGCTCTCTACCATTTGGTCAAATTTCAAGTGACACATCTTAGACGTTTGCTTAAGTTCATAAATTGATTTATCTAATTTGCACACTTTATCTTTTAAATTATTATAGACATAACCATCCGGCTCTGCTAAATAATTTTTTTTTGATTAAGATCTCTATTTAAGAAGGTTTTCTTTACATCTGTGTGATGAGCTATGAAGTTTTTAATATGCCCCAAAATTTGTATAGTTGGCAGATGACACATGTGAATGAAACTCAAAAAAGTCTAATCCACGCAGTTGTTTATAGCACTTAGCTACTAGACTTGCTTTGAATCTAGCTATATACCCATCATTATTCATCTTTTTTTCAATGCCCACTTACACCCAATGACTTTATCACCTCTAGTTGGGTCAACGATATGTCTAAGTGATTTTTTGTAGCTGCGAGTTTATTTCATCACTTATGGCTTTTGCCCATATCTTGGAATTCCTAGATCTCATTGCTTCCTGATAGGAGAATGAATCAATCTCTAAGTGATAGGTAACAAAATTCTCGTGAAAATCTTTAAGGATTCTTTCTTTTGTAGACACTATAATAGAAAGAAGTTCATCTTTTAAAAGTTGGGTAGCAGTGTTAAAAGGGTCAGCTTCAGATTGTACAAAAGATTTTGAAATTATATCAGTAGACCCAGACATATTAAAGCATTGATCTTGATACACTTATTTTCAAAGAATACATCTTTAGACTCTATCATTTTATTAGTGAATAGATCTAGAAATCTATCAATTGTAATATCTTCTGCACTTCTTAAATATATGCATGTTGTAGTTCTAGGTCTCACCTTAGGCTTCTTAAGGTCTTGTATTGTTACATAATCAATACAATCTCAAGTCTTAAGAACATCAAATCTACAAGAATTATTATGTCATAACTCATAAGGTGTAAACATGAGTTTCGAGTGAGACAGCCTATTCAGAATGTGATTTGCAGTTAAAGCTGTTTTTTCTCAATATGAGGTAGGCATATTAGCTATAAGTAACATAGAATTTATTATTTTTGATAAAGTTCTATTATTTCTCTAAGAAATTTCATTTGATTGGGGTGAGTAAGAGGTTGTGGTTTCAAATATTATACCTGTTGAAGCCAAAAACTGGCCTCAGTGAGAGTTCGGACCTTGGGGTGTAACCGACACCTATTTCTCTCAAACCTCAACCCCAGACTAGTGATAAAGGACTAAGAACTGACCCAAAGCCTCAGCTGGGAGGTTCGTCCTCTAATCCGGAAGTTCTCTGAGCACTTCCCCTGCAAAGCCAATTGCTGAGCTAGGAGTACCTGAAAAAACTCTAGAAGGAAAAAAAGAGAGTATTAGAAAAATCTATCTTCTAAGATATCATGTGGGTTTATTTATAGATTTTCAACACCTGGTCTGCAAAAAACATAATTTTGCTGCCCTAAAATTACTAAAATGCCCCTAGGTTTGTTTGTCAATAACCAACTCCGCTGTTCTGAGGGGCTAAATGCAGATCCAGGGATATTTAGGTAATTTCATGTCTTGGTCCCATCTGGCGGAAGCTCTTCCTGTTGAGATCTGCAGGAACCCTGCTCGTTCTGAGCGCGAGCCTTCTCGCCTACCCCGGGTGGGAACCAAAAGACTGAAGGGACGTTGAGTGGAGAATCATCACTCAACGCCGAGGGCTGATGGGCTTCTGTCAACCTGAGGCGCGAGCCCCTGCACCTACCCAGGGCGGGAGCCTTTTCGCCCGCCCTGGTTCAGCTATGGCCTAAACCTAAAACCTGGTCGATAAAAATAACTTAAGACGAAGGCTCAATTCGACGAATTTGCGTTCGATGAATTAACGTTCGACGAGTAGCGCTCAACGAACGGGTGTTACTCGACCCCTAGGCGAGAGCCTTCCCGCCTACTTACGGCGAGATATCTCTCGCCCGCTTTCTTATCTGATCCAATTTCAAGCCCAAATTAGCTAGCCCAATCCGGGTCCTTGGGGCATCTCGGTCCCACCCAGCGAATATGGGGTTGTACAATACCCTCAGAGGCACCAAAATTTTTGAACTCAGTTGCACTGTATTCTTCATCTCAGTCAATTCCAAATCTCTTAATTTTCAAGTTTAATTTGTTTTCAACGTTAAATTTGATGAGCTTAAAAGTCTCAATTGCTTCATATTTTGATTTCAGTAAACATGAATATATATCTAAAAGAAATCGTCTATGAATGTTATCAACTACTTCTTTCTAGCTTTAGTGACATGACTCTTAAAATCACACAGGTTAGAATGTATCAACCCAAGAAGTTGTATACTCTTAGAAATCGACTTGAAAGATTTTTTAGTGATCCTTATTTGAGCGCACACCTCATATTTATCTTATCAAATAGACAAGTATAAAGGGATGTTATGACTATTAATTAGATCACACATTTTTTATAGTTCGTGTGTCAAAGTCTATTATGCAATAATTTTGGATCAATTAAGTTTGAATAAACTTGATTAATTATATTATTATTTAAGCTAATTCTATAAATTTCATTTATTAAATAAGCACAATCAAATTAATGTGAATTAACAGTTAGAATTATTCTAACATTCATGATTGTAAAAGACATTTCAGCTTTATCTAGTGAAATCATAGAGATTAGATTTTTTGTTAAAGAAGGAATTACTCTAACATGCTTAAGAGTAGAGTACCAACTCTGTTGTCCAGCATAGGTCGCATTAGTCTCTGCTCCATTGCAGTTTTCCACAGTGTTATTGACCTTTGTAACCTCAGTGAGTAAAAAAATTTGTCGTTCGTAACATATCTAAGTTGCTCCGCTGTCCAGCCACCACTTAAAAGACACACAACTGTGACCACTCCCAATCATGAAAATAGAAGATCGGTTCTAGAAATGTATAACAACATGTTTGCTTTATTTCATGGCACATCATCAGGTTTCTTTGAAGCCTTGCAGTCCGCGACTCGGTGACCTCACTTCTCATAGTTATGACATTTGCCTTTCTTTTTGAAAAAAAATGCTTTTTGGCCTATAACTGTGAAGATGAATCACCTTTAGGTGTCAATGGCTTCCTATGAGGTTTTACCGGGACGTGAAACTAAGTTAGCAACCTGAGTGGGTTGACTAACTTGGTTTCGTGCATTTCCTGGCTGAATTTTGATCCTCAAAGTTGATGAACCTTTTGAGGTCATCATGCCGAATTTGCTAATCAGTCTTAAAGGTGTCCACTCAGAAGGTAGCTTGCAAATGATCAGACAGACAAAAAGATTATCAGGCATGTCAGACTTTTCGCTATTAATCTTGTTCGGCATATTCTCCAGTTCAATCAATTGAGATGTGACTGTCTAGTTATCATTAAATTTAAAGTTGAAAAACTTCTCGGCTAGGAAAGTTTTTGTCGGTCCCTTCTCTTTTTGGAAGTGAACGTTCAAGCAATCCCAGATTTTTTTTGCGTTTTTAAATCTACTGTAGGTCATCGCAAGGCGAGGATTCATGGAATTCAGAAGATAGTACTTGTCGAAATCCTCGAATTTAATCCACTGCAATTAATTTACATCTTCAGTGGTCGTTTCGAAGTCATTGAGCATCATGTAGGAAATCTCACGCTCTTTCATGTCAAGTTGAACGTGCAGTTTCCCGCCATGGAACTCAGTGAGATCGAATGCCAGTAATTTCAAGATGTTGTGCGTGGTACGCCTCAACATTCTAAACAGGAAACATAAATCAGAAAAATATCACCTGATCTGGTAGAACTAGTGCAAGTCCATTTCAGATCCAATCCAATATTTTGTTTATTCCTCCTTCCGGCTGAACACAATCGCCAAAGACGAGGTCTGAGAAACAAAAACTTCGTAGATACACACCTTCCTCAACCAATAGAGATTCAAAAAAACTTTGGTGTCGAAAACTCGGGATTTCGACAAGACAACGCGAACAAAATGTCGTCACGATATAGAAATGGAGCGACATTCGGCGAGCGGGCGACAGAAAGAACACCGAATAACCTTTCCTTTGGCCAAGATCTGGAATCCGGCGGAGATCTGGCTTCTTCCTCTTTGTGGCTACAACGCGACACCAAAAGAAACAAGAACAAGGACTCGATCCGCGGCAGAGCTACGAGCGATAATCTCCAATCGCCAGAATGGTTGTTCAGATCAGTGACGAGAGAAGATCCTCCCTGCGAGCAATAAGAGAGACTCAAGTCTAGATCGGTTGCAGTAAAATTAAATCTCGGTCTCCCTCACTCGATTCAATCCTGCGGCAATAGGGAAGAAGAACATCCCTCATTTTTGAGTCGATCGGCAGGAGTTCCGCACAGAGCAACGTGCTTTCCTCGATCGATGGCATTATATTCGCGCAAGATTGGAGCAGCCTTAACGATCAGAGACAAGCAAACCGAAACCAGGATCAGCACCTGGTTTCCCTCCTAGCGAGTGACTCAGAGATCTTCGGGCTTCTCCGTTCAATTGAGCGTCGGCAAGAACCGATGAGGAAGAAAAACAAAACTAGTGTGCGGCTTAGGTCCTCTTGATTTGCAGGTCGACGAGATCTCTTCTTACTAGATAGCGGCGAGAAGCAACCAGTTTTTCCGATCTCGATAGGCAAGGACTCCTTCGATTCAGCAGCAGAACCGAAGAATTGGAGAGAGCGAAATCTCTTTTGGGAGTCTGCAGGAGAGAAACGAGTGGAAACCTTAGCCACAAATACCTTAAAATGTTAGGTAGCTCCACTCAAGGTATTCTACGAATACTTCATCAGAGTTTGAAATGAGTATTTATAATACCTCCAGCATAGATTCTTACCCTAGGTGGACACGAAATCCATAGGTCGCTAATGAGTCAGCATCGACATACGCGGACATACACAGAGTATTCAACAAAAAATGCTTGTTCGTGCGAAAACATATCCGAAGAAAGTTTGCTCTGTGGAAAATGTGTCCTTAGGTGAGTTTGAAGTTCCGGAATACTCAATTTCAAAAACTTAAGTCGGTACCTAAACAATCGACCAAGGCTTTTGTAGTTTTATTTCAATATTGTTGGCTTTGGAACCAAAAACTAATTTTGCCCTACAACCTTTTTATCCAAACATCACTATTTTTTTTTATTCTCATAATCAATTCTTTAATATCAATGTCATTCAAACGTACAGCTTCACAATGCTCCAATCGCATGACGTCACACGTGGCCTGATCCAACGATATTAAAAGAAATTGACCAACTCAAACATTAGATCATTAGGAGCCACCGTAGATTGAATCCGGACTGTCCGCTAAAACAATTTCAGTTTCTGGCCGTCGGATTGCATCAATCAGGGCTGCCAATAAAATTTTCACCAAAAAATAGTTTCATGCATCTCTCCAAAATCCCGATAGTCATTTCTGACCACTCGCGCCATCAGATTTTCACCACGCCGCCTCCGGCAGAGCCGCCGGCGACCTTCCCAGCCCCCACCGGGGGTTCGCCGGCCTCCGGCGAACTCGCCAGGTGGTGTCCGGCGGCGAGCGGGCAGGGCCACCGCCGGCGGTGGCCCTGCCCGTAAGCCCCAGTTTAGGGCTAACGGGCAGGGCCTCCGCCGGCGGTGGCCCTGCCCTCTCGCCGCGGGACAGCCACCGGCGGGTTCGCCGGAGTCCGGCGAACCACCCAGTGGGCGCCGGGCAGGTCGTCGGTGGCTCCTTCACCGCCGGCGGCAGTGGGAAATTGTTGCGGCCAGGCGGAAGCGGAACAGGAACGGGCTGTTTCTGCCATTTTTTTATTTTTTGTTTTTTTAATAATTTAATTAAATAACTATTATCATTAATAGTTGACCCCAGATTATTTTATAATTTATTTAAAGCTTTCATTGAATTTGGAGAAGGAAGAGTACGAGTTATTTTACAATTTATTTACTATTATAGTTATATTATAATTAATCTAAAATAATTTAAAATTCAAATTAAGAAAATTTTCATTCTTATAAATTTAAATAACTGCCCGGGGGGCGGGCGAAGCCCGCTTGGTTGCGGGCGAAGCTTGCAGCGACCACGGGCGGACCCATGTTAAGACACGGTCGGGCACGTGCCCGACCGTGTTTTTCGCAAAATCCCGCTATTTCATGTTGAGCAGCTAGGGCATTCGCTACTTCGCCATTCCCTCACCGATCTTCTCCCCGCCGGTAACACCGTAGCGACATCTTCCGACGCCCCAGCCGAGGTTTTCCTGGATGTAGACGAGGCCGAGCGTCGCCATTAGACCACCGAGGAAGGAGCTGAACATCCACCAGTTGAAGGAGTCCTTCTTCTTCTCCACGTCGTCGAAGTCGTCGATCGATCTCATTAACCGCGATGATGTAGAGGGCGGAATCCGTTCGATCGATCTCGTTAACGCATGGATAGTTACGAGACTCAAGAGCCTGGTCCTGCCTGGAGTTCTTGACTTCTTGGTAACATCCTTTGATTCCTTTCTCTAAATCAGTTTTCTTCCTGGTGTTTTTCCAGTTCTGTTTTTTTTTACTAAAAAGAGACTGATTGGAGTTGAAGAAGCTCTGATTTGAGTGTATAAACTTGTTTTGTGACTTAGATCAAGGTGTGTATGTGTGCTGGTTAAAAATCTTATAGGCATGAAGCAGCTTTGGCCTTTGTGTGGGTCACAATTTCAACAATCATGTAAGAAGGGGTCTTTTAACATTCCGAACCATAGATTGGTACCCATCGTCATTCTTTGTAGCTTACATAGTTACATCTCTGGTGAATTTTTATTGTACTACATTACTACAACATGCAACATGATTTACCCCTAACCAATTTGAGTGCAATTAGAACTTGATTAACATTTGCACTTTTAGAAATCTGAATATATATACTATATGTTGTACAGTGTTTATTCCCTAAATTTTGTTTTAATCTGGCAAGTATTCCTTTTCAATACCTCCAACAGTTAGCCCTATGTTAAACAAAACAAATATTTTGAAGGGCAGTTTAAGATTTTTTTTAAGTTGTATGTTATGAACCGATGATTTTTTATGTTTAGGGCTTTCCTTACATTCCCAATGTTTTCCTTAGGTTATTGTTAGATTTCTGACTTAATTGCTATATTTTCATTACTCCTGGCTTGATCCAAGGAGAATTTTCTCTTTTTACGGCCATAATTTTTATGGGCATCCTGGGATTCCATATTCACGTATATACTCCCATTATTTGATAATTTTGTGAAGAATTGATAAGGCTATGTTACTTTACCTGAAATTTGTTGCAAGAGTCATACATTTACCCTAAATTTTATTCAATGTTCCCTAGGAACATTATGATTTTAGTGGAATGTTCCCTTTTCTAATTTTGTTGCTGTGGAGGCATGAAAGACTACACTTGAGGTTTTATCTAATTGCTATCTGAATAAGAAGTTTTTTTGACTGGTTAATTTTCTTCTTAAGAGAAGATAGTTACAAGGAAGACAAGTTTATTAAATTTGAAAATGGTTTTCCTAGTTTTACTGAAAATGGTTTGTGTTCTAAATAGAGGGGAAGAAGGAAACAGTGTTTGTGTTCTTTTAAATTTCTAGCCAATTTTGATTACTACAGAAGATCAATTAACATGTGACTTTTGCTTTTCAGTTTCAATTTGCTTCATTTGATAAACCAATGTTGATTTTACACCAATTGAATTACAAATACTTGAAGGACAACTTGATATATACATCATGGACATGCGGTCTATGTCAACCGACACATTATCTAATTGTAAAAACTGGTGAGCAAGTTATTAGGATTTTGGAGTTTTCCTATGTCAATGCTTATGAACAGGGTATTATAATTTTGTGTATTTTTGCATATGTTGCTCTTTATTTATAATTTTTTGGGAGTTTATAATTTCGACCTCATTATAAATGACGTAATATTTTCACCATTTATTTATAATTTATAAATATTTGTGCCCGAGCTTAGCGAAAATCCTAGTTCCGCCCCTGGCAGCGACGCATCGAGAACGGGCGAAGCCCGTTCGAAGATGCTACTGCGTGTGTATATATATATATATACACACACGATCATCTTTGTCCGGGCTATGTCTGTGCTCGATGCTCTCAGGCGGTCTTCGGCCGCATGCAGGCGGGATTCTCCCGCCTTCGCAGGTGCTCGATGCGTCGCTGCGGGCTGCGCGTGCACCCGAAATCTGTCTCTTTCTTCATTAAAATCACTCCCTCTCTCTCCCCCTTCCCTCACTCTCTCCCTCTTCCGAACTCTCCCCTCTCACTCAATCTCTCATACATTCTATCATGATCCAATGACTAATATTTAATTAATATATCAGGTTACGCGCATACAACTCCTTTCCGCGTGAGTTGTATGGACCATTGGATTTAATCCAACGATATTAAAAGAAATTGTGACTGCAAGTTTTTTTACAGTTGGGCGGCCGGCGGCTGCGGGCTCGCCGGCCGCCCCGCTGTGAAGCGCCACCTTCACAATTGTTAGAAATCAGGCCGGGCCCAAGGCTCCTAATGATCTACGAGAATGTTGGGTAATCCGGATCTGACCGACTGCAGTCGAATGACAATAACATCCTCAACCAAATCTTCGGGGAACACTCCGAATTATCTACGGGAATATTCTGCGGTAGCTTGTTGAGCGCCGGGATAGAACTCCCAACCCCCTTCATGAGAGGTGGTGTTAGTCCCCACTTATAAAAGAGGTCGGGGGTGTTGGGTTCGGGTTCCCTTTTAGGTGGATAAAACGCGTGGCGACGGACGTCGAGAGGTCCGCAATGTGTTGGATTGAGTCATGGTGAACTTCGGGCGTGATCGGGTCAGTTTGACGATTTATCTGATCAGGTCTTATATCAATCATTTTATTATTATTATTAACATATATAATAATAATATATATGGAAGGAATAAAATTTCCTATTTCTAAATCCATCCCAAGGAGCAGCCAGCCTGCCTATATAAAAAAGAAAAGAAAACTAATGTTGTAGCCGAGACTCTCTCCCCCCGTGAAGAAGAAACTAAGAACCTCCTCCGACTTCTCACATTTTTCATCTCTTATCTCCGTCATCTGGGCCGGGATTTCTCGCCGGAGAACGTGGGGGATGGAGGCGTGACGGAGCAAGCAGAGTTGAAGAGGTGATTGGAGCCTTGAGGCCGTCCCGAGTCGAGACTTGACGGCGGCTTCTGTCGCGAAGGCGGAGACGCCGACGACTATTTGGACGGGGGCTGATTTTGGAGGCGGTGTTGGCGCTGTGCTTGTGTAGCGGGGCGGCGGTGCACGTGTGCGGGGGAGCGGCATTGGCGAAGGCCGATTTGGGCGGAGCCGGAGCGGCATAGGCGGAGGCCGATTTGGGCGGTGCCGGAGCGGCGTTGGCGGAGGCCGTTTTAGGGTGCGCATCTTGGTGCAAAGAACGGCGGCGTGTTATTGTGGTCGCATCTGCGGCTAGCGGCGGTCAGCGCGAGGAGGCATCTTAGCCTCAACTGGACTTTGGCGGCGAGGCATCTGAGCCTCGAGCGGGCCAACCTACTGACGGGTTGCGGACTGATCAGAGTGCGCCAACGACGTCGTGTGTCGACGTATAGTAGGCGGACAGCTTGGCACAATATTGGAAGATCTAGGAAGACTACAGAGGATTCAGAGAACCAGTTTGGAGCGAGTCTCTCTGACTCAAACTTGGTCGTCTTTGTCGGTATACCTGTATTTTTCCTCTTGTCTTTATTTCGTGCTAGCTGTAGGATCCATCTGAGGATCGCGGGGGAAAGTCATTGTATTGTTGAACATTATTTAGTGACGGCTTTCCGGGTTGGACTCCGATCGTCCCGTGGTTTTTACCCTGATTTGGGGGTTTTCCACGTATATACCTGTGTGTCTGTGATTGTGTTTGTTCTTGCGTATTTCGCTGACGGTTTTGCATGTATTTTAGCTCGCGTACTCACGTGCACTCAGGTCCGTGAGAACATGTTTTCTCACAACAAGTGGTATCAGAGGCAGGTTCAGTCGAGTCGATTGGATATTTCGGGTTTGTGAATAGGTGCGGTAGGTGACGACCATTGGTCCGCTCCCTATCATCTCTAGTCACATTCTTTGAAATAGTCGGCTCCAAGATCAGTGGTTAGAGTTGACAGTGGACTGAGTGCAGATTGATTCGAGGTTTGAGATGGGTATGATGTTGAACGGGGCCAACTATCATGAGTGGCACATGATGATGGAGGACTTGATTTATGTCAAGGGTTGGCACTCGCCTATCTTTGAGGAGATGCCCAAAGATATGGATCCTGCAAAATGGACGATTGAACACCGCAAGGTGTGTGGATTTAACAGGCGATACGTGGAGCGCAATGTGTACAATTTATGTGGCGAGTATTGTTGATGCCAAGGAGCTATGAAAGACATTGGAGTCTCTGTATGCGAAGAGCACGGGTCAGAATAAACTTTTGCTGCTAACGAAGATTAGTGAGTGCAAGTATCAGGAGGGCACACCTATACTTGATCATGTAAATGAATTCCAAGGAGTGTTGGATCAGTTATCTGCTATGAAGGTGACCTTTGATGATGAGGTCAATGTTCTGTGGTTACTGAAGTCTCTCCCTGCCTCTTGGGAGATGGTTCGAGTTTCATTGATTAACTCGTCTCCGTGAGGTGTTCTGACTATGGAAGTTGCAAAGAGTGGGATTCTGAATGAGGAGGTGAGAAGGAAATCTCAGGGTGATTCATATGAGAGTATCTCCTCTACCCACTCAGGTGCTTTGTACACTGAGTCTAGGGGAGAGATAAGAGCAGAGATGGCGGAGAGTCTAACAGGAGCAAGTTCATGCCGCGAAAAGATATTGAGTGCTTTCATTGTGGCAAGAAGGGACACATAAAGAGAAAGTGTAATGCCTGGAAGAAATTGCAGATGAAGGAATCAGGGAAGCAGGATGAGACCACAACATCAGTAGTGACAGCCTATGATGATGATGATATATCACTTTTTGCGAGTGATGAGGTGGCGGCTAACCTCGCTAGTAGAGATGGTTTGTGGTTGGTGGACTCAGGGGCTTCAGCACACGTTTCGAGCGATAGAGCACAGTTTGCTACCTACACCTCACGTGATTGTGGGGTATTGAGGATGAGCAACATGACAGTTTGCAAAGCTATTGACATCGGTGATGTGCACCTGAAGATGAGCACAGGTTCTGTTTTAGTACTCAAAGACGTTCGTCATGTACCTGGCATCCGATTCAGTTTGCTGTCTGTTGGTCGATTGGATGCAGATGGTTATGCTAGTAAATTTGACGACGGACGATGGAGATTGACCAGAGGTTCTTTGGTCATAGGCCGTGGTAACATGATGTCCGGCCTTTATTGTTTGGAGGCAAGAGCTGCAGGTGCGGGGCTGCACAAGGTCAGAGGTGACATGTCCATCGTTGTGTGGCGCGAGCAGCTTGGATTTTTCAGCAGGAAGAAATGCTACAGGCAGGTGAGAAATCAGGTCTCAAAGTCGACGGTGATAGGACTGGAGAGCGGTTCTCATATTGTTGCTGGCCAGCTGCGTCGGGTGACTTTTGATTGTCACGATCCTACATCAAGTTCGGCAGTTTGCGTGAGAGAGATGCATGGTTGCAGTGATGGTTCACGCGGGGAGGTCGCCAATTTAGCGAGCTCTTCCTCCTAGTCGGGAAGGGGGAAATTTGTTGTGTTCGGGTTCCCTCCTAGGTGGATAAAATACGCGGCAACGGACGTCGAGAGGTCCGTAATGTGTTGGATTGAGTCATGGTGAACTTCGGGCGCGATCGGGTTAGTTTGACTGATCAGGTCATATATCAATCATCTTATTATTATTATTATTATTATTATATTAACATGTATAATAATAATATATATGGAAAGAATAAAATTTCCTATTTCTAAAGACGATTGTTATTAGCACTATACTTTTGCATATTCACACTATATTTACTCTTAATTTTCCGCACTTTTTGAAAATACTCCTTGTACATGCATTTTTAGGAAAAATGTTCAACACGAAATTTGTAGATCTCGACGAGATCTACAACTTTCGTGTTGAACAGATTTCCTAAAAATGCATGTATAAGGCGTATTTTTAAAAGACGCGAAATCTGAGCGTATTTCCTAATTTACGTCTTGTAGATACATTTTTAAGAAAAGTGTTCACCACGAAAGTTGTAGATCTCGTCGCGATCTACAACTTTAGTGATAAACACTTTTTCTAAAAATATATGTACAAGGAGTATTTTCGAAAGGCGCGAAAAATTAGGAATAAACATAATGTGAATATCCAAAAGTGTAGTGCTAATAACAATCGCCTTTCTAAATCCATCCCAAGTAGCGGCCCGCCTACCTATATAAAAAAGAAAAAAAAAACCTAATGCTGTAGCCGAGACTCTCTCCCCCGTGAAGAAGAAACTAAGAACCTCCTCCGACTTCTCACCTTTCTCATCTCTTCTCTCCGTCATCCGGGCCGGGATTTCTCGCCGGAGAACGTGGGGGATGGAGGCGTGCCGGAGCAAGCGGAGTTGAAGAGGTGATCGAAGCCTTAAGGCCGTCCGGAATCGAGACTTGACGGCGGCTTTTGTCGCGAGGGCGGAGAGGCCGACGACTATTTGGACGGGGGCTGATTTTGGAGGCGGTGTTGGCGCTGTGCTTGTGTAGCGGGGCGGCGGTGCACGTGTGCGGGGGAGCGGCATTGGCGAAGGCCGATTTGGGTGGAGCCGGAGCGGCATAGGCGGAGGCCGATTTGGGCGGTGCCGGAGCGGCGTTGGCGGAGACCGTTTTTAGGGTGCACATCTTGGTGCAAAGAACGGCGGCGTGTTATTGTGGTCGCATCTGCGGCTAGCGGCGGTCAGCGCGAGGAGGCATCGTAGCCTCAACTGGACTTTGGCGGCGAGGCATCCGAGCCTCGAGCGGAGCAACCTACTGACGAGTTGCGGACTGATCGGGAGTGCGCCAACGACGTCGTGTGTCGACGTAGGCGGACAGCTTGTCACAACATTGGAAGATCTTGGAAAACTACAGAGGATTCAGAGAACCAGTTTGGAGCGAGTCTCTCTGACTCGAACTTGGTCGTCTTTGTCGGTATACCTGTATTTTTCCTCTTGTCTTTATTTTGCACTAGCTGTAGGATCCATCTGAGGATCGCGGGGGAAAGTCATTGTATTATTGAACATTATTTAGTGACGGCTTTTCAGGTTGGACTCCGATCGTCCCGTGATTTTTACCTTGATTTGGGGGTTTTTCACGTATATACCTGTGTGTCTCTGATTGTGTTTGTTCTTGCGTATTTCGCTGACGGTTTTGCAGGTATCTCAGCTCGCGTCCTCGCATGCACTCAGGTCCGTGAGAACGTGTTTTCTCACAACAGGGGGTTCTATCACGACGCTCAACAACCTACCGCGGAATATTCCGGTAGATAATTCAAAGTCTTCAGCTGTGATTTGGTTGGAGATGTTGTCATTCGACTGCAGTCGGCCACGTCCGGTTTACCCAATATTCCTGTAGATCATTCAGAGCCTTGTGCCCAGCCTGATTTCTAACAACAATGTCGTGGGCGGATAAATGTTGAATACCCGTTATGCATATATACATTTATCCGTGTATGTGTATCCGTGTATCTATCTATATATTTATATACAGTACGGGCATAGTCGGAGGGAACGACAGTAGTCTAGCTTCAATTAATCAGAATGATTAACTTAACAGAGGGCCACTTTCCTTTTGTCATGTAATGCCGGCAAAAAGATTCCTTCCAGCTCATGGCCGTCCAATGGTGTGCGATTGTATTATTTGTTGATAATTAGAATAAATCCTACTGTTAACACAAACTTAATTGAAATTTAATTAATAAGGAGCTTCTGGGCTATAGAAATCATTCATGATGGCTAACCAGGATCAAATCCAAGCCCTGTAAAACCAGTATGGATATGGTCAAATCAAACCCCAATAGGAATTGTTTCTCAAGCTAAATGTAGAAAGCCGACAAATAATTGCAAATGTTCGGCAAAATCGTGCAATTTTCAAACCCAGCTAAAGCTTTTCAGCACTGTTGCTGACATCCTGCAGGACAAATCGTATGACTAATTAATGTACTCGCTTAAGCGACGACTCATGTTTCCCCCTCCGTGTGGAATAGGCTCAGTTCAACTTATTTGTTTTAGGCCATTGTTATTAGTACCGTAATTTTGGCTAGTTGTATCGTACTTTCTCCTAATTTTTTTTACACATTTTGAAAATACGTCTTGTATATGCATTTTTAGGAAAAGTACTTTCGTACAGGTTTCACGCATTTTAGAAATACGCCTTCTATATGTTTTTTTTTGGAAAATTGTTCAATACGAAAGTTTTAGATCACGTCGAGATCTACAACTTTCGTGTTGAACATTTTTCCTAAAAATGCATGTACAGGAGGTATTTCTAAAAGATGCGAAAAATTATGAGAAAGTGCGGTGCGACTAGCCTAAACTACAGTACTAATAACAATCACTTTGTATTATCTACATATTATCATTTGATGATCACGAAGATAACTAGAGTACAATAGTTGTAGGAGTTCAAAGAATATATAATAATCTGAAGGAAAAACATTGCATGATAGAAATAAAAAACTATTATTATGAGAAACGAAAGTAACAAACAGTTATAAGTCAATTGCAGATGAGACATGTAAACTTTAGAGCATTGTTAGGAGCACACATACTCTCGATATTAGCACATCAAAAACGGAAATAATATCTATTATTTTTTAGATTTGATTCAACTCTTATGAGCATACCACCCAGTCTTCAATTTTCCATAACTCTAATTCGCGACTCATGTTCACGCGAGACCACGCCGTCGTTTTCACGGGCTACAACGCCATCGTCTTCGACGTCGGAGCTTCACCGGAGTTTATTTCTTCCCAGCCTCGCCGGAGTAGCGTCCAACTCCTAACAATGCTCTATTGGGTTTATATTTTGCCTTTTTAGTGTTTTATGTTTAACTTGTATGGTGAGATTATTTTGCGTTTTATTTTCATTTTGGGATAAATGTTTTGCATCAATACGTTGAAATGTTAGGTACTAAGTTATGGTTATGCGTGTGAAAAGATTTTTTTATAAAAAAATTCAAATTGGTGTGCTCATAAAACTTTGGGCTGCAAATAATATTTTATGATGTGTCAATATCAATGATGTGTTAATATTCAAAATAGGTGTGCTTCTAATAATTCTCTAACTTTATTCACTAGTGGATAAATGATCTTGGACTCAGGTACAGTGGCGGACCCGGGATATTTTTCAAACCGGGCACTAACACAAAGATAATATAAATGAAAATTTTTTATTACAAATGACAAAAAAATTCATTATATAAGAGCAACAAGTCGAAATATTACATAACATAAATATGAAAAACATGTAATATTGAGGTTTCTAAAAGAACTTACATATTATAGAGCAACTTTTCGCGGACTCATATTCTGAAAACGCGTAGTAATTTCTTCATTTGTAATTGTGTCAACAATATCTTTCTCAATGTAAGCTATAATACAATCATTCATCAATTCATCATACATTCTGTTTCTCAAACGGCTCTTTATAATCTTCATATCAGAAAACATTTTTTCCACGCTAGCAGTTGCAACCGGTAAAAGACAAGCCAACTTTAAAAGTCGATAAACCAATTGGTAATGATCATGCTTT
Source organism: Platanthera guangdongensis (assembly GCA_039583875.1). Classification (NCBI taxonomy): domain Eukaryota; kingdom Viridiplantae; phylum Streptophyta; class Magnoliopsida; order Asparagales; family Orchidaceae; genus Platanthera; species Platanthera guangdongensis. The sequence goes on from CM077163.1 coordinate 227,720,374, forward strand.
TTAATCAAAACAACTGAATTGATTAATAGGATCAAGACATGAAACACAAATAAGTAATTCAGTATTTACTTCATTAAATTTGTCATTTAACTCATTCAGCATCCAATCAATCACAGTATTGTAAATCTCAACCCGAAAATGATGATAGTTTGTAAATTCTCGTGCAGTGCGTGTTGATCTCCCTGCTGGAAAAAATTTGTCATCCATGTTTGGAACATCTATATTTTATTTTTCACAAAAGGATGATACTTCAATAATGAAAGCCTCCCAATGAACATCAATATTTCTCATACTGAATAATAATTGTTTTGATATTTTAACAAAATTCATTGCATTAATGATGTCTTGATCATTTCTCTGTAGCACTTGTGACAATTCATTTGTCTTTGATAAAATATTTTTCATCAAGTGTAAGAGAAACACAAAATCGAATGTCCGAATATTTTTCAAAAGACTACATGCAGTTCCCCTTTGATTTCCATCAGCTCCGTCCCGTGTAATAATTTCAAGAACATTTACAATAGATGAAAACATACAAATGAAATTCAAAACAGTGTCATAATGCGAACTCCACCTTGTATCTCCTGCTCTTTTAATTTCAAGTGGTTGGTTGTGCCCTCTCCCACCATTTAACTCGCCATAATTAATTTCTTTAGTGACTCTTTCAATTTCTAAAGCTCTAAGACAATCACGTCTTTTACAAGAGCCTCCGACAACATTTAATACATTAGTAATGTACGAAAAAAGTTCTGCTATCTCAGGATGTCCCTCTGCGACTGCCACTAATATCAACTGTAGTTGGTGAGCAAAACAATGAATATAAAAAACTGAACTATTATCCTTCATAATCAGAGTTTTTAAACCATTGAATTCACCCCGCATGTTGCTTACTCCATCGTAACCCTGGCCTCGTAGTCTTGAGAGACTTAAATTATATTTTGCAAATATTTTATCAATAGCAAGTTTGAGTGATAAAGTCATAGTATCAGAAACATGGGCAAAATCGAGTAATCTTTCAATAATCTTTCCTTTTTTGTTCACATATTTCAAAACAATAGACATCTGTTCTTTATTTGAGATATCACGAGATTCATCTACTAAGATTGTAAAACAATCTTGTCCAATGTCCTTAATTATTTCACATGTTGTTGCACTTGCAATTGCAAGAACAATATCTTTTTGTATTTTCGGAGCTGTTAACTGACAATTAATTGGAGTATTTTTTAAGACCACTGCATTGACATCACTGTTATTTGACGTCAAAAACTCCAAAAGCTCTAAAAAATTTTCTTTGTTTAGGGACCCATCAGACTCATCATGGCCACGAAAAGACAATTCTTGTCGTAACAGAAAACAAACACGTTCAATGGAAGTATTTAAACGTGCACGATATTCAACAGCTTGAGTTTCTTCTTGTTTAGCCAAAACTATTTGAATGCTCTGTTTCTGATTCATCAAATGTTCACATAATTTTTTTGAAACATTATGATCGTTATCATGCTTGTCAATATGCTTTTCAAGAATTGTCTTATTCTTCCAATATCTAAAGCCACGAGTAACAAATGTTGGATCACATCCCTTTTGTGGAAAGACATAACACTACAAGCAAATTAAAAGCAGCGTCCTTATGTTCATTATACTCCAACCAACCCTTAAATTCAAGAAACCAGTTTCTGTTGAATCGCCGAGCTTTTGTTCCGAAATCAGTTAGGGGGAAAATTTCTAATTACGGTTGACAATGGCCCTTTTCAAGATAATATCTTCTAATTCCATCATGATCATTGACGTCGTAACTCAAAATTGGTTGTCTCAACCCAGGATCGGAAAGAAGTTCCTCAACGCACGTAAGTCGTTCTCTCTTACTACTTGAGGATGAAGACAACCCTTCAATTTTTTTTTGTTTCTTTACTAAGTTGAACAACTTTAGAAAAAAATTTCTTCATAACCTATTGAAATCAAATCACCTACATTAAATAGCAAAAAAGGTCATATAGAAGCTGTTAGAAACAAATTAATAAGTTGTTAGACAAGCTTATGATCATGGAGGTATGCTACATTCCTTAAAGTTCTTAAAAATAACAGTGAATTGGAATGGCCTCATGGAATGATTACATGAACATCGAACCTGTTTTGCAAAGTGTATAGAATAGAATTCACAACTAGATGCTCTATCTTTAAAATATTCTGAATTAAATGGATATACAAAATGCAAAGTAAATTCCAATCAACTCCAATCAAAATCAGAATTTTGGATGTTATAAATATAAAGCAGAAATTTGTCAAAAACTTAAAACATGTGATTCAAAGTATTCAACATTAACATCTAGTTTGCATTTATGTGAACAGTCTTGTTTTCTAAAGAATTCAGCACAGCATTGTATCTGAAGAGGTTCTGTCTTCCTAATTTTGTGTTCTGTCTTCCTAATTTTGTTCATCAACAATATCTAAGTTCAGGTTTCTCTCCATATCTAAACAATTCCACTCATATCTAAAGACAGTACAATCAAATGTGATTAAATTCTCTACTTTATAAGAAGAAGAAGCAGAAGCAGCAGAAGAAGCAGAAGCAGTAGAAGAAGCAAAAACAGCAGAAGCAGAATAAGCAGAAGCAGCAGAAGCAGCAGAAGCAGCAGAAGCAGAAGAAGCAGAAGAAGCAGAAGAAGAAGCAGAAGAAGAAGCAGAAGAAGAAGAAGAAGAAGAAGAAGAAGAAGAAGAAGAAGAAGAGGAGGAAGAAGAAGAAACAGAAGAAGAAGCATAAGCAGAAGAAGAAGCAGAAGAAGCAGAAGAAGAAGAAGAAGAAGAAGCAGAAGAAGTAGAAGAAGCAGAAGAAGAAGAAGAAGAAGAAGAAGAAGAAGCGATAAAGACTTCGGGAGCAGCAGCGATCGACTCGGGAGCAAATCGGGGCGGTCGGCTAGGGCAAAATCAGAGCAACGATAAATTGGGGTAGTCGGCTAGTGCAATCCGCGAATTTTCATACCCGGGCACGTGCCTGGGTGTGTCCGAAGGTGGGTCCGCCCCTGCTCAGGTGTAAGCCCGCTGCTAATTGCGCCGATTGTCCCACTACAGCCTCACCGTACTCACTGCAGCCCGCCGCAGCATTGCCACCTTCTCTTTGGATCCACCAAGAACCTAGATGAGAACAGGTGGTGTCTTTTCATGTCATGATCATTTTCCTAAAAAATTTCATGCAAGTGAAACACATGAACGGCATCTTGGAAAAGAAAAGTCATAATTGACGGCTGGTAAGGGAGACCACAAATCACATGAGTTTGAAAAACTAAACCAACTCAACAATAATCTAATGTATATAATCTTACGTTGTATTACCACTCTCATACCTAATCAACATATATGTACAGAACATACATGTATAAATAAGTAGATAAGGTTGACTCTTAAATATTTGTAGTTCTTCTTCCTCCCAGGAATTTTGGTTTCTCTAAATAGCATTCTTTATTCAATTAATTAATTTAATTGGTGTAACAAAGTTGAATATAAATTTATATGGTTAAATGTTAACTGATGATGATAAATGATACGTATACGATTTTGTACCAGGATCCTCTCCATTTCAAGTGAAATGGAGGGGATCCATTTCATGGCCATGATTGATTGCTTTTGCATCCAACGGGTTCAGCATTTCCAATCCTTTTATATTTTTTTTAAGTCAAAAAAATCTTGGCCACTAGATTTTTCTTGGATTTATCTTGTCCATTAAAGGATGAAATGGATCCCCTCCATTTCACTTGAAATGGAGAGGATCCGGATCCTACGATTTCTTGCATGAAACTCTATATAAGATAGATTATTATAATGCCAGATATTCACTTCACAAGATAGACGGTATATTTAATTTAGAAAACAATTCGCATAATTTATTTAGTAAATAAAACTATATTTTAATTCATTTTATTGTCTTAAGGATAAAATAGTAAATTTCAATATTTTCTGTTGCTACATGTTGGCTCATCGTGCATGAAATACCTCCCATCTACATTCAATCTTTAATATAATTTTTTTTGCATTAATTGCATAAATGATTTTCTCAAAAAAAATACTCATGTGAATGCTATTTATTTCTAGAAATAAGGCAAAATAAAAAGTGTTGAATTTTGTGAAGTGGAAGTGGTTGATGAGACAGGCTGGGCGGCCTGAGCGGACAGATCCGGCGGACTGGGCGGACTGCTGTTATGCGGCCTGGTGTTAAGTCTAGTGGAAGCCGGCTGTTCTTCTGAGCGGCTTGTGTTTTTTGTCCACGGCCTGGGCGGTCTGTTATCTGCGGTTAGGGCGTTGGCTGTTGGTTTAGCCAAGTAGCGGCCTGAGCGGATAGAGGTTCGTGAACTGGTGCACGATGCTCAGTGGCCGTGTTGCAAGCTTGTGTTATCCGGAGGATTGGATCCTGTCTGCGGGAGGCTTGCGGACTAGCGTGTCTGCGGCATTCGCGGTTGCGGACTGGCCTTAGAGTTTGGCTGAGGCCTTGCCGAGCTCTGGTAGTACAGCACTGCTGTTGCTGTGGCGGACTGGTGTGTGGAGTCCGACAGATGGTTGTTGCTTTGGGCAGGCATGCGAGTTGCTTGCGGACTGTGGTCTGTGTTGCTTGGTTGATTGGCAGACGGAGACATGTCCGCCAAGCTCGCGTTGGCCCTTTGGTGGTTCTGTACTTGGTCACAATCTGTGACAAGACCAAGGTGTCCGCAGTATCCGCCAAGCCCGCTGTTGACCGGGCGGACTGCCTTTGGTCGTGGGCTTGTGGCGGATGGAGGCGTTGTTGTGGTGATATACGGACTGCCTCTTGTTGTGTGGACAGTCTCTGAAGGGGGATGCTGTCCAGTGTTTGGAGGCTTTGCGGGCTGGTTCCTTGTCTGCATATCCTGGGCGGACTGTTGAGGGTTCGCCCAAAGTTGTCTTACTCCTGGCGGTTTATTCCTTGGAATCCGACTAAGTCCTTGCGGACTCAGCGGACGGTGTTTTGCTAAGCGCGCGAGCTGGGGCGTTGTCTCTATCTCTAGGGCGGTGACCACACTCCTCACCTTGCCAATAAATAGGACACCCCCGGGCACATATACAGTAACTGAGTGAATAGTAAGTAGGGCTTGGGCAAATTGCTGTGGTCTGCGTTTTTCTGTCCGCGCGGGTTGAGTAGAGCTGACGGTTTGTTGTGTGCAGGTCGCGCGGTTAGCTTCAAGGAGCCAGGAGTTTGGCTTTGACTACAGTCAGTGCTTGAAAGTGTGCAGACTCTGCGGTCTCAGCAGGTCTCTCTGCGGCTTGTCAGTTCTCTGCTTCAACGTTTGCAAGTTCCAATAACGTGTCCGTCAGGCGCAAGCGGGTAGGCGGTCTGTTCATCAGTTCATCAGCAGTAGGCGAATAACGGTGTGTCCGCGCGGCCTATCGGCTTCGGCGGACTGCGTTTCTATTCGGCGGATTGCAGCTTCAGCTCGGGCGGGTTCGGCGGTCTTGGCGACCTCGGCGATCTCGACGGTTTCCGTTGCTGTCCGCCTGACTTGTTTTTTGGTGTTTTCTGTTTATAGCTGTTTGTACTAGCGAAATCATGTCTCGCTATGTATACCTCGCATTGTAAAGAAGATTAATGAATATAAGATCTGCTTGTTCTTACATGTGTTTGGTTTGTTGAGCTTGCTCCCTGGGTTTCCGATAGATCAAAATGTGAACTGTGTAGTAGCGAAGATATTAATTTAGTTTTTGGGTTATCTTGCTGAGCAGCTTGAGAAAATTTAACAAAAAGCTTTAATGTTGCATCAAAGATAAAGCTTCTATTTTATGTAGAAATTCATTTTGAATTAGAAGATATAAGAGTGGATATTATTTTCAATTTGAGAAGAATTTTTTTTGAGAATCATAAATATATCATTATACATATTCATCAAATAATTTCCTTTATTATATGTTCTAGATTATATATATACATCATAATTAAATTGATTAACTAGATATAAATTAATTAATTAGCTAATTATTACTTGAGGTTAAGGATACGTTAGGCGTGCACATAAGGCCTGTCAGGCCCAGGCCAGGCCTGGGCCTGCTAGGCCCGGGCTTTTATCAGTCCAGGCCCAGGCCCAGGCCTGACTTTTGCCAGACCCAGGCCGGTCCCAGACTCTCCTCCAAAAAGAGGGTCTGGTAAGGCCTATCGGGCAAGCCCAGGCCGGGCCAGGCCCAAGCCCGGGCCTAGTTCACTGTTCAGCGGTACTCTAGTGCGGACGTACGGGCGTACGGGCAAGGGTCAAGGAGGTTTCAAATCGAAAAGTGATCAACATGAAAGTTGTAGATCTCGGCGAGACGAACAACTTTCATGTTGATCACTTTTTCATTTGGAGCAGTCTTGGACCTCGATTTATGCCCCGAAAACTGGGGCGGCGGAACTGCTACAGTAAAGCGTACCGCGCCCCAGATTTCGGGACCCAAATCGAGGTCCATAAAGGCTCCAAATCAAAAAGTGATCAACATGAAATTTGTTCTTCTCGCCGAGATCTACAACTTTCATGTTGATCACCTTTTCATTTGGAGCCGTCTTGGAGCTCGATTTGGGCCCCGAAAACTGGGGCGGCGGAACTGCTACAGTAAAGCGTACCGCGCCCCAGATTTCGGGACCCAAATCGAGGTCCAAGACGGCTCTAAATCAAAAAGTGATCAACATGAAAGTTGTTCGTCTCGCCGAGATCTACAACTTTCATGTTGATCACTTTTCGATTTGAAACCATCTTGACGCCGAAAACGGGTTGCCCGTAAGTCCGCATTTTAGCCTGCCCGCATTTTGGGCTGTCATCTCTAGGCCAACGTCTCTCTAGAGAGATGTTGGCCCGGGCCCGGGCAAGGCCTGGGCCCAGACCCAGGCAAAGCCTAGGACCGGGCCTAGCCTGGGTCTGGCCCGGGCCGGGCACCAGGCCAGATAAATCATTATATTTAAGGCCTGTTTAGGCCCTCCAGGACTGGCCTGGGCCTGGACCAGGCCTACGCGGGCCCAGACCTAACCAGGCTTTTTCAAGGCCGGGCCCAGGTAGGCTTTCCAGGCCCAATCTTTATGTGCACGTCTAGGATACGTCAAGGAGTATTAACTATAATTTGTTCTTTTTGAAGCATTTATTAGCTTGCACACAGTTGTCACTTGTCCATTCACCTCCGGCTACTGTACTTTTTATCATAAATATAAATTATTAAAATCAGCAATTAATTACTAATTTAAAAATAAAAGGCAAGCTTATTGATGAGGATCGACACACGTGTGTGAGTAGACTGAGATGAAATAATTTAATGTGAAGATGATGATAAAACATAATACTACTCAATCTTATACTAAATTTCAGGTGTAAAGTGGTTCAAGTCAGTAATTAATTATTAATTTAAAATAACAAGCAAGCTTATTGATGTGACGCACACGTGTGAAAAAAGCACTGAAAAGTGAAAAGGATATATATATATATACACACAAGCAGTGGTGCACGGGGGACCTCGTGCGGCCCACATTCGTCGTGAGTGCGATATTTGTCGAGGATGCGACATTTGTCGAGGGGGCGATATTTGGCTGAGGCGGCAACATTGGTCGTCGGTGCGACATTTGTCGAGGGGGCGACATTTGTCGTGAAGGCGACATTTGTCGTGGGGGTATCATTTGTCGTGAGGTCGTCATTTCTCGTGGCGACGTCATTTGTCGTGGGGGCGTCATTAGTCGCGGTGGCGACATTCGTTCTCAAACTCTACCGGCTGCCGAACAAGGGTGGCGAAATCAGACTGAATCATTTTTTTCGTCTGCGAATTTGGTAGTCATTTGCTTCGTTCTTGCTCGATGCGTCGCTGCGAGCTGCGGCCGCAACATATACATATGAGTACTCAAAATGACCGTAAAAAGATCTAAATCACTATAATAATTTTTATTTTGTAAAAAACATATGTTTTAACATACAAAACATAATTTCTTTCCCTCCTCTCTAGATATGAGAAAAAATGACTAAAAAGACCAAAATAAATGAAAAGGAGAGTTGATTATATGAGGGGTAGTATAGTATTAAAATGTTACACCAAAGTCCTTTATGTGTTTGCTTATATAATAAAGATATATATATATATATATATATATATATATATATATATATATATATATATATATATATATATATATATATATTATAATACAATACGTATATTTGCATCACACCATGAAACTCATCTTGACCGTCTGATCAAGCTCTATCAAATACAGGTCGTTGGATTCAAAACATGAGGCCTGCCTATAGCTTTTCCTCCAGCCCCTGCATTGTTCATTTCAAAGAAAAACTCGATACATCCCGCCCCCTCCCGCCCCTCACGGGCTCATCCCTCGTCGCCGCAGGCGGAGCTGCCGCCGGCCTGCCCGGCACCCACCGGCGAGTTCGCCGGCCTCCGGCGAACCCGCCGTGGGTTGTCCGGCGGCGAGCGGGCAGGGCCACCGCCGGCGGTGGCCCTGCCGGCGGTGGCCCTGCCCGCTCGCCGCCGGACATCCCCCGGCGGGTTCGCCGGAGGCCGGCGAACCTGCCGGTGGGCGCCGGGCAGGCCGCCGGTGGCGGCGGGGGTGAGCCCGTGAGCGGCGGGAGGGGGCGGGATGCTATCGGTTTTTTCCTCTTTTTTAATTTAATAATTAATTTAATAATTTATATTTTTTATAATTAATAAAAATTTCGGCGAACCCGCCGTGGGTTGTCCGGCGGCGCGCGGGCAGGGCCGGCGGTGGCCCTGCCCGCTCGCCGCCGGACATCCCCCGGCGGGTTCGCCGGAGGCCGGCGAACCTGCCGGTGGGCGCCGGGCAGGCCGCCGGTGGCGGCGGGGGTGAGCCCGCGAGCGGCGGGAGGGGGCGGGATGCTATCGGTTTTTTCCTCTTTTTTAATTTAATAATTAATTTAATAATTTATATTTTTTATAATTAATAAAAATTTTAAAATCCTTTTAATAACTTTTATAATTAGTCTTCACGCGCCGGGGCGGGCGAAGCCCGCCGGGGGGCAAGCGAAGCCCGTCGGGGGGCGGGCGAAGCCCGTCGGGGGGCGGGCGAAGCCCGCCGGGGGTCAAGCGGGCAATTTTATATATTTTTTTAATTAATAGAATTTTTAAAATCCCTTTAATAACTTTTATAGTTAGTCTTCACGCGTCGGGGGCGGGCGAAGCCCGCCTGGGGGTCACGCGGGCGAATTTATATTTTTTATAATTAATAAACTTTTAAAAATCATTTTAATAACTTTTATAATTAGTCTTCACGCGCTGGGGGGCGGGCGAAGCCCGCCGGGGGGTCAAGCGGGCGAAGCCCGCAGCGACGCATCGAGAACATGCGAAGTCCGTTCAAAGATGCTAGCGCACACACACACACACACACACACACACACACACACACACACACACACACACATGAGTGCCCGACACGGGGCTCCGCCCCTACGGCCAGGCGCGACAGTACCCGGCCGGCGACGGCGGGCTTCGCCCGCCCCGGTTCTATGCTCTCGGGCGGCTTTAGACCGCATCCAAGAAATGGATGGGGGCGAAACCCGACCGGCGACGACGGGTTTCGCCCGCCCCTTCAAGGCGGGTTTCGCTCGCAACATATACATATGAGTACTCAAAATGACCGTAAAAATTATACATAAATATTGCAATTTTTATTTTGTAAAACAATATACGTTTTGAACTAAAAATATTAATTTTGACTTTATTAAAGTTGATTGATTTAATGTCATCGTCTCGAAAATACCACTGATATGCATAATAACAACCTTACTTGAATAGACCGCTGACATGCCTAATGACAACCTATCATAGTAGATGTGGAAGTTATACTAAAAACTTTTTGAATTTAAATGAATTTTCATCATTACTTCTAATTTTTTTTATAGTGTAATTACTTGAATGGACATTGTATTTTAATTTCTTTGAAATAGATTATAATATATGTCAAGTCATTAAAATATAAAAATGAGGGCATAATTAGTATTTTTGAATGTTTCACCAAAGACAACTTTTCCCTTATAATAGTGAAAGATATATATATATATATATATATCTTTATTATATAATACAATATGCATATTTCATTCACACCATGAATCTCATCTGGACCGTCCGATCAAGCTCCATCAAATACGGGCCATTAGATTCACAGCAGGAGGCCTGCAAATAACCAAATCAATTCTGAAAACACTGTTCACCAGCAGAAAAATCCCGATGCTCACGTTTATCTCCCGCCCGTTCACGGCATCACCCCCGCCGCCACCGGCGGAGCCGCCGGCGGCCTGCCCGGCGCCCACCGGGGGGTTCGCCGGTCTCCGGCGAACCCGCCGGGGGTTGTCCGGCGGCGAGAGGGCAGGGCCACCGCCGGCGGTGGCCCTGCCCGTGAGCTCCAGTTTTGGAGCACACGGGCAGGGCCACCGCCGGCGGTGGCCCTGCCCGATCGCCGCCGGACAACCCCCGGCGGGTTCGCCGGAGGCCGGCGCACCCGCCGGTGGGCGCCGTGCAGGCCGCCGGCGGCGGCCGAGAAAATCGGCCTGCGTGAGCAGGCCGATGCGGGGGGGGGGATTTTTATTCTTCTTTTTTTTTTAAATTATATAATTTATTAAATTTATTTATAATTTATTTATAATTTATAAAATTATTAAATTCTTATTAAATTTTCAATTAAAATATAAATTAATTTCTTCGCTTGATTGCGGGCGAAGCCCGGAGCGACGCATCGAGAACGGGCTCCGCCGATGCGGGGGGATTTTTATTCTTTTCATTTTTAATTATATAATTTATTAAATTTATTTATAATTTATTTATAATTTATAAAATTTATAAAATTATTAAATTCTTATTAAATTTTCTAAATAAATATATATAATTAATAAATATATATAATTAATAATTAAATGATTTTTTAAAAATTATATAAAGATTTATTTTAAAATTATTTTAAATGTTCGCCGGGGGCGGGCGAAGCCCGCCGGGGGGCGGACGAAGCCCGCTTGATTGCGGAGCGACGCATCGAGAACGGGCGAACGCCCGGCGGGGGCGGGCGAAGCCCGCCGGGAGGTCAAGCGGGCGAAGCCCGCAGCGACGCATCGAGAACGGGCGGAGCCCGTTCGAAGATGCTAGTATATATATATATATATATATATATATATATATATATATATATATATATATATATATATATATATATATATATATATTAGAAAATAAAAATAATTAATATTATCTTAGAAATTGTCCTATAAATTAATAATTTATTATCATTATATTGTGATATAAATAAAATGATGTATACATTATGACATATTTGTAAAGCTTCATTTTGGATGATGTTTTGCTCTGGTGAGTTTGTATAAAAACAATATTGTAGTAGAGTAATATAATAAAGTTTTTTGCATGACAACGGTTAAGAGCACAGTCGAGAAAATAAAAATAGTTTTTTACTTTTGAACATAAAAGTGCATGAAGTTTCTTACATAAGGTCGAACGTTCAAAAGCAACGGTTCATAACCACCACTTGTTGATCGCCACCGCTGTGCCAAACATAACTTAAATTTTACTTGATAGATGTATGCATATAATAAAAATATGTATAAATTTTAATTTTTAAAAGATAATCTCATATGTTAATGTAATAATATATCTAAAAAAATGTAATTAATATTTATATAGATATATATATTAATTATATATGTTGATTATATATGTTTATTTTATATATATGTTAATATTTATATGCATATAATATATTATAGGATAAAACCATAAGAACCAAATGGTTAGGTGTTTTGCTATTCTCTTAATTTGGTAATGGTGAGGGTTTGAGACCCCCCGCCTACAATTTTTTTTGCTATTTTAATATTCGGGCTTTGGCCCGCCCGGTTGCATAAAATCGCGCCTGGTTTCCAGCACACCGGTCCGCCCGCCCGGTTCACCGATTCTTGAGCGCTCCGTCGATGATGCGGTTTGCGTACCTGGACCGGACCGGCTGGATGCCCGGTCTGCGGTTCGACCGGTCCGGTTCTTAAAAGATTGAGCATAATAATGCTTTATTTTTATAATAAATTTGATTGCGGGATATTACTCATCTCTTAATTATTTTTCTTAGTATCGGTCATACCAGTTGTCATGCCAAACTTATATTCTATAATGTACGTTTGAGGAAGAGTTCCACCAAGTCAGCAGTCGAGGGGCGCAAGTTCACCGCCTGGTAAGAAACCGATCGCCACTTGCGCCAGAGGAGCTGGTGTACCCGGTTCCCGCAGGATTCAAACTTCCAATCATCGAATCATACGACAGAACCGAAGATCCCTTGGAGCATGTAAATTACTTTATCGCAATCATCCACATCTCCAACATGCCCGGGCAGTTGCTCTGCCAAATCTTCCCCGTCATATTGAAAGGACCACTCGCTCAGAAAAGAAAACGTATGGAACTTCGCCCATCAATTCTTGGACTATTTCATAGCCAACCGCCGCATTGTAAATAATCCCTCCCATCTCTCTGGAATCAACCAGAATGAGAGAGAGACCCTTAAGGAGTTCTTCCATCGGTTTACCACATAAGTCAGGCAGATCCTAGGGGTCGGTCCAGAACTCCTACGCGGGGTCTTCCTCGGGGGGCTCCGACCTGGAGGGTTCTACTCAGCATTAATGAGGGAGATCGTCCCCAGCTACCCGGACCTTGTGTATCGAGTCGAAGCTCAAATAGAGGCCAACGAGGAAATTGAGGCTCATCAAAGACAGTTTGAAGGAGTTAAGAGGAAGAGAGAAGAACCACCCCCAAGACGTCAAAAGGAGTGCAGGGATAACCCCCACCAGCAGGATCGCCGCGAGGATAGGCCCCAAGGAGATTCTAGTACCCACCGCTCAACACCTCACAAGCTAATGTACTTTACACGATTCACGACGACACAGTGATACAGATGCCACGAGAAGTCCTCGTGGGTAAAGGGGATCGAACAAAGTACTGTAAATTTCACAATGGGACATGACATTCAACGGAAGAGTGTGTCAGGTTAAAGGATGAGATCAAACGGCTCATCCGGTAAGGGGTTATCGGGAGTTTCTTCAGGACCAAGCAAGAGACCAGCCTGCCCAGCAAAGGAGGGAGCAGCCACCCGTGCGTCAAGAAGCGTCGGGGGCAGCCAAGTTGTGGTGTCGAGACCATAGCTGGGTCTTCATTCGCCACGATAAATTCAATCGTTCAAAGCGAGCCCGGTCCAAGCACATCAACGAAGAAAAAGATCAACTTTGGAGACGAGGACCACGAGAGAGTGCTGACGCCACACCAGGACCCGCTAGTCATAACAGCCAAAATCGGAGACCCGAGCTTCTAAGTCAAGTGGATACTAGTTGATAATTGAAGCTTGGTCAACGTACTATTCATGATAGTAGTTCGAGGAATGTGCAACCCCAAGGAAGAACTCCAGCCAGCGGCTGGCACGATCAATGGCTTTAATGGAGGACCCGTGCCAGTTGTGGGAACAATCACCCTCCCAGTTACCTTAGGAGAATTCCCAAAACAAACAACTCACCAGGTTCAGTTTATGGCAGTAGAGACAGAGCCACCATACAATGCGATCTTTGGCCACCTACTCCAGGAAGCATTCAGAGCAATTCCGTCAATTCCCCATCTGGCCATGAAGTTCGCCACTCCAGCAGTGTCAGAGTGGCAAAGGTAAACCAGGAAGGAGCCCAGACGTGCTACCTATAACAGATGCACCCTGAGCAAGGAGCAGCTCTGTATACTTCCAAGGGACAAGGAAGCAGGTCCGGAGGGCCATAGAAGAAACTTCAGGACAAGGGTCACAGTGTCATTGAATGCTTTGTTTTATGGACGCCATTGAACTTCTTTAAGCAACCAACAACTTACTTTATAAAGTCACGAGTCAGTTTTCATGTGCAAACAGTTTCTATTTTCTATAAACTATTGAGTGTTATGATTGCCCTCAACATTACTCTTACAGGGACACATCCGGGGTCTAACCCTCGACGTAGCAATAGAGACGAACCTCCCATTGACGTGGATTAGAGGTCTGCCCCTCTCACATACAGTAGGTCGAAACAAACGCCCGGGTTCGCCCTTTACCGTCTCTCCGGGACCACGTCCCTGTGGCCTCCCACTGCCCATGATCGAAGGTCTATCCTTCTCTTCGAATTAGTTCGTGACGTCGTCAAGGTCTGCTCCCTCGCTCGCCACTGGTTCAAAGATCTGCTCTTCATCACCTCTTCTGGACCACGTCCCAGCGGTCTCCAACTGTCAATGATCGAAAGTCTGCCCATCTCTCTACAGTAGGTCACGACATCGCCAAGGCATGTCCCCTAGCTTGCCATAAGTTCGGAAATATTCTCTTCACCGCCTCTTCAGGACCATATCTCAGCGGCCTCCTACTGTCGACAATTGAAGGTCTGTCATTCTCTCCGCAGTAGGTTGCGGCATTGCTAAGGTCTGCCCCCTCACTTGCCACCAGTTTGAAGATCTGCTCTTCACCGCCTCTTCAGGACCACGTCCCAGTGGCCTCCCACCGATCGAATATCTACCCTTCTCTCTACAGTAGGTAGCATCATCGCTAGGGCCTTCCTTACTCGTTTGCCACCGCTTCGAAGATTTGCACTTCATCGTCTCTTCAGGACCACGTCCTAGCGGCATACCACTGTCGACGATCAAAGGTTTGTCATTCTCTCTGCAGTAGGTCGCGGCATCGCCAAAGCCTGTCCCCCTCGTGCTTGCCACTGGTTAGAAGGTATGCCCTTCACCGCCTCATCGGGACTACGTCCTTGCGTCCTCCCACTGCTAGAGATCGAAGGTCTGTCCTTCTCTTGCAGTAGGTTATGGCACCGTCAGGGCCTGCCCCTCTAACATTCGCCCAGGTTTGAAGCTCTGCCTTCACCGCCAACTACTCAGAGACATCCCCCAGACTGACAAGCCCGGCCTCACACTTCGCGGCAAGAAGCGTTCTCCCTTCTCCCTGGAAGTAGGCCACATAAACTTCTGGGTCCCGTCCTTCAACATTCAACCTCAAGGATTGTTACCAAATTACCTGCGCCAAGATAGCGGAAACAACATAACAAATCTCAACAGAAGAGCTCAAAATAACAACTTGGCAAATCATTAAAATGAAGGCAAAATGCACAAAGTTGCTACAACAAAGTAAGGGCACAAAATTCCACAAATACACATCATGTAACACCCCCTATCCGTCACATAGCATATAGCAGTAGGTCCGGCCGGGGCCCGACGCCATATACTACAGACAGACCGAGTGGTTACCCATAGAAACCATCCAACCAATCAACGTCTTACACAGAGCATTCTAGCGGAAGTAGTTTATAAAAGTTGCAATTAAGAACCCAGCAATAAAACATGAATGTCCACTAAACCCAAAATAGAAATGTTATACAAATACCAACATAAGCCTTAAGGCCTTACAAAATGTTTCACTTGATATTACATGATTTACAAACCACGGCACGCAGGCCGGTCATATATGAATAAAACAGTAAACACTTCTAATTAGGCCTTCGAGGGCCGGCTTCGCACTTGGGCTTTAGCCCGCTATTGACCGCTTGGTCCAGCAGCACCTGCAAACAACAAACTATCGCACGGTGGCAAAACAAGGCAACGGTCAGCAATGCTGACCAAATTATAACGATCCCGCCCCGAACTCGGGGCGGCGATGCTCCTTCCCTGCATTTCATTAGCATAAGCGAGCAATATATATATAAAGCCATTTCATCACAGACGTTGGCTCGCACGGCCACACGCCTCGTGCTCTCAGGGCACATTCTCGATGAACCGGTCGATGTCACGTCAATTAAAGCCATAGACATTCCGGACTCACCACCGCCACTTTGACGGCCAAACCTATGAGTATTTGTCTTCCTGGCCTGGGTCACGACAATTTAAGCCATTGACCGCTGAAGACCCTAATCTATGACAACGGCAAGTGCCACGTACCCTTAGGTCTCTTTAACCGAACGACATAGAACGAGTACGGTTCCATCTAACCCGTGCTCACATCGCAACGACAATTTAAGCCATTTGCGCGGGTCAAACTTCCACCGAGTCCCATTTCTATCACAATTCACATAACTCAGTTATGTTCAAGTTGGCTCTCAGGCCACCAAGTTGGCAAGATCTCGCATCCGCCCAGTTTTCCGGGTGCACCTTTGGGTTAATCACCAAGGCTCCCTGCTGCAATCTACCGCGTAGAAAACCCGAAAAACAACCAATAGCACGGAGTCTTCTCCGGCATTTATGCAATGCAACATCACCGATCCAGACCAACATGTTCGGGTAGGCTTCACACATCATGCCTATATCCGTTCTCGCTTACGGACTCTAAACAACGGGGACTTCACATATCTACCCGAAGGAATGCCTCCAACTCTCCGCAAACTCGCGAGAGCGGGCTTCCTATGCAAACAAGGAGAGCTGCTCATGCTCAATAAGAGAATCGTTACCCTAGCATTTCTCTTTGGCGCCATGGGAAAGTAAGCGGATGAAAAGCACCGCACTAGCTTTGCCTCCGTGGATCCGGAGTCGGCTCGCGATTTGGAGCTTCGGAGCTCCTCCAATGGCCGGATCTAGCTCCTTATTCCTTCCTTGGCTCTCCTCTCTCTCTAAGCTTTTAGAAAGATAACAACTTAAGAAAAGTGAGGGTTTTTAAGTCCAATCCCGGGTATATCTCATCAGGAACAACCCCCAGCCGTTGGATCCCAAAATAAAGAAACGAACGGCTTTGATACGGGACTGAAATGCCAAATCTGGATCACATACGGCCTGGCACACGCCCGTGTCCAGGGCCGTGTGCCTCATTCGCCGTCAAAATCGAATCGCCTGGAACAACACACGGGTATCGAACACGCCCGTGTTCGACCTGACACGCCCGTGTTCCACCTGACACGGCCGTGTGGCCGGCTGTGTACCCCCATCATTTTTCCCCGAAAACAACCCGAGCACTGCACGGGTTCTAGGACACGCCCGTGTCCTTGCCCGTGTCACCTCAACACGCCTGGGCTCCAGGCTGTGTACACGGTCTCGACACTCGACACTTCGTCGAGCGAAGATCGTCGACCTGATGACACGGCCTTGGACACGGGCGTGTCCAAGGCCGTGTACCTTGTCTCGACACAATGTCGAGACCAAAGTGTCGACTTCCCGGGACGAGTGTCGACACGGGTTGACACACCCTGCGACACGCCCGTATCGCAGGGCGTGTGCCATGTCTCGACACTTCGTCGAACGCAGAGTGTCGACTTCGTGGCTAAGTGTCGACACGGGTCGACACGCCCTGCGACACGCCCGTATCGCAGGCCGTGTGCCCAGTCTCGACACAATGTCGAGACCAAAGTGTCGACTTCGCGGCTCAGTGTCGACACAAGCTTGACACGCCCTGGGACACGCCCGTGTCCCAGGCCGTGTGCCTGCAGCTAGAACCCAAAACTGACCCAAAACGTCCCCCGTCGCTCCTTTGAGTTTCGGGGCGTTACACATCAAGCATAATGCAAGTACAACCAAAGCAAGATACACTGTAGATGGAGTCTACGCCTCAACAAACTCGACGCACTCTTCCTCCAAAAGGTCATCGAAGCCAAGATTAGAGACGTCACACTCACGCTTGCAAGATGTCATACGAAGGGTCTTCTCCATCCCGCTACCGAACATCACCTCCCGGATGTCGCAAAGCTCGGGTTCCACCTCTCTCGTCCAGACTTCCTCACAAATCTCCTAAGACAATAAACAATGGTCGTGTTTAAAGGCAATCGAGTTCTTGTACTCTGTCACCCCCGCCACATTTAGCTCAGAAAGTCGCACCTCTGAAAAAAGACGTCCCACCTAATACTCTAAGCGGGCAACATCCATCAACGCACTCTTTGCCAAAAGCTTTTTGGTACGAAGCTCCTCATGAAGTCGCACCATCTCGACCTTCAAGTCTGATTCAACTTGTCGAAAGCGAGATAGGTCACACTCGCATCTCCCCCTCAAATAAAAAAGCAAGCTCTCTGCACTTTTAAGCTTCTCCCGAAGGGAGAGGTATGCGTCTTTCAAATCAACCTAACTATCATTCCAAGTAAGAGCACTCAGATGTTGCACACCAATCTATAAGAGAAATCAAAACGCATTGAGTTAGGAGCAACAAACATAAACCAAACAAAAAAATATGAGCTCACCGCATTATTCATCGATATTAAGGATGGAGGGACACACTTCCCTTCGCTTGGGTCAAAGTAGGTACCCCCTCAATCGGGGCCTGGGGGGCAAAAGAGCCCAGAACCACAACATCCTGATCCTCAACATGAGGAGTCCTAGATATCTGGGAACTGCTATGATGTAGGCTAGGCCTTTGGGATTCTACACGGAGGGTGTGACTACAGCCTTGACAACGTTATCGCTCCCTAACCGGCACACAAACGCAACGCAACGACCACAATGATTGTTTTTTATCGTTCGTGCTAACATACGGATAGCCGATCCGCAAGTGGAACGGAGAATGACTATAGGCCAAAATCCTTTCCGGCTAAATGGAATAATATTAATTCCGATCGAGCTTTGGAGTTGTACCAAAATAGATCCACCAAAAAAAATTCACGATTCGAAAAAAACAGTAGGATCTATCCCAACAAAACAAAAGCGAGGAGCGTCAATCCTCTCGCGAGATCTTTTCGGAAAACCAACTGAAAATCTCAAATCTATTTTTAGGAACACCGCGAAAATTTAGCAATTCGAGAAATCACGCAAAATCCGTCCACCACAAGAATTAATCAAAGAAGAGAATCTCTTAGGTAGGAATTTCGTTACCCCACTCGGAAATGTAGATCCGAGATGTTGGATCCACAAAGTACGATCGCTCTACCCTTTTGGAATCCACGAGAAACGCGCCACGGATGAAGATCTTGTTCGCCTCCTTCGCTTCTCACCGTGGTTGATTACCCCAACCTTGATTCTTCCTTGCACGAGATCTTCCTCCTCCAAGGTTGGCCGACCACCTTTGAAAGAAAGGGATGGACACGTAGATGAGAGGATGTAGTTGGAAGAGGGATGAGGGAGGAGATGAGAAGAAGAAGAGAGAGAGAAGGGGGGGGGGGGGGGTGCGGCCAAGAAGAAGAAGAGGAAGATGAAGGGGGGTCGGCGGCTAGAAGAGAGGGAGGGGAGATAGAAAATTTAGGGTTGGAGGAATTCTTAATTGATTTCAATATTAGCCTTCATAACAAATGATAATGTGGCCTTTTATAAGGCTTACAACCATGTGGCTATTAGCAGCCCAAAATAAAAATGTTGCAGAAAATGAAATGACAAAATAACATAGTGTCAAATACCACATATAACCAGATAAAGGCAGACCAAATAATAAAATAAATTCAAAGCTTATTTTTGTTGCGTGGGCGAAGATTGTAGCCGTGCCCGCTACGGCGCCGCAAGTCTCTTGATGGTGGAGCATCGTCGTCATCTTCTGTCACGGTCACACTGCCATGGTCGTCGTCTTCATCACCCAATTGGCCGTCGCGGTGGCCGTCGCCATCAATCGTAACACTGCCATGATCGTCGTCTTCATCACCCAATTGGCCATCGTGTTGGCCGTCGCCATCAATTCTCCCGCTCTCAAAAGGACTCATCAACGATGAGTGAGCTGGACGGTAACGGTGGAGGAGATCTGCATCGAGAAGAGCCAGGTCTGCTGAAGAAATCCAAGAGTCGTCGGAAGCTGGACGACCACGCCATCTGACCAAAAACCTGTGAATGTCGCCGTCGGGAGTAGAAAACACCGCATCCTGCAAAATCTTGTCAGGCAAGAAATCGGTTCGGGGGAACCTTGGAAAAGCGTTAGGCGAAAAAGAAAAACAAGTTGCATCATCAATAGACAACGTACCTCCCGAAGAATCCGAAAGGGAGAGCGGTCCAGAAATATTCGCACCCCCCACCCCTTTAGACGGTATAGTGGAAATATGAAACAGAGAGACTGACAATTCAGGTGGTGGAGCGACATAAAGCGTTAAATCCGAAATGTTAAAACAGGGGAGATTCCCCACTCAACAGGTAATTGTAATAAATATGCATTTTCACCTAGTTTCTTCAAAACCCGAAAAGGACCGGCTCTCTTATTCGCTAATTTTTTTAGGGTACCCGAGGGCAACCGTTCAGGGATAAGACGTACCATTACCAAATCACCAATCTTTAAGGGAACTGCTCGCTTATGTATGTTGGCATTCGATTGATAAATAACATATTGTTTAGCTAACGTCTTGCCAATATGCTCATGGAGAGTGTGAACGTGCGAGGCGAAGTTCTGTGCAAATTGACTTGATTTAAATGATGGTGGTAACAGAATCAAATCAAGAGGCACATGCGCCTTATATCCATGCATTATCTCATTTGGCGATAACCCGGTGGACCTATTCTTAGAATTATTATAGGCTAACTGAGCGTGGGGGAGAATAAGATCCCATGTACCCTTATGATCGCCCACCAAGAAACGAAGTAATCCTCCCAAAGTACGGTTAACAACTTACGTTTGCCCATCCGTTTGGGGGTGGTAGGCCGACGAAAACATAAGCCTTGTGCCCAACAACTTCCACAGTGTCTTCCAAAAGTAGCTAGTAAACTTAACATCTCTATCGGTCACGATGGTTTTGGGGACACCTCGATGAGCTACGACCTCCTTAAAATACAACTTAGCGACATGGGAAGCATCGTTGGTACTATGACAAGCGATAAAATAAGCCATTTTAGAGAATCGGTCCACTACGACCAAGATGAAATCGTGACGCCAAAATATCAGTGGGAGGCCCAATATAAAGTCCATGCTAACATCCACCCATGGGGCAGAGGGAATCGGAAGGGGTGTGTAAAGGCCCGCATTGGTCTTGTTACCCTTAGTTAATTGACATACGTGGCAGCTTCCTACGATTTTGTTGACCATTGGCTTGAGACCCGGCCAAAAGAATTTATCCTCCACAAGCGTGATCGTTTTATCGCGACCGAAGTGTCCACCTAAACCTCCACTATGTAACTCCCATATAATAAAATGGCGTAGGGACGAGCGGGGAATACACAATTGCGTGTGCTTGAATAAATAACCGTCACGAATGTAGTAGGCTGAAATAGTGGAAGGGGCCTGTTCCTGAGCTGCTAAATAAATATCCTTAAAATCCGGGCATAGGACATACTCGTCCTTAATGCGTTCAAATCCTATTACCGTCACCTCCATTTTAGATAACAATAGGGTGACACGACTAAGGGCGTCTGGCACTCGATTTAACGTACCCTTAAGGTGCTTAATAATGAATGTGTACTCCTGAAGATAGGAGACCCATTTGGCGTGCCGAGTGCTGATTTTACCTTGAGAGTTTACAAATTTTAGCGCTTCATGATCCGAGAGGATTACAAATTCTTTCGATATGAGATAGTGTCGCCAATGTTGGAGACAACGTATCACGGCATAAAACTCACGATCATAATTAGAGTAATTTAATTTTGGTCCCGCCAGTTTCTCGCTGAAGTATCCGACCGGATGTCCCTCTTGACTTAACACTCCACCAATTCCTATCTCCGAAGCGTCACATGATAATTCAAACACTTTACTAAAATCCGGCAACCGTATTAGGGGGGTTTCGGACATCCGATCCTTAATCATTTGAAATGCGCTAGCGGCCGATTTGGTCCATATAAAATCATTCTTCTTCATACACTCAGTGATGGATGCCATGATACTACTAAAATTGCGAATGAATCGTCGATAAAACGTGGCCAATCCATGAAAACTCCTAACTTCCCAAATATTTTGCGGCTCCGGCCACTCTCTAATTACTTGGACCTTCTTAGGGTCAACATGTATTCCTTCTGCGTTCACTATGTATCCTAAGAATTCCACGGAAGTCACACCAAATGCGCACTTCTTAAAATTAATATATAAGTTCTCTTGGCGCAATGTAGTAAGGATTGTCCGCAAATGAGTTTCATGATCGATCGGCGAGGTACTAAACACCAAAATATCATCGAAGTAGACTACGACAAATTTTCCCATGTATGGCTTAAATACTTGAGTCATTAATCGTGAGAAAGTACTTGGTCCTTTGGTGAGTCCCTCTCCTAGCACTAACCACTCGTAAAGCCCGTCCTTAGATTTAAAGGCCGTTTTTCATTCGTCTCCCTCCCGAATCCTTATTTGGTGGTAACCACTGTTTAAATCCAATTTTGAGAACACGGTGGCATCGGACAACATATCCAATAGATCGTCTAAACGGGGGATGAGAAACCTATACTTGACAGTTATTTTATTGATGGCCCGGTAGTCTACACACAACCTCCAAGACTTATCTTTCTTCGGGACCAACAAGGCAGGGACGGCACAAGGGCTTTTACTATGGCGGATAAATCTTTTAGCTAATAAATCGGAAATTAACATTTGTAATTCATTATGTGCGGAGGGATTAAGTCGGTAATGGGGTAGGTTAGGCAAGGACGAGCCCGGGACAAAGTCAATTTCATGTTGAATATCCCTGATTGGTGGCAACTTGGAAGGTAAATCTACCGGATAGACGTCCTTATATTCTTCCAATAATGTGCGCAGAGATAACGGTATGTTCTCTAAAGATGGTGAATCTTCCTGTACTTGTAGACATACTAACGCATATATGACGCCATCGAGAAAGGTCTCACTTCTAACTCCTTCCTACTTATAAGACTTATCGTTTTCCTTTTCGCAGGGACCACTGTGTCCTTGGACGCAATCGACGGGTCCTTAGGTGGTGTGGGTTTCAAAACAATGGTCTTACCATTGAACTTGAACTCGTAGGTGTTGGCTTTGCCAAAATGGGTCACGCCATAATCATAAAGCCATGGACGTCCTAGTAGAACGTGGCAGACATCCATAGGGATGACATCACACCACACCTTATCGACGTAGTTCTTCACCGTAAGCGGTACCAAACATCGCTTAGAAACTGCGATGGACGTTTTGTTCACCCATGCTATCTTATACGGATGTGGATGCGGCTCAGTGACTAAGTGCATTCGAGTGATGGCATTCTCCGAAACGACGTTCATACAACTACCGCTATTGATTATTAACTTACACCACTTGTCACCGTTCTTAAAATTTACCGAGAAGATATTCGTCCGATTGTAATCGTCCGTCGCTCGCGGTGTATTTAGAATACATCTCATAACCATCATAAACGAGTCGTCGTCAATATCACTCGGCTCGGCGTCAGACTCAGTACCGGCTTCATAAACGATCTCGGTGGGGTCAGACGTGGTATCTAATAGTGCCAGTGGTTTACTCTTAGTGGGACACTCACTAGCGTAGTGTCCTTGAATTCCGCACGAATAACAGGTAGCGTTAGTCTTATTAATTCGTCCTACTGGGACTCTCTCACCATTGGGATTTTTATTGTTCCTAGCGGTAATTACTATGGAACTTGAGTCCGTCGATCGGAACTTTCCTTTGTCTCGCATGAATGACGAAGGTGGGGGTCTTAAGATGGATTTTCCTTTCTGGAATGCCCGGCCCTTGGACTTGTTGGCATTGTGCTTTTCTATATCTAGAGCTGCATTGAATGTTGTGTTAAGGTCCGTGTGACCATAACGCAAAAGCTTGCCTTGGATGTCCGTGTTAAGTCCCTTACGGAAACGAGATAGTGTGACCTCGGGCATTTCTCGTATATCACAACACACCATCATATCCTTGAGTCGTCTCATGTACTCCGCTACCGATTGGCCCCCTTGACGAAGGGTGGCTAGCTCGTCGAACATTTGGGTTCGGTGATATGCCGGGACATATTGGTCATGCAGGAGTGCCTTCATGGCGGCCCACCCAATTGGGGGTGCTCCATTTACGGTGCCTAGACGCCTTTCTTCGTTCAACCAGAACGTTTTGGCTCTACCCAGAAATTTCATTCGTGCTACTCGTACCTTCTCAACGTCCGTCAAGTTGTGGCACTCAAAATAGCACTCAATATCCATGATCCAGTTTAGAAAAAGTTGGGGTTCACCCATGCCATCGTAGGATGGTGATTCCATTTTAACGGCCCTAGTTAAGTCGAACTCATAAGGGGCTCGGGGTGCGTACTCATAATCCGGATCACGAGGGAGATTTTGTCGCTCTTCTCATTGGTTGGCAGGATGGGGTGGCTGCCCCGGTCGATTTATCCCAAAGCCGGGATTTCGAGGCGCCGCCTGATTTACAGTCAACCCTTGTATTAACTGAGTGAGTGCATCGAACCTAGTGTTAAACTCTTCCCTAAGCGCCGCAATTGTTGCAGGAGCGGGCTCACCATCATCATGATGGTCGGCCATGTGCGATGTGGATGGAGAATACTCCGTGCCAAGCCTTTTGCGCATGAACAACACAGATGCAGGGTGCCTCACCTAGATAAGAGACTGTTTGAACAAGAATTTTATAAATCAGGATTTTTATACGCTTAATGACTTGGAGAACGAAAATATTTTTTGACTTATATGCTTAGAAAAATAGATAGAAAATTCAGATTTTTTTTATACTTCTTTTTTGCAAAAAAATTTTTTTTGTTATATGCAGACCAAATAGAGAAATTCAGATTTGGTGATTACGAAAACGTGCACGGCCAAGTGTGGGTCGACGTCCTAAGAAAGGGGAGCGTAAGGACGGTGTCGATTGAGAAATCAACACAACCTCCCTCTGATATCAAATTGATGTAGGCTAGGCCTTTGGGATCCTACACGGAGGGCGTGACTACAGCCTTGGCAACGTTATCGCTCCCTAACCGGCACACAAACGTAACGTAGCGACCACAATGATTGTTTTTTATCGTTCGTGCTAACATACGGATAGCAGATCCGCAAGTGGAACGGAGAATGGATATAGGCCAAAATCCTTTCCGGCTAAATTGAATAATATTAATTTCGATCGAGCTTTGGAGTTGTACCAAAATAGATCCACCAAAAAAAATTCACGATTCGAAAAAAACGGTAGGATCTATCCCAACAAAACAAAAGCGAGAGCGACAATCCTATCGCGAGATCTTTTCGGAAAACCAACTGAAAATCTCAAATCTATTTTTAGGAACACCGCGAAAATTTAGCAATTCGAGAAATCACGCAAAATCCGTCCACCACAAGAATTAATCAAAGAAGAGAATCTCTTAGGTAGGAATTTCGTTACCCCACTCGGAAATGTAGATCCGAGATGTTGGATCCACAAAGTACGATCGCTCTTCCCTTTTGGAATCCACGAGAAACGCGCCACAGATGAAGATCTTGTTCGCCTCCTTCGCTTCTCGCCGTGGTTGATTACCTCAACCTTGATTCTTCCTTGCACGAGATCTTCCTCCTCCAAGGTTGGCCGACCACCTTTGAAAGAAAGGGATGGACACGTAGATGAGAGGATGTAGTTGGAAGAGGGATGAGGAAGGAGATGAGAAGCAGAAGAGAGAGAGAAAGGGGGGGGGGGTGCGGACAAGAAGAAGAAGAAGAGGAAGATGAAGGGGGGCCGGCGGCTAGAAGAGAGGGAGGAGAGATAGAAAATTTAAGGTTGGAGGAATTCTTAATTGATTTCAATATTAGCCTTCATAACAAATGATAATGTGGCCTTTTATAAGGCTTACAATCATGTGGCTATTAGCAGCCCAAAATAAAAATGTTGCAGAAAATGAAATGACAAAATAACATAGTGTCAAATACCACATATAACCAGATAAAGGCAGACCAAATAATAAAATAAATTCAAAGCTTATTTTTGTTGCGTGGGCGAAGATTGCAGCCGTGCCCGCTACGGCGCCGCAAGTCTCTTGATGGTGGAGCATCGTCGTCATCTTTTGTCACGGTCACACCGCCATGGTCGTCGTCTTCATCACCCAATTGGCCGTCGTGGTGGCCGTCGCCATCAATCGTAACACCGCCATGGTCGTCGTCTTCATCACCCAATTGGCCGTCGTGGTGGCCGTCGCCATCATGCTATGGGCTGCTCCCGAGCGCCCCTTCATTAGGTTAGCAGGGTGATGCACCGTGGACGAATCTCCATGGCCCTCGAACACCAACTTTCTCTTCCAATCACGACACAATTGAGCTGCGGTAGAGTGCAAAGGATCAGCATAAAGGTCACACAACAACAAACATTTTTCTTCCACGAACAAAGAAATACTAAACAGATGGTCCGCCAGTTTATTAGGAGCCCCAAACCCGAGCATCGGTGTAAAATCACGCTCGCGACCCTTCATTCGGTGGCATCGGTCTGGAAGGGATCTCCAAAGCTCGGGCCACTCCCAAAAATTACGGATGTACTCGTACACTGTATTCCCGTGGCACATGTCCGTACGACTCTCAAACACCAACCAAGTCTTATTTCTATGAATCTCGATACGGCGGCCGTCATCAGTGCAAACATCACACCATTCCCTGAATTGCTCCAGCGAGAACCACAGACCATGTTTGTGGAATAAGACAATCAGGACCAAGATGCACGTCATCGCTAAGGGGGTAAACTGCGACGCCGAAACCCCGCAATATTTCAAGATCTCTGCAAATTCCTTGCACAGTGGGAACTGAAGACCGGCCTTAAGAGATGATTCACATAAAGTCATCCAGACCACCAGGGGACTCTGCACCGCTGCTCACCTTGAGTAAATTTGATTTTAAGATCGAATGGAATGTTGTAACGCCCCCTCTAAGAAACAATCTTCTCTGCAGTATGAGTGGAACGCATATACATCGGCCTACCATGAAAAGCACGCCTCGGAGCCTGGAAAAACATGTGAAAAATAAGTTAAAGTAGGAACGAGGGGACACCTCGGGAGCTACGACCCATGCACCGCAATCAGGGAGGCAAGCCGCACACAAGCACAACACAACAAAGCACCCCGCACGTGTAACGGTCCAGGCCCATCCCATGGGAACCCGCTGGACCGCCGGCCTACCAGAGTCCAGACTCGGGCCCACTACTGGTAGTCAGCCTATCACATTCAAGCCTGCAGGCCATGCACCCCAACCCCGCTCCGGCCTGTTTATCAGCGCGGTAGGTTGTTGCCACTGGGTCTGGAACCCAGGACCTTGATAAGAAAGCTTTCCACCACTCCCTCATCACCAACTGAGCTGCAGTTGGTGATGAGGGAGTGGTGGAAAGCTTTCTTATCAAGGTCCTGGGTTCGAGACCCAGTGGCAACAACCTACCGCGCTGATAAACAGGCCGGAGAGGGGTTGGGGTGCATGGCCTGCAGGCTTGAATGTGATAGGCTGACTACCAGTAGTGGGCCCGAGTCTGGACTCTGGTAGGCCGGCGGTCCAGCGGGTTCCCATGGGATGGGCCTGGACCGTTACAGCACGCACGCTCATTGTGTAACACCCCGGTTTTCCAGACGTGCGTGGAAGAACTTAGTAGAGTAAGTTTGAATGTTACAATCCAAAATTTTGGAGTTGCAACCTTTTTTCTTCTATTTGGTTGCACTTTAGACACGGTTCACGTGTTGGATCGACGAACGTGGAACGGGTAGTTCGACGAACGTCGAACCATGTTCAAGGGTAGTTCGACGGATGTCGAGCGGGTTCGACGGACGTCGAGCGGGTTCGACGGACGTCGAGCGGGTTCGAGGGACGTCGAGCGGGTTCGACGGACGTCGAGCGGGTTCGACGGACGTCGAGCGGGTTCGACGGATGTCGAGCGGGTTCGACGGACGTCGAGCGGGTTCGACGGACGTCGAGCCGGTTCGACGGACCTCGAGCCGGTTCGACGGACCTCGAGCGGGTTCGACGGACGTCGAGCCGGTTCGACGGACCTCGAGCGGGTTCGACGGACCTCGAGCGGGTTCAACGGACGTCGAGCGGGTTCGACGGACGTAGAGCGGGTTTGACAGATGTATAACGGGTTCGACGGACATCAGCGGGTTTGACGGACGTCGAGCGGGTTCGACAAACGGCGTTCGACGAACGTCGAAAGCCGTTACGATGTTCGACGAACGTCGAACGGGTTCGACAAACGTCGAACGGCGTTCAACGAACATCGAACGGGTTTCGGGAGGTTTGTGGTGCCGTATTCTTTCGACGAACTGTCAAACGGAAAGGTCGACGGATAGATCTAATCTGATCTAAGGGCCCAGAATTTTCTGCCCAAATGGCTTAAGAAAGGCCGAGTGGGATTTCTCCTCATTTTGGAGTTGACTCAGGGTTTAGGAGAGAGAGTTAGGGGAGGAAGAAGAGAGCTTTCTTCTGCCATTGACGAAGCTTCAGAGCTCCGATCGTCGGTCTGAGGCCAGATCCGTGGAGAGGACATGGAGGTGCTCATTTTAATCCGTGCAAAGCAAGTTTTCATTGCTAGGAAGAGGAGTCATAAGGTAATGACATTTCTCCTCTTGGTTTTAGGATGTGTGCATGACATCTACTCTTTTTTTGCTTTCTTTCAAGCATTTTAGGCACCAGATCTCTCAAGTGAGAGGGATTCAGGTTGTCATGGCTCAAGAGGAGCCACCAAGTCAATTGTGTCCGTCCCCGACATGATATTGCATTAGAGATCCGCTCCGTTAGTGAATTAGGCATTGTGGGTGAAGCTGTAGTCACGACCGTTAGTCCGACTCGGTGATGTTGCATAGAGAGCCTTAAGGATTGTGTAGAAATTTGTTAGCGGCAAGACGCCGTTTGTGATGATGTTTTCCCCCTTTTTCGTGTGAGTACGTGTGGCCAGGACCGAACCAGGTGAAAATTAGAGTACGCGTGGGGGCACAAGGATGGTATGGTGCAAATGTTGGATTAGGGTTGAAAAGGCATGACATTGAGATGCACTAAGGCGTGGTTTGTCTCTGTGGTCAACTGACTAGCCTGTGACGTTGCAAGTCATGTATGGAGAGTATCCCAGCAGGACAAGTCCCCTTCTGTGGAACTGGCGAGAACGTCAATCTTTAGACAAGCACGAACGATCCTAGCTGGGTGCCGCTGGGCCTCCTTCGTTGGACTTGGTCCCAATATTGGAGTCGCGCCAGGGTTGTCGCGAACGAGTGGGGTCTAGTAAGGGTTCTTAGCA
Source organism: Platanthera guangdongensis (assembly GCA_039583875.1). Classification (NCBI taxonomy): domain Eukaryota; kingdom Viridiplantae; phylum Streptophyta; class Magnoliopsida; order Asparagales; family Orchidaceae; genus Platanthera; species Platanthera guangdongensis. The sequence continues at coordinate 227,749,346 of CM077163.1, forward strand.
TCGGTTTGTTTGAATGGAGGAATCCTGACGTAAGAAATCAGAGCTTGCAGGCAAGCCCGTGGTTTGAGACCCATGAGTGGGTGGGGCCTAGGCAAGAGTTCCGTGTGGTGGCTTGTATGTCGTTGGGGGAAATTATAGTACCTTGTGTTTGCGGCTTTAACGCTGATGGGGGAAATTAGAGTACCTTGTGTTTGCGGCTTTAACGCCGATGGGGAAATTGAAAGTACCCAATTTGATGATGTGTTAGAAGCATACATTTATAGTGCCTTGGGTGAAACCCATGATTGCATTCATGCTACATTGTAGGCCCCTTTATTTTACATGCTCAACTTGGAAACATGTTTGTTGTATGAGACATCCAAACCTGTTTTTATAGTTTTACATGTTATTGTATTTTGAATACGAAGTGCTGACCTGCATGGTGATGTTGTACCCCGGGATCCGTTAGGGACGGCTCGGAGGAGATGTGTTGGTTACACAGTCGAGGTCAGTCTTTGCTAACCCACATTACCCCAATTTTTACAGGGCAAGGATCGTAAGCGGGAGCAAGCTCGCAGACCAAAAAGGCTTAAGCCTCATGAAGTGACTTCTATGCTTAGTGGATTATGTCTTTTTGAATGTTTTGCTTCATGATCTATATTTCTGGCTTGCATGTCGAGGTAGCTTAGGAGTGCTTATGCACGTGGATGTTTGATATTGTTGACATTCAGTTTTTGGACTTATGATGTGTAAGGCCTTAAGGCCATTTTGATACTCTTGGATTAGTGGATAACTTCCTGTTTAATTATATGTTTTTGTTGTTGTAATCTAAGTTTTGAGTTTGGGTAGTTTATATCATCTTAAAATGCTTAAGCTGTGGCATCTGCATGTTGTGGGGCCCGACCAGACCCATATTATACGGTCATTACAGAGGAGGCATTACAATTTGGTATCAGAGGTAGGTTAGTGTCCAAGGTATGTCTTCATGGACGAATGTCCTAAACGAATCGCGTAGTGAAGTTATCCACTTAGGAGTATCGCATGACTATGAGTGTCCATGTGTCTAGTTGTGCGAATAGAAGCTAATTCTTGTTTTACTTTGTTTTTGTGAATGGTGTAAGCGACGAGGCGGGGACGTCGAGGCCACGAGAAGAGCCTTCGGAGAGCAGTGCTACTGCTCATGGTCCTTTTGGCCGGGGGCCAGTTTCTGTCGCATGCTTGCAGAATTAATGGTGGCAGCCCAAGCTGCCGCAGCAGCAGGTAACAACTCCTTGTACCCTGGATGCGACAACAGTCATGCCAAGCGAAGGAGCCAGGCAAGCAGAGTCGTTAGCTAAAAGAGTGGTTGTCGGGCACGGAGACCGACAAATGAAATATTTTCTAAGCTTTCATCCTCCAACATTTAAGGGCGTCAACATACCGACCAATGCAGAGGATTGGTGGGCAAAGATTCAAGAACTGCTAAGGGAGGCAGAGACGCCAATAGAGAAGCAGACCGAGTTTTCAAGCTTCATGTTGGAAGGTGACGCTAAGATGTGGTGGGTAAGTCATAGCGGTCGCCAGTTTCCTAGATGCACCTCGTCCATAGAAGAGTTCGGGAATGCTTTCTTGAAGAAGTATATTCACGTGTCGACAAGGTTAGCCCTTCAGAGGTAATTTCTGCACTTGGTGCAACAGGACAAGACGGTAGACGAGTATGTTCAGGAGTTCACTCAGTTGGGTCGTTATGCTGGAACGACCATGACTGACGATGTGGAGAGGGGCAACCTCTTCTACCATGGGCTGAGGGAGAATCTGAGACAACCCCTCATAGCTATGAAGAATGTTGGTTTCAATGAGTTGGTTGAGGCTGCCAGAACGTTGGAAAGCGATATGAAGCAAACCCAACGTCGTAAGGGTTTTGCAGCCAAGCAGGGAGAAGGAAATCCTTCTTAGTGTCAAGGAAAATCTGACGGAAGTTAGTGGAATAAGAATTCCCATCCCTACAAGACTTGGGAGAAAAATAGTACGATGTCAGGGGGGTCTCGCTTCAAGGGACCACTATAGTTCTACAAGTGTGGCAAGTCGGACCACATAGCTCGTTTTTGTACTGAAGGTGGCGCTGAGCAGGAGCAAAGACAAGAGCAGTCTATGCTCTCCGGGCCCAACGTAGCGGAGAAAGGAAAAATGGCGGCGTCTAGCGCTTCTCGTTACCAACCCGTGCAGCCAAGTTCATATAACCTTGGGCAGCAGGAAGCGATCTGCCAACCCGATATGGTGATAGGTATGGAAAGTTTAAGTGTAGTTAATTGTTGCTTTAGACTTTCAAGACCGTTTATGCATGTTGTCTGTATTTAGGCTTTGTGCTAGTTTTTGGATACGCTGCTAGGGTATTGTTTGATACGGGAGCGTCACACTCCTTTCGTGCATAATGCTTTATCCGGAGAATTGGATTTGAGTCATTCTCGGCGGATGCAGAGCTGAAGATGTGCATGCCCAATGGGTCTTCCATGACTATCGGGGCGAAGGGGCGCAATTGTTAGAGTTTAGATGGAGTTGACTTCATGTTGGTAGCAGTGGTTCTACTGCTGGTTGAGTTCGATGTGATATTGGGAATGGACTGTCTTGCAGAGCAGCGTGCCTGTATTGACTGTCTATCTAAGGTGGTGACCCTGAGAAGCGAAGGGCAGACAAAAGTTACGTTTGAGGTTCTTAGTGGAGTGGCATGTTACCTAATTTCGGCCATGCAGTTGGTGCGGGCAGTTAACCAGGGAGGAGTAACACTTGTAGCATTGTTGGAAGTTAGCTTTTCCAAGTTATCACTTGGAGAGGTACTGGTAGTGGCAGAATTCGAGGATGTGTTTCCTGAGATGATTCCTGGAGCACCTACTCGACGGGAGATTGATTTCTCGATTAAGTTAGTGTCAGAGACTATGCCTATGTCACGTCCTCCTTTTAGGATGACACCAAAGGAGTTGTCCGAACTCATGGTGCAGTTGCAGGAACTATTGGAGCAGGGGTATATTAGACTCAGTTCTTCACCATGGAGTGCACCAGTGCTATTCATAAAGAAGAAATATGGTAGTATGGAGTTGTGCATAGACTACCGAGAGCTGAACAAACTGACTGTCAAGAATAAGTATTCGATTCCTCGAATAGATAACCTGTTCGACCAGTTGATGGTGTCAATGGTGTATTCTAAGTTGGACTTGAAGTCAGGGTACTATCAATTGCGAATTCGAGACAAGGACATACCCAAGACAGCTTTTGGTATGAGGTATGGTCACTTCGAGTTCTCGGTGATGCCGTTCGGGTTGACGAACACGACGTTCATATTCATGGATTTGATGAATCGAGTATTTCGAGAATACTTGGGCTCTTTTGTTGTCGTCTTTATCGATGATATTTTGGTATACTCTAAATCATAAGTGGAGCATGAGACTCATTTGAGAATAGTTTTGCAAGTGTTGAGAGAGAACCAACTTTATGCAAAGTTCTCAAAGTGCGAGTTCTGGTTTGAGAAGGTGGCATTTCTGGGCCATTTGATTAGTGGTGATGGGGTGGCGGTGGATCCAGCAAAAGTTGAGGACATCAGAGATTGGCCAGTTTTGAGCACTGTAGCGGAAGTTAGGAGTTTCCTTGGACTAGTTGGGTATTATAAAAGATTTATGGATAGCCCTGCCCCTCGCTTTATTGACTCACAAGGACCAAAAGTTCTTGTGGACTCAGGAGTGCGGTCAAGCGTTTGACACCTTGAAGGAAAGGCTGATGACAGCTCCAATCCTAAGTCTACCTAAAGGGACTTAAGGATTTCAGATTTTCAGTAATGTATCAGGATGTGGTCTGGGTTGCATGTTGGTGCAATATGACAGTGTGATAGCCTTTGGGTCTAGGCAGTTGAAGCCTCACGAAAGGAATTACCCCGTCTATGACTTGGAATTGGTGGTGGTAATTTTTGCATTGAATTTGTGGCGGCAATATGTGTATGGTGCGAATGTGGAGATCTTAACGGATCACAAAAGCATGAAGTATCTTCTATAACAAAAGGACTTGAATATGTGGCAGCACAGATGAGTCGAGTTCCTTGGAGACTATGACGTGACGATTCAGTATAAGCCAGACAAAGCCAACGTAGTGGCAGATGCCTTGAGTAAAAAATACTCTAGACAAAGGAGTTGATCGAAGCTCATGATGTGAGATTGCTGCGGGACTGTGAGTCACTTGGCATTGAGTGTGTAGCAAGAGGCGAGTCTGGCCTGGCTCGATTGAACTGGATCGAGTTGCAAAATGACTTATCCGATCGTATTCAGGAAGCGACTAGTTTGGATGAGGAGTTTTAGCTTCTAGTGTTAGAAGCTCAAAAGGGCGAAGGTAGCGCCTGGGAGATGATTGATGGGATCTTGAGGAAGGACGGAAGGATATGTGTACTATAGTTCGGCAAGCTCCATGAGGAGTTGATGTTTAAGACTCTTTTTACAAAGTACTCCATTCACCCGGGCAGTACAAAGATGTACTTAGATATGAAGAAATTCTTTGGTGGCCTAATTTGAAGCGAGATATAGCTTTGTACGTGAGTCAGTGCCAAACTTGTGCCTTAGTGAAGGCCGAGTGTCAGAAGTCGGGTGGGTTCCTGAAGCCTCTTCCTATTCCCGAATGGAAATTTGATGACATATCCATGGACTTTATCCATGGTTTGCCTCAATCGCAGCAGGGAAATGATGCGATTTGGGTGATGGTGGATCGCTTGACCAAAGTGGCTCACTTCGTCCTAAATCGGAAAGAGGATAGCGTGGAGAAGCTGATAGAGTTGTATGTTCGCAACATTATGCGACTACATGGGATTACTAAGGGTATAGTTAGTGATCGAGATGGACGTTTCAAATCCAAAGACTGGAGGTTGGTTCAGAAGAGTCTGGGCACGAAGCTCAAGTTCAGCACAACATTTTATCCTCAAACTGATGGACAAACAGAAAGAGCGAATCGTACAATGGAAGATATGTTGAGAATATGTTCCCTCAATTTTTGGAAGAAGTAGGAAGATCAGCTCTTCATGGTAGAGTTTGCCTATAACAACAGTTACCAGGAAAGTATCAAGATGGCGTCACATGAAGCTTTGTATGGATGGCGGTGTCAAACACCGATGTCTTGGGCAGAGGCGGGAGACACCAAACTTTTGGGGAAATAAGTGGTGGCCGATGCTTGTGAATTGGTGCGGACCATACATGAACGCATGAAGGTTGCCCAGGACTGGCAAGCAAAGTATTTTAATGCTCGTCATAGGATTGTGGAGTTCGCGGTATGCGATTGGGTTTATCTGAAGATTAAGCCATTCAAAGGCGTTTTGAGGATTCGCCAACTCAAGAAGCTGAGTCCGAGGTTTTTGGGACCGTTCGAGGTTATAAAACTTATTGGAGAAGCAGCTTACTGGTTAGCATTATCTGCTGAGCTGAGTGGATTACACGATGTCTTCCATGTCTCCGTCTTGCGGAAATCCTTGGTGGAGGCTAGTGTTGTGATCGAATCGGCGACGGTGCCGGTAGAATAGGACTTGACGGCGAAGGTCCGTCCAGTTGGCATAGAGGATTCAGAGGTTCGGCAGTTGCGGAACAAAGAGGTTAAGCTCGTGAAGGTGCACTGGGACAACTGCGGGCGAGACGAGTTCTCTTGGGAGTGTGAACAGACAATGCGGGAGGACTTGCCAAAGCTGTTTACTTCAGGTATGTTTTGTCTGAGTGCATGCTAAATCACGAGGACGAAATTCTTCTAAGTGGGGAGGAGCTGTAACACCCCGGTTTTCCAGACGTGCGGGGAAGAACTTAGGAGAGTAAATTTGGATGTTACAATAAAAAGTTTTGGAGTTGCAACCTTTTTTATTCTATCTGGCGTTCGACGAACGTCGAACGGCGTTCGACGAACGTCAAATGGGTTTCTTGAGGTTTGTGGTGTTGCATTCTTTCGACGAACCGTCGAACAGATATGCCGACGGATAGATCAAATCTGATCTAAGGTCCCAGGATTTTCCGCCCAAAGGGCTTAAGAAGGGCCGAGCGAGATTTCTCCACATTTCTCCTCTTTTTTAAGTTGATTTAGGGTTTGGGCGAGAGAGTTAGGTGTAATGTCCCGGTTTAGAGCTCAAAGGCCCACAGAGTAACTATGCAGCGTGTCTCGCCCCGGTGCCCTGCTATATAATTGCAGTTCGTGCCACCCAAACCCATCTCTGGCCTGTTTCTCAGCACGGTAGGTTTTTGCGCATGCAGGGATTCGAACTCATGTCGCCTTGACAAGGCACCTTCCACAATCCTCATCACCAGCTGAGTTGTAGCTCAGCTGGTGATGAGGATTGTGGAAGGTGCCTTGTCAAGGAGGCGTGGGTTCGAATCCTCACGTGCGCAAAATCTTGTAGATTCTTGTTGTACCACCGTAGCGCCTTAGGGCGAGACAAGCTGCATTGTTACGCAGTGGGCCTCTGAGCTCTAAACCTTAGGCTGCTGGTGGTTCGAGCGATGTCGTGGTCCTCCCGGGTCATTACATTAGGGGAGGAAGAAGAGAGCTTTCTTCCGCCATTGACGAAGCTTCAGAGCTCCGATCATTGTTTTGAGGCCAGATTCGTGTAGAGGATGTGGAGGTGCTCGTTTTCATCCCCGCAAAGCAAGTTTTCATGGCTAGGAAGAGGAGTCGTAGGGTAACGACATTTCTCCTTTCAGTTTTAGGATGTGTGCATGGCGTCTACTCTTTTCTTGCTTTCTTTCAAGCATTTTAGGCACCAGATCTCTCAAGTGAGAGGGATTTGGGTTGCCATGGCTCAAGAGGTGCCACCGGGTCGATTGTGTCCATCCCCGTCATGATATTACATTAGAGATCCGCTCCATTAGTGGATTAGGCATTGTGAGTGAAGCCGTAGTCGCGACCGTTAGTCCGACTTGATGATGTTGCATAGCGAGCCTTAAGGATTGTGTAGAAATCTGTTAGCGGCAAGACGTCGTTTGTGATGATGATTTTCCCCTTTTTATGTGAGTACGTGTGGCTAGAACCTGACCAGGTGGAAATTAGAGTACAAGTGGGGGCACGGGGATGGTATGGTACAAATGTTGGATTATGTTGGGAAAGGAATGTGATTGAGATGTGTTAAGGCGTGGTTTGTCTCTGTGGTCCGCTAGCTAGCATGTGACATTTCAAGTCATGTGTGGAGAGTGTCCTGACGAGACAAGTCCCCTTCTGTGAAACTGGAGAGAACACCAAGCTTTGGACAAGCCCGGACGATCACAGCTGGGTCCCGCTGGGTCTCCTTCGTTGGACTTGGTCCCAATATTGGAGTCGGTCCTGGGTCGTTGCAAACAGGTGGGGTCTAGCAAGGGTTCTTATCATCGGTTTGTTTGAATGGCGGAATCCTGACGTGAGAAGTGAGAGCTTGCAGGAAAGCTCGGGGTTTGAGACACATGAGCGGGTGGGGCCTAAGCAAAAGTTCCATGTGGCGGCTTGTATGTCGTTGGGGGAAATTAGAGTACCCTTGTGTTTGTGGCTTGAACGACGATAGGGAAATTGGAAGTACCCGATATGATGATGTGTTAGAAGCATACGATTTACGATGCCTTGGGTGAAACCCAGGATTGCATTCATGCTGCATTGTAGGCTCCTTTATTTTTCATGCTCAACTTAGAAACATGTTTGTTGCATAAGACATCCAAACCTGTTTTTATAGAATTACATGTTATTGTATCGTGTACCGGATCGCGTGTGTGGCTAAACAGTCGTCACCCGGCAGTGCCGGACAGCCCCGGTCTAGGCCGATCACCTCCCTCAAATCGCCAGGAGACAGGCGGTCTCGCCGTGGCCGGCCTCCGTGAAGGCCGTCCAAGACCTCCCATCCTCGGGCGTCCTCACCGCGGCCGACCCTCGCAAGGGGCCGGCCAAGGCCGGCCAATCCTGGGCTGCCTCCCCATGGTAGACCCTCACAAGGGCTAGCCTAGGCTGCTCAGTTCCAGGCGACCTTTCCGCGGTTGCGGGGCCTGGCAAGGCCGCCCAATCCCAGGTTGCCTAATCGCGGTCGGCCCTCGCAAGGGACGTTCAAGGCCGTCAGGATCCGGGCAGCCTCGCCGCGGCCGGCCCCTTGTGAGGCCCTCCCGAAGTTGCCCGCCCCCGGGCGACCTCTCCACGGCCGGCCGGCCTCCGTGTGGAGGGGCGGCCGCTGGCCGCCCGAGCTGTCGTCGTCGGACTGCCATTTTTCGCGGGCGGGCCTTCCTTCGGCCTAGGGGCAAGGCCGTCATTTCCTAAGAGTGGCGATCCGCGTGAACATTTCCAAGCGATCCTATTGGCCGGTCTGGTAGTTATTAGGCAAAATTACTGGACCGCGCTCATTAAAATCTATAAGTAGGCTCAGTTCTACTTAAAAGGGTCTTCTTTCCGGTTCACTCCGTTAAACTCCTTTCTCTCTTCCCCTTCTCTCTGCAAGATCTACGTCCAAGGCCGCCACTGCAAAACGAGATGAAGACCATGAGGACAAGACGAGGTTTGCGAGCACGCAAGTCAAGGAGATGCGTGAAGCCGCCTCCACAGTCACGTCAAGACAACTCTGAAGGAAGGAAGCGCCCGTATCTCCTGTGAACAAGCATCAGAAGAACGCCAAAGCTGCATGACGGCCAGTGGAACTCGTCGCTCTTTCTCCTTCTCTCTCATAAATTGCAACGAGCCGCGGTCTGTCGCTCTCGTTCTCCTCCCAGAAACTCTGTAAGAAACACTCTTATAGTGGAAGTTAAGTCACCATCATACCGATCGCGTGGTTTTCATCCCGATTGCGGGTTTTTCACGTCATCAAGTATTCATCTCAGCATCTAGTTTATCTTTCACTATTGGCACGCCCGGCCACTAACGGGCTAAGACAGTTCACATAAAGATCCCCAGACAAAACTATTGTTTAGACTTCAAATAAATTCACATCAAAATTGACTCAATTTCTTGATATCCCATTGGAGTATGGCTAAAATCGGAATCGTTTGACCTGATTTTGAGTAATTCAAATGGCTCGAATTTAGTATGTTTGGCAAATGATTCGACGAAAAAGAACACGTACGGAGGGCACACCTTGGGTCAGTTTGTTTGACCGTTTTTCCTCCTTTAAGTTGGCATTGGAACTTTATTGGGCAGTACGATCTGTTTCGTTTGACCGTTGCGTTGTCAACGTGCCAATTTTTGGCGTTCCCATCGACGCTTTCCGACAGGAGCTTGGCTCTCGTTTTCAATGCAGCTTTCCCCCCACCAGCGCTTAATTACTGTATTAATTTTCGCAGTCATTTATATAATTATTATATTATTATCATAAGTTCTAAATTAATAGGAAATATTTATTATAATTCATTATTATCATTATTTATTATTATTCATTTTAATTAGTGTAAAATGTAAATTATTTTTATAATTAAATGTAACAGAAACATCATCACTGTTTTACCAAACTGTTTTGTTATTCTGAACAGCTTCATTCCAACAGTTTCATTTCCACAGCTCCATTCTCACAGCTCATTTTGTCCCCGTCATCGCCGAAACAAACTGACCCCTTACTTGAGCGTAGAAAAAAAAATGTTCCTTTTGAGTATCTTCTGTTTGGGGCGACATTTTTGCTCTGATGAGTTTGAAAAAAAAAAACTCCATCATCATGAAATTTATGAAGTTCTTTAGGTGAACTTGAACGTTCATTCACGAACGACAATTTGTAAACACTTGTTTCACTTAGAGTCCGTTTGGTTCCACGATTTTGCTCCGTTGAGTTCCAACCGCAGCCTCATTTTTTTGTAACTGTTTGGTTAGCACGCTCCGACCCCAAAGTCGCTCCTTTCTCAACGTCACAGCCGATCCAACGCTGCTTTCCGGCAGCTGTCCGGAGCTCCTTTCTCAAAGCTCCATTCCCAATGTTGCTATTTCTCACCGCCACCACCAAAACAAACTGAGCCTTAATACTATCAAGTACCATCCTCAAAACCGTGAAGTTTTTATGTCCGGGTATCACAAATAGAGATTCATGCGGGTGAAATTTTTAACATGGATTTTACAAAAAAAATAATATTCTAAGATCCTATTTATGCATAAAAAAACGCCTTTAAAATAATATTCGACTGGATATGTTAAAATCTGACCGTAAATTCGAAGGAAAATGAAGTTTTTTTGAGGGTGTGATGGCAGATCACATGAATAGAATTTCACCCGCTAAATTCTCATTTACACTGCCGTACATAAAAATTTCTACTCATAAACACCCTAAATATTGAATGTGAATTATTGGCTTGCTGGTCTGCCATCATTACTATATTTTGTCAGAATATTAAATCTATGCGTATAAAGTTATGCTTGTAGAGCCTCTGCTATAAGCCTATAACTAATAACTTCACTTGTAGGTAATTATTGGCACCTTAATCTTTTCAAATTGCTGTTTTATGACTTTATCTGTAATCATATAAAAAAATGAATTATTATGTCATTATAATTAGGATGTATCATCTAATTAATTTCCACAAAGTTAGCCTAAACTGTATATCGGGACAAGCCAACTGCATATGCTCTCCTCTTCTTCTACATTGCTTGATTTCTCTCTTCACATGGTGTATTCATCTTCTTCGTTCAAGCTCATTTTATCGGAAACTGAAGGAAGCTATCGGGAAAGTGAGTTGACGATTGTTGGAATTTAATTAAGGCTCTTTTTGGCACGGTAGTGACTGTCGTAAATATATGGGTTAAACCGTCATTCGTTAAGGATCACCTAACAAACATAATTCGTTTGAACATAAAAGTAGATGAATTGAAGTTCCTTAGATGGGTGTTAACGAATGACAATTTAACCCCACCTAAGGAACTTCAATTCATCCACTTTTATGTCCAAATAAACGAAGTTTGTTTTATGATCCTGAATAAATGACGATTTAACCCATGTGTTTACGACCTCCATTAGGCTCTGTTTGGCATGGTGGTGGCGGTCATGAACATGAGGGTTGAATTGTCATTTGTTAACACCACCTATGAAACTTCATCTACGTTTATGTTCAAACTAATGATATTTGTTAGGTAATACTTAACGAATGACGGTTTAGCCCAAGTGTTTACGACCCCCATCACCATGCCAAACAGAGCCTAATTAAGAGAGAAAGTTGTTTGGAGCCTTCCTAATTCAAAAATGCTTGAATGCAGTCAACAACTATGAATGACAGGTGGAAAATGACAAATGTGTAAATTGAAGTTTTGAAAGACAAAATAACACAACAATTTTCACCCACATTCTTTAAAAAAAAATATTTAAAATAATATAAGAGAAGGTGTAATAATATAAATTATTGCAAATAAAATATAATTTTTTAAACTTGAATATTATATTATATTTTACCCGTGTGATCATGCATCGACCCAACATGTATTAACTATTTTACCCGTGGGAGAAGTCTTCGTTATAAAACAGTAAGCTACATCTAAAACATATTTTTGGAATATTATATATTTAGTAACTAATATATTTAATTATGTGTTACTTTTTTAATAATTTGACATTTAAATAAATAAATATTAAACCTCAACAGAAATAGGAAAAGGTAAGGTGAGCTGTACGAGTTCACAAAAATACAAGATAATATTATACTCATGTCTAAAATATACAAAAAAAATCACTAAAAAATAGGTCTCACTCAAAATAAAAACACTAGACTCTTTATTTTCTCAACTTTACATGCCTAATTATAGGAGTCACATACTTTTGTGTTGAGTGGGGTCTACTTTTTGTAATTTTTTGATATAATTTAGACAGAGTATAGTATTATTCAAAATATAAATCTTGCTATGTTAATCACTGGTGATTAAAGCTGGCATTATTATATTAAATTATAATCAGTATTATTATATATTAATCCCCATGTTGGCATGTTCCTACTAAATTAAATTAAAAATTAATTATGAACAAATAGTATAATAATCTTTGCTTTTTAGTTACAAATTAAAATTTATTTGATAACCAAATGGAAATAATCATCGATCCAAGCTGCCAGCTTAATTTTTAATTTATTAATTAATTTAAAACGACCGGCGACTTTGCTTTCAAATTGCTGTACGTAGGCATTAGTTGGATTTTATTTCTTCGCCATCACACTGCATGCAATATAACTGTTGAAGCCAGAAAATTCTTAACCTCAGAAATTGGACCAAACCTGTCTAAGATTACTGCCTCAGAAGCTAGATCGGACAGGTAGGGTAGCAAGAAGGAAGGAACAGGTCAAACAGGATCTCAGACGTTGCGGCAGGAAGGACCCACCACGTACCCGGGCTCTCGTAAGGAGCAACCCCTTCTCAACCAAGAATGGCCGAACTGGGTACAAGAGAGGTTATCTGGCAAGGTCGCAAAGCCGCGAGTTGCTCTAAGGAAAAGGAATCCGAAGACTTGACCGATAACTTGAAACGCGCGAGTATCCTGCTCCCGATTTTTCGGTCCTCTCTCTCGTACCCCTGGGGTCCTATTTATAGGCCAATGCAAGGGGAGGGGGGGGGGTCATTTTTATACCCCACCCCCTGGCGACCAGGCGACTTCCAGAGGAACTCGCAAGAACCGGGCGAGAAACTCGCCTAGTCGCCTACCTGGCGAGTATGCGAGGGGAGCTCGCCTATGCTCGCCAGGCCTTCCGCGATCTTGAAATGCGGACTTTGGCTTCTGCCTTGACTTGTTGACCTTGACCTCTGTTGTCTTGGCTGTGATAGGACCCACTCTCGACGAATATGAGTTGTACAATAACAATATTCATTATTTAAATATATGTTAATATACATGTATTATCTCGATAATAAAATAATAAATCATCTTTATTTATGAACTTATGATATTGAAAATATGTATGAAATTAAAGGCAGCTTTATTTTTTTACATCATTCAAATATTGATTCATTATTTAAATAATATTTAATGGCCTTAGAATCTTAGATGATGCCACCGTTCTAAGTCGGTGATTGGAGACACGTGAGTATTGAATATTGTTGTGGGTCGTCCTTTAGTATTGTTGTGGGTCGTCTTTTTTCGGACCGGAGAATCGGAGCGTCTTAGCTTTACTGCTCTGGGTTGAATTGGACGTGCAAACAATCAATGAGAATCAAGCAGCAATGATAAGAGATTTTTTTACCGTAAAAACTCCGGAAATGAAAAGGGTGAAAAATCACTTTGTTGGATCTGTGTTTGACCAAAATCTACTATTTGGCTTGTTTATAATTGCTTGGAGTCTCTCGGTATGTGACATGAAACCTCTCCGTTAGCAGCTTTGAGTACAATTAAAGAAAGCTGTAAAAAAAACCAAGTCCATGAAGCTTGGAGGGTATCGTCCACGGGAGCGTTTCTCAGTGTCTTCTTCTGAGCTCACTGATCTGTCTAAGTGAGTAATGAACGTTGCTCGGACTTTGGGAGCAGAGTGAATTCTAAGCCGAGAAACGATCTAAAACTCACATTCTCGTTGGAAAACAGCACAACCCGGCCTCTTTGGTCTCGATCTGGAGTTATTTGACTTCAAATGAAGGATTGTGAGCCTTTTATAGTTTTTTGAAGGGACATGCTGGTAATTGCGTCGGACTGAATCTTATATTCACAAATGATGTCGCTCCATTTTGATCACATGTATCACCAAATTTCACAAATTGACGAACATGCTCCCCGAGTGGCCCAGACAAGTTGACCGACAGCGGTGACGGCGGTTGTAGACGAGGGAGGCGGCAGCGGCCCCGGAGAGCCCATAAGAGAGAGCACCCATGATGGCCTTGTGTGCGTGCGGGCCGTGCTTGCATGCATGTTCGTTCTTTGCGCTCCGACTCATCTTTCAAGGTGGTTAAGGTGGTTCCGGTCTCTTCGAGCTAGCGTGCGCGAGTCGCGTGCGAGACCTGCTCGGTCGGGTCAGTTCGCTTGAGAGTTTCGGTCGAACACCGATCGGTTTGACTCAATAATCTCCAGGGGAGTCTCATCAAATACCATAATTTAATTGTAAAAATAATTATTACTATTTTAAGCCTAATTAAGAATGAAATGTTACAAGAAATATTAAATAAAAATATAATAAGTCATTTTATCATTTCTGTATCAGATTGAGATATGGAACAGTGCGCATTCTCAAATATATACTGAAAAAAAAATCAAAATATGTTAATAATTAAACTTACCTATCAACGGTAATCCATGCCTTCCGACAAATAATTATTCAACAAATTAATAAAGCCACGGACTTCAATTAAACTTGGGAAACTTTCCTTTTTTTTTTATAATAGAATATCTATACTAATAGTATAAGCGAAGCCATCCGCCGGCCGTCCGTAACATTCGACTTCGCGATTTTGCCCTCCGCGTCGCGTCTCTTCCCGGCCCCGACGCGTCCCCTCACTCCTCCCGCCCGCGTGTCCTCACCGGGCATGACCCCTCGCCGCTCATGCGCCGCTCACACTCCCGATATCTGCATACCGCCTCCCACCGCATCTTACCTGCTCGATTCCACTTCATCTTCCCATCTTCCCTGCTCGATTCCATCCATTGTCGCAGCCCATTCCGTTCCTCCGCTCGCTGACCCTTCCTCTTCCGCACCGCTGCCGCCTCCACGGACGTTGTCGCTGCCGCCTCCGCGTCCCCCATCGCTGCCGCTGCCGGTTCCTCAGTTACCTCGGCTGTTCTTCTCCTGCCAGGTTTTTTTTGGTAATTTCGTCTGTTCATGTTCATTTGAATATCCCTTCTCATTTTGATAACCTCCCGTGTTATTCTCCTGCCATGTTCTTACCTGTAATTTCTTCTGTTGCTTTCAATATCCCGTTTTGATTTTGGTATAGGTTTCTGTTTTCACTTTCACTGCTTTCTTTTGGTTTAAATATTAGTTTAACATAAACTCTGGATTCCACACCCAAATCGACACTACGTCCGCTGCCGCGCCCGGTAATTTGCTGCACTCTGCTTTGTTAAATATTAGTTTAACATAAACTCTGGATTCCACACCCAAATCGACACTACGTCCGCTGCCGCGCCCGGTAATTTGCTTCACTCTGCTTTGTTGCAACACGGTGCAGCAAGCTTCACTTCACTGCACACTGCTGCCGCAGTGCACTTTGCACTACAGCAAAATGCATTTCTGCATCACACTGCCATGCTGCTTTGCAAAGTGCACTGCACTGCAAACTCCTTTGATGCGTTTTACTTTGCTGCAGCACACCCCAGGATACTGCACTGCACTGCAATGTGCTCTGCCGCAGTGCACTTTGCCCTCCACCAAAGTGCAGTGCTGCAGCACACTGCTTTGCTGCACTGCAAACTCCTTTGCTGCCTTTCACTTTGCTGCAATACAGCCCACGCAACTGCACTGCGCTTCAAAGCGCTCTGCCGCAGTGCACTTTGCACTCGACCAAACTGCAGTGCTGCAGCACACTGCTTTGTTGCTTTGCAATGCATCACTGCTGTTTGCTGCCACTGCAGCACACTGCTTTCTTGGTTTGCAATGCATCGATGCTCTTTGCTGCACTGAAAAATCCACTGCACTGCAGCAAACTGCAGTGCAAACTGCTTTGCTGCAGTGCACGTTGCTGCAGCACATTTGTTTGCATCGTGCACTGCAGCACATTTGTATGGGTTTACAATTGTATTGCACTGGATCAAGGTGCACCAAAAAATTGTAATTCCGTTTCTTGATTTGAATATCCCTTTTGATTTTGATATAGGTTTGCGTTTTGGATTTTCAAAGATGTGTAATACTTCAATTACAATGAGAGAATATACAGTAATTAAAGTACATATATGTAGAATGGAAGGATGTGATTTGCCCTTTTCTTTGCCAACAGAACTTAAGACAATCATTTTGAAATAGAGCTCACTCATTGTTTGTAGATTTCAAAATTTTCATGCACGAGTTTCCTCCCTAATAATGATATAATTGTATAGAAATAAATTAGGTAGATAGGTCTTATCCATTTCAAAAAAAAAACCTATTTGTCTCCATAACAAAATAAAATTTCCTCAAAAATGTTGAGATTACTCAGATTGCGAATTTTGGAGGTTTAAAAAGCCAATTTTGGTCACCTCCAAAAGTTGCACTTCCAATACTTTTCCAAATTTTGAATCAAAGTTCATTTTATGTTACCTTCATATTATTAAATATTCAAAAGTTAATATGTTGACTATGAAACAATGAAAGGGGTGAAATAATGCCAATTTCATCCCAAATTTAACATGATCTGTACAATCCAATCCCAAATCGAGTCTGCGCCTGCTGCCGCCCCTGGTTTCGCAGTCGTTTGCACTTTCACTGCACTTCAGCTTCATGCAGTGCACTGCAGCACCATGCAGCAAATTCCAGAAAAAACAATGCAGTGCAGCACACCGCAGCGCTGCACTGCATCAGGCCGCAGCGCACTGCACCTGCTGCCGCCCCCGGTTTCACATTCGTTTGCACTGCAGCACCCTGCACTGCTGCAGCAAACTGCAGTGCTGCAGCACTGCAGTGCAAAATTCAGCCGTCTGCACACTTTCCAGTCCAGCAAACTGCAGTGCTGCATCACACTGGTTTTCTGCACTGCAAATTCCTTTGCTGCCTTTTACTTTGCTGCAATACAGCCCCCGAAACTGCACTGGACTTCAGAGTGCTCTGCCGCACTGCACTTTGCGCTCCAGCAAACTTCATTGCTGCATCACACTGCTCTGCTGCTTTGCATTGCATCAATGCTGTTTGGTGCACTGAAAAATCCACTGCACTGCAACCTGCACTGCAGCAAACTGCAGTGCGAACTGCTTTGCTGCAGTGCACGTTGCCGCAGCACATTTCTTTGGGTTTGCGATTGTATTGCACTGGATCAAGGTGCAGCAAAAAATGCTACTAAAATGCTACTTTCATTTGTTGATTTGAATATCCCTTTTGATTTGTATATAGGTTTGCGTTTTCGATTTGAGTACTTTGTTTGGGTTTACAATTGTGCAACATGATCTCTAGAATACATTCCCAAATCGAGGGTGCGTCCGCTGCATCCCCCGGTTTCGCAGTCGTTCGCACTGCCCTGCACGAACTTGCACTGCACTGCAGGAACATGCAGCAATGTCCAGAAAAAAAATTGCACTGCAGCACACCGCAGCGCTGCACTGCATCAGGCCGCAGCGCACTGCACCTGCTGCCGCCCCCGGTTCCACGTTCGTTTGCACTGCAGCACCGCACACTGCTGCAGCAAACTGCAGTGCTTCAGCAGTACAGTGCTAAATTCAGCCGTCTGCAACACAGTGCACCAAACTGCACTGCATCTTGCTTTGCAATCTTCCTATGAATTTCCGTTTTGTCATTCCTTTATCATCTTGCAAAGTAATAGCATCATGTGATGCTTCATTTGCTACAAAGGTAACTCATAGGACATTGTTACAGATTTCTCACCGGCGTACGAAAATTATATATTCTGTAATTTTAAATTACATATTACCTGTTTGTGAAGACCCGTTACTCGATCATTTTCCAAACTAATAGCACCGTACCTCAGCGGTCGTTGTTAATTATATATACTGTGCTTCTAAAATATATACTAACTGTTTGTGAATCCCTGTTACTCTATCATCTTCCAAGCTAATATACGCATCTCATAATTGATTCTCTCACAAAGCCCGTAATAGCTGTACTACCTATTTGTAAATATGTGCGCCTGTCATCCCATGTTATTATTATTACAGTTTAACCTGCGCTCTCCTTCAATCATCTCTGCTTTCCATTCAACTTTCTGCTGTATATCAACAGCTGTCATTGAACATTCTACTGCATGCTCCTCTTAAAATAGAATGTTCTTTCTTCCACGTGAAGTTCGCATAACGAATACGAGAGATGAGTATATAGAATGTCATGTGACATATTTGATCGTTAGATCTCATTTACAATTACATGTGCTGCTTTTATTAAAATAGTAATGTCCCTTTTGATGACTGCAGATCACGTGTCTGCGTATTTCACATAGGGAATAATCCGAAAATGAATAGATAATTCTCATACGCATGTAAATAATATGTTCACTACGTCTGTGTTTGTCAAAACGATGCCGCTCATGAACATCAATGTCGTTAAATAGTTATTCACCAATATGCGCCTACGGAATTCCGTTGCACTTTTACGTTCAAACTACTGAAATTTTTTACCTAATCGTTAATGAATACCGGTTTACGCCCATATGTCGCACATATTTTTTTTTGTGCTGCGTGTTCTTGAAAAAATTTACATATGTCTACTTGGCTGCTATGATGGATTCTCTCATTTGATCTCCTGTTATTGATAATCGTCGTGAGTTTGTTCAATATTTGTAATTTACTTCCGCTATTATCTCCTGCTTCTGTTTGCTTACTGTTCCTCGCTTCATTCCTCAAATATTGAAAAACTATCGTAGCTTGAAGAACCTGCCTGTGACGAATAATATATGAAATATATACTTCTGCTTTGTTATGCACAATACAGTACTGTACTGTAGTACACCTACTTTCTAAGTACCACTGTTTCTTTATTTCTTCAAATAAAATATGTTCACTTGCACTTTACACGTCCATATACTTTAATATCGGCTTGCTGTTTGTTAGTAGATTCGTTAGACGTGTGCCGCTCGGTGATGACTGGACCCAGTTCCACAGAAAACATGACGCGTGAAAACAACACGTCAACAACATTCGACTATGCTCACTCTTACAACAATGTACCCCCACATATGCGGGACTACTATTACTTTGCTGTACTACTCGGCAACCTTAACCATTCTACGACTGGTGATTTATTAAGATCACTTTTCCAAACTCTGTCAGGATTTCTGCATGCTAGCGTACGTACTCCTGCTTCACACTTCGACATAACATACTGCATTCGCTTGGTTTTACAAATCAAACATGCTTAACATCTACTCATTACTGAAGGTTGATGTTGATACAATGGGAAACCAAACTGGTACAGGGGAGTTGATCTTTGCAGATGAGGCGTCGATGGAGTCTGCTGTATCTGTGATTAATGGCCAAATAATTGACGGAAACACTATCTCAGCCCACGAGCTCCGCCTATTTGATGTTAATCCAGAATACGAACGCCAATATATAAACGATAATACAATATGAGCTTATGTCCTCATACATGTACTTTTTCTGTGAGCTATGTTTTCTGTTGAATAGTTTGTTTATGATGTACATAGCTACAAAAAGTATCAGTTCCACAGATTGTACATTTTGAAATATATTTGAAAGTACTTACGAACAATACTGTAACCTTCGTACCATCCACTTTCCTCCATATTTTGTTCGCATTTACTTACTGTTTATAACCTTTACATTTTCCTTCACAATAACATATATGGAATGCATTGATGCCTCCCCAAGCATGCGTTCATAATTGCTATGCCCATTTCATTGTACTATCCACTTACCTATTCCTCATACTCTAACTTAGATTACAGCTACCTTCACTTCTCATTCTAATTTACTTTGTAATCACACCAAAAGTTTTTTACCTTTAATTTTCAGTTCCTTCCCTCGAAACCACACCTTTCAACCACTGTACGTGCAGAATGTCCACGAGGCGAGCGCGCGTACTCGAAATGTCTGCAGAAGAACGTCAAATCCATCGAGAGCGCGCAAGAAATCGTTTGCGCCAATGGCGATCGCAGCTCACTGAAGAACAACGGTCCTCACAACGTGCAAGAAACAGATTAAATGCACAGGCAAGAAGATCACGCATGCGCACGGAGCATTATCATGTACCTACTACGATGCCGTTACAGGAACAGCTTATACGACAAGAAACTCACCCAGTATACCTGCAACCACCAAACATTTCAACTGCTCCTGCACATTCAGTTTCTACAGCACAAGCTCCAACCTTCGTACACCTTAACCAATCAAGCTTGCTACATGAACATCATAGTGAGGCTGTTACATGGGGTACACATCTACATTTTTGTAATCTTATATCTGTGCATATTGTTTTCACTCACAATGTAATGATTTGAAATTTCTTTTATGTTTCTTTCCTCATAAAGCCAGACACGCGGAGCATGGTGTCATTCATAGATACTCTCTATGTGACATAAGTTCATTAGACCGTCGACCCCACACTGGCTCATCATCAAATACAGTATCTACATTATTACAAACAGATGTTGCATCAACATCTCACCATTTCGATGCACTGCGTCCTGCAAATGAACATGAGCCGCTCAGTAGAGCAGGTATAATTGATCTGTCGCCCATCTACGATCCTTTACTTGACCTCTTACACTTTTGTACACTGCCTCATTTCACCATACCACTATGTCTCGCTCAGATTTTACTACACCTGAACTTCCTCATATGGAAACGATCAACGAGCACATCAGATATTATGACGTACAGATAAACTCCCACAGACCCTACAGTAGAAGCTCGCGGAGCAAATACCACAATATAGCTCGAATATCTGCCTCACCGCCGCAAGTTACACATTTGCAACTAAAAAGACCATATATGTGTCGTTACTGCGCAACAAAACTGTTCGACGGTGAAACGCAAACTATGTGCTGCAATAATGGAAGAACAGTGATGCCGCCTATACCAACACCACCGGAACTACAGCTTCTTTTCAGCGAACACTCTGTCGATTACCACAAATTCATAACAAATGTTCGCTCATACAACCATGTTTTCGCTTTTACCTCCATGGGTGTTAAGCTTGATCAGAATGTCTCAGTCAATCATCAAGGAGTGTATACATTTCGAGCTCATGGTGCTATATACCACAAAATTGGAAGTTTATTGCCTGATTCACACACAAGACCAAGATATTTGCAATTATTTATTTATGACACTGATCATCAGACTGATTATCGATTACAAGAAAATGAGCACTTGGACCGTGCATTACTTGATAAAATAACAGCGATATTAAATATACACAACCCATTTGTAGCAATGTTTCGTCAAATCGCGCAAAGACCTGATATTCCAAACTGTAAGTTATTGCTTAAAGAACGCTCCTCTTCAAATCTTCAATATACATTACCAATGGCATCAGAAGTTGCTGCTATAATTGTTGGTGCTGAAGAATATATGGAGTCGAACGAAAGAAATATTATAGTGGAAAGCATCGACACAGGATTTGCAACTGTTCCAGAATACACAGGGTATTATGATCCAATGCAGTATCCACTATTTTTTCCCTGCGGAACATATGGTTGGCATGCTGAATATAAAGGACTTAATAATATTCATGTCACCTGTTGTGACTACTACTCCTATATTCTGCAGGTTCGATATTTTATGTACTATATTTAATAATGTATTTTTTTGACTTTTATACACCTATCCTAAATATTTGATTTCGTAATGATGCAGATTCGCTCACCACTTCAATCATTACTTTTGCGTGGATGTCGTCTGCTACAACAATATGTTGTTGATAATTACATTAAAGTTGAAACACAAAAACTACGTTGGATTAAAAACAATCAGAAAAATATTCGCGCAGAACTATACAATGGACTTCAAGACTGTTTAAATGCTGGAGAAAATAACACTGGTACGACGTTTTGCGTATGCATCAGTTTTTCCCTTTTGTCGTTTAGTAATTCAGTTTACGTTTTTTCCTTACACTCCAGAAAATGTTGGTAAACGTGTTATACTACCATCATCATTTGTTGGAAGCCCCCGAGATATGTATCAGCGATATCAAGATGCAATGACGATTGTTCAGCATTACGGAAGACCAGATATATTTTTGACAATGACATGTAATTCTGCGTGGCCAAAGATTACTAATGAACTTCTCCCAGGTCAGCGAGTACAAGACCGACCTGATTTAGTAACTCGCATCTTCCGTGCAAAATACGAGAAATTAAAAAAAGATATATTCCATAAACATGTCTTGGGAAAAACAATGAGTCATGTGCACGTTATTGAATTCCAGAAAAGAGGCTTACCCCATGTACATATGTTAGTAATGCTCGATGAGAATGACAAATTAAACACTCCAGATGACTACGACCGAATTGTTAGTGCTGAACTTCCTTTGGTTTCAAACGACCCGAAATTATACACTGCAGTTGTACAGCATATGATCCACGGACCATGTGGAAACATTAATAATAATGCTGCTTGCATGAAACATGGTGATTGCAAAAAAGGATATCCAAAATGTTATGCTGAGCATACAACTCAAGGAACAGATTCATACCCAATATATCGCAGACGCAATGACGGCAGATCTATTATTTTACGCCGTGCTGGAGACTTCCCAGTTGACAATCGTTGGATTGTTCCTTACAATCCCTGGCTTCTACTAAAATATGACTGCCACATTAATGTGGAAATTTGCAGTAGTATTAAAAGTATCAAATATTTATACAAATACATTCACAAAGGCGCAGATTGTATTTCGTTCCAAGTTCAACCAGTTCCACAGTACGATGAGCTGTCTAATTATGTTAACGGGCGCTGGATATGTCCACAGGAGGCCTGTTGGAAATTATTCAAATTTCATATGAATCAGATATATCCGTCGGTCGTTCGGTTGCAGGTTACTCTTTCAACATAACATTACCTTCTTACAGATTTGACATTACGATATTATTACTCTCTTTTAAAAGTACATAATGTGGTATCATTTCTTTGAAAATATTGAAACTTCATAACTGCTAGGTTCATCTTCCAAACAAACATCAAGTGCATTTCCGCATCAATGAATCTGTTTCTTCTGTTCTGTCAAACGAACGCAATTCAATGACAATGCTTACAGAGTTCTTCACCGTGTACAATGACAGCCAGGAACAAAATCATTACTTATATAGAGACTTCCCAAAACATTACAGATGGAATTCCACTTCAAAAGTTTGGACTAAAAGAAAAACAACGCAGCAAGTTATTGGCAGAATTTATTCTGTCCATCCTGCAGAAGGCGAGAGATTCTATTTACGTCTTCTGTTAAACCATATTTCCGCACCAAAATCATTTGATTCTCTTCTAACAGTTAATGGTATTCACTACTCCACTTTCAAACAAGCTGCTGAACAGTACGGTCTGCTTGAGAGAGACAATAGTATCCATGATTGCTTATATGAAGCTCGCCAATTTAGAATGCCTTCGGCACTCCGTACTCTTTTCACAACTATTCTGATGTATTGCCAACCGACGAATGTCAGAGAACTGTGGAATGAGAATTACTCCTCCATGACTGAAGATTACAGCATGCCGCGTTATATGAATGCTCTTTATGTGACCAATAAACTTCTTCATGAAATCAACTATATTCTTCAACAACATAATAAAAGTATAGCTGATTTTGATCTCCCAGAAATTAACATTTTATTCGATAACATTATCGGTTATTCCAACTTAATCGACCATGAACGATCAATTGCTATATCAGAGTCTGACTTAAACTCTATTGCATTACTTAATATTTATCAGCGTCATGCATATCACGTGATAACTGAAGCAATACATCATAATGAATGTTCTATTTTCTTCGTTGATGGACCTGGAGGCAGTGGTAAAACATTTTTATATCGCTGTTTGCTTGCAAATATGCGCAACATTGGTCACATTATTATAGCTACAGCTTCATCTGGAATTGCAGCCACTCTTCTTCCAGGTGGTACAACTGCACATTTGCGCTTTAAAATTCCAATACCGGTAAATGCTGCATCATTCTGTAATTTTGGAAAGCTCTCAGATATACATAAACTATTGGACCATTGCTCTGCCATCATTTGGGATGAAGCTCCAATGACGCACCGTCATGCATTTGAAGCCGTTGATAGATCAATGAGAGATGTTCTTGGAATAAATAAACCCTTCGGTGGTAAAATAATGATACTGGGCGGAGATTTTCGGCAAATAGCACCGGTTGTTATTAATGGAACTAAGGCTCAGATTATCGATGCAAGCATTGTGAAATCACCTTTGTGGTCAACCGTACGAGTGCTTCCTTTAACAGAAAATATGAGATCTTTCTCTGATCATGACTTCTCTGCTTTCTTACTACGCGTTGGTGATGGTGCAGAAACTACTATTGAAGATGAAATGATACATATCCCAAATGCTATGACTACTTCGTGGTCAGGGGAGCAATCAATAGATATGTTAATTAACTCAGTATTCTGTAACATCAGCACACAAATACAGAGTTCAGATTATCTTGCAAATACAGTGTTGCTTACTCCACTAAATGAAGATGTCCATATTTTAAACAATAAATGTCTATCATTATTTCCAGGAGAAGAGGTCACCTACTACTCATTTGACTCTGTAAACGATGACAGATATAATTTATATCCGCAAGAGTTTTTAAACAGTTTATCACCGGGAAACCTGCCACCGCACAAATTGTCTTTAAAAAAGGGTGTACCTATTATGCTACTGCGGAATCTCAACGCCACAACAAGCCTGTGCAATGGTTCACGTCTTCTGTGTCGTCAGTTCAGTAAAAATATCATTGAGGCTGAAATTCTTACTGAAGAACATAAAGGGAAAACAGTTTTCCTTCCGCGTATACCTTTGAATAATCCTGAAGATTCAAAGATGCCTTTTGAACTTACGCGTAAACAATTTCCAGTTCGACTTAGTTTTGCACTGACAATCAATAAATCACAGGGACAAACACTGAAGAAAATATGAATTTACTTGCCCGGTCATGTTTTTACTCATGGTCAACTATATGTAGCTCTATCAAGATCAATGTCTTCATCAAGTACTACATTACTAATTAAAAATGGATCATTGCCTCCTCACGAGGGTACTTACACAAAAAATGTTGTATTCAAAGAACTTCTCATTCACCCATACATACAGGTACATAGAGATTGATTACATACAATTCATTGTACTGTACCTAATCAATATAACTGTATTTTACAGTTTACAATTTCTCCATCAGAACAATTTCAATGTGCAGTGATGTATAATGCCAATTGATTTATCAAATACAACTACATTATATTCCAGCCGCAACAACAAAAATGTTGAGAATACATCATACAGTGCACATACTTTGATCAGAGAACGTATGTTTCTTTGCTGTAATAAATATTCTTTGTTTACTCATACAAATATCACAAAATCTCTCATATATATGTTATAAAATACACATTCATTGCGCACTTATTAATTATGTTGTTTTATAAATGTCAAGAATTTGCAGATGGCAAACACGAACTCAGAAGATCAACAGGCACACTTACGTAATACTTCTGCCACGCACCCCAGTAAGTTATTATTAATATTCGTATATATATTTTCACTACCATACAAATTGCAAATTGATCCTATAACAATTGTTCGACAGATTACCCTGACACCAGCACCCCTACAGCTGCCTCAGATGACAACTACTATGATGAGCTCTACCCGCCAACCACAACACGTTGGTCAGATCTTCCACGAAATGAAATTCCGGGTTTTCGACTACGTATCCCACCTGTACCAGCCGGTCTAACACCACAAGAAGAATGGAACTATGTATTCACAATGATTAGAAGGTAATACATACCAGTTAATATGCATTACATAACGAACATTAATACGATAACTCAATTGCTGTTTGATAATGTGTAATCTCACTTTACATAATTCACAACTACAGAGTCTCTAAAGGCCACTGAATAAAATATGAGACCACCCACTGCTGTTACTGGTGCTATCCTCCAACTGCATATGCACATTCCTACCTTCTACTACTTTGTATTTGTGCATCTTTGTTTCTCTGCTCATGTGTGTATTCTCCTTTTTTTTAGGAACATTTCTGTATTATTCGAACATGCTCCTACAATTATGTTATATGCTCATTGTAACAGAAATACATGTTGTAATAATATTCCTGTGTATATATTCCTCGCCGACGCTCCTTTCTTAATTATGATACATATGCTGCTTTATATGATCATCAGTGAATGTGTTTTTACAGTACGTAACATATACTTTATGTACACATGTCAATTACTCATTTCAACATTCTAATACTGATTACACCTTATTACATTTCAACTTACAAAATATTTAAATATCAAACTTTAATTTCCACACTGACTATCAACTCGACTTCGGCATGCTAACCTCAGCAACGACGTCCACATCGCATTTTCTAAACTTGAATCCATACGACCGCTGCCTTACGTCTACCACGCTTCTACCTCCATCTCCTCAACACAATCATAGCTATATCTGCGTCGTGTTGCACCATCTTGCGACTCTGCTTCAAAACCTTAGCATTGCGTTGAATCACTTTGTGTGCACACATGCGAATAACGTAGGCATGCGAAATTCGGCAAACTGCAAGAAATGTCATTCGTGTTGCACACACTTTCAATGACGTTGTAGCACGTGTCAATTCTTCCCCTACAAAGGTCGCCCTGAGTATCACACGCATTTAAATCCTCCATAAAACCACGCACACATCATCTTCGTGCATTCTGCACACCGTGTCATCACTTCACTTTTATGGCACTGATGCTTTCAATTGTGTTGAATTGCATTGTTGAAACCGGAATCCGGCCTCTTGTGGAGTTCTGCCCTTGGGGAAGGGGTGGTCTCGCGCCTACTTCGCTCCTGCAAGAAAAACAACGGAAGAGACAAGAAAGAACAGACCCAAGGGCTCGGCAGGGAGGTCCCACCACAAACCCGGAAGATCTCTGAGCGCTTCCCCTCCTTAGCCAAGAGCCGAGCTAAGGTACCCTCAGAGAACACTTGAAGATGAAAATAAGGAGGCAATGAAAAGCGTCCCCTCTGAGGTACCCCTTGGGTCTTATTTATAGATTTTCAGAGTCTGACCTGCCATTAACCAAAAGAACTGACCTGGAAGTACCAAAAGGCCCCTGGTTGGGCCTGCCAACAACCAAACTCCGCTGTTCTGGATAGCTATGTGCAGTCCAGCCTGGTCTGCCAACAGCCGAACTCCGCTGTTCTGCATAGCTATTCGCACCCATGGGGAGTCAGCTCGCCTCCGATTCCGTCCGTGGGAGGCGGGCGCGACCCGGCTCTGGGGCTCACCTACCATCATTGGGCGAGTGCGAGCCGATATGGGCGAGCTGCCAGCCTTTTGCCGGGCGGATCGGCGGTCAGGTCGCATGCGGGGGGGGGGGGGGGGGGGGGTCAGCCGGCGGGTCGCCATCCTTGGGTCCAGCTCGCTCGCGGGTTGCCAGCCCGCTCGCCGCGGGTTGCCAGCCCGCTCGCCTGTGGTGGGCGGGAGCGGGTCAGGCCTTCTGCAGCATAGCCCGTCTCGCCGCCCGGGTGCGGGTCGCGGGTCCAGGTCCACTCATCCTTCCTGGCGGGACCCGCTCGCCGGACACGGGGTTGTACATGCATGACAACTCTTTTTTTTCTGAGGCAGCCCATAGGCTCATGCGCACTCAAACCATTGGTACAAGCAACCGAATGCTGTGTGCATACGCACCCCACAGCATCACCAGCATTCAAATCCTATATACAATCACGCGCATATCATGTGCATGCATGCTGCGCTGAGTGGCAGCAATTTGCTTTTGTTGCACCGAGACTTTTACCTGTGCTGAATCGCATGACAACTATTTGTGCTCTGACACCACCCATAGCACCATGCACAATCAGAGCGTTGTCGCAAGCACGTGAATACCGTGTACAGGCGGGCAAAGCCCGCCTGATGCTGCCGAAGGCAGCCCGAGAGCATCGAGCACGGGCGTAGCCCGTGCGAAGATGCTCGTATATATATATGTGCCTCTGCCGCTGCCAGCTACTTATTTATCGCATTTCAGTAATTCAGTAATTCAGTAATTTTTTATCATTAATTTGTGCATTTCAGTAATTCAGTCCAAAGAAACTTCTTAATTAGTTTAGGGCCTTTTATATTTTCGTAATAATCAGCATCATTACACTACTACTTTAAAAGGATAATAAATTATGCTTAGAAATTAGAATAGTGTAGCATTTTTAAGAGGAGCAGATAATCATTAAATTGAAAGGAAATTTTAGTTGTCTTTTCTTGATGGTAGACCATTAATTTGTGCTTTCAGATTGTTCAAAATGAAGTAGTGAAGCGCAGTTGAGGGTTCAATTTAAAGTTGATCGGAGGGAGATCGATGATGAGGTGGGGGAGGCCAGTCTGAAGGTGAAGTTCAGCACTGCCGCAGTGCCGTTTGCATTGTTTGAGAGGATGAAGAAGACTGGAAATGAATTGAAAGAAAGGGATAGATGAAATGCCTTAGTTTGGGTCCTGAGGTCGATACTCGGAGAGACAGAGGGTGCAACCAATCCGCACGGAGGCCAGGAGGCCGCCCTCCACACGGCGATGGAGGGCTGGGCAGCCAAGAAGCCGCCCCATCCAGCCAGCCGGAGGGTCGGGCGGTCCTGGGCCCATCCAGCTCGGGGGGATTAGACCGGGGCGGTTAAGCGTTATTCCTTATGGGCGCTGATATCTGCACCGCACTTTTGGCTATCCACACTCTCCTTTATTCACAAGCACTCTTTTGAGTTAATGGCTATCCGCAAACAAATCGTTATTTGCAACGCATTATTTAACTCTAAAAAATGATTATTAAATATATTTCATTGACAAAATAAGACTAAAATTATATTCAAAAAATATATTACAGTCCAAACATCATATCCAAAATATATATATATCAAAGTCCAAAATTCATATTCAAAAAATATATTATAGTCCAAACATAGTTGTACAACCCCGTGTCTGGCGAGTGAGGTCGCCAAGAACCACACCGGGCGGTCCATATCGTCCAAGCAACAGGCAAGCCCCTCAAAAGACTGAAGATTGTGGGCGAGCTCGGCAAGGAGATGCCGAACCCGAGCGCGGCATTCGTCGACCGCGAGCTCGGTATTCGCCGAGCTAGACCAGAATCGTCAAACTAAGGTCGACTGATGGCGACCAATGGATGGGCGAGCTCGCCGTCCCAGCTCGCGCCCTCGCAGAGGTGCTCGGCAACAACAGGCGAGCAGGATCTGCCGAGGTGGCCAGGCTCCCCAGCTCGCCCAAATATACGAGGCACTTTTTACTATTTTGCCCCCGTTGGTCTGTCCATAGCCCTTCAAAACAGCGGAGTTTGGCTGTTGGCAGACCCAGACAAGGGTTTTCTGGTAACTTCAGGTCTGTTCAGTTTAGTTATTGGCAGTTCGTATTCTGAAAAACTATTAATAAGACTCAAGGGGTACCCCAGAAGGCTTGCTTCATGTGCTCTCCTGCTCCAGTTCTCAAGTGCTTTCTCAGAGTACCTTAGCTCGGCCTCTGGTTAAGGAGCGGAAGCGCTCTCAGATCTTCCGGGTGTGTGGTGGGTCCTCCCCGTCGAGCCCTTGGGTCGGTTCCACTTGTTCCTTTTGTTGTTTTGCTTGCAGGAGTGAAGTAGGCGCGCGACCACCCCTTCCCCGAGGGTGAACTCCACATGAGACCGATTTTCAGTTTCAACAATAGTATTCAAAACTTTGTATAGAATGATGAATTAAATCTTCTCTTCACCTGTAACATTTACATAAATGAAAGAAAAGTTTTTAGATAAATATTTAATGAAAGTATATGTACATAAACAATGAACTTATCAAGCGTATCTTTTCATACTACATCGTCCAACTCCACTAACATTTTATGGATT
This sequence comes from Platanthera guangdongensis, assembly GCA_039583875.1. Lineage (NCBI taxonomy): Eukaryota > Viridiplantae > Streptophyta > Magnoliopsida > Asparagales > Orchidaceae > Platanthera > Platanthera guangdongensis. The sequence continues at coordinate 227,778,866 of CM077163.1, forward strand.
GAGGAGGAGAAAGTGTAATACGCGATTTATAATATCTTTCTCAATCTTCCTCTATGGCCTCGTGATATCTCATCAATGTCGGAATAATATGTCGTATCAGAGAGCACTCTTTTAATGCCAATTCAATAAAATGATTATCTCTTATAAATCCATTGCAAAGAATTTTTTTTCTCCGGCACAGATGAATATAGTGGAATGAATGTTACATTTTGAAGTTCTAAAAGTTGAAGCAAAGCAATGTTGTAGCACGAGCTGATAACTAGGCTCATATCGGGCATTGTCATCCATTTGTCATATAGTGCTGAAGTTTCTATGCACTTAACTCTCTCTAACAACTATTCATATATATGGTGGCCAAAAATACGAGCATATAAAATGTTGTGATTTTCAAGCACCATCTGTACATCATTCCTCACTAGTTTTCAATCACCGTGTACATTCAATGCATGACTAATGACACGGTAACCACAGTGGTCATCTCCCAACATGTCAAATGCATCAATAATGTGTTCCGACCAATATGCTGTAAAATGGTGATGCATTTTATCAATAAATCTTGTGCACTTTGAGAAACCCAATTTCTTTGTTCTTTTTTTCTTAGTTTCCAACGGGTCGTTTTCAGAATACAAAGAACATGTAATTAGGTGCAAGGCTTGTGTTGAAATTTTCCATATCAATTCAAAATACAAAGAACCTATAAAATCATTACTAATTTTAATGCAACTTTCACCAAATAATCCAATAGATACCTCTAGAGACTTTTTCAATAGGCTATGAGCTCCTTCAACCCGATTTGTGTTGGTATTCCCCAAATGCATGTACTTATCAATACAAGCTGAAATAAAATATTCTTTATATGGCTCTAGCCATATTGATGACACATAATGAAGAATATCTAAATGTATTGCAGAAAATTGTGCAACAAGTTTATTATAGCATAGATGAAAATCACTAGTTGTAACTGCCTCAATCACCATTTGTCATTCAAACATAAAGTTTTCAAATTCCTTTTCATTGCTAAAACGTTTCTTGCAATGAGCCAAAATATTTCTATTTACATGAACTCTACATAGAATATTTTTTGAAAATGGGAAGATATTTACAATTGCATTCATGAAAGCAATTTCTCGATCTGTTATCATGGTTGTTGGCAAAGAATCGATTGCAAATAATGTCTTGAAACATTGCAAAGCCCTAACATAACTTGTTTGTGTTCCGTCGGACAAGAAAGCAAAACATGAAAAGAATGTTTTTGTTGTCGAAGTCATTCCAACAATACAAAGTAGGGGCATCCGATATCTATTTGTTTTGTCGGTGCAATCAAGTTCAAAAACTGTTAGAAATATATTTGTTAATTTAACTGCAAAGGGATGTGCAAAAAATAGACTTTTCAGCTTTTGATTACTTTCATCCACTGTGTTGTAACTGCAAATATATTCTGTCTTGTCTATCAATTTGTACAAAAGCTGTATCGGAGAAAGACCATCTAATTCCTTTTTTGTAACTTTGCTCGTGCATTGTAGATTGTTCTTATAACTGAAGTATTTGCATTGTTCTTATTTTTCACTGCCGATAGGATCTTTTGCGGTTTCACACCGGCATTGCATATTTGACTAACAAGATTTTCCTCCTCTGCATCTAATCCCCCCATATAAGCATGTGCTTCCAGGTGAACAATGTCATGATTGTGCACGCCACATAGAACCAATACTCTGCATTCCTCTACATTTGAAACCTTTACTCTTTTGAGAGAAAATAAACAACCACATTTCTTGGTTGAAGTTTTACGAACACCCTTTTTCACCCAAATTTTCTTGTTTTGATTCTCTTGGTAGTAACCACCTCTATCACATGCTAGTATTACGCGTGGGGTGAGACGACCAACAATTCTATTAGAACTCTTGATCGTGATTACATATCTAAGACTTCTACTAACACATCGATTCTACTCAATAAGCTCCTCTTTTGAACAAAAACTTGTGTCGGTTTGAAAATTCTTGGTCAAATCAATTTTAAACTTTTCATCAATTTCCTCGTATGATTTGTTTGAATCTAAATGAGGAAAAAAGAAATACAAGCATTAAGGGCATACTCAAACTGATTGAAATACAATGTTTTTTGTGAGTACGTACATACCTATTATCACTAAAGATATAGACATTGACTCTTCGGAAGCAATTTGTCCAAAAAAATACCCTAATTGAAATACAATGTTTCATTCATTTTGTTACAAGAAGTGTAGGGAAAATGAAAATAAACTCTAAAAAAGCATCATGTTAAAGCTGTGATTTTCGGTTTGTTATTGGAGGTGCAGTGAAAAATGGAAAAATCATGGAGTGTGGATAAAGGAGGATGTACAACCTTGGGCTCGCGGGAGGCCTTTCCAGCAGCGGGACAGAGGAGCTGGCGAGATGAAGTGAAGAAGCGAGGGGGACCTTTTGTCCACTCGCAGAGGGCGAGACGGGGTCTCGACACTGTAGGTGAGACATCCTCTAGGGCGCGGTCTGGCCCTAGCGGCGAGATGGCCCATGGAGCGAGAGGCCGACGAGATGAGCAGGCAGGATTGCCTCGCCCGCCTGTCTTTTTCCCCACTCGCCGCATAGGATGAAAGATGTTTTCACCTTTTTACCCCCAAGGGGGATTTTACTCTTCTGCTCCAGGTAATTTTACACTTCTACCCCTGGTGGTCTGCATGTAGCTCTTCAGGACAGCGGAGTTTGGTTGTTGACAGACCCAACCAAGAGTATTTTGGTAATTTCAGGTCGGTTCAGCATCGATATTTGGAGATCAAACTCAGAGGCCTATAAATAGACCGACAAGGTGTTTGGAACAGGTTGTTGAACCTTTCCATATTCTTCCTCACAGACACCTAGCTCAGCAATTGGCTAGGGAGGGGAAGGACTTCAGTTTCTTCCGGATAAGAGGTGAGACCTCCGAGCTGAGACTTCTCGGTCTGTTTCTAGGTCTGCGACTCTTGTCGGGAGGGTGGTTCAAGAGCAGTAGGTGCGGGCTGCAACCTCTGGTCCGAACTCTAGGTAGGACCGGGTAGCTGGTTCCAACAGAGGAGGCGGGCATCCTCCTCCTGCGGGTTGCAGTGAAGGTTACAAACAGGAGTTGCAGTGAGATTGAAGGAGAAGGCCGAGATCATACCTCAGAATGGATCGCCTTTATATTGGTCGCAGGCGAGATTGAAGAAGGAGATGAGCTCAATGGTCCTTGTCGCGGGCGAGATCGAAGAAGGGAATGAGCTTGACAGTCCTTCGGCGGCCCGGCGAACCGAAACCGCTTGCGGGTTGAAGAAATCCCTAGATGGGGAGGCGGCGCAGCGAACTGAAAATTCTTGATGGGGAGCGGGCACGAGAGAGATGAGGTGTGCGCGCGTTGAAGAAATCACATGCGTTTAAGGAAAAAAACCTAAAAAGGCGCGGATTTTGAGTGCGGTTATGCAAGGGAGCCGTGCTGATATCACTGCCCATCCTTATTCGGACCATATTTATGCGACCTTATCATATTCAAATATAAATTTTTTCAAATGAATAATTTTTGTTATCTATCCTAATTCCTATATGGACATTACATAGAAATTAATTTTAATTTACTTTTCACAACGTTTTATTAGTCCGAATAATTTATATATCTCATAAATTAGAACACTAAACATAATCCAAGGTGGATAAATTAAAATATTTCCCTTTTAATTGTAACAAATCCGATTTGATTAATTGTGACAGGCTGTTACGCTGCCGTTGCAACCCACTTGCTGGGCAGCATTTATTGCCAGCATAAATTTGCATTTTGCAACTTGGAATCAATTAGCTGGCAATTAGGCTGTAAACGCAATTAATTAATAGGAAAATGACCACATCAATTAAATAAGGTGATTGTTAACCGCAACCCGTTATTTTACTTGTCGCACCCCAAAATCTCTTAATTTTTCGCGCCTTTTCAAAATACGCCTTATACATACAATATCAGGAAAAGTGTTCAACACGAAAGTTGTAGATATCGACGAGATCTACAACTTCCGTGATGATCACTTTTCCTAAAAATCCATGTACAAGGCGTACTTTGGAAATATGCCCAGATTTTGCGCCTTTTCGAAATACGCCTTGTACATGCAATTTTAGGAAAAGTATTCAACACGAAAGTTGTAGATCTCGTCGTTATCTACAACTTTCGTGTTGAACACTTTTCCTGAAATTGCATGTACAAGGCGTAGTTTGAAAAGACGTGAAAAATTAGGAGATTTTGGGGTGCGACTAGCCAATTACGGGTTGCGGTTAACAATCACCTTAAATAAAAACCTCTGATGCGCCCTTATCCGTTGACTATTATATCTTCCTTCACAAACTACTCAATATATTCTTAGGTTTCATTTCTCTGTATTTTTTTCGTGTATTTTTTCTTTAGAAAATGCAAATATTAGGCAATGCTATGCTTTGCCTTTTTGAATTACCTTCAATTGGAATCACAAATTTTTTTTTATTGCAGCTCACTTGAGGCTTTTGTAGATCAGTCTAGATTGCACTGTCTTTGTCTGGAAGCGGTTGAGCTTGCAATCAGTCATAGAGAAATGAGACGGCCGATAAGAAGTATTTTTTGTTTAAACGTGAAAAAGCCCAAAAAGATGAAAAAACGCGTGACCGGGACTGTGCCGCCAAAATTTCACAATTTGATTGGTGTTGTATGAGACTTTATAGAGAACGTGAGGGTGATGGGCCGCTCATTGTTGCAACTTGTGTTGAGATTATTCACCAACTATTTGCCCAGCAATACAGCCAATACCAAATCTAAAATGCAAACACAGCGGAATCAAAACATAGAAATGACACAGCAATCAAGAGACCGGGTTGTTAATGCAGTTCAGCAAAAGAAATGCCTATATCTGCGGGGAGGAGAGGAAGATAAACACAAACCAACAGCAGCAGCAGTTCTCAAACGTGAAAGATCCCGCTCACTAACTCCACACGAATGGAAGCTCCGTAGACCCACGGCAACCTTTCTCGTATATATCCAAATCCGACCTTAGCATAGGCCGATCAAGACCGCCTTCTCTTTTTTCGCTCAAAAAGCTCCACACAGGAACAAAAAGTCCATAAAAAAACCAGAGAAAGTGCACCTCTTTAAAGTTTTTCCGGACAAAAAAAAGACAAAGCGCCTCTTCACAATTTTTTTTTAGCCGCTCATTTAAGGTAGTTAATAGGAATGGAACCGGAAACTCTATATCAATTAAAACTAATTAATTTCTCCTAATAGGTTTGTAACCTGACTTGAACTAGACACACTAAACCTGAACCGCTCGCTGCTGCTGCGTTCACAATCTCCACCTCACCCTACAATTTTATTAAAATGTTGGATGAATACAAGTACATCGACAACACCAACAAGTTGGCTGCCTACATATCCCCCTCCCAAAGGAATCAAGCCGCTGTAGTTCCCCCAAATGCCCAAACAGGGCAATCAACCCCGAGCACAGATGTTCACCAACGCCTTGCAATAATTAATTTTTTGCGCTGGTAACACCTTTGTCATCATATCCGCTGGGTTGTACTTCGTGTCAATCTTTTGAAGTAGAATATCACCTTCCTCAATCAGATCATGAACAAAATGGTACCGAATGTCAATGTGCTTTGTTCGAGCATGATGAACCGGATTGGTCGCCAAGAAAATTGCACTCTGACTGTCACAATGCACCGTCAAGTGCTCCTGCTCCACACCCAGATCATTCAACAAACCCTGCATCCAGATAGCCTCCTTCATCGCCTCCGTCAAAGCCATATATTCTGCCTCAGTGGTAGACAATGCAACTGTGGCCTGTAGTGCAGACCTCCACGCAACCGGAGCACCTGCCAACATGAATAAATAACCAGAAGTGGATCTGCGTCTATCTATGTCACCAACAAAGTCCGAATCTACATACCCCACACATAAGTTAGCTACTGATGACTGCCTCTCAAACATCAAGCCCGTATCAACAATACCTTTCAGATACCTAAGTATCTATTTCATAGCATCCCAATGACTCCTCCCTGGATCATGCATGAACCTGCTAACAATCCCAACTGCCTGTGTTATATCCGGTCTAGTACACACCATAGCATACATAAGACTCCCTACCGCACTGGCATACGGAACCGACCACATTTCCTTCCTTTCAGTATCATCTTTAGGACATAAATCGGCACTCAACTGAAAATGTGATGCTAAAGGAACACTCACCGCTTTGGTTGACGCATCAATACCAAACTTCTTCAACACCTTTTCCAAGTAAGCCTTCTGACAAAGCCAAACTCTACCAGCTGATTTGTCACGCTGAATCTCCATGCCAAGAATCTTCTGGGCTTCACCCAAATCTTTCATTTCAAAGCTTTTGAATAATTGCTTCTTCACCTTGTCAATCTCCAACTGACTAGAAGAAGCAATAAGCATGTCATCAACATATAATAAGAGATAAATGAACACACCTCCTGGAAGTTGCTTATAATAAGCGCAATGGTCAAACTGGCTCCGCTCAAATTTTTCCCTTTGCATAAACTGATCAAATTTTCTATACCACATTCGTGGTGATTGCTTCAACCCATACAAGGACTTGTTCAGTTTGCACACCAAGTCTTTATGGGTGGCACCATACCCGGGCGGTTGATGCATGTAAATTTCCTCCTCAAGTCCCCCGTGTATGAATGTTGTTTTCACATCAAGTTGTTCAAGTATCAGACCAAACTGTGCAACAAGAGCAAGCAAAACACGGATGCAGGGATGTTTGACTACAGGGGAAAACACTTCATCATAATCAATCCCTTCACGCTGCGCAAAACCTTTTGCTACCAACCTTGCCTTGAACCGCACATCAGCTTTTCCAGGAGATCCTATCTTCTTAGCATACACCCACTTGCACCCAATGGCCCTCTTCCCAGGAGGCACCTTTACTAAATTCCAAGTGTTATTTTTGTAAAGGGACTCCATTTCTTCATCCATGGCTACCTTCCACTGCTCACCTTCGGGACTCTCCATAGCCTCTTTAAAGTGACTTGGAATTTCAGCTTCAGTTGCTGATAGTGCAAATACAATATGATCCCTCAACCACGAAGGTTTTGGGACATTTGTCCTCCTAATCCTGCATCTTGCAATTGACTCCTCAACAGGAGCCTCCCCAACATATTCTTCAGTATCTACATCCTCCTGATTAAGATCTGTAAGCCCATCTGCTGCAATTTGTCCAGGTACATGTTGCTCGATAGAAAAATCATGTGGAACAATAGGAGCAACATCAAGCTCCACAGTCTGTAAACCATCTTTGGTCTTCCCTAAACTCTCCACCTATTGAGAGCATTTAGGCTTCAACATGCTCGCCTCATCAAAAGTAACATCCCTGTTAATCACAATCTTCTTATCAACATGATCATACAATTTATAGCCTTTAACACCATGCCGGAATCCCAAGAAGACTGCATTTTGAGCTCTAGGTTCCAACTTATCATTACGCACATGTTAATAAGCTGGACACCCAAAGATCTTCAACTGCTCATAGTCCCTAGCAGGATGACCAGACCACTTCTCCATGGGAGTCAACTTCCCAATGGATGCAGAAAGCAGACGGTTCACCAAATGGCAAGCATAATCCATAGCTTCAGCCCAAAAAACTCTGTCCATCCCCGAATTGGACAACATACCCCGCACCTTTTCCACCAAGGTACGGTTCATCCGCTCTGCCACCCCGTTCTACTGTGGTGTCACTCTAATTGTGAAATGGTGATCAATACAAGATTTCTGACACTCCTGCAAGAAAGCATTAGACGTGTACTCGCCTCCATTGTCTGATCTGATATATCTAATGTGTCTGCCAGTCTAATTCTCTACCAATTTCTTCCAAGTAATGAATTTTTCTAGAACTTCACTTTTGTGCTTCAATGTCTACACCCATACATACCTAGAAAAATCATCTATAAAAGAGACAAAATATTGACTTCCACCCAACGATATTGTTTTAGTTGGGCCCCAAACATCCGTGTGAACATAATCCAAAATTCCTTTAACACTATGGATGGCAGTACCAAAGGACACGTGTCCTCTTGCCAAACACACAATGTTCACAAAAACCAAGTTTACAAGTATTTGAACCTTTAATTAAACCCATATTATGCAAAGAAAGAAGAGAAGGTTCACCTGCATGGGCTAACCGCATATGCCATATAGTAGTAGCATCATTAGAATCCTCCACCACTGCAATAGACCAAGTAACTGTCTTTCCCTAGAGATAGTAGAGATTGTGGTGATGCTCACCACGCATGAACACCAAACCTCCCTTAGAAATCCTCAGAATTCCTTCATAAATTACTACCTTGTAGCCCTTTGTTTCCAAAGCTCCAACTGAAAATAGATTCTTTCTGATCTCTGGAACATGACGTACCTCAGTCAATTCTCTAACTGCACCATCATGCATCTTTATGAAAATGCTACCAATTCCAGCTGTACGACAGACATGACTGTTGCCAACAGTGACAACCCCAAAATCTAGTATCTTGTAAGAGCTAAACCATTCCCTGAACGGACAAATGTGATAGGTAGCCCCAGAATCAAGAATCCAACTGGACTCATCAGAAATCAAGAATTGATCCACAGTAGACAAAGAAACATCTGACTCTGCCTCTATAATTTTCACATGAGAGATATTGACATTCACCACCTTTTTATCCCTCTTGTTCACATTCTTGATTTTAGGGCAATCCCGCTTCCAGTGACCTTCCTCCATACAATAAGCATACTAATTCTTTCCAAGACTACGACCACGTGACTTATCACGGTTCTGAAAATGACCGCTGCTAGGCCCCTTTTTGAACCAATTCTTCTTCTTGTCAGATCTACCTCTCTGAAGTGACATGACCTCGGCCGACTCCGCCTTGGAAGACTCCTTGTCTCTCCTGCGGACCTCATGATTTAACAGAGCAGTAGTCACCTCTCCATATTCCAAAACGTATGTCCCGTATATGAGAGTCATAATGAAATTCTCATACGAATCAGGTAGCGAGTTCAACAACAGTAACTCTTTGTCTTCATCCTTCACTTCTTCCTCCAAATTGTATAGATCTGCAAGCAATTTTGTAAATTCATTTAAATGATCATCGATAGAAACCCCCTTACGCATTGTAAATCTGTAGAGACGACGCTTCATGTGAAGTCTATTCTCCACACTCTTTGTCATGTACTTGCTCTCCAAGATTCCCCACATCTTCACCGCTGAGGTTTCTGTCATGATGCCATACTTCATATCATGTGTCACATAATTACGAATCAAACCACAATCACTCTGGTTCATCTTCAACCACGTCTTCTCGACCATCCCTTCCGGACAATCCTCAGACTCAAGTGCCTCCTCTAAATTAAGTGCACACTGTTAGAAAGTAGCGAAAAGAAGCGAAAAGTAGAGAACAAGCGGATAAGCTTTTGAATAATTGAAACTTTATTATCCAAAAAAGGTGTCTATTACAATGGTATGTCCTCCTTTATATAGAATGGAGGAGAGATGAGAGAATACAAAAAAGAGATGTGGGACTAAAATTTACAGGACTAAGCGGACTATACAAAACAAACCGCACAAGCCGCGCGGTTAGATAGCAGGGCTAACCGCACGGCTACCACCAGAGAGGAAGAGAGACCGCCAGAGGAGACCGCCAGACCGCCCGGCCTCCAAGCCGGCTGAGACAAACCGCCAGACCGCGCGGTCTTCAACCCGCCAAGACAAACCGCCAGACCGCCCGGTCACCAACTTCAACACTCCCCCTCAAGCTGGAGCATATATATCGATCATGCCCAGCTTGTCGCAGATGTGGAAAAAGGAAGCGGACACCGGCTTGGTGAAGATATCTGCCAACTCGTTGTCGGAAGTAACAAATGGAGTGCAAATCTGTTTCTTCAATATTTCTTCCCGAATAAAATGACAGTCGACTTCTATGTGTTTTGTTCTCTCATGAAAGACCGGATTTTTGGAAATGTGTATCGCGGCCTTATTGTCACAGAACATAGGAAGAGGATAGTTGTAAACCTCTCCTAAGTCAAGCATGAGAGCCCGCAACCACTTCAACTCACATGTAGTCGATGCCATGCTGCGATATTCCGCCTCTGCACTGGACCTGGAAACGACAGACTGTTTCTTGCTCTTCCAACTCACAAGATTGCCTCCAACAAATGTGCAGAAACCTGAAGTCGATTTGCGGTCCCCTTTGTCATTCGCATAGCTTGAATCAGAGTACGCTTCAACCCTAAGGTGACCATTGTTCTGAAATAAGAGTCCTTTCCCTGGAGCAGCTTTAATATATTCTAATATCCTCAGAGCAGATTGTAGATGACACTCCCTCGGAGCTTGCATGAACTGGCTCACCTTGCCAACAGCATAAGAGATGTCGGGTCTGGTTACCGTGAGATATATGAGCTTGCCCACCAGATGTCGGTATCTCGTAGGATCGGAGAGAAGAGGTGAGTCATCTGTCCAAGTTTTGTCTTCTCCAACAGCCATAGGACAACGTGCAGGTTTAGCACCAGTCAGTCCTGCCTCCTTTAAAAGATCAAGAGCATACTTCCGTTGTGAAAGGACCATGGAGTTGGGCTTTCTAGAGATTTCAATGCCCAGAAAGTATTTCGGGGAGCCCATATCCTTTGTGACCAGATGTTGACGAAGGTGTTTCTTGGTCATCAATATCCCATCCTGGTCATCGCCAGTAAGAAGAATGTCATCAACATAAACCGCAAGAACAACAAGACCAGAGGCGGTTTTCCGAACAAACAAGGAGTGATCTGCTGAGCTTCTTGTAAAACCAATGGCCGCAACAATGCCACTGAACTTGTCAAACCAGGCACGAGGACTCTGTTTGAGGCCATAAATAGCCTTCTTTAGCCGGCATACCCGTGTCTCCCCCTGAGCAACATACCCAGGAGGTTGCTCCATGTAAACATCCTCCTGCAGATCACCATAGAGGAAGGCATTCTTAACATCTAGCTGCGAGATGGGCCAATCCCTGTTGACAGCCACAGAGAGAAGAACCCGAATAGTGCTGAGACGGGCCACAGGAGAGAAAGTGTCAAAGTAATCAATCCCATAAGTTTGGGTAAAACTCTTGGCAACCAGGCGAGCCTTATAACGATCCACACTGCCATCCGGTAGAAACTTCACCACGAAGACCCAGCGACAGCCAACAACATCGGTGCCGAAGGGAGGAGGAACAAGGGTCCAGGTGCCCCGTTCAGTTAGAGTAGCAATCTCCTCATCCATGGCAACTTTCCAATGAGGAATAGTAAGGGCCTCCTGGTAGGAACGGGGGGTGGCAGTGGCCGAGATAGCCAGTGCAAAAGCTCGGCGAGCAGGGGTAAGACGATCATAGGAAACAACTACAGCAAGCGGGTGTTGGGTACAGGCCCGAACTCCTTTGCGAAGAGCAATCGGGAGATCCAGGTCAGCAGGTGCCTCAGGCCCGAACCCCTGATCTGCCTGATGCTCCAGGTCAGCAGGTGCCTCAGTATCCGGCGTATCCGTGGTGGAGAGAGCTGGCCCGGGAGTAGAGAGAGATGGCAGCGGAGTGGAGGGAGAAAGCGCAGTAGAGGGGGGAGATGATGATGATGGGGAAGACGGTGGAGTGGGTGGAGAGGGCGGAACAGTAGTGGGAGCAGAGGGAATGAATGGGTTGGTATGAGAAGTAGGAGTAGGAGGAGGAGAAGAGGAAGCGGGAGAGAAGTAAGAGGCATTGGCAAAGAAGGTGACATCCGCAGAGACAAATTGCTTGCGGGTAACAGGGTCAAAGCAGCAATATCCTTTCTGAGTGGGAGAGTAGCCCAGAAAGACACATTTGGTGGCACGTGGTGAGAGTTTGTCACGGGTGGCAGCGGGAGAGTGCACAAAAGCGGTGCACCCAAAGATGTGTAGAGGAAGAGGAAAGGGATCCTTGTCTGGATAAAGAATGGAGAAGGGGGTAGCACCGTGGAGAACTGTGGAGGGAAGGCGATTGATGAGATAGCAGGAGAGGAGGACAGCATATCCCCAATAGGAGCGAGGAACATGCATTTGAGTCATCATAGTGCGAGCGACATCAAGAAGGTGACGGTTTTTGCGTTCCGCCACCCCATTTTGTTGGGAGGTGTAGACACAACTTGTTTGACGAATAACACCATGGTGAAGACAAAAGGAGGAGAAGTCGTGGCTAAGATACTCCTTAGCATTGTCAGAACGAAGGAGTTTAATAGACGTATCAAACTGAGTCTTAACCATAGAATAAAAGGAGGTCCAAACAGAGAACAGCTCGGAGCGATCTTTGAGAAGATATACCCACGTACATCGAGAGAAATCATCAATGAAGGTGACAAAATAGGAACTACCCCGACCGATGGTGAGGTTAGGAGCGGGTCCCCATATGTCAGAGTGAACGAGGTCGAACGGACGGGAAGAGCCTCGACTTTGCGTTGGGGGGAAGGATGAGCGGTGATGTTTGCCAAGTTGACATGCATCACAGTTTAGAGGAGGATGATGAGGAGGGAGGTGCGGGAAGAGCTGGCGGAGAATTCGGGGAGGAGCATGTCCAAGGCGAAGATGCCATTGGAGAAGATCTGTAGAGGAGGAGGAGAAGGCGGAGAAAGCAGAAACGTTGTCGAGGAAGTAGAGGCCGCCACTCTCAGTCCCGGTAGCAATCGTCCGTTGGGAATCCGGATCCTGAAAAGTACAAGAGCTAGGGGTGAATATGACAGAACACCTTAGTTGCTTGCATAAAGAAGTAACCGATAATAAGTTGCACGGAAACTTGGGCACATAGAAGGTATCAGCTAGGCAGAGGGAGGGAGTGACTTGAACCATGCCCGTCCCATGGACCGGGGAGGGAGATCCATCAGCAAGACCGGGGGCAACTGAGCATGTGTGTCAAGAAGAGAGAAATATTGAGGATTGCCTGTCATATGATTGGTTGCACCAGAGTCGATGAGCCATCTGCCGTGAGTAACAACATGAGCACTACCAGAAGAGGTGACCACGGAGGCGGACAGGCCTGAGGAGGGAAAAGCCATGGAGGCAAGAGAGGAGCAGGCCGCGACGATAAGAACAAGCCGCAAGAAGAGAAAAGAGCACCAAGCCGGGCGAACAGCAACAGGTCGGGCGGCTAGGAAGGCCGCTACCAAGAAGCAGAGCAAAGCAGAGGGAAAGAAGTCGCACGGCTTGAAAAAGTCGGGCGAACAGAGGAGAACAGGTCGCACGGCAAAAGATGAGGCCGGCGCGACTAGCAAGCAGGAACGGGTAGAGGGGAATAACAAGTAGCGCGAACAGCAGCGGCTAGCAAGAGGTCAAAGGCTCAGCGGGGAAGAGGTCGCGCGGACTGAAAAGGCCGAGCGAACAGAAGAGAGGAGAAGGGCAGGTGACCGCGACCAAGATGCGGGTGAGGAAGGAACAACCCGCACGGTCAGGCAGATCACAGCAGCAAACCGCGAGTATAGGGGCAAGCGGAGATGGGGAAAGCAGAGGCGGACAGGGAGAACAAGTCCGCAGCGGGTAGACACAAGCCGCAAAGACTAGGAGATGCAAGAAAGAGCAAGGAGCGCGGCGACAAGGAAACAGGCCGCTGTGAAAAGGCACCAGGAGAAGAGAACAAGAAGCAAGCCGCGCGAACAGAGCAGCGGACAGAAACAAGCCGCGCGGATAGAAACAAGCCGCGCGGACAGAAGAGAAGGCAAGCCGCGAACAAGTCGCAGAACGCGGAAAACAAGCCGCGAACAGAGAGCGCACAGAATCAGGAGGAAATGACCGTGGGCTCTGATACCATGTTAGAAAGTAGCGAAAAGAAGCGAAAAGTAGAGAACAAGCGGATAAGCTTTTGAATAATTGAAACTTTATTATCCAAAAAAGGTGTCTATTACAATGGTATGTCCTCCTTTATATAGAATGGAGGAGAGATGAGAGAATACAAAAAAGAGATATGGGACTAAAATTTACAGGACTAAGTGGACTATACAAAACAAACCGCACAAGCCGCGCGGTTAGATAGCAGGGCTAACCGCACGGCTACCACCAGAGAGGAAGAGAGACCGCCAGAGGAGACCGCCAGACCGCCCGGCCTCCAAGCCGGCTGAGACAAACCGCCAGACCGCGCGGTCTTCAACCCGCCAAGACAAACCGCCAGACCGCCCGGTCACCAACTTCAACACACACAATGAATCCATCACTTCGCATCTCCACATACCAAAGTTAGTTTTTCCGTCGAACTTTACAACATCAATCCTAACAGGATGTGAGACCGAATGGTGCACTGCCGAACTCCCCGCAACATCCTTTCTTTCATTGTCACCCATTATGATAAATAAAGAGTATCACAACAAACCTCCGCTGACACTCGTACAACCATAACCTACTGCTTTGATACCACTTGTTGAGATTATTCACCAACTATTTGCCCAACAATACAGGCAATACCAAATCCAAAATGCAAACACAGCGGAATCAAAACATTGAAACAACACATCAATCAAGAGACCGGGTTGTTAACGCAGTTCAACAAAAAAAATGCCTACATCTGCGGGGAGGAGAGGAAGAGAAATGCAAACCAACAGCAGCAGCAGTTCTCATATGTGAAAGATCCCGCCCACTAACTCCACACAAATGGAAGCTCCGTAGACCCACGACAACCTTTCTTGTATATATCCAAATCCGACCTTAGCACAGGACGATCAAGGCCGCCTTCTCTTTTTTACCTTAAAAAGCTCCACACAGGAACAAAAACAGTCCATAAAAAACCAGAGAGAGTACACCTCTTTACAGTTTTTCCGGACAAAAAAAAGTGAAAGCGCCTCTTCACAGATTTTTTTTTCAGCCGCTAATTTTAGGTAGTTAATAGGAATGGAGCCGGAAACCCTATATCAATTAAAACTAATTAATTTCTCCTAATAGGTTTGTAACCCGACTTGAACTGGACACACTAAACCCAAACCGCTAGCTACTGCTGCATTCACAACTTGCAGGGGAGAGTGAGAAATGTGTTGGAGGGTGACAGGTCACCGCTCACGAAGATAAGTCTTTTTCTTTGCCACAGTGGGGAGGACCGGCTATGGAAACTAGGCGATCTCAGCTTTTCCAACTTTCCTCTTGGTGTTCGCGGTGAAATCTGGAGTGGGGAGTTAGTTGTTGATGTGAGGGCGCTGATCGCTGAGCATAATGGTTGTTGTGGCCGGAAGCATACGCACGGAGCGAAATGTACGCTGGGTCGCTCAAAATAGATGAAGATCTTCGAAGGGCGAATGAACTTCCCGGCGGAGCTCTCACGCACGTAGGAGGAGAAGTCAGAGGAGAATTGGATGGAAATGAAGGAGAGACTGAAGTCCTATTTATAGGCCCCAATAGTGATAATGGTGGTTACACGAGTATACGCACACAATAACCATTCTAATTATTATTTGCAGACCGATAATTTATAGCTTATGACGCATATTTTTTTGATGATTTTTCTATGCGTACACAAAATGTTAAAATTCAACAACCTTGGCATTGATACCGTGTTGAATATTCTTCAGGTGGTCAACAAGATAGTCTGATGCCAAATTAATATTCTCAGCACTATCAAGATCACACCTTGATCACGCAGAAATTTCCTGGAACTTGGAGGGAGCATGAGTTATCTCAACTAAAGCCAGTCAACCCGAAAACACATGCAACAC
Organism: Platanthera guangdongensis; assembly: GCA_039583875.1. Lineage (NCBI taxonomy): Eukaryota > Viridiplantae > Streptophyta > Magnoliopsida > Asparagales > Orchidaceae > Platanthera > Platanthera guangdongensis. The sequence goes on from CM077163.1 coordinate 227,794,538, forward strand.
AAGAGTCTTTATTGATTCACAACAAACTTATTTACAAGGAGAGACATACATGGCAAGACATGCTTCACCAAAACCAATACAGGGAGAGCAGAGCCAATTACAAAGACAAGACAATACAAGCCGTGCGGACTCAAACACCAAGCCGCCGGTCTACTGCTGTGGAGTCCGCACAGTCCGCCAAGTCGCCAGACCGCAACCCAAGCCGCGTGGACTACCCCTTATTCCAATGCTTGCTCTAGCCGCCGATCTGTAAGCCGCTTGACTGCGAGGTCGCCTAGCTGCCAGACCGCACAAGCTGCGATGCCGAATAGCACAGTCCGCCTGAAGCAGACGAATTATTGAACCCCGAACCAAGTTGCCAAAGAGAAGACCATCTGGTCGCTGTCCGCGACCTGCTGTTTACCACATGTTGCTTAACTGCAGAGTCTGCACTGTCTCTGACAGCAATCAGAGCGAAGTTCTGGCTTTCCAGCGCTATCCGCACAACCTGCACAACACAACCCGGTCAACTCAATCAAAACGCGCGGACACAAAATTCTAATCCGCAGCAACTGTTGCGAGCTCACTTACTGTTCATTCGGCTTCTCATGTTGTTATTCCTGATGTGACATGGGTCCTATTTATAGGAACGATGATTAGTGTGGTCACCGCCCTAGCTGATAGGATTACCGCCACATCTCGCAGCAAGACATTGTTGGGTATTACATCCACATTAACCCAGATTTGATGAAGTTGAAAGATATGGTACCTAAACACCTAGAGGGGGGGGTGAATAGGTGACCTAATTCTTTTTAAGACTTTAATGGCAGCAATCAGTAATATCACAGAATCTATACTACTTTTGCACAGCAATCACACAAGCATTCACAATCACAGCACAATCACAGTAGACACAAAGTTTTATAGTGGTTCCCCAATCTTTGGGTACATCCACTTTCCCCCTTCGCCTATCTAGCAGTGTACTAGTTTCGGCCAAACTTCTCCACTGTCTCAGAACCCAAATTGGTTCCTACACCTCAGGCCCAAGGCCCTACAACTCAGCTTTTTCCCAAAGCCTACACTCAGCCACAAAGGCCTACACTCAGCCACAAAGGCCTACACTCAACCACCCAGGCCTACACTCAGCCACTCAAGGCCTACACTTAGCCACTCAAGGCCTACACTCAGAGATAATAATCTCCTACACTCAAGCTCTCAAGCCCTACCCTCAGCCTTTATAAATACAGGCTTACAATTCACTCAGATCCAAAGGATCCTACAAGTTAAAAATGATTATTGAAATAATAACTCAACAACTCAAAAATGAGAGAGGGAAGTTGAGAGTTTCTTGATGAGTTCTTGGAAGAACTCAGCTGGATTCAATCTGACTTAGCTTTCTTCAAAGCTTCTTGAGTAGAACTGAATAAGATTGTCTCCTTCTGCAGTTGTTCCTTGCCCTTGACCTCTGCCACTTAGAATTCAGAATAGATCTGAACCCTTCTTCTCAGCCTAGTTCCAACAGCTGATTTCTTGGATGGAGCCCTCTCTCTCCAACTTCTTAGATCTGCACTTGAACTGCAAGATCTTCTTGATTTGATACTCTGTGTACCACTTTAATAACTTGTTCTTCAACAATGTGATCAACAGTTTCTGTAAACTGTATGTGCCTATTTATAGGCCTTATTCATGGTAACCGGCTGGTCCGGTTCATAACTGTCTTCTGACATTTCTGACAGGTGCTGTAGACCGGCTGGAACGGCAGCTGTCAAGTCATCCAGTCATTTCTTGAAAATCTCTAACTGTCTGAAAGTGTCGAGACTTTCTGTCTTTAAGTGTCGACACTTATAGTCCAAGTGTTGACACATGCTGTGTAAGTGTCGACACAAGTCTACAAGGTGTCGACATAACTTCTTGTATTTCTCGACACAGATTCTTCTTCATGTGTCGACACTGGAATTGAGTGTCGACACAAGTACTTGATCTTCTATCTTTAACTGAATTCTTCTAAGTGTCGAGACATCAACTTTGTGTCGACACAACTTCTTGTGTTGAATCTGTTAAGTGTCGATACTGCTTCTTGGTGTCGACACATAGTCTTCTATGTTGATACTTGCTGAGTGTCGACACAGCTCCTTGTGTCGACACTTGATTCTTCTGTCGAGACTTCAGCTGAGTGTCGACACATTCCCTTGTGTCGACACTTGATTTTTCTGCCTCTCAAAATAGTGATATGGCTTAGGAAAGTACTTGCTAGGCTCCACTGCAGTAGGAGGTAGCTTTCCCATCTTTGCCTTTCGTTTATACTGAAGTATTGCCTCCTGCCTGATCTCATGTTTTCTCCATTCAGCTTCAGAGAACCATTTGTTCCTGTCATGAGTGTTATCCTTGGCAGCTTTCCAGGCAGTTAAAATGATATTCCTATAGGTAGGGCTCCACTGTTCAAAATCTGGCCTTTATTCTGCTTGTTTCCTAAGCCTCTTCTTAGACAACCTTGTCTCTTCCTCCTTCTGTAATGCCTCTTGCATGGCTTCAGTAATAGGCTGAACCACTTTATCCAGAATAACATTAGACTTCCCTTCAGTTGGGCTATACATCTGATGAATATCAGCTTGCACCATGTCAAAATCTGGTGGAGGATAGATCACTTGAGCTACCTCTGGTTGCTCACCTCCAAGATATGCAGTTTGAATCCCAGATTCAGTAACATTGTCATCATCACAGAGTGGAGGATAGCCCAGTGTAGCTCTGATGGAATTAGATATCCATTTGGCATGATCAGAGCTAGCTTTGACTAAAACTCTCTCCCCCTTTATGACTTCTCTAGCCATATGATCTCTAACATCATCCTTCTGGAATCTTATTTGACTATCCAAGTATCTGATTCCCTCTTTAAAGAATGGTTTGAGCTTTTGAAGTTGTTCAGAGATGGCTTTCTGGGAGACTTGGATTGCAAACTTAACAGCAGAAATTTCTTCTTGAAAGGCTTTGTCAAATGCAGCTTTAGCAGCAGTAGAAGTAGAAGGTTCAGCAGCCTTGTTCTTCAATTCAGTGACTATAGCATTATGTGAAGCAGTCAAGTTGTCATTCATTCTTAACTGATTTTCAAGAACATATCCTTGCTTCAATGCTATATCATCTACCTGTGCCTTTATCTTTTCCTGGTGGGTGGCCAAGTACACCACTGCATTGCCACCCTTGTGGAAACATTCAGTCATCTCCTTCTTGTTGAGGTTCATCTCAAACCTGATAGACTTTATGTCCTGGGCAAGATCAAATTGTAAGGATTTCTGCCCTTCATCTACATACTTCTCTATGGCCTGCCTTTGCTCATCCAACTTTATCTGTAGTGCAACTATTAAAGCACTATAATCAGCAGTTGGAGTTTGCTGAACTATAGGCTGTGGTGCAACTGTTTGGAGAGCCTTCTTGTAACTCTGGCTTCTTCTTTTGAATACATAGATTTTCTTTTTCCTTGCCCTTGTTGCATCCTCATCTTCAGAGGCAGAGGTGCTGGCTATATCCACCCTCTCCTTAGGGCTTGGAGGCTTCTCAGGCTGCACATCAGGTGCCTTCTCAGTTTCTTGCCTCACAGGCACTTCATGAACTTGCACTTGCTCCCCCTCAGCAGCAGCATTCTCTCCTTCAGCAGTATCAGCTTCCTTATCAAAATCTGCTTGATCCAGATTTAGGAACAAGTCTTCCATTGTGTATTCTGGTGGTGAAGAAGTTGGAGACAGTATTTGCTCTTCAACCACTGTATCAGGAATCACTTGTACAGCAGATGTGCCATCTTCAACAACATCTGGTACTGGACTATCCAGCTGAGTTTGCTGAGGAACATCAGATAAATCAACATCTTCTATAAGATATTCTAAAGTATTTAGGTCAGTGAGTACCTCTTGTATGATGGTTGTGGCTTGCTCACTTTCTAGTGTAGAGGGTTCTTCTACAACTGGAGGCTCCCCCTGGCTGTGATCCCTGTGGATGGGGCTAGCTTGAGGCAGCTCCCACTAGATCTCAGCAGCCTCTTGAGGAGCAGGAGATTTCACTGCAGTCTCTTCCTCTTGGTCATCTGGAGTGAAAACAACTTTTTCTTCACTTTCAGAACTGCTGGAGGACTCTTGTGCCACTGGAGCAGTTTTTCTCTTTTTCTTAGGAGGAATCTCCTTCTCAGTAACTGTCTTCTCTGGGGTTGGCATTTCCTTGGACAACACCCTGTCCCATCTTGAAAAGATCCTTAGATCCATCTTCCTCATGTGGTTTATCTTTCTGCCTGCAGCAGTACTCATTACCTCTGGTATCACACCAGCAAGGTAAAGACTTAAGATTCTGCCCAGGTTGGGCTTCTTCAGACTTTCCTTAATCTTGTCAAACACTATAACTGACCAATCAGTTCTGATAGTGAAGATAATTCTTGTCATTATATTGAACATGGAGGCAGACACTCTGTCATGCCCTCCTGGCTTACTGAGTAAGACCTTTCCCACTATCTCAGACAGGAATTTGCCTTGGCTGTTCATGTCCTTCCTGTTAAACACAGAGCCTATCTTCATTTTTGGATCAAGTCCACACCAGGTTAGAGCTTCCCTGGTCCTTGAAGCTGTAACTTCTTCTTCTTCTTGAGTTTTTGGAAGCTGTAGAATCTTCCTCAGACTTTTGGGGGATACCTTAACCCTTGCACCATGAACTCTGGATTTGATTTTGTATCCAGAGTCATCTATCTGAGCTCCATTAAGGAATTCAAGCACCTGCTTCTTCCATATCTTAGTTGGTTCAGACACTAGATATTCTAGTCCAGAATCGGCTACTAGGGTTACGACCGTCTTGATTTCTTGATCTGCTTCTTCAAACGCGCCGCACACTAGCTCATATCCTTCGTTAACGTTCTCCTCAAGCTTAGGTGCCATTAGGGTTTGTAGAATTTGTCTTTAGAAAAGAGAGGTGTCGACACTGAAGTTTGGTCTCGAAACTTTGAAAGCGTGTCGACAAACAAAGACAAAGCCCTATTTATACCTTTCTGATTTTGAAGATGAACAGGAGGGACAGCTATCTTAAAATGTGTCGACACTGGCAATAAGTGTCGACACTGACTTATAATGTCTCGACACATGTGTCGACACAAGTTTAGTCAACATATTTTATGTGTCGACACTTGGTTATGTGTCGACACAACATATCTCGACACATTGTCGAGACTTTACTTAGAAAATTCTGAGTAAATACTAAGTGTCGACACCACTTTGAATGTGTCGACACCTACTTGGCATGTGTCGACACTAACATTCTGAAGTGTCGACACCAACTTCCTAGATGTGTCGACACCTTTTTCCTGAAGTGTCGACACCACTATTCTGTGTCGACATAGACTTGTCTATGTGTCGACACCTTTTTACTTAGTCATTTTCAATTCTGTAAACTTACTCTAAGTTTATCATTCCTAGTTCAATTTTGAATCTATTGAACTTAGCTTCTTCTAGTGGCTTAGTATACATATCAGCTACTTGATTATCAGTTTTAACATATTCTAATGAAATATCTTCTCTTTCTACATGCTCCCTAAGAAAATGATATTTAATTTCAATATGTTTTGTCCTACTATGAGATACAGGGTTATTAGCTATTGAAATAGCACTAGTAGAATCACAGAAAAGTGGAGTTCTACTTAACTAAAATCCATAGTCCTCTAGCTGATGTTGTATCCACAGAAGTTGAGCACAGCAACTTCCTGCAGCCACATACTCTGACTCTGCTGTGGAGATAGCCACACTGGTTTGCTTTTTGCTACTCCATGAAATTAATCTCCCACCTAGGAATTGACAGGTTCCAGTAGTGCTTTTTCTATCTTCTTTGCATCCTGAAGGCTGCTCCACATAGACTTCTTCCTTAAGATTACCATTTAGGAATGCTGACTTGACATCCATCTGGTAAACCTTGAATCCTTGATAGGTTGCATAGGCCAAGAACATCCTTATGGCTTCCAGTCTGGCTACTAGAGCAAAGGTTTGATCAAAGTCAATACCTTCTTCTTGCCTATATCCTTTAGCAACCAATCTTGCTTTATTCTTAATGATGACCCCTTGTTCATCCATCTTATTCTTGTAGATCCACTTAGTTCCTATTACATTGTGGTCTTTAGGTTTAGGAACAAGTTCTCAGACCTTGCACCTTTTGAACTGATTAAGCTCTTCTTGCATTGCTTCAGTCCATTGTGGATCCAGTATTGCTTCTTCAAATTTCTTAGGTTCAACTTGAGACAGGAAACTGGAGTAGATTGCTGCATTCATGTATCTGCTCCTGGTTTGTACTCCTTGTCTTGGATCTCCAATAATCTGCTCTACTGGATGATCTCTTAGATGCCTGTTGGCTGGAGGCATCCTTACTTCTGGTTGAACCTCTTCAGCATCTCCATCATGTTGTACTTCTTGTATTTCTTCAGCAATTGGCACATGTAGTTCTCCCTCTGGACAACAGCTACTCTCCTCTCCTTGCTGTCTTGCAGTAGGTACTTCTTCTATAGTAAGCTTGTCCATTTTCTTTGTTAAACCTGTGGGGCTGCATACAGAACTAGACAACTCATTGTTAATAAGTTTAGTCTCATCAAAAACTACATGCACAGATTCTTCTACAACTTGTGTAGTCAAGTTGTAGACTCTATAAGTCTTACTATTATTGTTGTACCCAACAAAAATTCCCTCTTGGGACTTGGCAGCAAACTTAGTTAAGTAAGACTTCTCATTGTTAAGTATGAAGCATTTGCAACCAAAAATCCTGAAGTAGGATAGGTTTGGTTTCCTGCCTTTCACAACTTCATAGGGGGTCTTGTTTAGCCCTTTAGTGATGGTAGCCCTATTTATAACATGGCATGCAGTGTTAACTGCTTCAGCCCAGAAATACTCTGATAGTGATGTATCACTTAATAGGGTCCTACCAGCCTCTATCAAGGTCCTATTTTTCCTCTCAGCAATGTCATTTTGCTGAGGTGTTCTAGGTGAAGAGAATTCTTGAAATATCCCAAAGTTTTCACATAGTTTTGTCATGCTATCAGACTGAAATTCAGTATCATGGTCACTTCTAATCTTGACCACTGTACTGTTTAGTTCATTCTGAATTTGTTTGACAAAGTTATGGAAGACACTAGGTGTTTCAGATTTCTGTCTTAAGAAGAACACCCAGGAAAACCTTGAGTAGTCATCTACAACTACAAAGGTATAGACCTTCCTACCTAAGCTGTGAACTGGCATTGGACCAAAGAGATCCATATGCAAGAGGTACAAACACCTCACAGCATCTTTGTTTTCTATGCTTCTAAAGGTGGATTTAGTCTGCTTGCCCTTTTGACAAGCTGAGCAAATACCATCTTTGACACACTTAACTTGAGGACCATTCCTCACTAACTCTTTGCTAAAGAGTTTGCTAATAGTCTTGTAGTTAAGATGGGCAAGCCTCTTGTGCCATTTGACACAATGAGAGACTGTCTCATCAGCTACAAGACAAACTGGAGAACCATTGTTCTCAATCATAATGTCTAGGCAGTAGACATTCCTCTTCCTATAACCAGTCAAAATGATCTCTTGATCACTTGACCTCTTGATATGACAACCATTTTTTTACAAATGAGATGTCATACCCTACATCACTTAATTGACTTATACTTATTAGGTTGTGTTTCAACCCTTTAACATAAGCCACTTGAGTAATAGTAACTAAGTTACTAGAAATGTTACCAAACCTTTTGATGATTCCTTTTTCAGAACCACCAAAGGTAACTTTTGGACCATCTTTGATTGGAATGTAGTCCCTTAGTAGTCCCCTAGTTCCAGTCATATGTCTGGAACATCCACTGTCCAAGTACCATGTTGGGGTATGGCTACTTAGACTCACCTGCAAAACAGATTAATGAACCTTAGAACCCAATGAATTCTTGGGTCCTTGGTACTTGTTAGTTTGCAATCTGACAAAGATACCTACTGGCTTTCCAACAGGTAGTTTGGTACTCACTTTGGCACTAGCATTGTGCCAACAGTCCACTGCAAAATGGCCAACTTTGCCACAACACCAACATTCAAACTTGTTGTACCTTTGCTTAGGTACTGTCTTTGCTGTCTTATCTACAGCTGACTTGTTGAATGTTGGGGCTTTGCCCTTGGACTTGGGCTTGGACTGCTCAGTCCTTGCAGGTCTAATAAAACCCAGTCCAGCCTTGCCTTTATGATGAACAAATTCATCAATTAAAGGTAACACTGACTTAGTTTAGAAAACCTAGCAACAAGCTCTCTCTCTTTCTGAAGATTGATCTTCAGACTCTTGATTTGATCATTTTTAAATGATATAGTACCCATTTGAATCACTATTATGTGCTTCAACCTTGCTATCTCATTCAGTTTTTGATCAAAAGACTTCTCAAAATCTGTTACAGCAGCTTTAAGATCAGCAATTTCCTTTGCCTGACTTTTGGCTAGGGACTTGCTTTTCTTGTAAGCTTGCAACAGCACTTTATATTCATCTATAAGCTGATGAATATCATCCTCAGACTCAGATACACTTCCATCACTGGATGAAGATGAATCTGATTCTGTACCAGAACAAGAAACTGAACTTAGAGTTGAACATTGTACCTTACTGGGTCCTGGCTGCTCCAGGATTTTTTCATGCTCTGTCAAAGCCATTAGCCCTTGGCATTGACTGTCTTCTTGTTCATAAATAGACTCCATTATCTGCATGAATTCTTCTTCTTCTTCAGCAAACAGCCCTATGTAGGCCTCAGCATCAGACTCAGTTTCTGAAGAAGAAATATCTGATAGAGTCTTCTCTTTCTTGGCTACAAAAGACTTCTCTTTCTTGCCTTTGAAATGAGTCTTTTTCCTGTCACCAGATTCTTTCCTCTTTTCAGGACAGTCTGCAATAACATGGCCCTGTCTATTGCAGCAATAACACACTATCTTGGAACTAGTTGCCTTGCTAGATTTTGTCCTCTTCCTGTCCTTCTTTGAAGACTTTTTGTTCTGATAGAAGTCTTCTTTCCCTTGTGAAGTAGAGGGCCTTGTCCTCCACTGTTTCTTCTTCAAGAATTTCTGAAAGTGTCTGGTGAAGGCAACAAAGTCTTCATCACTTTCACTGCTTTCAGACTTGGTGCTGACTGACTCATCTGTCTCTGTCTCAACTACCTTTGGAGATGGAGTTGGTGACTTATTTCTGCATTTCCTGGAGGCATCTGTCTTGAAGGCAACAGTTCTTTCCTTGTGCTCAGTCCTTGTTGATTTCTCCTCCTCTTTCCTCACTGTCAATTGCATTTCATATGACAACAACTTACCAAACAGTGTAGGAGGAGGAATTTCTCCCAACTTAGCCATTTCTCTTATGACACAGATCTTGGTGTCCCAATCTTTGGTTAGGGACCTTAAGAACTTCTCATTAAGTTCATAGTTACTGAACTCTCTTCCATAAGACATGAGTTCATTCACTATTCTGTAGAACTTCTTATAGCACTCAGTTATGCTATCACCCTTTCCTTGTCTAAAACTCTCATACTCCTGATTTAGCAAGGATTTTCTATCTTGTCTGACTTCTTCAGATCCTTCCATATACACTATAAGAGTGTCCCACATTTCTTTGGTTGTCTTACAGTGTATAAGATTCTGAAATGTTGCATCATCTATGACACTTACTATAATGTTTTGTGCCCTCTTGTCCATGGTGGCTAGGACAATCTCATCCTTAGTCATTTCAGAGAAATCCTTTGGAGTTCTCTGATTTGCATCTAGAACCGATATCTTCATGGGCACATAAGGCCCTTCCTTTACTGTGATGAAGATTCTAGGGTCTGAGGCCTCCATAAACAGTCTTACCCTTTTCCTTCCAGATCCCAAAGATCTCTTTCCTGCATATGGGCAATTTCATGGAACCCAATTCCTTGTGATTCTCAGAAGAACCCATGTTTCTTGATTTTCTTGAATCTGTATTTTGCCTTACACTGAATCTGCCAAATAGGATCTCCTCAGACTGTTAGGCCTTTTTGAGGAACCTGGCTCTGATACCACTTGAAAGATATGGTACCTAAACACCTAGAGGGGGGGGGGGTGAATAGGTGACCTAATTCTTTTTAAGACTTTAATGGCAGCAATCAGTAATATCACAGAATCTATACTACTTTTGCACAACAATCACACAAGCATTCACAATCACAGCACAATCACAGCAGACAAAAGGTTTTATAGTGGTTCCCCAATCTTTGGGTACATCCACTTTCCCCCTTCGCCTATCTAGCAGTGTACTAGTTTTGACCAAACTTCTCCACTGTCTCAGAACCCAAATTGGTTCCTACACCTCAGGCCCAAGGCCCTACAACTCAGCTTTTTCCCAAAGCCTACACTCAGCCACAAAGGCCTACACTCAGTCACCCAGGCCTACACTCAGCCACTCAAGGCCTACACTCAGAGATAACAATCTCCTACACTCAGGCTCTCAAGCCCTACCCTCAGCCTTTATAAATACATGCTTACAATTCACTCAGATGCAAAAGATCCTACAAGTTAAAAATGATTATTGAAATAATAACTCAACAACTCAAAAATGAGAGAGGGAAGTTGAGAGTTTCTTGATGAGTTCTTGGAAGAACTCAGCTGGATTCAATCTGACTTAGCTTTCTTCAAAGCTTCTTGAGTAGAACTGAATAAGATTGTCTCCTTCTGCAGTTGTTCCTTGACCTCTGTCACTTAGAATTCAGAATAGATCTGAACCCTTCTTCTCAGCCTAGTTCCAACGGCTGATTTCTTGGATGGAGCCCTCTCTCTCCAACTTCTTAGATCTGCACTTGAACTGCAAGATCTTCTTGATTTGATACTTTGTGTACCACTTTAATAACTTGTTCTTCAACAATGTGATCAACAGTTTCTGTAAACTGTATGTGCCTATTTATAGGCCTTCTTCATGGTAACCGGCTGGTCCGGTTCATAACTGTCTTCTGACATTTCTGACAGGTGCTGTAGACCGGCTGGAACGGCAGCTGTCAAGTCATCCAGTCATTTCTTGAAAATCTCTAACTGTCTGAAAGTGTCGAGACTTTCTGTCTTTAAGTGTCGACACTTATAGTCCAAGTGTTGACACATGCTGTGTAAGTATCGACACAAGTCTACAAGGTGTCGACACAACTTCTTGTATGTCTCGACACATATTCTTCTTCATGTGTCGACACTGGAATTGAGTGTCGACACAAGTACTTGATCTTCTATCTTTAACTGAATTCTTCTAAGTGTCGACACATCACCTTTGTGTCGACACAACTTCTTGTGTTGAATCTGTTAAGTGTCGACACTGCTTCTTGGTGTTGACACATAGTCTTCTATGTTGATACTTGCTGAGTGTCGACACAGCTCCTTGTGTCGACACTTGATTCTTCTGTCGAGACTTCAGCTGAGTGTCGACACATTCCCTTAGTGTCGACACTTGTACTTAGAATAATTTGTTGATCTTTCTGTTCTTCACTAAGTGTCGACACAGCTCCTTGTGTCGACACTTTCTTCAAGTGTTGTGTCTTCTGCTCAGTGTCGACACATTGTTTTTGGTGTCGACACTTACTTCAAGTGTTGACTCTTCTGTTGAGTGTCGACACTTTGTTTTTGGTGTCGACACTTTCTTCAAGTGCTGACTCTTCTTGTTGTGTCGACACATTGTTCTGGGTGTCGACACTTTAACTTAGTCTCTGCTGTCTTTTGCTGAGTGTCGACACAGCTCCAAGTGTCGACACTTTCTGGTGTAGACACAGCTTTACTGAGTGTCGACACAGCTCCTTGTGTCGACACTTTCTGTCTGCACTTTTCTTCACTGAGTGTCGACACAGCTCCTTGTGTCGACACTTTCTGTCTGATGTCGACTCTGCATCCCAGGTGTCGACACAATGACTCCAAGTGTCGACACTGCTTGTCTGGGTGTCGACACAAGTCTTCTTAAGTGTCGACACTTTCCCTCTGGGTGTCGACACATGGACTTAGAAATTTTTGCTTCAGTCCTGCAAATACTTAACCTGCACAAGTAACTCAACATACATCAAATACATTATGATGTATATCATTGAGTTGGGTGAGGCTTCTTCAAATCATGTACATTTAACCAATGTACCCAACAAAAGTCACCCTGGAACTAAGATGAATTAAGTCGTATTTGATGCTTGGTTTGAGCTATATGTTTGCAGGAATTTCACTGGGAAGTGTAGACCAATGTTAGCTCACAGTGGGTCACCAAACACAGGAACTGTGCAATGTAATCCCTCATTGCATATTCCAAGGTGTTGACTCATGTGTGATCTCTCAATTGGGATACACTTTATATTCAAGCTATTGGTCTATGAGAAAGGAATTGGAAGTTGGCTACTCTAGAAGAATCAGCTTTTCCAACATCAGAATTTTCTAAGTATTTTACTCGAGTAGAGCCTTCACCTACTCGAGTAGTCTGGGTATAAGTTACTCGAGTAAAGGAACCTTGTACTCGAGTAGACATAGTCATATACTCGAGTAGCTAAGTCACCTACTCGAGTAGACCAAGTCATATACTCGAGTAGCATGCTTATATACTCGAGTAGATTACTCTTTATACCCGAGTACTAAAGGATTTTCTCATCTAAATTTCTCTAAGTCATATACTCGAGTAAGTATACTCATATACTCGAGTAAGCATACTCACTTACTCGAGTAGATAGAAACATACTCGAGTAGTTCATTTTACCTACTCGAGTAGTTCATGTGTCACCCGTGTACCTTGCTATTTCCCTACTCCAGAATTTTTTCTAAGTCCTCTACTCGAGTAGAACTTTCACCTACTCGAGTAGATTACTTCCTCTCGAGTAGTTTAGTTCAACTACTCGAGTAGTTGCCAGCAGACCTCTTCAGAATTTTTCTAAGTATTCCACTCGAGTAGTACTTCTTGTACTCGAGTAGGTTATGTAATATACTCGAGTAGCTCTTCAAGTACTCGAGTAGATCCTCTATATACTCGAGTAGGTCTCTACATATACTCGAGTAGTTCTGTCTGCTTACTCGAGTAGTTGATCTCTATATACTCGAGTAGTCTTTATATTTATACCCGAGTATGTTCTCCTTCATATACTCGAGTAGGTATTCATATACTCGAGTAGATATTCACCTACTCGAGTAGTTATGGACTTACTCGTGTAGTTGGCTGAATCTTTCCGAAATTTTTCTAAGTCCTTTTTCTGACGGGATTTTTCAAATCACGCGACATGATTGGTCCACGTGTACGTCATTATGACCGATTATGACCGTTAGTCTCTCCTATATAAGGTCTTATCAGAAAATGACAAACCCTAAGTATTCTCAAAGCTTTCTTGTAATTTCTTTTTCGAGAAATATTCTTCAGCCGCCTCCTCTCTGATTTTCGCGATTCGGAAGCCGCCGCCGCCGCCTTCTTCTCCGGCCAAAGCTTCTACTTTCAGAGGACTATTCTGAAGAAAGTTATAGATCGAGATCGACTTCGCTGATCATCTTCTCTCTCGATTTCTGTAAAAGCGAGTAGATCCAGATCGAGGCCGAGTACTTCTTCACCGGTTTCTGAAAGTGCTACAAAGTTGAAAAGAAGAAGATCCTGGCCGTTTTGATTTACTGTTTGTATTCTTGAACACACTGTATTAATTTTGTAGGAGAAATCTTCTCCGAGTGTAGGAGTTTTTCTTTACTCCGAGTTTGTAGGAAGTGTTATCTTCCGAGGTGTAGATCCGTTTTGTTTGGATCGAGTTTGTAGGAACTTTGTTCCGAGGGTAGGATCGATTTGTGATCTGAGATAGTGGAGTAGCCGAGTCTAGGTGATTGCTAGATCGGTGAGGGAAAGTGGATGTACCCAAGGTTGGGGAACCACTATACATCTTATGTCGTCTGTGATATTGGTAGATATCTCTGTGGTGTGCTCTAATTATTTTTTATTCCACAAAAGACCCACAAACCACCTATTCACCCCCCCCCCTCTAGGTGATTTAGGTCGACAACAGTTTTCTTTCAATTGGTATCAGAGCGAGGTTGATCGTCAAAAGGTTAACACCTTGATCAGATCCAGATCTGTTGTCTGTAAGATTCTACCATAAAATGGACAAGGGCAAAGATTTCGCCAAGCTCCCACTGTGCAACAAGAATAACTTTCCCATGTGGAAAGAAAGGATAAAATTTTTCATGGAAGCTGTGGATCCAAGGATCTTCATGATCGTTGAAGAAGGTCCTTACGTTCCCATAACTATGTCCACTATCGACCCCACCAAGAAAGCTCCGAAAAAGCTAATGGATCTCGACAAAGACGAGATTGCACTTGTCTCTCTCGACAAGAATGCTAAGAACATCATAGCAAGTGCAGTTGATGACTCGATGCTATAGAATTTGATTCACTGTCAATCAGCCAAGGAGATGTGGCACTCCTTAGTCACTTTGATGGAAGGGACTGAAGAAGTAAGGGATGATCGGAGATCCCTTCTCAATCAAAAATATGAAGCGTTCCGACAAGGGAACAAGGAAACAATTGCCGACACCTTTGAGAACTTCTTCAAGATTGTAAATGGCCTAAGGGTGTATGGTCGTGTCTTCACAAACGGAGAACTGAACGACAAATTCTTGAGATCCCTAACCAAGGAATGGGATAACAAGGTATGTGTCATCAGGGAGTTCGGGAAGCTAGCTGAAACGGACCCGCAAAATCTCTTTGGAAAGCTTATGTCCTATGAACTCCAAATCAATACAAGAAAAGCTGAAGAAGAGAAGGGCAGGTCTGCTCTAAAGGAGAAATCTGTCGCTTTGAAGGCAGACACCTCCAGAAAGACTAAGGCTGCCTCCCCCGCTCCAGCTCCAGAAGTTGATGAAGAAGAAGAAACATCAGAGCCCAGCATCTCAGGCTCTGAACTATCTGAAGGAGAGTTCTCCTTGCTCTCAAGGCAATTCAAGAAGTTTCTTAATAAAAAGAAACAATGGAAAGGCAAGGATGCCTCACACAGAAGATCGCGACGCGATGACGATCGACAAAGAAAATGCTCGAGCAGCCACGACAGGTATAACTCTAAACAGAACAAATACACTTCAACTGACATCATTTGTTATTGCTGTAATAAGCCAGGTCACGTCATTGCTGACTGCCCTCACAAGAAGAAGGAGGGTGGTAGAAGAGAAGAAAAGAAATCCCCATACAACAGGAAGAGGAAAGAGAAGAGCCTCATAGCCAAAAGGAGCAAGACTCTTAGCGACTCCGACTCCTCAGAGTCAAGCGAAGAAGAAGAAGCTTACTTTGGGATAATGGCTCAAACAGATGATGAACAAGAGCCCCAGTTCACTGGGAAGGTAAACTCTCACACCCCTCTCTCAGAGTCTGAAGTCTCTGAACATGATTGCGAGAGTAGCTCCTCTAACGATGAGTCAGAATTGATGGCCCAGTATAAGGAGTTAATCATGGCTTACGACAAATGTCGTTGAGTCGTGAAGACTCAGGCTAAAGAGATCAAATCTCTAAAAGCCGAAGCGAGCAACTTGAGAGAGAAAGTCGCAAAGACTGACTCACTCGAAGAAAACTTCAATAATGCTATTGAAGAATACAACAAGGCTCTTGAGCATCTTGACCTGAAGGAGAAGATCATCAAAGGATTGGAAGCCGAACTTGCGGCTGAAAAGAAACTTGTTGAGAGTTTTTCGAAGACCAAAACAGTTCTTCCATTTGTTACTGAATTCTCAGCAAAGGCCAAGGGAGCTGGACTAGGCCATGAAGAAGCTCCTAGTAAATCCTCTAGGAGAAACAAGAATCAACGGAAAAATAAGGCCGCCAAAAAGCCTCAGCCGAAGAAAAGGGAAAAGCCCCTCAAAATCAAACCACATTCAGAAAGGTCATCTTTCCAACAAATGAGTTTGATTTTGACTCATCATACGGGCACTTTGCTAGGCCTACTTATGTAGAGCCAAAGTCCCGGTATCAAGGATGGGCTCGACCCCGAAACTTTGACGAAAGTGTCTTTAAGGCACCTTATGAAGAAGTTGTTCTTCAGAGCTATGGCCCTTTCAATCATGAGCATAACTTCAAGAACGCACCAAAGACAAAGCCTGTTGTAGAGAAGCCCATAAAGGAGAAGAAGTCATGTGATTGTCATCATCATGATGCATCTTCCTCCAAGAATGCTACCCCTGCTAGACCAAAGTTCCAAAAGGTCAAGCAGGAGATCTTGAGGCAAAGGTACAACAGATTTGACTGTTGGTGCTGTGGCAAGGTTGGTCACTTCGCCATAGATTGCTGGTTCAATTCCAGAAACGCTGCAACCCCTCATATCAGCAATATGAGAAAGACCGCTCATAATGCCAATGCTCGTAGGGGGAGCACTCTAACCCGAGACCAAGGACCCAAACGTGTTTGGGTTCCTAAGGCGAATTGATTGTGATTGTAGGGATGTCCAAAGGCCAACAAAATGCCTATCTGGTACTTGGACAGCGGATGCTCTCGGCATATGACCGGGACGAGAAGCCTCATTCTGAACTTTACTCCAGTCGTGAACGGACCAAAGGTCATCTTTGGAGGTTCAGACCGTGGAATTACTAGAGGCTATGGTATGATTACTAACGGCAACGTATCCTTCTCGGATGTGGCCTATGTTGAAGGATTGGAACACAATCTCATTAGCATAAGCCAACTCTGCGACAAAGGATACATAGTTGAGTTCCATGCTGATAAGTGCTTGAAAAAATCTGTTGACAATATGGAAACGATTCTATCCGGCACTCGAAGCAGGAATATTTCTGTTTAAATTTCATCTGTATAGATTCCTCCACACCAGTGTGTCTTTTGGCAAAAGATAGTGCGTCTCTTGGTGACCAATGGCACAAGAGACTAGCACATATTAATTTCAAAACCATTAATAAACTATTTTTAATGAACTTGGTACGTGATGCCCCAAATGCCAAATGCGTCAAAGACAGACCTTGTCATGCATGCGTAAAAGGCAAGCAAACAAGGGCTACATTTAAAAGCACTGTTGGCAAAGACTCTAACAGATGTCTCCATCTATTGCACATGGACTTGTTTGGTCCATTGCAGATTAGAAGTTTGGGAGGCAAGGAATATACATTGGTAATTGTTGATGACTACTCGCGCTTTGCGTGGGTGTTCTTTCTGAAACACAAGTCAGATACCTTCGATATCTTTACCAATTTTGTCAGGCAAGTCCAGAATGAATACAACTGCTCCATAGTCAAAATCAGAAGTGACAACGGAACAGAGTTCAAATCTGGGGCCATGACAGAATTCTGTGAAAGCTTAGGTATCTTTCATGAGTTTTCCTCTCCTCGTACTCCACAACAAAATGGAGTGGCTGAGAGAAGGAACAGAACACTCATAGAGGCCTGCAGGACCATGTTGAGTGATGCTTCACTACCGGAGTACTTCTGGGCTGAGGCCGTCAACACTGCATGCCACGTGCAAAATCGAGCACTCATAAACAAAGACCACAATAAGACACCTTACGAACTTCTGAAAGGCAGAAAACCAACATTCTCTTACTTTAGAATCTTTGGCTGCAAATGCTTCGTACTTAACAATGACAAGTATCATACCACCAAGTTCAGCGAAAAGAGCTTTGAAGGTATTTTTGTAGGAGTTTTTCTTTACTCCGAGTTTGTAGGAAGTGTTATCTTCCGAGGTGTAGATCCGTTTTGTTTGGATCGAGTTTGTAGGAACTTTGTTCCAAGGGTAGGATCGATTTGTGATCCGAGATAGTGGAGTAGCCGAGTCTCGGTGATTGCTAGATCGGTGAGGGAAAGTGGATGTACCCAAGGTTGGGGAACCACTATACATCTTGTGTCGTCTGTGATATTGGTAGATATTTCTGTGGTGTGCTCTAATTATTTTTTATTCGGCAAAAGACCCACAAACCACCTATTCACCCCCCTCTAGGTGATTTAGGTCGACAACAGTTTTCTTTCAGACATTCTGCAGTGTGCGGATACATTCCAGTCCGCCGCCACTGTGCAGGATAGCGTCCACCATAGCTTCTCCAAGGCCGGACATAATCGCCAGCCTACCTTGTCGCCAAGGGCCAAGCCGCCAAGACATCACCAAGGCCGGACAGCAACACCAGTCCGCCTTGTCGCTGAGGGCCAAGCCAGGACCACCACAACCAGACTCCGCAGCAACATTGTCCGCCAATCCGCGGACACAGCTCCAGCCCGCTTATCCCGAGCCCACAGCCTCGTCACAGGGCAAATGTCGGACTCAGCGGACACACTGCTTCAGTCTGCCAATCCCGAGCCCACGGCTTCGCCACCAAAGCAATAGCCGGACTCAGCGGACACGCCGATCCAGTCCTCACATACTACAGACAGCTCTAGTCTGCATATCCCTGCAGACAACCCTAGTCCGCATACCTTGAGTCCATTGTCGTCACCAAGACACCTACCGGACTCAGCGGACACAGCTCCAGTCTGCTTACACAGCAGACACCTCCAGTCCGCATCTTCCACAGACTGCTCCAATCTGCATATCGCGCAGACTGCTCCAGTCCGCATATCCCAAGTCCACAGCCACGCCAGCAAGGCAGTTGTCGGCCTCAGTGACTCCAGCTCCAGTCTGCACACAGTTGCGGACACAATCTCCAGTCCGCTTCTCCCAAACTCGCAACCAAGGCACACAGCACTTCTGCCGAGCTTGGCGGACTGAGACACAGTCCGCACTCCACTGCGCGATCTCCCCGGACTGAGCCAAACATGGACTTGGTTTAGAACCAACCAAGTCCACACCACTGGCCACAAGGGCCAGTTCGCACTTACTGGCAGACACTGGATTCAGTCTGCCTCTCCCGGTGTGCTCCAGCATTAGTCCGTACTGACTGGCGGTCTCCGCGGCTTCCACTTGCCGCCGCACCAGAGCAAGACCAAGGCATTCGCCAAGCGAGTCTGCCGAGCTCCAGTTCTTCAGTCCGCTTCTTGCCGGACTCCGCGGATAGAGTTTCTATCCGCCATGTTACTTCCTGGGATCCAACTGTCTGCTGAGCACAAGCCGGCCTGGCTAACCGCCGCTGTTGTCCGCGTAGTCCGCGCGAACGGACCACCCAGGCCGCTACAGAGCAAACCGTCTGCAACATCTCTGCCGACCTAGCTGTCTGCCAACCCTGTCTGTGTAGTCCGCGCGGATAGGTCCAAGTGCTCCATTCACCCACTTTCACTTCACAAATTTCAACACAAAATATTAATTTCGTTTACGCACCCCCATGACGGGTGGTTACACGATGATCAGACGGTGGAATTTGCGCGATGCAGATTGGACGGTGGAAAATCAGATAGCGAGAGGGCCGGCCGTACGTCACGGCGACGGCCGGCGGGAGGCCGGCCGCGAGCCGCACGGCGTGGCGGCGTCCGGCACGACGCCAGCTGTTCACCGTGTGGCCGCGTGCAAGCAATCACATGCACGGTGCGGCAGTGGCCGGTGGTAAGCCGACAACGGGGTGCGATGGCAGTTGCCGCACGGACCGCGCGCGAATCGGGTGTGCGGATCGCATGTGCAATGGTTTCGACCGTTTTCTCCATAACCCTTACTAATTTAGTGGGGATTATGAGAATTCCGGCTATCTGCAGCATGGAATACATATAAATGAAGTGAAACCCCATCACCTTCAAATTGTTATTTTATGTTTGATTCCAACTACAGGGAGGGAACTTCAGTCAAAAACATCATTTTTATCTTCATCTTCAATCACTTTGTCACAGATTTTCACAACCCCCAAAGAGGCTTCAGATGTATCATGTGGCTCAAGCAACATTAAAAATTCCGATGGATAGGTTCTGAAATTTCACAGTTCACAATATTTACTATTTACAATCCAACGCACTTTAAACCGCCACTTCTGCGAAAAAATTTCCAAGTACAGAAATGAATATGAAACAGCATTTCTAAACAAATGCAGACTTTGGCTTCGTTTGATGAGACTTATTTTCACCGATCAAGCGGTTATGACTTCATGAACCGGTCTTTAATTAAGATCCGATTCATGTGATCGTAACCGCTTGACCGATAAAAATAAGTCCCTCCAAACAAAACCAATGAATTGTTGTTGAAATTACTCATTAAACAACATTTTTGACGTTCCATAGTCAAGCCCTGTGTATCCAAACAAATAGAAAGATTTTGCAGCTAGAAAAAAAAGGAAAAGGGGTGCAGTATTTCACCGTGCGGTGCGTCATGTAATTGCTGCCAGTGCACTAGTACTCGCGCCGAGATGTATGCACGAGATGGATGTAATTGCTGCCCCCCCCCCCCCGGTCGGGCCTCACTACAGTCCGACTGAAACGGACTGTAAAATAGTTGTTCCAATTATACCGTCCCGCCACAAGAAAAAATCCGATCATCCCAGCTCTTCTTTTCCCGAGCTCACTCCTTTTCTTGTTCCTCTCCCTCTCTCCTCTCTTTTTCCAGATCTCTCTCACGCAGCTCCTCCAGCCCTCAACAAACTTTAGCAAGAATCCGATCATCGATCGCCTCCCGTCTTCCGTCTCTGGAAAGAAGCCGATCTCCGGCCGTTCATTGACCATGTTCCGTCTTCCTCCACCCCTTTCGAGTGTGGCGTTCCCGGTGATCTTCGTGCTCCGCCGGCTAAGGCGCTCAGCTCCGGCTACTTAGTTCCCCTTTTATGCACTCCGCCAAGCTCCCAGCTCCGCTATGGTGCTTGCTCCGTTGGCCAAGCTCTCCAACCCCAACGACCTAGCTCCCAGATCCGCCCTAGAAACACATTTCAAAGCCTCCTCCTCTCCTTTCTGTGAAGCTTCCTGCCGGCGATTTGGCGAAGCTGCGATGCCAACGCCATCGCAGCGGCCTACGACTCTGCTGATGGAAGATTTTGTTGGCGCATCAGTTATTTTCAGTATATCTGCTCTTCTACCCTATCTGATTGCTCCTCTTTGTTAACTTTCTTGCTTAAAAGAAGTTCCTGCAGGTTAGCTCAAGAAAGAAGATAAGAAGGAAGAAACTGGAATGAAGAATGCATCGTTCTTCTCCTTGCTGCAGCAGCTTCCATAGAGATGATGAAGACCCGAGCCAGCATGGGTTAAACAAAAAACAAAGCAGAGTACTGCCTTAGACCAGCGGCGCCCCCCTACGCCTTAAACAGAGGAAACAAAAAACAAAAAGAAGGAAAGTTATCCCTATTTGAGGGACCCACCAGCAAAAAAGTCTTTTAAGCAAAAATAAGGAGAGGAGGAGATGCTAGATTATATTCTAACACCCCCCGTAATCTAGGGCTTGACGACTCCTCCGAGGGCTTCGTCTTTGTTGATGACCCCGACATTCCGGCGAAATGCTTGAAATTTCTCAGCTGAAAGCGCCTTGGTCATCCCATCTGCTAGCTGATCCTTTGTATTACAGTGATGCACTTCTATCTCTCCATTCTCGATCAATTCTCTGACGAAGTGATGTTTTATCTGTATATGCTTTGTGCGGTTGTGAAAAACAGGATTTTTACTTATGGAGATTGCGGATGTGCTATCGACCATGAGAGTAACAGCGCGCCCTTCTTCCTGTTTCAGAGTGGTAAGCAAACGGCTCAGCCACACTCCTTCCTTTGCCGCTTCCCCGATAGCCATATACTCTGCCTCTGCCGATGATAGGGCAATGCTTTTCTACTTGCGAGAGCTCCAGGAAATCGTCATTTGCCCCAACTGAAACAGGAAGCCGCTGGTGCTTTTGCGGTCTTCAGCACTCCCTGCCCAGTCACTGTCTGAGTAGCCTGTAAGTTGGGTGTTGTTGGTTTGGGATTTGTTGAATAATAGGCCAAATTCTCTAGTACCTTGCAGGTACCTCAAGATCCTTTTTACTCCCCTCATGTGAACAATACTGGGTTCACTAGCAAATCTTGACATTACACTCACTGCATGCTCTATATCGGGTCTGCTGTTAGTTAAGTAAATCAGGGCTCCAACTATACTCCGATAACTTTCTTCACTGACTTTTTCTTCTCCATCAGTTTTTGAGAATTGTTCTCCAGTGGCCATTGGAGTGAATGTGGGCTTGCACTCTCCCATGTTGTAACGTTGAAGAAGTTCTCTTGTGTATTTTTCCTGGTGAAGAAACATTCTTCCAGGTAATTGCGTTATCTAAAGTCCAAGGAAATATTTCATAAGACCCAAATCACTCATCTCAAACTCTTGCTTCATGACTTCCTTAAATTCTTCAATCAGTTTTGTGGAGGTTCCAGTGATGAGAAGATCATCCACATATATGCACACAATCACAAATTCTTCTTGGAAGAAATGCTTGAGGTATAACGAGGCTTCATGTGGATTTCTAACATAACCGTTTCCTTTTAAATACGAGTCTATACGCTCATTCCAAGCACGGGGGGCCTGCCGCAGCCCATACAGAGCCTTTTTGAGTCTATATACTTTATCTTCACTCCCCTTAATACTGTATCTTTCAGGCTGCTGAACGAATACTTCTTCGTGTATTTCCCCATTTAGGAAAGCAGATTTGACATCTAATTGGTGAATTTGAAGACTTAGCTGAGTGGCAAAGGCTAACAGGAGACGAATAGTTTCCATGCGAGCCACTGGAGCAAAAGTTTCTGTAAAATTTCTTCCTGGTTGTTGGGTGTACCCCTTGGCTACAAGTCTAGCTTTGTACTTCTCTACTTCTCCCTCTTCATTCAATTTTATTTTATATATCCATTTTAGCCCAATCAAAGGCTTATGAGGAGGTCTGTCCGTGAGCTCCCAGGTGTTATTTTTATTAATCATATCCATTTCATCATTCATAGCATTGACCCAATGAGCATTATTTGCGGCTTCAGAGAATTTGGTTGGCTCTTGACTCATAAGAGCAACATTACACGACTCATAAATATCAGATAGTGAACGAAATTTTGGCTGAGGAGATGATGAATCTAACCTGGTTTTCAGTGAAGAATTGCTTGGACTGGTTGGCTGTGAGGGAAAGTCGACTGGTGCTTCACTCACAGTATCCTCCAAGACAATTGGAATGTTGTGGCTTTGATTCTGATCCTGCAGAGGCCCCCAGTCAGTCCAAGTTCCTTGCTCATCAAATATCACATCACGGCTGATCACAAGTTTGTTGGTTTGAGGATTGAAAAATCTATACCCTTTTGATTCCAAACTATATCCCACAAATATAAATTTATCCCCTTTAGCATCCAGCTTATCTCTTGATTCTTTTGATTTCAGAACATATGCAGGACATCCAAACATTTTTAGGTGATGAAGATTTGGCTTTTCTTGTTCCAGGCTTCATAGGGAGTACGTTCATTTAGAGCTCTGGTGGGTGCCCGGTTTAGCAGGTAAACTGCAGTATTCATTGCTTCCCCCCAAAACTGTTTAGGCATTTGTTTCTATTGCAGCATACTATTTCCCATCTCAACCACAGTTCTATTTCTCCTCTCTACCACCCCATTTTGCTGAGGATTGTATGGGACAGACAGCTCTCTTTTTATTCCATGATCATTACAGAATGATATGAACTCATGACTAGTAAATTCCCCACCCCTGTCCGTCCTGAGAGTTTTTATTCTGCTGTTTGTCTCATTTTCAACACTGTTTTTGAACTTTGTGAAGACAGTGAAAGCTTCAGATTTCAATGTAAGAAAAAATATCCACATCATACGAGTGCAGTCGTCTACAATAAGCATATAGTACTTGCATCCACCCCAAGTTGGTGAAGAGGCCGGCCCCCAAATATCAGCATGAATCAAGTCAAGAGGTGTTTCAGCTCTCCTCTGACTCTGATTTGGATAAGGTAACTTGTGAATCTTGGCTTTAGCACATACTTCACAGAATTCACTAGTGTGTAGTGGCTCCTGAATACCAATGGTTAGTTCCTTCAACTTCCTCAGATCACCAAAATTTAGGTGTCCAAGCCTACAATGCCACAACATTGTTTTATTTGGGATCCTTGTTGTATTAGCTTGTGTGGTAACCTCTTGGCTCAATTCCAATTTGAGTGGGAAGATTTTATTTGTGGTCATCTTAACAGTGGTGACCAACATGTGATTTCTTGTGTCCATGATGCTGCACTCATCTTTGTCGAAAACCAATTTATATCCTTTCTTAATTAGCTGCCCCACACTTAGCAGATTTTGAGAAATGTAGGGACATACTGCACATCATGTATGTGATTTATTTTTCCTGCTTGTGACTTCACAGCTACTACACCTTTCCCTTCTATGACTCTCACATTTCCATCACCCATTATCACTTCTGATTTCTGAGTTTCATCTAACTGAATAAAGGCTAGTCTGTTATTGGACATGTGGTTGGAACACCCACTGTCAAGAAACCAAACTTCTGATTCTGAGTGATCGGATGGTAGGCAGGAATAGAACAGAGATTCAGGGTTATTTGAAAAATTTGCTTCTTCTCTTGTCTTAACTTCACGATACCAACAATCTCTTTGAAGGTGGTTGGGGTTTTTGCATTTCTTGCACTTAGAAAAACAATCTTTTGTGGAATGTGTAGATTTGTTACATAACTTACAGTAAGGCTTGGTGCTTTGATCAAATCCCCTGTCTCTGCTGTACTGACTCCAGTTATTTCTTTCATCGGGTCCTCTATCTCTGGAATGTTGTCCCCAGGTACTGGTATTTTGTTTTGCAGATGTAAAGGATAGCCTGCTTTGAAAAGCTTGCTCCAGTTGAATATCTTTCTTTTTCATTCTAGCTTCATGGCCTTGCAGAGACCCCATGAGCTCTGTAACTGACATTTTATTTATATCTTTTGCCTCTTGTATGGCTGCCACTACATATTCAAAATCTGGATTCAAACTCCCCAGAATATGTGATACTACTCTCCTTTCTGGAAGATCATCTCCATAGGTCCTGATTTGGTTTACTAACACGGTGACTCTTGAGATGTATTGTTGCACAGTCTCAGATTCTTTCATTGAGCTAGTATCAAATTCTCTCCACAGGAGAGTTAGTTTGATGGATATGACTCTCTCGTTCCCTCTGTACTCTTCTTTTAATCTATCCCATGATTCCTTTGCAGTCTCAGCATCAATAATAAGAGGCAGAATGGATCGACTCACCCCCTGTTGAATGCACAAGAGTGCTTTAGCATCTCTTTTTTGAGCTTCCAGGTCTGGTTGAGCTTTCGATGCTTCTCCTGTTTTTATTTCTTCTGTTTTTTCTTTGGTTGATGATGGTATTGGTGAGATCTGGATTCCATGCTGAACTAGATCCCATAAACCCTGAGATACAAAATATACCTTCATTTGTTTGCTCCAATAATCATATGAGTCGCCTTCAAAGATAGGTATTCCGGTTTGAGTATACACGAACGTCTGAGAATTAGAGGCAGTCATGTGATGAAGCCGAGAACAACTACTTTCACAAAGAACAAGATACTACGTTGCTGGCTTTCTGATGGCTTGAACCTTTGGCTCTGATACCATGTTAACTTTCTTGCTTAAAAGAAGTTCCTGCAGGTTAGCTCAAGAAAGAAGATAAGAAGGAAGAAACTGGAATGAAGAATGCATCGTTCTTCTCCTTGCTGCAGCAGCTTCCATAGAGATGATGAAGACCTGAGCCAGCATGGGTTAAACAAAAAACAAAGCAGAGTACTGCCTTAGACCAGCGGCGCCCCCCTACGCCTTAAACAGAGGAAACAAAAAACAAAAAGAAGGAAAGTTATCCCTATTTGAGGGACCCACCAGCAAAAAAGTCTTTTAAGCAAAAATAAGGAGAGGAGGAGATGCTAGATTATATTCTAACACTCTTGCTGCTGATTAGAGGTATATAGTGTACTAATTTCTCTCTTCTTCTCTCGCTAATTCCTTCTTTCGCTTGTAAAATTAGGCTTTGTGGAGATCTTTATATTTGGTGTTATGAATTAATATTTGATAGCTCGTATAAGTGTGAAACTGCAACCATTAATTCATAATTCTTCATTGTTCGTTTGAGATTGCATGATTTCCTGCAAACTTTGCTAAATCGTCATAAATATTAAACATTTGTTTTGATGCTTCTGCAAAAGATGAATGGGATATCTTACTCGGCAATGTAATCAACAAAAAAGTTCATAGAATGCCATTTTTTACCAAAAGATTAGTTTAATGTTATTCTTATGATAAATATTTCATTTCAAACAGGATAAGGAGTGGGGAAAACTCAAAAACAAGTTGATGAATTTGTTTTGGAGAGGCAAAGGTTGGACGCATTAAATCATGCTATTACAAAACTTCCAGTGATTGACTAATAATCTTTCTCATCTCTTTGAATTAAGGCGTACATTTTTCTGTTGTCCTATATTGTAGTTAGATTGAAGAGATAAATCAAAGACCTAAAGAATAAATTGCTCACCATCAACGAGCTCATCCCCGAACTGCTCGCCGAGGAATCGACCTCGCCCGATCGCCACCCTTCTTCGATGTCTGGCTCCAGCAGCAGCGGCAGCGGCAGTAGCAGCGGTGGGGAGGAGAGCGAGGAGGGCGGCGAGGAAGATGAGGACGTCGATATCGGAGACGACGAATATCGGCCTGATACTGGCGACGATGAGTCCTAGTTGCTGGCCGATATTTGTCATGCTTGCATGTAACAGTGTTAGCCAATTTTTGTAACTTGTAAATTTTTGAAATACATTTATACAAGTTTAAGTTGCCGCATTCTGTTATTCCTTTTCCTCGCTCGCATGTTTGTTGGTTGATGATACTCGCTAGGCTCATAGGCTCGGGGAGGATGACTGCTTGTGACGCTTTACCCGCGCGTTGACATCGGTCATAGTCGCGCGATTATTACTCGCTCAGCCATAGTCGCTCCAGCAACTCACATTTCAATGCTCGCCTGTGTTCGATCGTATACTCGCCATAGTATAATCGGCATAGCATACTCGCATACTCGTTAGGATATACTCGCACCTGCCTTCTTGCTTACCTCGCCGAAGCTGAACCTGAGCGGCTTGGAAACCAGAGCCGACACCCATCAGGAGCCGAGCTCGACTGGGGGGTGGGAATCAGTCGACACCCAGCAGGAGCCAAGCTCAACTGGGGGTGGGAATCAGTCGACACCCAGCGGGAGCCAAGCTCAACTGAGGGTGGGAATCAGTCGACACCCAGCAGGAGCCAAGCTCAACTGGGGGTGGGAATCAGTCGACTCGGGGAGGCAAGTAGTCGGTCTGCAGGAGAGGAGCTCGTACAAAGTTCACAGACTACGACATCACTCCAGCGAGAAAATTTCTCACTTGAGGAGGTCGTTGGCCAATATGCAGGAGAGGAGCTCGTGCAGGGACTTGGACTTACGATGACACTGCCACTTGAGGACTTTGAACTTTGTTGGAGAAGACAGCTCTCAGGAGCCTTGCTCAACTAGAGTGGTGTAAGTTGATTCGGGGAGGCAAGTAGTCGGTCTGCAGGAGAGAATCTCGTACAGAATTCACGGAATACGACATCACCCCAGCGAGTAACTTGATCTCACTCGAGGACGTCCTTGGCCAATATATAGGAGAGGAGCTCGTGCAGGGACTTGGACTTACGGTGACACTGCCACTCGAGGACTTTAAACATTGTTGCAGTCGACAGCTCTCAGGAGTCTTGCTCAACTAGAGTGGTGTAAGTCGACTCGAGGAGGCAAGTAGTCGGTCTGCAGGAGAGAAGTTCGTACAAAGTTCACGGACTACGACATCACTCCAGCGAGGAACTTTCTCACTCGAGGAGGTCGTTGGTCAATATGCAGGAGAGGAGCTCGTGCAGGGACTTGTACTTACGATGACACTGCCACTCGAGGACTGTGAAATTTGTTGGAGTCGACAGCTCTCAGGAGCCTTGCTCAACTAGAGTGGTGTAATTCGCCTCGGGGAGGCAAGTAGTCAGTCTGCAGGAGAGAAGCTCGTACAGAGTTCACGGACTATGGCATCACTCCAGCGAGGAACTTGATCTCACTCGAGGAGGTCCTTGGCCAATATGCAGGAGAGGAGCTCGTGCATGAACTTGGACTTACGGTGACAGTGCCACTCGAGGACTTTTAACATTGTTGGAGTAGTTTTTCCTGCTGCTTAAGAGGTTGCGACGAACTCGCCGGTTGATGCGGGGTCTTCAGCGGAGGAGGCAGGGGAGGTCGTGATGTCGCAGTTTGTTGCTGAGCGGTCAGAGGCGGCGGCGATAAGGAAGCACTCGATGCCTAGAGAGAGGCATCGTTCGGAGGTGGCGACAGCGGCAAGGAAGCACTCGCTGCCTGGAGAGAGGCAGCGTCCAGAGGTGGCAGCGGCAATAGGGAGCTCGCTGCTGGCAGCGCAGAATCTCGCACAAAAGCGGGAGGGACCTTGCTCGCCGGAAGGTCCTTGCTCGTCGGAGCGACCTTCTTCGTAGGTAGTTCCTTACTCGCAGAAAGATTCTCTTTCGTCGCGGGAATCAAGGCTTCAGACACCTTCTTGGCGCCAAGATTAATCCGCACCGTGTGCGCGGTCCTCAGGGGTTTCTCGGCAGCGAGGGCGAGCATCGACGCGGAGTTCAGAGGGGCGACATTCAAGGCCACGTCGGTGACATCCGGTGGATAGTCTGCGAGTAAAGAAAACATGTCAGTAAGAAGTAAATAGCGACCAACAGATTTAGAAGAATGGTTCTACAAAATGGCGACCTGGCAGGGCGACGACTTCAACTTGCCACGACACCGGTGTATTGGCGACTTCCGGAATGCCTAGCGAGCTGAGGAGGCTCGAGTCAGGGGCGGCGACGTTGGGGATGTCGTCTAGCCCAAGTTCGCTGAGAAGCTTTAAAGTGCTAGCAGAACGCGCGGGATTGCTTGTTGAAACCGCGACTTGCACGGGTGGTGGGGGCGGGTCGACCAAGGTGGAAGCAGGTGCCTTATTGGACTTCTTGGTCTTCTTCTTTTTATGGGGGGCGGGGCAAGTCGGCGGCGACGTCTTAATCCCGCACCCTCTTGGGCTTGGCGATGTAGAGAAAGCTGGTCAGAGCGGCGAGGCTATCTTGAAGGAGTTTCTCGTTGGCGTTCGACATAATGTGCGAGCTCTGAAGATCCACCTCAAGAACCAGGCCCCCTATTTATAGAGATCGGTAGGCAGTTATTAAGTGCAAGCAACCCTGATACTCGGCATAGCAGCTCCCCGAATAAGTGTTGGATGGTTCTTTCCGATCTCCTACGTAGCTCGAAAAGAGCGGGGATTGTGTACAACCCGTATTCGTCGAGGATGGGTCCTACAACAGCCAGGTCAGCAGATGTCAAAGTCAACAAGTCAAGACAGGAGTCAAAGTCAGTGCACAAGATCTCGGAAGGCCTGGGCGAGTATGGCGAGCTCCTCCCGCATACTCTCCAAGTAGGCGACTAGGAGGGATACTCGCCCAGCCCGTGCGAGTTCCTCTGGAAGTCGCCTAGTCATCGGGGGTTGGGTATAAATATGACCCCCTCCCCCCCCCCCCCCCCCCTCCCTCCTTGGATTTCCTATAAATAGGTCCCTATAGGTACGCGGTGAGATACGCAAATTCCACGGCAGGATACTCGCGAGCTCTCCGTTCAAGATACTGGTCGAGCCTTTGGATTCCTTTTCCTTAGAGGCCAGGTCGCGACCTTGCGACTTGTCATCAGCTAGTCTCACTCGTAGCTAGTTCGACCATTTTTGGTTAAAAAGGGGCTGCTCCTTTCGAGCATCCGGGTATGTGGTGGGACCTTCCTGCCGCAACATCTAGGGTCATGTTGGCCTTCATTATTCATCTTAGTCATCCTAGTCGTCTGATCTTACCTCTGATCCGGTAACCTTAGGCGGCATTGGTCCAAATTCTGAGGTTGGGAATTTTCCTGGATTCAACAGACACCTCATAGGAGGAAGCTCAACTGGAGGCGGAGAGAAGGTCGACACCTCGCAGGAGCAAAACTCAACTGAAGGTAGAGAGAAGGTCGACACCTACAACATGCCAAGCTCAACTGGAGGCAGAGAGAAGGATGTAAGCTCATAGGAGCCGAGCTAAACTGGAGGTGAAGAGAAGGTCCACTTGGGGGGGGGGGGTAGTCGACATGCAGGACAGGAGGGAAGCTCGTATAGGGATCCGAACTACAACAACCTCACACTCGAGGACTTCAATTCACCCGTGGGGGTAAGTAGCCAACATGCTGGAGTGGAGCTTGTGCAGAGGCCTGGACTATGCCACAAAACTCTCGAGGACTTCAACTCACTCGATTCGGCAAGTAGCCTGCATGTTGGAGAGGAGCTTGAGTAGAGGCCTGGACTACGATAACATCACAGCTTGAGGACTTCAATTCACATGAGGGGAAAAGTAGATAGCCTGCTGGAGAGGAGCTCGAGCAGAGGACTGGACTACGACAACAACACACTCAAGGACTTCAACTCACTACAAAAAATCTAGATAGGGACATGAAACTCGGGAGGTCCCATGAGACACACACACACACACACACAAGAACTCCTTCTTATCCCTTCGTTGATGATGCCTTTGTACAAGGTTTCGTCGCTTTGTTAAATCGACTTTTCGTCAAGTATGGGAGGTTGACATCCAGACCTGTTCCTGATAGTTCCTCCAGTCATATGAGAAATGCGATCTGCTGGTAGCTAGGACAACGTACAAGAGGGGAGTTGATTTTGGCCAACAATGTAGAAACTTGGTCTGACAAGAATGCCTGAAAACCTGGCACACCGTCTAATCATCTGTCCTGTGCTTTGTAGGATAATAAGGTTGGAGGAAAGTTTCCCATATCGATCGTCAGGACCGCCTTTGTACCTCTACAAAATCTCTCTTTACTACCTGGATACAAAGGCTGAGATGCATGCTAAGGGAAATGTCTCTCAGGAGGTCCAATGATCCGCACACACATGATGCCTCCATCTTCCCCCTTGCCTGCTCCACTCGGGGAGGTTCCCTACACTGTAATCCACGTCAAGATTCTAGCTGTTTGCGGCTTAATTACGTCCTTTATGGTGAAGGATCCTTCCTCAAGACACAACGATCTTCCCCTCGTCGAGTTGATTAGAGGTTAGCATTCAGACTTTCTCCTAACAATCTCTCCATCCGGATGAGAAGTGTGATCGAGAGGTAACTAGGCCAACATACAAGGGGGGAGCTGATCTCGAACGAAAATACATGGGCTTGGTCTCACAAAAATGCCTTAAGTTCAGACTATAACGACCTCTCCAACCCACGACATAAAAGGACGACTGCTGGCACCCTCAACACCACGCTCGAAAGTGTTCATCCTTAAATAGTCTGCAGATAATGAACCCTAATTTCTCTCCATCCACAGGTGAGTTGGATGAAGTCGCAGCATCCCTTCAATGAGAATTGATTAAGTTAAGCGTCCCTACGGGGACTTCCCAGGAGCCCACCCATTCCAGGACTACTCCAGCCCAAACACGCTTGACTATAAAGTTCTTTCACTTCTCATCGCCAATTGAGCTGCAGTTGGGAAGTGAAAAAACTTTATAGTTAAGCAGGATTCACTTCTCATCACCCATCCCAGGACTACTCCAGCTCAATTGGTGATGAGAAGTGAAAGAACTTTATAGTTAAGCGTGTTCGGGCTGGAGTAGTCCTGACATGGGTGACCTCCTGGGAAGTCCCAGTAGGGGCATTTAACTAGATCATTTATCATTGAAGGGAGGTTGTCGCTTCCAACATCCCACCTGTGGATGGAGAGGGGTTGGGGTGTATGGTCTGCAGACTATTTGTGGTTGAACCCTTTTGAGCGTGGTGCTGGGGGTGCCGACGATCGTCATTTAGAGTTGTGGGCTGGGGAGGCCGTTACAAAAAAGTGCAATTTTTGGGTGTTAACCACACATACACACCAACACACCCTCTTATCACCGACACACTGTCCTATCACCCACTTTAGGTGTTATCAGGGTCAAGTCAAAGGCTTATTTCCCAACTCGATCGTGGAGACCACTTCCTGCCTACCATGTCGGCTTAAGGCGCTTTCAAGAAGAAAAGCTAAAGTCCTCACATTTCAGGGTGTCAGGGAAATATCATCTATGTATAAGTGTAAACAAGCATACCATTCTCTACTAAGGGTAAAATCTTTTCAGATTATCATAGCTCTAGGTGTTTGAGGAGATGAATAACATATCGATCTGGTTGCTGAAGCGATAGCCTCATGAGTATAAACTCGCAGAATTGAAGTGAACACCATAGTTGCTGAAGCAGAGATCTCGCAAGTATGGACTCACATAATTAAAAGAGAGCATCATAGTTGTTGAAGCGATGACCTCACGAGTATGGAACTCGTGGAATTAAAGGATAACATCATAATTATTAAATAGATGACCTCACGAGTATAGAACTCGCGGAATTAAAGTATAGCATCATAGTTGCTCAAGAGATGACCGTGCGAGTATGGAACTCGCGGATTTGAAGAGAGCACCCAGTAAGTGTAACATCCCGACTTTTTTGGGCCATTAGAACCCTAGTGGGCCCAATAAAAGTAACCTGAACCTCTACATGTGGCTCATACCCGGACAGGAGGTAACCCTAGACTGGGATATAGAGCTAGAAAACTCCGATTTGAGTTCTTTCAGTTCGTATAGCTTCGTATAGCCGATAAGAATGCATTGGAACTCATTCCGTTAAATTCCAAGGTCACAGGATGGATATGGTTGTTCTTCGTAAAACGTCGTGAAAATGAGATTTTTGGATAACGACTAAGGAGACTCTGATTTGAGTCATGTCAGTCCTTATGGCTTTTTATAGTCGATATGAACGCATTGGAACTCGTTGTGTCGCAATTTGAAGTCTAATGATGAATATGAGCCACATTAGTGAGGCCCGCGGGGCTCGCTACCCTGCTTGAAAAGAAGTGGTCCATACTGTCGACATAGGGTGTGGGCGCGACTGTGAATGCCTGCGGTGTGTGCGTGGTTGTGAATCCCTGCGGTGTGCGCGCGACTGTGAATGCCTACGGTGTGTGTGCGGCTGTGAATACATGCAATGTGTTGGGGACTGTGAATGTCTGCGGTATGAATACATGTTTTAAATACCTGATGCGTTGTTGTGCTAGTGGAGCTTAAATTATAACTGATGTATATTGCTACTGTTATTCCAGTTATACTACGCTGCACCTCCTTTTTATGGTTGCTCCTATCTTATATATGAAATGTTGTACTAACTCTCTCTTGCTTTGACTATCTAATTTTGTTGGGGTGCATGCACTCGTCACCGGGTCATGGATCCGGGGAGGTGATTTGTTTCCACTTAGCTCTGTGACTAACAGTAATTGTAATAGTCATTCACAGGAGATGGAGCACCGTAGTGACCAGCTGCTGCAGGATGATACACCAGCTGATAGGACAACCCGAGCAGAGACACTCCTGTCGTCTCCAGAGTTCTGAGACGTGAGTACTAGCGAGCAGAACTAAGAGTGTGAATAGTTATTAGTTGTAGTACTTTTATAAGCCTACGGGCTTCATGTTTAAACAATGGCTACAACCTTTTTGCGTTTTCGTATTGTTATATATATTTGTCGTGGCTTTCTGTTAATGCTTCCAATAAACTCTGTAATGAAATGCGAATGTTGTGATTCAAGTCGAGCAAGGCGGCCAACTAGTGCTTCGTAGAGTGGGTCGTTACCCCTTAAGGATCACTGAGTGGACGTCTTGGGCAAGTACGATCCCCTCTGGCCAGTCTCTGGCAAAGGTTTGGGGCTTAGAGTAAGTACGAGGATCATCACGAGTAGTAGCTCGCAGAATATTAGCTTGAAGACGTCATGAGTAAGCGGCCTTATGGAATGTAAGCTGTTAGTGAAGATCATCGTGAATGGGAGCTCGCAGAACACCTCATATGTTTTTTGTGGTGGTGAACTGGTCGTGAATTGACCTGTTTGTTAGTCATACAAAAAGTACTCATGGGATTTACCAAAGCACCTTTAAGTATGAACATGTATGAAAAGCACCATATTAAAGAAGGAAGAGACTAAGCCGTGGTAAGTGTCCCTTTTGAGCTCTCCCGGCCTTGCAAGTAGGTCACATGCAGAACTCACCTATGGGAGAGTAACAAAGAAACTCACCTCTTTAAAGTCGCCATTCTCACCTATACTCTCCTATAGGCGAGTAACATGGGAGCTCACCTTTTTGAAGTCGTCAGTTCCAGTGTCGCCCGCTAGAATTCGACTCCTTGAAGTCGTCATCCTGCATATACTCGCCTAATATTGTCGCCATATAGAACTCGCCTATGAGCGAGCAACAAGGGAACTCGTCAACCTGCGAGTTAATTTGGGACTCGTTATCTGGAACTCACCAAAGCATATCGGCATCTGCAACTCGTTTGCGTATACTCATTAACTGAAATCATCATCTGGAACCCGCCAAAGAAGGTCGTGATCTGGAACTCGATTATGAGCTAGTAATACAGAAGCTCGCCCCATGAAGCCGCCGAGCTTGAATGTCGCAAACTTGAAGTTGCCTATGAGCGAGTAATGAGGAAACTCACACAACTTGCCCAGAACTCCCCCACCTTATCGAATGCTCGCGAGTTGCTATTTTTGGTCTCCAGCTCGCCATCTTAAGCTATGAAGTTTTATCGTAAAAAATTCTTCCTCGGCAACGATCCACGCTCACCGCACCAAAGTGCTAAAGGCAAGAAAATCTCGACTCCAATATTCGGATCAATGCAGCTTAAGGTTACTGATTCTGCGGTACGACGCCACAATTCAGATGGCTTGCGGGAGAGAGGAAACTGTCTTTAAGCACATCCCAAGTGCTCCAGTAGGGAGGTCTCCCCACGTACCCGGAAGTTTGAACAAAACTTTTCATTCTCACTCAAAAGCTGGGCGAGGTACTAGGCAGGCATGAGCTTGGCGAGTATCCAGCTTGGGGCGATCTCATTCATTTTCAAAAGTGTCATTTCTAGTACCTCTGGGGGGATTATTTATAGAGAAATCCTAGGGGGTGGCGAGTATCCAACCTCTACTAGAGAGTATCAAAGGCTACTTGCTCATACTAGCGAGGTACTCGCCTCTGCTCGCCCAAGCTCGTCGTGATCGCTCAAACTCGTCTCTGCTCGCCCAAGCTCGCCTTTGTTTGTGGCTATGTCTTCGAATAGGCGTCTCCTTAGGCATCTCTGATCTCAACGAATTACGAGTTATACAATAGAATTATTGTCGCTCGTTGCTAGGGTTTGCAACATTTTTTGTTAAATCGAGCAGCCTTCTAGAATTTATTATGGATCTGCAAACAATGTGGAAGCACCAAAGTTTCAGATGCCATATTCAGACCGTTCTCTGACTCATGTGCTTCCCGGATATGCAGGTCATAATATTTGCTACCTGTCCAATGGATATCCTTCAACAGATTATTATGGAGGTGACTCAAATTCTCTACTTTTCCTTTGTTGTGGATATCAAAATTTTGATTTGCGGATATAAATTTAATTTGCGAATGTAATTTTAATAAAATTATTTTGCCAATATTAAAATTTTACGAATAATCAAAACTATATTGCAGATAACAATCATATTTATGTCAGTACTAATAATAATAATAATAATAATAATAATTTATAAAGCATTAAATAAAGGAGGTATGGGGGAGAGGGCACAAAAAGCCTTGAGATGGTGAAGGACCGGTCCGACCGGGTCATATCTGCAAGCAGAGGAGTAGTAATGCCAGCCATTCCTCTCTGTCTAAAAAGTTGTACCACTGAGATTCATATCGCGACTTGACTTCTGGCGTTTGTATGAGCGGCGTAGTGGTTGGAAAATGGAAGAACTGCACGGCACGGGAAAGGGGCCCAGGGATCCTATTCGGGTAGCGGTCCGGGGCTGCGCCGTGACCGGGATGCCCGCATTTTTATCGGCTCCCCAAAGCATCGAATAGGTACACGTGGCCGACAGCCTCGTGCGCGTTCCAGTCACGCACGTGACTCCGGCTTCAGTATCGGTCGAAGGATGCATGGTTTTGTAGGGCCGACCAAGGTTCGAAACCGGCTGGCGGGCATCGGTTCAGTCCTTTTAATGGGTGGCTGAGTTCACGTGGCTGCTAACAGATTCATTGACGAATGTCAAAACAAAAATTGTTAGTTTTTTGCATTGAGTTAAATTTAGGGTTGAGACTTGAGATGGCTTTTCAATCATATGTTTAGGGATGAGAAGACAGAAGTGCATGGCGCTACCTAGCTCATCACATGCAAAACCATGCACATAATTAAGATTTTTACGGATGCATCTGTAAAATTAACTCATGGAAGAAATAGTAGATAAATCTCTACATGAAACAATAGATAAGCCCCTAGAAGATGTTATAAATTGTGACCGGATTCGCGACTACGGTGGTTCGCCGCAGATCTTGCAACGGAAGATGAGCTTGAGCAAATATAGCAATAAAATTTAAATCCACACACAAAGCACCACAGACGGCAAAGAATTTACGTGGTTCGGAGTTAGGGGACTCCTACATCCACGGGGAGAGCGCGCCGGTAAATCCACTATAATCACGAGAGGTACAGGAATATTATGTTGGAAATTTTCCGTTAGGTGGACTCGATTCGTCGTGACGTCCTGGTGGAGTCGTGCGCGAATATTTAGTCTATTTGGACTCTCGCGAGCGCGTGTTAATTCAGTCGCGCGAACGATTGAAGTCTGTGATAGGTGGGCCAAATCGTCTCGTCATTCAGAGCGCGAATCGGTCTCACTCTTGGCACATTCCCTTTTGGCATGATAATTTAATTTATGGGATTAAAATTTCAGTTTTTTATTTTAGGAGTAATTAGGATTTATTGGTCCTAATTTTGGGTAACTCCTAAAAGAAGGCTCTCCTATTAAAGCATTATTTTTATTTCCCTTCATATGCCATTTTTGGGATACCGTGAACAAGGGCTGAATTTTCCGATCCTAAAAACGCTTGAGAAACCGCCGCCTGCTCCTTCATCTTCTTCATCGGGTGAAAACTTCACAGGGCCTGGTTTTTCTTCATTCTTCCAGATCACAGTGAAACATTATTCCTCGGGGTTGACGTCCATCTATGCTGCACAGACCAAGGTTGTTCTTGGTCGCCGTCTCATTGGAGAAGTAAGAACAGGCGTCCAGTCCCGGTTTTGGTCTCCGGTCTAGGCTTTAAAACGCCATCTCCGTCCAGGTTTTCTCCTCTGGATCTGATCAGAGCAGCAGCGGTTTTTATTTCATTTGCATCATATTTGATCCCTTGAATCTAGATCTGTGTGGTTAATGACCCTAAGGATTTCAGGTTTGTTTTTTTTTCCAGTTATTTTTAATCAAATGAGATGCGTTTTAATTCTTGATTTTACATTTGGAAAAGTTGATTCGGACACGCTCAGACTATTTCAACTTTGCTTCTCATTATAAGTTATAAGTTTAGATTTGTTCATTATTAACCTAAGCTTGTCTTCAATATATCCGAATCCTACAAGATTGTAATTCAGTTTTTCATGTCCCCTTTTATTTTGGATTTGATCATTAGCCACGGCCAAATAGATTGCAATATTGGTGTAGTGCTAACTCTATTTATTGTAGAGCATCAAGACAATATTGTATGCAAGTGTGTTCTTCCAACGTCGCCGATTTCATAAGGAATAACACATCTCAACTGCTGCGAATTTCCGCAATCATGAAGAACGAGCTAGAGTCCAAGAACGGTATAAATTAATTCCGCAATTCAGTAACCGTTTATTCAAGCTCACTTTATAATTTTTGTGTTCTCCAATTAGAAAAGTAAATTTAGTATAAACCCCATATTGAGACTACTAGTGTTTGATTAAAACGATCCTCTTAGGTTTATGTGTCGTTGCCATTTGTCAGAAATTCTTGGTAACATTCATTCGCCGTAGCGACACATACACCCTAATTAATTATCAGTTGGTATCAGAGGGAGGTTAAACCAAACCTATTAGTCTCCTTCATAATTTGGAGTAAATTATTTTTCTAATTAATTCAGTTAAAGAACACTATTTTCAAAACCCATTAATTATTTAGAGAGAAACAAATCTGGGATTGATATTAAAAGGTGCTTTTCATAAATCAATTCCCGACAAAAGTTGTGTTTTCTTTAAGACGATTGATTGCCCATACGTCATTAAGATAAGAAACACGATATTAATTTAGGGCAATATTCAGATATCCCGGTGTGAAAGGGTCTCGTGGATTGATAAGAACTGTAGCCGCCAAAGTGGCCTTTTCGAGTCGATTTGTGAGATTACGGTTTCACATGTTTTAGGGAGTTCTCTGAGACTAGTGCGCAATCATTCACCCAAAGGTGGTGCTTGCGCGATAGGTTCAGAGGGTTACACAAGGACATTTGGACGGTAGTGCAGGACTCAAGTAAGCTATTCACCCAAAGGTGGTAGTTCTACGAAAAGCTCAAGCGTAACTGTTGCTCGTTCTTGTGTGGAGAATTACTAATTGCGTGGCACGTAGTCTGCCCAAAGGTGTTGCGTGTTGACGCGCTAGGATTCTCCGCCTAGTGTGCTATTTAGGGTTTTATAGCCACTATTGCTCTTTTTGTCACTAATAATTATTTTCTCTCTTCACAGTCACCTTTACAGTCCATAACAATATGGCGACCATTGAAAAGCTCACTGGATCGAACTTTAAGAAGTGGAAGTCCGACATCATGTTTGCGCTAGAGATGGCGGACATTGAGATGGCCATGAATACCAACCAGCCTGCAGCTCTCACAGCGACTAGCACTCAAGCTGAAAAGGATCATTATGGTGCATGGAACAAGTCAAACAAAATCTGATTGTTGACTATGAAGCGTTCCATTCCGGAGCACCTGCTGAGTGGTCTTCCAGACACGACCGTCGCCCGGGATTTTCTGACTGCAGTTGGGCAGAGATATAAGGTGTCTTCCAATGCTGAGATTGGAACTCTAATTCAGGACCTCTTCTCCATGAGGTATTCGGGAGGAGGCAGAGTTCGTGACTACATTCTGAAGATGGTCTACTATCAGACAAAACTGCAGGAGATGGAGATTACTCTCCCTGAAGCCTTGATAGTGCATCAAGCACTAAATACTCTTCCTATGGAGTTCAGCATTTTGAAGACTACCTACAGTTCCCAGGATGAGGCGTGGAAGATAAATGATCTCATCACTCGTTGCGTTGCTGAGGAGGAGAAACTGAAGAAGGAAAAGACGAACACTGCGTTACTCGTCGTCAAACCCTCGTTTAAGAAGAAGAAGAAGTTCAAAGCTCCCTCTAAAGCTCAGGATGGACAAGCTTCAGGGGGCAAGGACACTGGTGGAAAGAAGCCTCTTACCTGCTTCTTTTGTAAGAAGAAGGGGCACGTGAAGCACGAGTGCCTGAAATTTAAAGCCTGGATGGATAAACGTGGATTTGCGCCTAAAGGTAACCCTTTAGCCTTTGTCCTTTGTGAATCCAATTTAATTGAAGCCCCATCTAGTTCTTGGTGGCTCGATAGTGGAGCAACTAATCATGTTGCTTACACACTGCAGGGGTTCATCAAAAGGAGGAGGCCAAGCAAGGGTGAGTGCAGACTCACGGTTGGCAACAATGCAGAGGTGGAGGTGGAGTTCATCGGGGACATTTGTTTGGTCCTTGATTCTGGATATCAACTTTTATTGAGAGACATATTTTATATTCCTTCGTTTAGAAGGAACTTGATTTCTGTTTCAGCATTAGATAGACTTAATTATGGTTTCAATATTTCTGGTGGTTTAATTAAGCTATTTCATGAATCTCAGTTTATTGGCCAATGTTCACTATCTAATGGTTTATATAGAATATGTCTTGCACCTGTTGATTTTTATGCCACCTCATATAATATAGAGAATGTTGCTAGTAAAAGACCTCTCATTAAGGAGCAGTCCTCCATGCTATGGCATAAAAGGTTAGGCCATATCTCTAGGGAAAGAGTAGAAAGATTAATTAAGGAAAACATTCTCCCTACTCTAGACTTCAGTGACCTAGAGACATGTGTGGACTGTTGTAGAGGTAAGATGACCAAAATTAAGAAGAAGGGCTCAACTCGTAGTTCAAGTGTGTTAGAGGTTATTCATACGGACATCAGTGGTCCTTATTCCACTACCCTCTGTAGGAACACCTATTTTATTACATTCATTGATGACTACTCCCGTTTTGGCTATTTGTACTTAATTAAGGAGAAGTCTGAATCTCTTGAAAAGTTCAAGATTTTAAGACTGAAGTTGAGAAACAAATAGGGAAAGACATCAAGATTGTTAGGTCTGACAGAGGTGGCGAGTATTTTGGTAGACATGATGCTTCCGGGCAACATAAAGGTCCGTTTGCCAGATACTTGGAGAGCTGTGGCATTGTTGCCCAGTACTCCATGCCGGGTAGTCCTGAGCAGAATGGTGTGGCTGAGAGGCGTAATCGCACCCTTAAGGAAATGATGAGGAGCATGATGAGTAGGACAAATCTTCCTGAATTTTTATGGGGTGAGGCGCTTAAGACTGCAGTGTACATCCTTAATAGAGTCCCGTCTAAGTCAGTACCCAAAACCCCTTTTGAGTTGTGGACTGGTAGACGACCCAGCCTTAATCATTTGCGTGTCTGGGGTTGTCCTGCAGAAGTCCGTTTGTACAACCCATCAGAAAGTAAGATTGCCCCTAGGTCTTGTCGTTGTTATTTCATTGGCTACCCAGATCACTCCAAGGGATTTAAGTTCTATTCCCCTTTAGGAGGACCCAGAATTGTGGAGTCACAAACAGCTAAATTTTTAGAATGGGATATCGCTGATGAACCTAGTTGCTCTCGTCCTATTAATGAGGTCGAGGAAGTTGTGCCCATTAATTTATCTGTGCCCTTGATAAGAGATCCTGCGGTGCCTGAACCCATGACGGAACAAGTGGAGGATGTGGAAGCGGTCTTACCACCGATTCCAGTTGAGATTCCTCCTCATGTCCAGGAGGTTCATCCACCCGCTAGGAGATCCATTAGGCAGAGAAGGCCTGTGATTTCCTCAGACTATGAAGTCTATTTAGGAGAGAGTGATTATGACATTGGTCAAGTGATTGACCCAGTGACATTTAATGAAGCTGTGTCTGGACCTCATGTTGATCTGTGGTGGGATGCGATGAAAGACGAGATGGAGTCTATGAAGCTGAATAAGGTTTGGGAGTTGGTTGAGTTACCCAAAGGCTGTAAGCCCATTGGTTCTAAATGGGTGTTTAAGACCAAGAAGGACTCTAAAGGAAAGGTCGAGCGGTTTAAAGCTAGACTGGTAGCCAAGGGATTTACGCAGAGAGAAGGAATCGATTACCACGAGACCTTTTCTCCCGTTTCGTCTAAAGACTCTTTCAGAGTAATAATGGCATTAGTAGCTCATTATGATTTGGAGCTACACCAGATGGATGTAAAGACCGCATTCCTGAATGGCGATCTTACCGAGGAGGTCTATATGGTGCAGCCTGAGGGGTTCAAGTCTGGTCATTCCGATCAACTTGTGTGTAAGCTTAACAAATCCCTATATGGTCTGAAGCAAGCTTCTAGACAGTGGTATTTGAAATTTGATGAGGTAGTTACTTCTTTTGGTTTTGTAGAAAATAAGGTAGACCGTTGCATATATCTCAAGATCAGTGGGAGCAGATTCATCTTCTTAATTCTCTATGTAGATGATATCCTGCTTGCAAGCAGTGATTTGGCATTATTGCATGAATCTAAGCAATTTCTGTCAAAACATTTTGATATGAAAGATCTTGGAGAAGCATCCTTCGTTCTAGGGATTGAGATCATTAGGGACCGATCTCACTATTCATTAGCACTCTCTCAGAAAGCCTACATCGAGCGTGTACTTGAGAGATTTAGCATGCTCGGTTGTAAGCCTGGTGAAGTACCTGTGCTTAAAGGTGATAAGCTCAGCTTATCACAATGCCCCAGGAACGACATAGAGCGAGAGCGCATGAAGGATATACCTTATGCTAGTGCGGTAGGCAGCTTAATGTATGCCCAAGTCTGTACCAGACCGGACATTGCCTTCGCAGTGGGACTTTTAGGCAGATATCAGTCGAACCCAGGACCTGATCATTGGGTGGCTGCTAAGAAGGTCCTAAGGTATTTAAAGGGAACTAAGGATGTAAAGTTAGTCTACCATAAAGTTCAAAACCTTGAGTTAGTGGGGTATACAGATTCTGATTTTGCCGGGTGTGAGGATGATAGAAAGTCTACTTCAGGTTATATATTTAAGTTTGCTGGTGGGGCCGTTTCGTGGAAAAGTGTCAAACAGACACTCATCACTTCATCCACAATGCATGCAGAGTTCGTCGCTCTCTTTGGAGCTTCGACTCACGCAGTGTGGCTCAAGAATTTTATTACAGAGTTAAAGGTTGTCGATTCTATAGCTGGACCCATCCGGCTACACTGTGATAACATTTCTGCAGTTATGTTCTCGATGAACAATAAAAGTATCACAGGGTCCAAACATATGGAAATTAAATTCTTGACCGTTAAGGAATTGGTCAAGAAGGGTGACATTTTAGTAGAGCATTTAGGGACAGATGACATGTTGGCTGATCCACTTACTAAAGGACTTCGCCCTAACGTGTTTCAGAAACATGTTATTAATATGGGGCTTAAAGAGTCGATCGATGTGCTTGATTAGTGGGAGGTTTCATGAAGCTCCAATTCAGTTATCTGTCGTTTGGTATGCACTTTATTTAATTCACTTAATAATTGAAGTATATTGATTCAACAATATTATTAAGTTTCAATATTTGTTGAATTTATGTGACACGTCACACTTCATACAAAGTCTCATGACCTGTGTCAGTCGGAGCATAAGGCCTAGGGCACTTCATTTGAATTATGGCCCGTAGTATGTCTTTTGACGCATGAATTTTGGAACCTTAAGGTTAGACGTACTTGTTCTTTTGAACACTTAAGAACTTCTCGTAGCATGGTTTAGTGCATTCATTTGAGAAGTTTGGTTGACCACCAAATCAGAACAACCTTTATGTGCACACTTTCAGTGTGTTGTTCTATGATTTATATAACCGCGTTTTGTCCATGTCGATTAGATCCGTAAGCTGCTGTGACCATGGAAGGTCCCGTGTCGCTCAATGATGCGGTTGCCGCCATGATTCGGAGTGAAGGTTTTGATTGGACCGGATTGACGTGCAAGTAGACTCAATATCGCATTCGCTAATTGGTACCCTTAATTTTAGTGAAGATTTTATCGGAATGTCATAAATTACGACGAATACAAGTCCAAGTGGGAGAATGTTGGAAATTTTCCGTTAGGTGGACTCGATTCGTCGTGACGTCCTGGTGGAGTCGTGCGCGAATATTTAGTCTATTTGGACTCTCGCGAGCGCGTGTTAATTCAGTCGCGCGAACGATTGAAGTCTGTGATAGGTGGGCCAAATCGTCTCGTCATTCAGAGCGCGAATCGGTCTCACTCTTGGCACATTCCCTTTTGGCATGATAATTTAATTTATGGGATTAAAATTTCAGTTTTTTATTTTAGGAGTAATTAGGATTTATTGGTCCTAATTTTGGGTAACTCCTAAAAGAAGGCTCTCCTATTAAAGCATTATTTTTATTTCCCTTCATATGCCATTTTTGGGATACCGTGAACAAGGGCTGAATTTTCCGATCCTAAAAACGCTTGAGAAACCGCCGCCTGCTCCTTCATCTTCTTCATCGGGTGAAAACTTCACAGGGCCTGGTTTTTCTTCATTCTTCCAGATCACAGTGAAACATTATTCCTCGGGGTTGACGTCCATCTATGCTGCACAGACCAAGGTTGTTCTTGGTCGCCGTCTCATTGGAGAAGTAAGAACAGGCGTCCAGTCCCGGTTTTGGTCTCCGGTCTAGGCTTTAAAACGCCATCTCCGTCCAGGTTTTCTCCTCTGGATCTGATCAGAGCAGCAGCGGTTTTTATTTCATTTGCATCATATTTGATCCCTTGAATCTAGATCTGTGTGGTTAATGACCCTAAGGATTTCAGGTTTGTTTTTTTTTCCAGTTATTTTTAATCAAATGAGATGCGTTTTAATTCTTGATTTTACATTTGGAAAAGTTGATTCGGACACGCTCAGACTATTTCAACTTTGCTTCTCATTATAAGTTATAAGTTTAGATTTGTTCATTATTAACCTAAGCTTGTCTTCAATATATCCGAATCCTACAAGATTGTAATTCAGTTTTTCATGTCCCCTTTTATTTTGGATTTGATCATTAGCCACGGCCAAATAGATTGCAATATTGGTGTAGTGCTAACTCTATTTATTGTAGAGCATCAAGACAATATTGTATGCAAGTGTGTTCTTCCAACGTCGCCGATTTCATAAGGAATAACACATCTCAACTGCTGCGAATTTCCGCAATCATGAAGAACGAGCTAGAGTCCAAGAACGGTATAAATTAATTCCGCAATTCAGTAACCGTTTATTCAAGCTCACTTTATAATTTTTGTGTTCTCCAATTAGAAAAGTAAATTTAGTATAAACCCCATATTGAGACTACTAGTGTTTGATTAAAACGATCCTCTTAGGTTTATGTGTCGTTGCCATTTGTCAGAAATTCTTGGTAACATTCATTCGCCGTAGCGACACATACACCCTAATTAATTATCATATTACACCTCGACCGTATGGTCGTACAAGAGAAAAAGAAAATGGAAAACCGTAAAACCAACTGTCGCTGCAGCCTGCCTTATCGCCGGTCTCCGCAAGTT
The DNA here is from genome assembly GCA_039583875.1 of Platanthera guangdongensis. Taxonomy (NCBI): domain Eukaryota; kingdom Viridiplantae; phylum Streptophyta; class Magnoliopsida; order Asparagales; family Orchidaceae; genus Platanthera; species Platanthera guangdongensis. The sequence goes on from CM077163.1 coordinate 227,839,080, forward strand.
TCTGTTGCCGCTACCCGGGAACCGCCTGTCGTCGACTGCCGGGATGAATCCCGACCAAGGTCGCTCCGCCTGGAGAGATCACTGCGCCGCTGCAATGGTGACCGAGACACTCGATCCTCCGATCGAGTCAGATGCCGCCGCTGCCTGGTCGCCTGCCCCCGCCGTCGCCTGAGGAGGAGAACTCTCCACCGTGCGATGTTGTAGCCGCCGCCTGAGGAGGAGAAAACTCCACCGTTGCGCTGTTGTTGCCGCCGCTGTCGGAGAGAAGACCTCCCCTGTCGCCACCGCCACTTGCTGCCGGACTTGCCGCCGCCGCCGCTCTCTAGCTATCCCTCACTGGTGGTGTCAGATGGGATTCAGATGGTATTCCTGTGTGTTGCCAAGCCATGGGATTGAGGCCCCTTATATATAGGCTGAAGATTCCCCCCTAGATAAGGAAGGAGGAGCATTTAGAGGGGGGGCCAACCATGGTACCGGGCTGTACATGGGAAGAGGATAGCCGGCCATTAATGGCTCTGCCAGAACAAGTGAAGGCCAGCCAAGCCTTCCAATAATAAGCCTAAAAATCAGGATCCTCAAGATAATGCGTTTCCTAATAAATGATAAGCCTAGATTAGGAATAACCCTCCCCACGGATTAGTGACATGTCGTGATCATGGTCGTCCGGATGAAACGAGGTGTCATAATCTAACAATCTCCACCTTGACGCCTCGAGTCACGAGTGTAACTCCACCTATCGCTGGGATCTACCCTGATGGCGACTATGAGCCCCCTCTCCCTGGGGTCGTCTCAATCAAATGCGCTAATATGAGTCAAGTCAAGACAGTGCTTGAACTTGACTCCTGTCACCGATTTGGTTAGCATGTCTGCAATGTTGTCTTTAGTGGGCACCTTCAGATGCTGAATGTCTCTGCCAGCGACGAACTCCCTCAATTTGTGGTAGCGCACATCAATGTGTTTTGTCCTGGCGTGATAGACTGGGTCTTTGGCCAGACAAATCGCACTCTGACTATCACAGTGCAGCTTCACCGCCTCCTGAGAAATCCTAAGTTCTTTGGCGAGACCTTTGAGGCAGATGGCTTCCTTTGCAGCTTCTGCTACAGCGATATATTCCGCCTCCGTCGTAGATAGAGCCACGATGTCCTGGAGAGTGGCTTTCCAACTGATGGGACCTCCACCTAGAAGGAAGATGTACCCGGAAGTAGATCTTCTTCTATAGAGGTCGTCGGCGTAGTCGGAGTCAACGTAGCCCTCTAGCGTATGGACATCCTGGCTCCTCTGAAATACTAATCCGACGTTTGGAGTTCCTATCAAGTACCTTAGAATCCACTTAACGGATTCCCAATGTTGTCGCCCCGGATTCCCCATATACCTGCTGACAACGCTCACAGCCTGAGTTATATCTGGTCGGGTACAGATCATAGCGTACATCAAGCATCCTATCGCACTAGCATACGACACCTTGAGCATCTTTTGGCGTTCTTCCTCGGTGTCTGGACACTGCTGTGATGACAGTCTAAACTGTTGCCCGAGAGGAGTGGTAACAGGTTTAGACTCCATCATACTGAACTTCTCCAGCACGTTCTGAATATAACCTGTTTGAGAAAGCCAAAGCATGTCTCGGTTTATGTCCCGCTTGATTTCCATTCCAAGAATTTTTTGTGCGTGACCCAGATCCTTCATTTCGAACTCAGCATTCAGCTTCTGCTTTAGTAATTGAATCTCCCGAGCTGATTTGCAAGCTATCAGCATATCGTTGACATATAACATCAGAATCAGAATGTCGCCATTTGCCAGGAACTTGTGGTAGATGCAGATGTCGTGCTGGCTTCTGCTGAAACCCTGAGAGACCATGAACATGTCGAATCTCTTGTTCCACATTCTCGGAGCCTGCTTTAAACCGTAAAGGGATCTCCTTAACTTGCACACCTTTTTCTTGTCGCCTGGTTCAATGAACCCTTCAGGTTGCAGAATGTAGATCTCCTCTTCTAAGTTACCGTGAAGAAACGCCGTCTTCACGTCCATTTGCTCCAGCTCCAATGTCACAACCCGCATTTCCTCAACGAGTATATCGTATCAGAGCAAGAGGAACTACGGGTTGTGACAGTTGGTATCAAAGCGAGGTTTTTTTTATTGTAACGCCCCTAGCCGATCCAACGTGACAGCGTCACGGCTCCGCTCTAGGCGACGCTACCGGGCTGCAGCCCAAGCACCCCAACCCCTCTCCATCCACAGGCAGGTTGTTGGTGGCCACAGCCTCCCTTTCATGAGGTAAACTCGATAGTCAAGCCCGCACTACGGGGACTTCCCAGGAGGTCACCCATCCCAGTACTACTCCAGCCCGAGCACGCTTAACTATGGAGTTCTTTCAACTCTCATCACCAATTGATCTGCACTTTTTATTGTAACGCCCCTAGCCGATCCAACGTGACAGCGTCACGGCTCCGCTCTAGGCGACGCTACCAGGCTGCAGCCCAAGCACCCCAACCCCTCTCCATCCACAGGCGGGTTGTTGGTGGCCACAGCCTCCCTTTCATGAGGTAAACTCGATAGTCAAGCCCGCACTACGGGGACTTCCCAGGAGGTCACCCATCCCAGTACTACTCCAGCCCGAGCACGCTTAACTATGGAGTTCTTTCAACTCTCATCACCAACTGAGCTGCAGATCAATTGGTGATGAGAGTTGAAAGAACTCCATAGTTAAGCGTGCTCGGGCTGGAGTAGTACTGGGATGGGTGACCTCCTGGGAAGTCCCCGTAGTGCGGGCTTGACTATCGAGTTTACCTCATGAAAGGGAGGCTGTGGCCACCAACAACCCGCCTGTGGATGGAGAGGGGTTGGGGTGCTTGGGCTGCAGCCCGGTAGCGTCGCCTAGAGCGGAGCCGTGACGCTGTCACGTTGGATCGGCTAGGGGCGTTACATCCAAGTCCCACAACGCTACTATAACAAGTAGCAGACGTATGGAACAGTGCTTTACTACGGGTGAGAAGATTTCGTCGAAATCAACTCCTTTCTTTTATGCAAATCCCTTAGCCACGAATCTTGCCTTGTATCTCCATTGGTCCTTCCCGGAAGTGTACTCCTTCTTCCTAAATACCCACTTGGAGCTGATTGTCTTAGCTCCTTTCGGTAGGCTATCCAGGTCCCAACTCTGGTTCTTTCGAAGTGAGTCCATCTCCTCCAGCATAGCTTCCTTCCACTGAGAGTTGTCACTACTTCTCATAGCTTCTTGATAAGACTAAGGGTCGGAGGAGATCACTTGAAAGGCAAATGCTACAGTGTCCTGTAGCCTGAGAGGCAGTCTGACCTCTCTCCTTGTCCTTTCTATGGCAATTGAGTACGGCTCCACTTCAGTAGGTTGCACCGCATCAGCATTCTCCGGGTCGGGAAAAACACCATGGTCGTCAGTCTGGTCACTCCTTTCTAGCTCCACCTTCAGGGGTGTAACTGGAGTCATCACTATTTCTTTGGACTGAGACTGAGACTTCTTCAGCATAGAAGCCTCATCGAAAATAACATCGCGTCTGACCTCCACCTTCTTCGTGTCAGGGTTCTATAGCTTGAATCCGTTCGTACCGGCCTTTTTGCCCAGATAGATGCACTTCTTGGACTTAGCATCCAGTTTGGTTCTTTCAGAGTCCTGCACTAGGGTGTACACAGGACAACCAAATATGTGTATATCAGAATAATCGACCGGCTTGCCTAGCCAAACCTCCTGAGGCGATTTCAGATTTAGTGACATCGATGGGGATCGATTCACTAGATAACACGTCGTGTTAATAGCTTCGACCCAGAAGGACTTTGGTAGGTCGGCGAACAGACGCATGCATTGAGATCTTTCTAACAATGTCCTGTTCATCCTTTCTGCGACGCCGTTCTGCTGAGGTGTACCGGGAATAGTAAGGTGGCGAGTGATGCCCTCCTGATCATAATAAGTCTGAAACTCGGCTGAGGTGTACTCGCCGCCGTTGTCGGATCTGAGGTACTTTACCTTCTTCCCGGTCTGCTTCTCCACCTTAGTCTTCCATATTTTGAATTTCTCAAAGACTTCAGATTTGTTCTTCAGAATATAAATCCAGACTTTCCTCGAGAAGTCATCAATGAAGGTCACGAAGTATTTAGCCCCTCCAAGCGAAGATTCTGGGGCAGGCCCCCAGACATATGAGTGAATATACTCCAGTACCTGCTTGCTTCGCTTGCTCGACATCACGAACTTCACCTTGTGTTGCTTTCCGAGAACGCAAGTCTTGCAGAATTCTAACTTGCACGTCTTGACCCCCTTTAGTAGGCCCTTCTTATGAAGCTCCAGCAGTCCTCTCTCACTCATATGGCGAAGCCTGGCATGCCACAGTAGGGATGAGTCCTCATCTAACGTTGCTGCAACTGCTGCATCACCGACAATTGTTGTGTCGATCAGTCTGTAGAGAGTACCAGAGCGCTCTCCTTTCATAACCACTAGAGCGCCTCTCTTGACTTTCAGATATCCGCCTTCGCCGGTGTAGGAGCATCCTGTCGCCTCCAAAGTTCCCAGGGATATCAGACTCTTCCTTAGATCAGGCACATATCTAATGTCGGTGAGAGTCCTAATCGTCCCGTCGAACATCTTGATTATAACGCTCCCAATTCCTAGTGTTCTGCACTCCGAGTTGTTTCCCATCAATACCTGACCGCCGTCGCATTCCTTGAATGTGGTGAACCACTCCTTGTGAGGACACATGTGATATGAGCATCCGGTGTCCAGGATCCATGCGTCAGTAGTGTCGAGACTGGGTGAGACATGTAGGACGTCGGCATCGCTATCTGGATCTGAAGCCACTGCCGCCTGCTGTGGCTCTTTGTCTTTCCCCTTCAGCTTCCTCTTCGGGCAGTTGATCTTCCAGTGTCCCTCCTTCTTGCAATAGTGGCATTTGTTATCCTTGCTCCTGGATTTGGACCTAGAACGATTCTCCTTCTTGCCCCTATCCCTCGATCTACCTCGGGCTGGTTTGCTGCTCTTAACGAATAGACCCTCACCGGACTTTGACCCAGATTTGCTTCTCGCTTCATTTGAAAGCAAAGTTGTCATCACTTCCTCCATCTTTAGGGTGTCTTTTCCGTAAAGGATAGTGGTGACAAGATGATCAAAAAACCTCGGCAGAGAGGACAACAGAAGAAGTGCTTGGTCTTCTTCTTCGACTTTTACGTCCATGCTGCGTAGTTGGGAAATCAGCTTATTGAACGCGTTCATGTGGTCAAGTAGCTGAGATCCCTCCATCATCCTCCAGGTGTAGAGCTATTTATTGGCGTACAGCTTATTAGTGAGGGATTTGGACATGTAGAGCTCTTCCAGCTTCTTCCACAAATCCTTAGTACTCTCTGCATCGATGACGTTATACATAACGTCGTCAGCCATGCACAATTGAATTGTGCTTATCGCCTTCAGATCTAGCTCCTCCCATTCCTCGTCCGTCTTCCCGGACTTCTCCTTGCCAAGGAGAGCCTTGTGAAGACCCTGCTGGACGAGAACAGCTTTCGCTCGTTTTTGCCACAATCCAAAGTCAATCTTGTCGTCGTACTTCGGGACTTCAAATTTTGCTGCCATACTTGCTCACCGGGGTCCGAAGGATCGAAAGCTCCCTCTGATACCAATTGTTATAAATTGGGACCGGATCCGCGACTACGGTGGTTCGCCGCAGATCTTGCAACGGAAGATGAGCTTGAGCAAATGTAGCAATAAAATTTAAATCCACATACAAAGCACCACAGACGACAAAGAATTTACGTGGTTCGGAGTTAGGGGACTCCTACATCCACGGGGAGAGCGCGCCGGTAAATCCACTATAATCACGAGAGGTACAGAAATATTACACCTCGACCGTATGGTCGTACAAGAGAAAAAGAAAATGGAAAACTGTAAAACCAACTGTCGTCACTGCCTGCCTGATCGCCGGTCTCCGCCAATTTCTGTTGCCGCTACCCGGGAACCACCTGTCGTCGACTGCCGGGATGAATCCCGACCAAGGTCGCTCCGCTTGGAGAGATCGCTGCGTCGCTGCAATGGTGGCCGAGACACTCGATCCTCCGATCGAGTCAGATGTCGCCGCTGTCTGGTCGTCTGCCGTCGCCGCCGCCTGAGGAGGAGAACTCTCCACCGTGCGCTGCTGTAGCCGCCGCCCGAGGAGGAGAAAACTTCACCGTTGCGCTGCTGTTGCCGCCGCTGTCGGAGAGAAGACCTCCCCTGTCACACCGCCGCCTGCTGCCGGACTTGCCGCCGCCGCCGCTCTCTAGCTATCCCTCACTGGTGGTGTCAGATGGGATTCTGATGGTATTCCTGTGTGTTGCCAAGCCATGGGATTGAGGCCCCTTATATATAGGCCGAATATTCCCCCCTAGATAAGGAAGGAGGAGCATTTAGAGGGGGGGGGGGCAACCATGGTACCGGGCTGTACATGGGAAGAGGATAGCGACCATTAATGGCTCTGCCAAAAAAAGTGAAGGTCAGCCAAGCCTTCCAATAATAAGCCTAAAAATCAGGATCCTCAAGATAATGTGTTTCCTAATAAATGATAAGCCTAGATTATGAATAACCCTCCCCACGGATTAGTGACATGGCGCGATCATGGTCGTCCGAATGCAACGAGGTGTCATAATCTAACAAGAAGAAACGATAGATAAAGGCCATGATGAAAAGGTTGTTAGATAAAACCCTAAATAAACCCTCAGGTATACCTATAAGGAAATGCCACATCTCTCCTCTCTCTACTCTTTCTCCAATTATTTTGTCACCTTCTCTATTTATGTTGATTTGTGACAGTGGGTCTCATCTCTTCCATCCTATTTATTTAGTTTTTAACTGTAGATGGATGATTCCTGTTAAATATAATCATATCCGACGGTCAGAAAATTTTAAGCATTTTTATGGACACGTCATTAGCAGACCACCATATTTCTTTTTAATATAGTATATATATCAATACTATTTCATAAAAAAATAGTGACTGCTTTAAAAGGTCATGCATTTAAAATTAATTGGACTAATCTCAGCCATAGGATCAACATAAACTGGTCTGAACATAAATATTTCTCTAAAAAATAGCCTCTTACGGTTCAGCAAAATCCTGATGTCCCCCATCCTGCCCGCCCAAATCCTACTTCCCCACCCCGTCGTCGGCGGCCTGACCGATTCCCACCGGCGAGTTCGCCGGTCCCCGATAAACTCGTCGTTGGTTGTCCGACGGCGAATTGGCAGAGCCACCAACGGCGGTGACCCTGCCCGTTCGCCGCAGGACAACCTCCAGCGAGTTCGTCGGGGACTGGAAAATCCGCCGGTGGGCACCGATCAGGTCATCGACGGCGGAGTGGAGAAGCAGGATTTGAGCGGGCGGGATGGGGAGAAGCGCTCAGTTTTTTTTGGGGGGGGTTTTAATTTTTTTTATTATAAAACAATTAATAATTAATATATTATATATATATTATATATATAAATTTTAATAATTTAAAGAATTAAAATTAAAAAAATTGTGTTTTATTGAAAAATTATTTAACAAAAATTATAAATATAATATTTTATAATATATTATAAATATTAACTCTCGACCCTTGTGCCCGAGAGTGCGAAGCCCGCTAGGGGCGGGCAAAGCCCACCGATGGCGGGAGCGGGCGAAACATACCGCCATCAGCCACGTACTGTCGCGCGGGGCACAAGGGTCGGAGGCTCGTGCTTGTCACACACACACACACACACACACACACACACACACACACACACACACATATATATATATATATATATATATATATATATATATATATATATATATATATATATATATATATATATACATACATATACGAGCATCTTGTAGCCCGTGCTCGATACTCTCGGGCGGGTTTTGGCTGCATCCAGGCGGGCAACTTGCAGATGCCTTGACATGGGCTTCGCCCGTATTCGATGCGTCTGCAAGTTGCGCCAGCATCCAGACGGGTTATGTCTGCAACATATACATATGAGTACCAAAAATGATGGTAAAAATTATACATTAATATTACAATATTTATATTGTAAAAAAAATTATTATTTGAGGCAAAAATATTATTTTCGCTCTCTTTCTCTTTCTTTCCCTCCCTCTCTCTCTAGCTCTCTCTCCCTCACACTCTCCTCTAGGGCTAATATCGAGTCGAGTTCGAGCGATTTTGGCTCGGCTCGAAATCGAAATTTTTGACTCGAACTCGGCTCGAAACCGAAATTGATTTCGAGTCGAGTCGGTTCGACTCGAAATGAATCGATTCCGAGTCGGCTCGAAATCGAATCAAGTCGGCTCGAAATTGAGTAATTTTTGTTTTATTTCTAGTTTGTTCAAAATTAAATTATACAACCTATAAATTTAGCAAATGAAACACTTAAAACATTCATTCTTTTTATTTAAGTTTAAATTTTGTTATTTTTAATTTTAAAATAAGAATATATAAATAAATACATAATTTTTTTAATTAATTCCAGTTGATTCGAATCATATTTCGAGCGATTCAGGGCTGGCTCAAAATCGACTCGAAATCAGATTCGAGTCAAATTGAATCGACTCAAATTTAGTTGAATCAATTTAAACCGATTCCGAATCAGCTCAATTTTCGAACGATTTTCGAGCGATTTTCGAGTTTCGAATAATATGCTCAGCCCTACTCTCATCTCCCTTTAATAATAATATATATCTTTATCTATTATAAAAAAATATCTGAATCAGATCACGATCGCTGAATATAAACCAAATATTTGATCGCAGCCGTCCGATCACAATAGCGAATCAGGGTCGTTCATATTTTTCTTAGGTCTCCTAAACCTATATAGGGCGTCTCAAACCTACATATTTTTGTATGACACCCTCCTACAACCCGCCAGCTCATTCCAAACTGCGGGCCAAAATTGAGCCCAAAATTTTGGTAAAGAAGCCCACCAGCAGGCCCGCAAGAGATTCAGGTACTCCAGAGTTTCAGGCCCACCATTACAACAATGCTTCCAAAAGGGAACAATAATATATATACCCGACAACAGAACCTGTGCAGGCGATGTGAGACTAAATCTCGTCTGGGATTAATACAATCACATGCAGGATTAATTAGGCCTAAGTGCCGGATTAATAATAATATATATCTTTATCTATTATAAATAAATATCTGTATCAGATCACGATCGTTGAATATAAATCAAATAATTGATCACAGCTGTCCGATGACAATAGTGAATCAAGGTCGTTCATATTTTTTCTTAGGTCTCCTAAACCTATATAGGGCATCTCAGACCTACATATTTTTGTAGGGCACCCCCCTACAACCCGCTAGCTCATTCCAAAATGCAAGCCAAAATTGAGCCCAAAATTTTGGTAAAGAAGCCCACCAGCAGGCCAGCATGAGATTCAGCCACTCCAGAGTTTCAGGCCCACCATTACAACAATGCTTTTAAAAGGGAACAATAATATATATACCCGAAACAGAACCTGCACAGGCGATGTGGGAATAAATCCCGTCTGGGATTAATACAATCACATGCAGGATTAATTAGGCCTAAGTGCCGGATTAAATCCCGCACTTAGGCGGGATTAAATCCCGCCTAAGTCTGGGATTAAATCCCGCCACTTAGGCGGGATTAAATCACGCCCAGTGCGGGATTTAATCCCGCACTTTGGCGGGATTTAATCTCGCCCAGGCGGGATTAATTCCCCCTACTAATCCCGCTGAAGTGCGGGATTTAATCCCAGAGGCCTACTTAGGAGGAATTTAATCCCAGGCCCGCCAGGGGCTGGCACCGCTGGCCGGGTGGCCGCACCACCCGCTGGGAGGCGGGAGGGGCCCACTCGATGCGACCGAAGGACTCTGGCGGCGGGCGCAGCCCACCTGGAGCCGGTCGTAGCATGTCGTTCGCGCGCCCGCAGCTCGCCGGGCGGCGGGCTTCCGTCGGGGGAGGGCGCAGCCCGCCGGGAGGCGGGCTTCCGACGGGAGGCGGGCTTCCGCCGGGCGCGGGCGCAACCCGCCGGGGCCGGGCGCCGCCCGCCGTGTTGATGCGCGAAAACGTCGCGGGGCACCAGCCAGCTAACACGGAGGGGGTGTTCGATCTCACAAGCTAGGAGAGGAGGAGAGGAGGGAAGGAAGGAAGCCTCTGAGTGCTCGAGAGTGGAGCAAACGGCTTGTCAAAGAGGGTTGCGGGGATAGAGGAGAGAAGCTTGATCAACAGAGCGGGTTGATCAAGAGAGGAGAAGGAGGTTGACCAGGAGCTGTCGAGCAGACGGCTAATGTGACGGTTGTGCTTGCAGGTTGGTTACCGAGAAGAGCTGAGTTGAGCAGAGGAGCAAGGCTTGCTGAGCAGAGGAGCAAGGCTTGCTGAGCAGAGGGAAGAAGAAGGGGGCCGCTAGCAGCGGCAACAACACACTTCGCCCGTCGCGGCCTAAATGCCACTCCTGCGACGGGCTTTCCTTTTATTAATAGCTAGAGATTACAAGCTTACAAGTACACCTTTACAACAAAATCACTTAAAGGGTACAAGGAGAAGCTGGCGGATAAGAGAGAAGAAAGTGCCAGAAAGCAGAGAAGAAGCTGCCAGAGACTAAGTAAAATGGTCTGCTGGCAAGCTGGAGGACTGGGAAACTGAGTCTGCAGAGGGCTGCTGGCAAGCTGCTGAAGAGCTGCTGGAGAGCTGCGCGGACAGGAAACTGAGTCCGCAGAGCTTGCTGGAGGAGGTGATGACGGACTGCGCGGACTGGAAAACGGAGTCCGCAGGGCTTGCTGGCAGGACTTGCAGGATCCTCCAACCGTGTCGAATGAGAGGCACCATGGGCTATTTATAGGCCCAGGGAAGTTCTTCTAGAAGCGGGGCCCAGTGACATCAGCATGACGACCTGCGCGGACTCCGCGGACAGAGATTTTGCGTCCGCCACTGTCGAGCGATGAAGCAATCGGAAGGACCCACCTGCAGAGAATTGGAGGTCGCCCCCTAGCGGGCGACCTGGGCGGACTCCGGGAGGAGTCCGCCCGGCAGGCCGGAGGCCGCCCCCTAGCGGGCGGCCTGGGCGGACTCCAGGGTGGAGTCCGCCCGGCAGGTCGGAGGCCGCCCCCTAGCGGGCGGCCTGGGCGGACTCCAGGGTGGAGTCCGCCCGGCAGGCCGGAGGCCGCCCCCTAGCGGGCGGCCTGGGCGGACTCCAGGGTGGAGTCCGCTCGGCAGGGCGCCGGGGCCGCCCCCTAGCGGGCGGCCTGGGCGGACTCCAGGGGGAGTCCGCCCGGCAGGGTGCCGGGGCCGCCCCCTAGCGGGCGGCCTGGGCGGACTCCAGGGGGAGTCCGCCCGGCAGGGCTCGGCCGCCCCTAGCGGGCGGCCGGGGCGGACTCCAGGGGGAGTCCGCCCGGCAGGGTGCCGGGGCCGCCCCCTAGCAGGCGGCCTGGGCGGACTCCAGGGGGAGTCCGCCCGGCAGGGCTCGGCCGCCCCCTAGCGGGCGGCCGGGGCGGACTCCAGGGGGAGTCCGCCCGGCAGGGTGCCGGGGCCGCCCCCTAGTGGGCGGCCTGGGCGGACTCCAGGGGGAGTCCGCCCGGCAGGGCTCGGCCGCCCCCTAACGGGCGGCCGGGGCGGACTCCAGGGGGAGTCCGCCCGGCAGGGTGCCGGGGCCGCCCCCTAGCGGGCGGCCTGGGCGGACTCCAGGGGGAGTCCGCCCGGCAGGGTGCCGGGGCCGCCCCCTAGCGGGCGGCCTGGGCGGACTCCAGGGGGAGTCCGCCCGGCAGGGTGCCGGGGCCGCCCCCTAGCGGGCGGCCTGGGCGGACTCCAGGGGGAGTCCGCCCGGCAGACGGGCAGAGGCCGCCCCCTAGCGGGCGGCCTGGGCGGACTCCAGGGGGAGTCCGCCCGGCTGGCCTGGCCGCCCCCTTGCGGGCGGCCTGGGCGGACTCCAGGGGGAGTCCGCCCGGCAGGCGGGCAGAGGCCGCCCCGGGTGGGCGGCCTCGGCGGACGGCGGCAGGAGGCCGCCGCCCCTCGGGCAGCAGGGAGGTCGCCCCTGGTGGGCGGCCTCGGTGGACGGTGACTGGAGTCCACCGCCCCTTGGGCGAAAATGGGAGGCCGCTCCTGGCAATGCTGTTGGCGGACTCCTGCAAGGAAAAGTACTGCATGATTAGCGGACCCAACCGCATGTCCCGCGAGGGTGAGCCATGGGAATAGCCCGCCGTCCCGTAGGGCATGCGATTGCTAGGAGACCTAGGCGGATGGGGAAAACTGTCCGCCTACGCTGGGACCCATCGCGATCAAAAGGGAGAATCTAAGGGTCACGATGAGCCAGTTGGCCACTTTGGGAAGGATCGCCGATTTCTGGGTTAACACAATCCCCGCACTTTTTCAAGTTCCGAAAAGAACTTCGAAAAAGTTGGAGACCCACGAAAATCGTGATCCACCCCAACGGGAGAAGAGGAGCAAGGAGAGACAGAACCTGAAGACTCTCCTTAGAAGCTTGGTGCTTGTCTATTTTCCTGCAAAAGGAAAGTTAGGGCAAGCATGTAGGGGTGGTACATCGAGTGTGTACCTGAATTTGCTTTTGCAAAACGAAGAAGGCGTGTCTTCTGTAAATGTTCTGCAAAACAAAAGTGAGGAAAGCAAAAGGACATAACAACCCGCAAGTACCTGTGAAGAAACTTGCAAGGGCTTGCTGATCTCTGCAAAAAGAGAGTTAGGAGCAGGTATCGTATAAAAATAAGCTGCAAGTACCTGGATGAGGCTTGCAGGTGTTTGCTATCTCTGCGAGAAGAGGAGTTAGGAGCAAATAAGATATGAAGATAACTTGCAAGTACCTGTGAAGAGAAGGCTTGCAAGTGTTGACTGTTGACTGTTAACTGTCGACAAGATAAGACCGATACGACCAATTAGCAAAAAGAATGCCTGATGGATACTATCATGAAGCCCAGATCCATAAATTGTGTTAACTGCTGACAGATATGACTGGATTGCGATAGCATGGCTGGTAGCGCTTGAGCAAACAATATATAGAAGATAAGAGCAATAGAACTTATAAAGATAGAGTGCGAGTCATCATCCGATAGAGCTTTGAATAAGCAATTCATATAGGATGAGCACGAGCAAAGTGATTGCTGAAAATCCTTTTGGTAGGTCGGATTAACCTGTTCACCTGTGAAAGAAGGCAAGAGAGAAAAAGGAGGGCTGCACCCGAAATGACTAAAGTGGGTTGAATGCTGCCACAGGTGTTCCCCGTGGGCCTTATGCATCACTTGCCCGGAAAATCATCCCGAGTATAGTCCTACTCAAAGCGGGCTGGCCGCGCATCCTCAAGGAGGGGGGAAAAGGAAAAAAGAGGTCCATGTTCGGAATGACTATAGAGGGTTGAATGCTGCCACAGGTGTTCCCCGTGGGCCTTATGCATCACTGGCCTGAGAAAGTCATTCCGAGTATGGTCCTGCTCGAAGCGGGAAAGGAAAAAGAGGTCCATGTTCGGAATGACTAAAGAAGGTTGAATGCTGCCACAGGTGTTCCCCGTGGGCCTTATGCATCACTGGCCTGAGAAAGTCATTCCGAGTATGGTCCTGCTCAAAGCGGGCTGGCCGCGCATCCTCAAGGAGGGCACAAAGCAAGGGAAGGTCCTGAGAAGGACCGCTGGAAGCAAGGAAGATCCTGAGAAGGATCGCTAGAAACTCTGCTCTCTTGCCCTGGGCACAAGCATCACTGATCAAGGAGACAGGTTGCGCCAAGAGGCCTATATTGTCTGTGTATTGATCAGTGAAGTTGTGAGAACCCGAGAGGCATGGATCGAGGATACCAGAGAGTTATTCGGCCACCACAGTTGAAGGCTGATCTAAGAGACAAGGCTACGCTTGATTGCCATTGCTTGTCCAGCGAAGATCATCCTAACCGTAGTGTTTCCTATAAGACGCACAGCAGAGCTAACACATGGGGCTCCCCTAGCACACACTCTGTGTCAGATGCTGGCTAGGATCCTAAGCCTGAAGCCCATAATCGTAGATGAACTGCTCCCACTACACACATGGGTATACTCCCGCCATATGTGGTCGAAGCGGTAGTGCGAGAACAAACTACGGAGGGAACGTTTCAGACTCGGCGAAATCTCATTGGCGTATTGATCCAGAGAGAGAGAGAGAGAGAGACAACAAAAAGGGAACTGTGTCAGTACAGGATCTCTGAATAAAAGCTTTGCAAAAAAGCAAGAATAAAACACTGAGAAGTGTTGTAAAGAATGTTTGAAAAAGGGAGAGAGTAAGGGTTGAGATAACCCCTGAAGGTTGCAAGGAGCTCCGGAGGACTGTGAAGTGCATCGCTTTGGAGGACTGTGAAGTCCTTGCTAGTTCAGAATAGCCTTCCCAGCACGCCCTCATCATCGGCGTCGAAGCATTCGACTTCTTGATTGACAATGAGGAGAGGAGGCTCTTCGACGTGATTCACTCCCCTTGAGGAGCAAGGAACATCTGCAATATCTTTGCCCTTTGACGTTGATGGGTCAGGGCGATCTTCTTTAGGGAGCAAGTCATGCATCTTGCCCTGCCGGAGCATCCTTTGCACAAGCTGACGGAATGCTCGGCAGTTTTCTGTTCGATGGCCTGGCTCTTTGTGGAATTCACAATAAGGCTCTGAGTCTCTAGACCTCTGATCTGCTGGCCGGTAGGGCTTCTTGTAGCTTGCCCTGTCTTTCATGATCTGGATCACTTCTTGCATGACGTCGTCGAGATCAGACTCGTGCAAGTCATCGTCTTGCTGCTGTTGGACACCTGCTGTTTGAGAAGGAGCTAGCGGGAGCAAAGGATCTTGAGCATCACGGCTCGGGAAGGAGTATCGCTGGCGATGAAGCCTTCTCTCCTTCCTTGAGTAGGTTGGGAAACGATTGCAAGGAGACCTTGGAGGCTGCTTGCGAAACGGATCTTTCTCTGATACGAGCTTGGAAACGAAGCCTGGATTGCTCTTCTCGCCTCGGATGTATGAGTTGGCTAGAGCGATCAGCTCTTGGTATGTCCTTGGAGCACGGACATTGGCTTCAAATTTGAGAGGCCCTTCACGAAGACCGTGGATAAGAGCCACTCGGTACATTTCTTGATCAACGATTTCGATGTCCAGAATCTCTCTCTGGAATCGATCAACAAATTGAGACCAGGTTTCATCACTGCGTTGTCTGATCTCAAAGAGGGCTTCAGGACCGCCCTTTCTCTTGGAGGAGGTAGAGAATCTGAGAAGGAACTCTCTACGAAGATCAAGGAAAGAAGAGATGGAGTGAGGGCGGAGGCCATAGAACCAATCTCTCACTTGCCCATCAAAGGTTGTAACAAGAAGCTTGCACTTGGTTGCATCTGACAGAGTCTTGAGAGCAATGGCTGATTCGAAGTCTTGAAGATGCTTGACCGGATCAGTCTCTCCTGTATAGATTGGCAGTCGAGGCTCTCTGAAGTTTGATGGAGTAGGTTCAAGGCGAACGCTCTCAATAAAGGGCGATGGCTCTTCCTGCTCTCCCACAGCATATGGATCAAAGGGAGCATAGGCTGCAGCTGCAAAAGAAGCAGGGGGGTAGAAAGGAAAGGTTGCTGCAGGGGGAGCAGAGGCAGGAGCTGGGGGGCAAGGATGACTTCCTTGAAAGTTGAGAAATCTAGCAGGACTTCCCCGGGCTGCTTGCCGGAAGAAGTTTTGGCGAGCGGCAAACTCTTCATCTTGAGTTCGCAAAGGAGCAGCAGGACCTTGCGGGAAGGTCGGGGTGTAAGGCGGATAGAACGGAGGACAAGCTTGAGAATAAGCTTGCTTATGCTCTGATGTTGGCGTTAGATTGATTGGAGCAGCTGGAGCAGTTGCTGGACGAGAGTCTAACCGCTGCGTGATTGCAGCAAGGACTTGGTTGATTGCTTGGAACTGTTGAGCATTCTCACGGCGCGACTGCTCAAAAGCTTCCCAGAGAGGATCTTCACTGGGACTTGGGGCAAAGTTCTCGGCTGATTGATCTGACATGGCTAACTGTCGCTATTCACCGTCTGACCGGATCTGAAGGTCGCGTGTTAACTGTTGATGCGCGAAAACGTCGCGGGGCACCAGCCAGCTAACACGGAGGGGGTGTTCGATCTCACAAGCTAGGAGAGGAGGAGAGGAGGGAAGGAAGGAAGCCTCTGAGTGCTCGAGAGTGGAGCAAACGGCTTGTCAAAGAGGGTTGCGGGGATAGAGGAGAGAAGCTTGATCAACAGAGCGGGTTGATCAAGAGAGGAGAAGGAGGTTGACCAGGAGCTGTCGAGCAGACGGCTAATGTGACGGTTGTGCTTGCAGGTTGGTTACCGAGAAGAGCTGAGTTGAGCAGAGGAGCAAGGCTTGCTGAGCAGAGGAGCAAGGCTTGCTGAGCAGAGGGAAGAAGAACGGGGCCGCTAGCAGCGGCAACAACACACTTCGCCCGCCGCGGCCTAAATGCCACTCCTGCGACGGGCTTTCCTTTTATTAATAGCTAGAGATTACAAGCTTACAAGTACACCTTTACAACAAAATCACTTAAAGGGTACAAGGAGAAGCTGGCGGATAAGAGAGAAGAAAGTGCCAGAAAGCAGAGAAGAAGCTGCC
Source organism: Platanthera guangdongensis (assembly GCA_039583875.1). NCBI lineage: Eukaryota > Viridiplantae > Streptophyta > Magnoliopsida > Asparagales > Orchidaceae > Platanthera > Platanthera guangdongensis. The sequence continues at coordinate 227,855,623 of CM077163.1, forward strand.
AGAGACTAAGTAAAATGGTCTGCTGGCAAGCTGGAGGACTGGGAAACTGAGTCTGCAGAGGGCTGCTGGCAAGCTGCTGAAGAGCTGCTGGAGAGCTGCGCGGACAGGAAACTGAGTCCGCAGAGCTTGCTGGATGAGGTGATGACGGACTGCGCGGACTGGAAAACGGAGTCCGCAGGGCTTGCTGGCAGGACTTGCAGGATCCTCCAACCGTGTCGAATGAGAGGCACCATGGGCTATTTATAGGCCCAGGGAAGTTCTTCTAGAAGCGGGGCCCAGTGACATCAGCATGACGACCTGCGCGGACTCCGCGGACAGAGATTTTGCGTCCGCCACTGTCGAGCGATGAAGCAATCGGAAGGACCCACCTGAAGAGAATTGGAGGTCGCCCCCTAGCGGGCGACCTGGGCGGACTCCGGGAGGAGTCCGCCCGGCAGGCCGGAGGCCGCCCCCTAGCGGGCGGCCTGGGCGGACTCCAGGGTGGAGTCCGCCCGGCAGGCCGGAGGCCGCCCCCTAGCGGGCGGCCTGGGCGGACTCCAGGGTGGAGTCCGCCCGGCAGGGCGCCGGGGCCGCCCCCTAGCGGGCGGCCAGGGCGGACTCCAGGGGGAGTCCGCCCGGCAGGGTGCCGGGGCCGCCCCCTAGCGGGCGGCCTGGGCGGACTCCAGGGGGAGTCCGCCCGGCAGGGCTCGGCCGCCCCCTAGCGGGCGGCCGGGGCGGACTCCAGGGGGAGTCCGCCCGGCAGGGTGCCGGGGCCGCCCCCTAGCGGGCGGCCTGGGCGGACTCCAGGGGGAGTCCGCCCGGCAGGGCTCGGCCGCCCCCTAGCGGGCGGCCGGGGCGGACTCCAGGGGGAGTCCGCCCGGCAGGGTGCCGGGGCCGCCCCCTAGCGGGCGGCCTGGGCGGACTCCAGGGGGAGTCCGCCCGGCAGGGCTCGGCCGCCCCCTAGCGGGCGGCCGGGGCGGACTCCAGGGGGAGTCCGCCCGGCAGGGTGCCGGGGCCGCCCCCTAGCGGGCGGCCTGGGCGGACTCCAGGGGAGTCCGCCCGGCAGACGGGCAGAGGCCGCCCCCTAGCGGGCGGCCTGGGCGGACTCCAGGGGGAGTCCGCCCGGCCGGCCTGGCCGCCCCCTTGCGGGCAGCTTGGGCGGACTTCAGGGGGAGTCCGCCCGGCAGGCGGGCAGAGGCCGCCCCGGGTGGGCGGCCTCGGCGGACGGCAGCAGGAGGCCGCCGCCCCTCGGGCAGCAGGGAGGTCGCCCCTGGTGGGCGGCCTCGGTGGACGGTGACTGGAGTCCACCGCCCCTTGGGCGAAAATGGGAGGCCGCTCCTGGCAATGCTGTTGGCGGACTCCTGCAAGGAAAAGTACTGCATGATTAGCGGACCCAACCGCATGTCCCGCGAGGGTGAGCCATGGGAATAGCCCGCCGTCCCGTAGGGCATGCGATTGCTAGGAGACCTAGGCGGATGGGGAAAACTGTCCGCCTACGCTGGGACCCATCGCGATCAAAAGGGAGAATCTAAGGGTCACGATGAGCCAACTGGCCACTTTGGGAAGGATCGCCGATTTCTGGGTTAACACGCCGGGTGCGGGCTTAGCCCACCGTCATGAACCGAGTACTGTAGCGCGGAGCCTCGTGTCGGGCACTCATATATATATATATATATATATATATATATATATATATATATATATATATATATATATATATATATATATCTTTATCTATTATAAAGAAATAGTTTTGAATTTTAGAATCAGATCGCGATCGATCATGACCGTTGAATATAAACCAAATATTTGATCGCAACCGTTGATCACACCAAAGAATCATGGCCGTTCATATTGTTTCTTAGGTCGCCTAAACATATATAGGGCCTCTCAAATCTATATATTTTGTAGGGCACCCTATAACCCATCAGTCCAGTCCAAAATTAACTGAACATTTTTACAAATGCAAGCCCGCCCGCCGTGAATATTTGCTGCCCACAATGCGCAGGGCCGCCCGCCTAGCAAGCCCGCCCACTTAGCAAACCCGCCAACGTCACTGCTTTACGTCTACACATGGCAAATACTTTATATACCCAAAACTCAGAGCATTCACAGGCGGTGTGGGACTAAATCCCGCCTAAGCAGGCGAGATTTAATCCAGGCTAAGCAGGCGGGATTAAATCCCGCCTGCACTTAGGCCGGATTAAATCCCGCCTACTTAGGCGGGATTAAATCCCGCCTAAGTTAGGCGGGATTTAATCCCGCCTAAGAGGCTTTATATTTTATATTTTTTTAAAATATAGTATTATATTTTTTAAAATATTTATATTTATATTTTCTAAATATTATATAAATATTATTATATAAATATTTATATTTAAATATTATATACATATTTAAATGCAGGATTTCTAAATATAATATTATATCCATATTTATAGCTCACGGGCCGGATACGATAGGGGCAGAGCCACGTGTCGTGCGGGCTGCCGCCGTCATGGGCCGGGTACTGTGGCGCGTAGCCATAGGGGCGGAGCCCCGTGTCAGGCGGGCGCAGCCCGCCGCGGGGCGGGCGAAGCCCGCCGTCACGGGCCGGGTACTGTGGCGCGTAGCCATAGGGGCGGAGCCACGTGTCGGGCACTAATATATATATATATATATATATATATATATATATATATATATATATATATATATATATATATATATACATACATATATCATATATGTATACGTATACATATACATACAGTGGCGGAACTAGGATTTAAATCCGACCCGGGCACCATAGCAATAATATTAATTTATGATAACTTTTATTTCAAAATTAAGAGGAAATTTTACAAATGACAGTAATAAAAAATGAAATCCAAAAAATAATGCACCTAACATTGTTAGCATATTGAATAACAAAAATATTTCTTCTATATCATGAAGAGATAAACATTTACAAATAAGAAAAATAAATAACAACATTGTTAGCATATTGAATTGTAATACATGTATGATGAATCCTTAAGCCAATGAACATGATGCTCAATGGCTAAACCCTAATCCTAATGGAATGCAAATGACTCTGATGGACAATTAATTTAAAAAATAGAAAATAAAAATAGTACAAACACTCCTAATTGATTGCAATTGATCATAATTAAGTTAATTAGATAATCATTGCAATCAAATAATAGAAGTGTTAGAAATGAATGAACAGAATCAATAAGAAATACACATCCAAAGAGAGATAATTAGCTAACATACTCAGAGCAAAACATAATTATAAATACTCAAGTGGATTTGTACAAAGTGAGGAAATGAAGATTGAAAATGCAATCATTCAAGGATTTCAAGCCCTAGGTTTTAGAAAAAAGACCAACAAAAATGCGAGTTGTTACCTTTATTCTTTAGCCGAGTTCCTCTACTAGGATCCAAAATCCGGAATTCAGTGCTTTAGGAGTTCCACCTACAAATTTTCAACTGATTCAAGCCCTAGGTTTTAGAAAAGAGACCAACAAAAATTAAGCCATAGGAGGAGGGTTGAAATAGAAAAACTGTCATGGAGGAGGAACTCCATATCAAGCATTCAACTGATTCAATCATTCAAGCCCTAGGTTTTTGACTATTAGGAGGAAACTATAGAGGAATCAAGAAGAGGAGGCTGACTTGGGGTCCCGGAATGCTGGAACTGGAAGGCCGAAACTTGGGAGTCGCCAATTCGGGACTTTGTCTGAACTCTGAAGGGTGAACCTGCGAAGTAGGTAGACGAACGAAGAGAACTTATAGAAGAGGCTGCGGAAGAGAAGAATCGTCGTCGGCCCGTCGGCGTCTCACCGTCGCAGTCTCGCAGAGGGGAATCGTCGCTTGTCGCCGACCGTCGGGCACTTCGCAGTTTGCACTCGGGAAACTGGGGGAAGGAGGAAACCTAGATCCGAAAAATATAAATCGCGAAAACACACCCGGGCACGTGCCCGGGTGTGTCTGGCTATGGGTCCGCCCCTGTATACATATATGTATACGTATACATATACATTATATATATATATATATATATATATATATATATATATATATATATATATATATATATATATATATATATATATATATTATGTATACATATATATATATATTATGTATACATATATATACATATATATGTATACATATATATACATATATATGTATACATATCTATACTATATATATGTATATATATATGTATATACATACATATATACATATATGTATATATATATGTATATATACATACATATATACATATATGTATATATACATATATATATATATGTACACACACATATAGATATATATACACACACACACTACTATATATATATAATATATATATATATATATACACATTATATATATATATATATATATATATATATATATATATATATATATATATAGACACACACATATATATATATATATAGACACGAGGATCTTCGCAAGAGCTACGCTCGTGCTCGAAGTTCTCGGGCGGCCTTCGGCCGCATTAGACGGGCTTCGCCCGCAGAGTCCGAATCGAAATAATTTTGCTTCGGGGGGTGCGAGTGGCGGGTGCGGCGCCGAAGACCACTAGAAGCATCAAGCACCAACAAAGCCCCTGCGCAGGTGGGCGAAACCCGCCTGATGCGGCCGAAGGCCGCCCGAGATCATCGAGCACGGACGTAACCCGTGCGAAGATGCTCGTATAATCTATTTTTGTAATATATATATATATATATATATATTATATATATATATATATATATATATATATATATATATATATATATATATATAATGTGATTATATTTATATATATTAAGTTTAATATTATTTTTATAAAATATGTTTTTTGTAATTTTTTTTAATCTTAAACTATATATATATATTTGTAATTTTTAATTGTTTTCGTAATTTTGAATTTGTAATATATAGGGCAGGAGCAACCGGCGGTTGGGAAGTTAGGTTTGAGACTGGAGGGGGAAGGTGGGGCTAGAAACAGGAGTCAAAATTCGGTTCGGGCGGCGGACCTTTCTTTAGTTCCCCACCAATAAGAAGGAAGAAAATCTTGTAATTTTGTGGGGTCCGCAATGCACAGTGGTCCCACCTCCTCGCAGCTTTTTATTGGCCGAGCGGACCTTTCCTAAAAATTAAAGTTTTGGGCAATTTTCCGTCCCTTTGCCGAGCAAACAGCACAAACGCCTTCGACACCCGTTTATTTTTCCGCTATCTGACAAAGTTTACTCCAAACGCCAACCTGAAAACCCCGCGCCAAATAAATCCTTACCAATCCTTGGGAAAGACGAGTCATTATTTATTTGCATTAGATAGTTTGAAAACTAAATAACATAATGATGATTGGAATTATAATGACGACCTAACATCAAAATTATTTAATATTTAAAGTAATACAATTATACAATTATAAACCAGGATCAGTTGATTGCCTTTATTTATTTTGTGTTAAATAGTTATTTTTAAACTCTCATTTTCTGGAAGTTATTTTTATGATTTTTTTGTAGCTCTGTATTTATATTCTATTGATATTACATTTATTACTACTATTTTTAGTGACAGCTCGGATCACACTACTGATATTGACTTCTTAATACTGTTTTTCATGTAGTCACCACCTTCCTGAATAAAGCTTTAGGCTAGGTTTATTTTGTTCATGGCGTTTTGGAGTGTTGAGAATGAGAACAGCGAGAATGGTGCGGTGAGAATTGAGGGAGGGAACTGCGACGGCGCGCGTTGAAGGTCAAGAGTGGTGTTTTGAAGTGTTGGGTGTTGGAACAGACAAAATTATAATTTCAAATGTTCCGACGAAATGATCATCTAATTCTATTTGTCGGGAGGTCGACTCGTGCAAAATGATACTAGATAGGGTTGTATAGCTAAAATGCTCTTCAAATACTTATAAAATAGACCTTGTGGTGCAACATGGAGGTCCCATCTCTTACCAAAAGTACTCTATAGGAACTTCACCTCCAAAATCAAGATTGACCTCGACATAAAAAAGGAGGGGGCAACGTGCGTGTCTTTCTCTTGTGGCATGTGATGCTATTTATAAGCAATCCAAAGGAGGAGGGCGCACAGGGGTACATGATTTGCGAGCAACCACGCAAACGCGAACCACCCCATGACGATGTGAATTCTGTCGAACTGGATTGAATGCTAGCTGAATGAGGTCAAGTTGACGAGTTGGAGCCTTCCGAGGCCAAGACAATGAGCTGGAGCCAGTCAAGATTGGGATGATGAGCTGGAGCCTTCCGAGGACAGGATGATGAGCAGGAGCCTGCCGAGATTAGGATGACGAGCTGGAGCTTGACGAGGTCATGATGACTAATTGGAACATGTCGAGATCTGTTGACGTTATTGAATGCCCCGAGCTAAAGGGCGCCGAACTAAACACTCTACAAATTACGGATTATAAATGAAGATTTGTCAAACTGTCTAACTCTTACATTTTCCTACACAAACAAAAATGAGAAAAAACAGCACACCAAAACAAGCTTACATGCCTACGGTTTATGCTTGGGTTCCGTCCAAACGTTAAATTATATTTTTAATTTAAATTATTTTATTGTATTGTATTTTTAATTTTTTATCAAAATTATGTGGAATAAAAATTTATATTTCCCCGCAGAGTACACGTCGCTTAACTAATCATACTCAACTACTCGCTACCTGACAACTCATCAAAGAGTATTGAAAGCCTTGAGCTGCTGAGCATCAAGAAAAGCCGTAGAATGAGTCACGATAAATGAAATAATAAAATAAAAAGATTTGTTTATGTCGGGTACATTATTGAAATGTGTATATTAAATTATTAATACTATAAAATTATCTTTTTGGGGTTTAAATAATACATGTATATTTTAAAATTAATTAAAATAAAATAAAAAAATAGAGTTTGTTAGAAAAGAATTAATGTAAAGTTATTAGATTATATTAAGAACAATTTGAATGAAGAAAAAGAAATTACTTTTATTTTTAATGTAGAATGATTTTTTTTTTTAATAGTTCGTACAAAAACGAACATAGATGGTCAAATCGACTTTCCATTGAAATCACTTTCTTAGCAAATTCAAATTCCTTTTCTATTTTTAACTAATAAAAAATAAAATGATTTATTAAAAATGATAAATATAGAAAAAAGCACAATTGAAATTCTCCTATGTGTGTCTGTGAGAAGTGAACACCAATATGATCGAGCTTTCAGAAAAAATATTTATATATTAATTGCATATTTAATATGCTTTAATGTCTTACAAAACTTATTACTTAATTAGTATTTGTAAAATTGATTATATTAAGAGCATTAGTCTTGTTTGACTAAACCATTACTTTCACTACCCTAAGAGATATGAGGTACGATGAGATGTTTGATCACTTGATGAGAACATTACTGTCCCTACAAAAAGTATTGTTTGATTGTCATGAAACAATAGTTTCTGCCCTTATATATTAGTTGTTCCATTAGCTTACAATTCTTGGTGTGTCCAAAAAAACCAATCGGGCTGGGCTTGGGCCGGTCGGGTCCGGGCTTTTTGTCAATCGAGCTCAGCTTGAGTCGGGCTGGGCCGGGCTTGCTCTCCAAGAGGGGGACCGATAATGCCTTTCAGGCCAGGGGCCGGCCTGAATACCAATAAGGCGGGATTAAAATCCCGCCTAATCATAGACAAGATTATAATCCCACCTATGATTTGACGGGATTTTACGAATCCCGCCTAGCCTGGTGCCGGGCCCAGGCTAGGCCCGGTGCCCGGGCTTTACCCGGCTGGGCACCGGGTCGAGTAACCAGCTAATATGGGGGCCCCGATAAGGCCCCCAAAACTGGTCATGGCCCGGGCAGGGCCTAGACGGGCTTTTTCCGGGCCGGGGCCGGACTTTTTACACACAACTACTTGCAGGTGCCAAATGAAGATTTGGACATGTGTGTACTCTGTGTCATGGAATTTTCAAGCACATATACTTTCATGCTTTCTAGATTTTACTTTTAGTATAATACTTTGTGACTCATAATTTTGATTTGTTAAATACATGCACACTTTATTTACTTATGCTATTTATTAGTACTCTTTCGCGACGGCTTCTTCTGAGACGATGGTTAAATCTCGCTAATTGACGTGTAAGAACATCTCAAAAGAAAACCCCCTCCCCAATTTATAAGCAACAAACAACTCGCAGCTTGCTACCAAGCGAGGCTAAATCTTCTATCGCAGCTCGCAGAATAAGGGTTGGAGATTCCATGCCGACCTCTCTTAAATCGCTCGCAAAGAGCGAGAATTATGTACAACACATATTCACCGAGGATGAGCCCAACTCCATCATGTAAACAAAATAAGGAGCCCAACGGTGGTTGATCGACATCCGGGGGAGTGCCAATTTTGCTCACCTATAGGTGAATGTTGTGATTTCTTGCCCATTGGTGAGTTCCCCTGTTTATTGGCAAAATGTGAGCTCTTTGTTTAGTTGCCCATAAGCAAGCTTCTTTCACTTTCAGCCTTATCACCAATAATCTCGGTGACCACCTCTCACCTTGTCTGAGTCAGGTATTTGGTGGGGATATTGGTTCATAGACCAAACCCCTTATATTTGTCTATAAATAGGATATCAGGAGCACTAGAAATGACACCCTAACACCCCCTCCTAAGTTTTCAACTCTTTGAGTTTGTGCCTTCCTAAATTCTAGCTCAGCTTTTGGCTTTTGAGGGGATGCTCATTTTGAATTTGGGTAGGTGGCGAGATCTTCTCGCTGCTTCACACTGGTTGAATTTGAGAAATCATTGTAGAGAAAGTCATGTCGATAAATTTTCATCGTATACATCAGTAACAATGTATCATAGTGTTTTTACAGTTATATCCTTCCCTAATATATTTTTTATCCATTAGCGGGTATGTGGGAAAGTCATTCTGTAAAATATTTTTTAAGCATACTTTATTAATTTATAGAGAAAATTTTTCACGTTCTCCCAACAATGTCTTTCTATGCACATTTTTCTATATATTTTTTTGATTTTATAATAACAAAGGAGATATATAAAATTGTGTTAATTACAGTAAAATTATATTGATGAGTCATATCATGAAATTATGGGAATGAGTAATAGAAAGAAGAAAAAGACAGGAGACTAACATCTTAGAGAATCAATTTGGATTCTTGCCAGGGTGGTCGACTATGGAAGCTATACATCTCTTGAGGAGACTCATTGACAAGTACCGAGAAATAAAACAAGATTTTCATATGTTGTTTATCGACCTTGAGAAGACTTATGATAGAGTTCCAAGAGAGATCTTATGGAGAGTTTTAGAAAAGAAAGATGTAAATGTATCATATATTGACGTAATCAAAGATATGTATACAAATTTTATGACAAATGGTGTAGACATCTGGAGGATTAACACAGGAATTTGCTATCAATGTTGGCTTACATCAATGTTTAGCTTTAAGACCTTATCTCTTTACTCTTATCTTAGATGAGCTCATCGGACATTTCCAACAAGCAATACCTTGGTGTTTATTATTTGCGAATGATATTGCTTTGGTCGATGATACGTGCGAGGGTATAAACTCAAAACTTGAATCTCGGCGAAACACTTTAGAAAAGAAAGGTTTTAGGCTGAGCAAGACAAAGACGAAGTATATGGAGCTTAAATTTAGCAATGCAAGAAGGACAGATGACTTTGTTATTAAGTTGGGTGATCAAGATATTTCCCGTAGTGAATGTTTTAAATATATTGGATTGATAGTTCAGAAAGACGGAGGTATTGATAAAGATGGGACGCACAGAATCTAGGATCTTATTTGACCGTAAAGTACCATTAAAACTTAAGGGCAAGTACCTCAGTACTGCGATTAGACCAGGGATGCTCTTCGGTTCTAAGTGTGGGCAATGAATTGTGTACATGAGCAAAAAATGGGAGTTGCGGAGATGAGAATGCTTAGGTGGATGTGTGGACACACTAGACTGGATAGAATTAGGAATGAATGTATCAGGGATAAGACAGGAGTAGCACCAATTACAGAGAAGATGTGAAAAGCTCGACTAAGATGGTTTGGACATGTACAAAGAAGATCATTAGAGGCACTTGTTGGGCATTGCGAGAGTCTAATCACTAGGTATGTTAAACGAGGGAGGAGTAGACCAATAAAGACTTGGAATGAAACTATAAGGAAAGACATTATGTACTTAGGCATTGGTGAGATTATGACACAAGATAGGGCACAATGGCGACAAAGGATACATATAGCCGACCTCATTATAGTGGGATAAAGACTTGAATAGTGTTGTATTGCTAATCATTTAGGCTTGGTTTGGCATAGTGGTAGTGGTGGGGGCAATGAGTGTGAATGCGGTGATTATAAATCATCATTCATGAACGCCCCACCTTAACTATGGAATTTCATACACTTCATATTCAAAACTAGTTTTCTTTTCTTGGTGACCGTCATAATTAGCCATTATATATCTAGTCGAACATGCATTCTATGATGGTGACATTTTAGGCCAAACTCATCAAGCAAAAAAACTATGCCAAATGGAGCCTTAGGGTCAGTTTGTTTCGGCGGCGGCGGTGACAAAAGGAGCTGTGAGAATAGAATTGGGGGAATAGAGCTGTGGGAATGAAGCTATACACAATGGAGAAACAGTTTGGTAAAATAGCGGTGACAGAGCTGTTTAGAATGGACAAACAGTTTGGTAAAACAGCGGTGACGTTTCAGTTACATTTAATTTTAAAAAATTATAATTATACTAATTAAAATAGATTATAATTAATTATTTATAATAATAATTCATAACCATGAATCGTAATATACAAATATAATGATAATCATAATATTATAATAATAATAATCGTAATATTATAATAATAATATAATAATAATATAATAATAATAATCAAAAAATACCATAGATCTTCCATGGCTGGAGATCAGGTGGCGGTGGTTGTGCATCGCGTCATCGGGGGAGGCTTTTCGTCGGAGGGAGGGTTATCTCCGGCGGGAGGGGGTGACAGAGCTCTGGCGGGAGGGGTAGCGTAGCTCCGATCGAAATCCATGGCTGAAGATCGAAATAGCTCCGCCGGAATCCATGGCTGGAGATCGAAATAGCTTCGCCAGAGCACCATGCACCCCTAGGTTAGAGCACTGCCGGATCACCGCCGGAGTACCGCCCCTTCGCCAGAGCGCTGCCAACGCAGCGCCGCCGCATTCGCCATAGGTTGCGTTGGTAACGTGGCGTTGGAAAGGAGGTCGGATGAGCTGCCGGAAAGGAGCGTTGAGACTGGCATTTCTCTCCTCTGATGCTAACGGAACGCCGAAACTAACTGACAAAAAAAACCCCGTTCCAATGCCAACGCGCGCAAAGGAGGAAAAACGTCCTAACAAACTGACCCTTAAATAAGTGCTTTTGTCTATTCACTTTACTCTCGTCAAATCGAAATCCCAACCTCAATATATATCACTATGAACTCTTTGATAAAAGTAGGCTCGCAAGCCATGGGCAGATACAGAAGGGGGGCCCGAGGGACACTGCCCCCCCTCCCATTAATTTTCAAAATAGTTAGTGAGTTTGGATTCTTCTCGTCGAGACAATGAATTTTGACTACTTCTACGTCAAAAACGATGGTCAGATGAGGAGGAAACAACCCCGATAAGATTAAAGCATTCGATTTTGTTTGTTTGAGGAAATTAAAGTCTGACACCCTTGTTAAAATTTTTAGAACCCAGCGACACATTCCTATGGTGAGGGGCGGACATAAGAAAAAAAATATCATGCACTTGTTGCATATGAGCTGAGTGCATCGAGCGCAATTGTTTGATCTGAACCATCTATTGAATTGTGGCTTGCATCATTTGATCTGATATGTTTAGCAAATTATTTCAATTTTTTGATTTCAAAGTTCATCTAAAAGTGCAATGTTAATTGATGTTTTATCCACACTACAATGGTATTTCAAGGTTTTTTTTGAAAAAAATGTTTCTTTAATTTAAAAATATATAATAAATGTTTGTGTTTGTTAAATATGTTAAATATTGTATTTATTGTGCATTTATTGTCCCCTTCATTTAGTCCCACATTGCTTAGATAGGCTCTCTCCCCCCTCACTTCTCCTATATGTAAGACCTATTTGGTCCCTTTTTCTCAATGAAAGACAGATACTGTTACGTGCATGTACCATTTGTAACATGGTATCAGAGCCAGGTTAATTTTCGTCATTCTGCCCGAACCTGCACGGAGCTGTCCGCTTGTTCCCACCCGCCCGCCTCCCCAGACCAGCTCGCCTCTCCATCCAGCCCAGCTCGCGCACTCCTCCCCAGTCCAGCCCAGCTCGCACCTCCATCCCAGTCCGCCCCTGTCCAGCCCCTGTCTGCCCCTGTCCGCCCGTCCATCTCCGGAATCCCAGTCCGCCTACTCCCTGCCCCTGTCCGCCCCTGTCCATACCTGTCCGCCCCTGTCCAGTCCCCCCCTGTCCAGTCCGCTCCAGTCCGCCCCTGTCCGCCCCTGTCCAGTCTGCCCGTCCTTGTCCGCCCCTGTCCAGCACAGCTCGCACTCCTCCCTGACCAGTCCAGCCCAGCTCGCACTCCTCCCCAGTCCAGTCCAGCTCTCACCCACCCTCACGTCCGCACTTTCACCTCCGCACCCTCACGTCCGCACTTCACGTCCGCACCCTCACGTCCGCCCTCACGTCCGCATCTTGCCTAACCTACTCCGCAGCTCGCACCCTCTCGTCCGCACTTTTAGTCCGCCTACCTCCATCTCCGGAATCCCATTCTGCCAACTCCCTGCAGGTTCACCGCTCCATTGAGCCTCCATGGCTGCTCCTCTGATCTCGCCACCACTGAAGGCCACGTCCTTCCAGCTCGCCGGCGCTAGCGACTGGCCTGACTGGGCCCTTACCGTTGAGGCCGCTCTCTCCTCCCGTGATCTTTGGGATCACATCATCGGTGCGCCTCCCTCCCCTGCCGCCAAGCCCGCCCCTGCACCCGGCTCTGCCGCAACTACTGTTGCCTCCACCCCTCCAGATGCTCTCACTCTTTGGCGGCGACGCGATCAAGCCATCCGGGCTTACCTCCTGGAATCTGTTGCTCGACCGCTCCTCACGTCTATCGTCTGCCTTCCTTCCGCCCGTGTCATGTGGGAATATCTCCACGCTCGCTTCGTTCCCCGTGGAGGCGCTCGGCGTCACCGTCTTATCTGCGATTCCCAGTCTGCCCGCCAAGACGGCCGCTCCATTCAGGACTTCTACACTGTGATGAGTGCCTACTAGCACGAACTGGATTCCATGATTCCCTTACCCTGCGGTTGTCCCCGCTCTTTGGAATTTCAGCGCCACCTCTCCAAGGGCCATCTTCATCAGTTTCTTGCTGCTCTGCGTCCTGAGTTTTCACTTCTTGCCGCTCAGCTCCTTCACCGGGTCCCGCTTCCTACTCTGGATGACACCCTGATTTCTCTGCTTGATGAAGAGACCCGTCTCTGACCTCCAGTGGCCCTCCAACCCGCTCTCCAGACCGATACTGCTCTTGCGGTTCCTCCGCGTCATAGTACTGTTACCTGTAACTACTGCAAGAAGGTGGGGCATATGAAGTCTGCCTGCCCCACTCGTCCCCCTCGATCTGATGAGCACCGCACTTCTGACCATCGTCGTGACGGTCGTGGTCGGGGACGTGGTCGTGGTCCTGGCTCTCACCCCACTGCTACTGCTGCTACTGATCGTCTGCAACACTTAGAGGAGCTTCTACTCCAGTCACCTCTGTTTCAACCTGCCTCCTCTGCCATCTCCTCTGCGGAACATCGTCTCTCAGCTGCTTCTGGTACTGCTGCTGCTCAAGTTCCTCCGCATGCACCTTGGTATTTCGACTTTGGGGCCTCCTGCCACCTCACTTCCGACTCCCGCACCCTAACCAACTGCACCTCCTCCCCCACTAACCTTCAGGTCACCACTGATGATGGGGGCTCTCTCCCTATTCTGCGTTCTGGCTCCATCACCCCGACCTCTGCCCCTCCTGGTCGACTTACTGTCTCCAACGTCCACCATGCCCCTCGGCTACACCTGAACCTCATTTCTATCAGCTCCCTCTGTGATCTCGGTCTAACGGTTTTATTCTCTTCTTCTGATTGTGTTGTGCAGGATTCACGGACAGCTCAGAGGATTGGACAGGGTCGTAGGACTGGTGGCTTGTATCAGATGGAGTATCTTCATGTTCCCCCCTCCTCATCTTCCCCTTATGCTTTCTCTGTCATATCTGATGCCGACTTGTGGCACCGACGTTTAGGACATCTGTCTACTGATCGACTCCAAAGTGTTATCCGTTCTGGAGCTTTGGGTCGTGTCTCCCCTTCCCCCCTCTCTGTTTGTACCAGCTGTCGTTTGTCAAAGCATCTTGCTCTACCGTTTACAAGCAGTGCTTCCCAAACAATAGCCCCTTTTGATTTAGTTCATTCTGATATTTTGGGTCCCGCGCCCCTTGCTTCTCATTCCGGGTATCTTTATTATGTTAGTTTCATTGATGATTTTTCACGTTGTGCTTGAGTTTATCTCCTCCAGAATCGTTCTGAAATACCCGACGTGTATCGCACGTTCACCGCTATGCTTCACACTCAGTTTGCGCGTCGCATTAAGATCTTTCGATCCGACTGTGCTCCAGAGTTTCTCTCCTCCACCATGCGCAATATCCTCACCTCGCATGGCACCCTCCACCAACAATCTTGCTCGCACACCCATGAACAAAATGGGGTTGCTGAACGCAAATATCGTCACATCATCGAAACAGCTCGTGCTCTCCTCATCTCTGCCTCGGCCCCTCACTCCTTCTGGGTCGAAGCCGTCCTCACTGCTGTTCACCTCATCAACATCACTCCTTCCACGACCATCTCTGGCGCAACTCCATATGAACGACTTTACTCCCGCCCACCGACATATGCCTCTCTCCGCACGTTTGGGTGCACCTGCTTCGTTCTCCTTCCCACCACTGAAAGCACCAAACTCTCCGCTCGCTCCTCTCGTTGTGTTCACCTCGGCCTTAGCCATCACCACAAAGGCTATCGTTGCTACGATCTAGTGACTCGTTGCATTCGCATTTCTCGCCATGTCTCCTTCGTCGAACATGAAATGTTCTTCTCTTCCACACCACCAAACCTCACCTCCCCAACCTTGCTTGCTCCACCACTTTCTCTTCCGCTACTTCCTCCTATTCCAACTCGCCCTAGGACTCCACTTGCCCCTCCTACCATGTCCCCAACTCGTCCTCCGCCCGAGGATCATCCTTCGTCATCAGTGTAACAACCTCATCCGTTCATATGGTATATTCTAGAAGGTCCGGCCGGGGCCCCACAGTATATATCACAAAACAGACGGTGAAGGTACAGGATGATACCAGAGTAGCGCATCGCACCTATCACAAATCATTCTAGCGGAAGCCTAGACTACAACTTGAACTCCTCATGAATGTCCAAACATAAAACGCCACATGTTATACCATATAGGAATGTCTTACAACAAGTCAAAAGAGTTGGCCTTATGGCCTTACATATCTTGCAAACAGTGGCCTAAACAAAGTGGCGCGCAGGCCGGCCACAATAAAAGAAAACACACAACAACACAGATAGCCTTCGAGGGCTAGCAACAGTAGCAGCAACAGCAGCAGGAACATCAACCTCTATGCGTCCCACTCGGCTCTCCAGCACCTGTACAGGGACAATCCACCCAACGGTGGCAAACAAAAGCAACGGTCAGCATTCAGCTGACCAAATTATAACGACTCTATCCCTTCTCTCGGGGCAGCGGTATTCTTCCCTGCAGGCATAGCAAATCACAAGGATGGCAATATATATATCATTAAAATGTGCTTTCATGCACACAAGCCATCACAACCGTTCGCCATCCGGCCCAACGGTCCGTGCACTCAGGGCACATTCTTGGTGTTCCGGTAAATCTCTTGCCCACCACCGTATCAGGGTCATAACCCAACGGTAAATCTCTTGAGCATTTACTCCATGGCGTGCAGTCGGAGTTAGTCTTCCTACACCGGGATGGCCCGTAGCCCCCCATTGTGTCATGACGCGCAGGCCGAAGACTCTTGCTATGCGCTCCAACAGACCGCACCTTTTGGTCTCACGTCGGACGGACATAGCGCAGGTCGGATCCTCCACCCCCCGTTGCTCAAATCGCCTTGCCTTCTCCGAGTACAGCGTACTCATGGCTATATCAAAGGTGCGGGTCGGTCTCACCAATCCTGTTCTTGGCATTCAAGCCTGGGCATAACCCGATACCCATTTCCTTAGCACAACAGCGGGTCTTTCCTGGGCCTCCCAGTACTTCCTGTGACTCTCTTCACAGGTGGACACCGCACAAGCACAAATGTCAGGGGTCTTTCCTGGCTATCCTGCCAGTACTTCCTGTTACTCACTTCATAGGTGGACACCCTACGACATCAAGCATCACAAAGGGCATTTCCTGGTCACACCAGTACTTCCTGTGCTTCATTCACAGGTTGGACCCAAACACATCACATGGCTACTTTCCTGGGCTACCACCCCAGTACTTCCTGCTACTCCTTTTCGCAGGCATAACCCGTTGACTCCTCGAACTACACGTTATCACGGAGTCTTCTCCGGTCCGTATGCAACATCACCAATCCAGACCAACCTGTCCAGATAGGCTTCACACAGCATGCCTATTCCGTACTCCATTTCTGGATCTATATGCTAACAAAGGGGATTTCAAGCATCCACCCAAAGATTCCCAAAATCAGCCACCTCTTGGTGGGGGAAATCACAAAGCTATGCCAAAAAGAAGCCTTCACATGGCTAGGAAGAAAAGTCGTTACCCTTGACGACCGCTTCGGTGCCATGACCACAAAGCTTGCTTGCAAGACTCGCAAGAGCGTTTCCTCTGCAACGCCGGCTTCAGATTTCTCGTCGGGAACCAGCAGCACCACCAGCAGCACCCCTTTCCTTTTCCTTCTTCCTCCTCCTTTCTCTCTCTCTTTCTCTTAACTTGAAGAAAGATCAAGGCCAAATCAAATGAGAATCACTTCTCAGTTTTCGGCCTTTAAGAAAAAGAGGAAGAAGCTTCAGCCCTTGGATCTCAGCTGAAGGAATGGACGGCCACGATTTTGCCAAAACACAGATTTTGACCCGACACGGCCTCTGACACGGCCGTGTGCCAGGCCGTGTGCCTCAAGCGGTGGGAAACCGACTTATCCAAACCAGTGACACGCCCATGGAACACGCCCGTGTCATGGGCCGTGTCACCAACACGCCTACAGACACGCCCGTGTCTGTGGTCGTGTGCCTGGGCGAAAAAAATCCCAAAACATCCCGAGACTTCACACGGCCTGTGACACGCCCGTGTCCCAGGCCGTGTGCCCTGACACGGCACAAAGACACGCCCTGTCGAAATCCTTCGGCGGGCTGAGTTCGTCGACCCGATTTGACATGCCCTGTGACACGCCCGTGTCACAGGCCGTGTGCAACTTCTCGACACTCGACACCCACGTCTCGACACTCGACGATCGTCGAGATAAAGTCGTCGAGCACACGACACGGCCTTAGACACGCCCGTGTCCTGGGCCGTGTGCCCCCTCTCGACACATCGTCGAGCGAAAAATCGTCGACACAAAGCCCAATCGTCGACACAACCTCGACACGCCCTGCGACACGCCCGTGTCGCAGGCCGTGTCCTTTGACACGCCCTGGGACACGCCCGTGTCCCAGGCCGTGTCACCCAAAAAATTCCTGTTTCAGAAATTTGGACTGTTACAATCCTCCCCTCCTACAGGAAATTTCGTCCTCGAAATTCAGACACAGGAAGGCAACAGTAAACAGCAAGAACTATGTTACAACATACAAAAGTTTATGTTACAACATCCTCTCTCTCGAGATTACAAAAACAGTTCAGGGAACTCTTCGCGCATGGTTTGCTCTCGCTCCCATGACAGTTCTTCACGGCCACAATTGTCCCACCGGACTTTTACCATGGCGACCGCCTTGTTCCGCAACTGTTTCTCAGCTCGATCTTCGATCTGAATGGGTCTAACTTTCGTTGTTAGCCCATACTCCACCGGCACAACGATCATCCGCGATCACTTGAGCTGGATCTTTCACGGCCTTCCGAAGCACTGAGATGTGAAAGACATCATGCAACCCACCCAAGTCTGCCGACAGAGCTAGCCGATAAGCCGCTTCGCCAACTCGCTCAACCACTTCAAAAGGACCCAAATATCTTGGACTCAACTTTTTCAATCGTCGAATCCTGGAGACACCTTTGAATGGCTTGATCTTCAAG
This sequence comes from Platanthera guangdongensis, assembly GCA_039583875.1. Taxonomy (NCBI): domain Eukaryota; kingdom Viridiplantae; phylum Streptophyta; class Magnoliopsida; order Asparagales; family Orchidaceae; genus Platanthera; species Platanthera guangdongensis. The sequence goes on from CM077163.1 coordinate 227,873,908, forward strand.
TAGACCCAATCGCCAACCGCAAATTACACGTTCCGGTGCTTGGCGTTGTAGTACTTCGTTCGCTTGTCGATCTTGAGCAATAGCAATCTCTCTCGAATCGTCCATATGGTTGAGTTTGCTTCCTCAACCTCATTTGGTTTAACAACCCGAGCTTCGCCCGCTTCTACCCAAGCCAAGGGAGTACGACACTTCCTTCCATATAGAGCTTCATATGGTGTCATCCCAATGCTCGCCTGGTAGCTGTTATTATATGCAAACTCGACCATATAGAGATGATCTTCCCATCTCTTTCCGAAGTCAAGGGCGCACATTCGGAGCATGTCCTCCATTGTTCTGTTGGTACGTTCAGTTTGGCCATCCGTTTGGGGATGAAAGGCCGTACTGAAAGTCAACTTCGTGTCCAACAGTCGGTGAACTAGCCTCCAATCATTTGACGTGAATCGCCCATCTCGATCACTTACGATGCTCCAAGGAACACCGTGAAGCCGCACAATCTGGTCAACATATAACTTTGCCAAACTTTCAACTGAATCATCTCGCATGTTCGGGAGAAAATGTGCTACTTTCGTTAGCCGGTCCACAATGACCCAAATGGAATCATTTCCTCGCTGCGATCTTGGTAACCCGTGCACAAAATCCATGGAAATATCATCAAATTTCCACTCTGGGATTGACAATGACTTCAGATAACCGCCCGGCTTTTGGCATTCCGCCTTCACCATCGCACATGTTTGACATTTGGCTACATAAAGGGCAACATCTTTCTTGAGCCCTGGCCACCAGAAAAGCTTATTCATATCGTTGAACATCTTTATGCACCCGGGGTGAATGAAATACTTTGTACAATGCGCTTCATACATTAGTTCTTCCCTCAATTTCCCCACATTCGGGACGCACAAACGACCCTCTTTTCGCAAAAGACCGTCACTCCAGGTGAATTTGCCCTCTGGCCCTTCATTCACATAGCGTAAGAGATCTTCATCCAACTCCGTTGTCCGTCGCACTTGGTCCGCAAGGTCACATTGCACCTCGGTCCAGTTCAAGCATGCAGTGGCAGTGGAACCCTTGGCAACACAATAGATCTCTAATGCTTCCAACTCTTGGATAAGACGTTCATCATGCCTTTGCAACCAATTCGCTCTAGCCGGAACCCGCCGACTCAAGGCATCCGCGACAACATTCCCCTTCCCGGGCGTATAGTAAATCTCGAAAGTGTAGTCCCCAAGGAACTCCACCACCTTCGTTATCGCATGTTCAAGTCTTTCTGCTCCAAAAGATACTTTAGGCTCTTATGATCGGTATAGATCTCCACCTTCACTCCATAAGGTAGTGTCGCCACAACTTGAGTGCAAAAATCACCGTCGCTAGTTCCAAATCATGGACGGGATAATTTCGCTCGTGCACCTTCAGCTGGCGTGAGCCATAAGCAATAACCTTTCCATTCTGTTTTGACACGCCCTGTGACACGCCCGTGTCACAGGCCGTGTGCAACTTCTCGACACTCGACACCCACGTCTCGACACTCGACGATCGTCGAGATAAAGTCGTCGAGCACACGACACGGCCTTAGACACGCCCGGTCCCTGGGCCGTGTGCCCCCTCTCGACACATCGTCGATCGAAAAATCGTCGACACAAAGCCCGATTGTCGACACAACCTCGACACGCCCTGCGACACGCCCGTATCGCAGGCCGTGTCCTTTGACACGCCCTGGGACACGCCCGTGTCCCAGGCCGTGTCACCCAAAAATTTCCTGTTTCAGAAATTTGGACTGTTACAATCAGCTCCCCCTCCGTCGCCCACAGCCCCTCCTCTCGCTACTGCTTTTGATACGGCTCTGTCTGACGCTCCATCCGCCTCTGCCACCGTGGCTCCTGCTCCTCCTCGGCGTAACCCTGCTCGCCATCGCCACCCCCTGCTCACTACGCCCAAAGTTTTGACCAGTCTACCCCTTCTGCTCTCACCACGACTACCTCTTATTCCCCTGCTTTTCAGGCCTTCCTCGCCGCTCTCCACGCACACCGGGAGCCCCAGTCATACCAAGAGGCAGTTGGCAAACTCGAATGGCAGCACGCTATGGCACTTGAACTTCAAGCCTTCCACAGGACTCACACTTGGGATCTCGTTCATGTCCTCCTGGTGTCATCTCTATCAGCTGCAAATGGATATTCAAAGTTAAGACTCGTCTGGACGGTTCTATTGAGCGTCATAAATCCCGCTTAGTTGCTCGTGGGTTTTCACAAGAACATGGAATCGACTATGACGAAACCTTTGTACCGGTTTCCCGGATGACAACCGTCCGCACCTTACTCGCGGTCGTAGCTGCCCGAAACTAGCCCCTCCATCAACTGGATGTCACCAATGCCTTTCTACATGGCGATCTGACCAAGTCTGTATACATGACACCTCCCCCGGGTCTCTCCGCTCCACCTGGCCACGTCTGCCACCTCCGTCGGGCCCTCTATGGTCTCAAACAGGCTCCTCGTGCCTGGTTTGAGCGCTTTCGCACAGCGGTTATAGCAGCTGGTTTTGTTGAACGACAGACTGATCATGCCTTGTTTACTCGCACCTCCGCTCAGGGTTGCGCCATACTGCTCTTGTATGTAGATGACATGATTATCACCGGAGATGACCACGCCACCATTGCCTCTCTTCAGACACACCTACGCAGTCAGTTCGAGATGAAGGACATGGGCCCCCTTCGCTACTTCCTTGGGTTAGAGATTTCCTGCTCCAAACGCGGTATTCTGGTCTCTCAGCAAAAGTACATCTCGGATATTCTCTCTGTGGCCGGTCTCACTGACAACCGCACTGTTGACACCCCAATGGAACTCAATCTGAAACTTCTTCCAACAGATGGGGAACCGCTTTCCGATGCCTCCCGCTATCGGCGCCTTGTCGGGATGCTAGTCTATCTCACTATGACTAGGCCTGACATTGCTTACGCTGTTAGCTTCGTCAGTCAATTTGTTCAAGCTCCTCGCTCAGCTCACTATGCCGCGGTCCTCCGGATTCTCCGCTATCTTCGCGCCTCTGTCAGCCGCTCGCTCTTTCTCTCTGCCACTTCGCCACTCACCCTCCGAGCATTTTCGGATGCTGACTGGGCGGGGGATGTTACGACTCGTCGCTCCACTACTGGGTTCTGCATTTTTCTGGGCGACTCTCTGATCTCCTGGCGTAGTAAGAAACAGGAATCCATTGCGCGCTCCAGCACGGAAGCTGAGTATCGTGCCATGGCTTCCACAACTGCTGAAATAGTTTGACTCCGACGTCTTCTTCATGATCTTGGTGTGCAAATCACAGGACCCACTCCCTTATTCTGTGATAATAGAAGTGCCATTCAAATAACCTCTAATCCGGTGTTCCATGAACGTACAAAACACATTGAGATCGATTGTCACTATACTCGTCAGGAATTCCTCGCCAACACTATCTCTCTACCGTTCATTGCCTCTGAAGAACAAGTTGCGGACTTCCTCACAAAGTCTCTCACAACTGCCAGATTCCGTTATGTTCTTAGCAAACTCTCGGTTCATGATCCACCATGAGTTTGAGGGGGCGTGTTAAATATGTTAAATATTGTATTTATTGTGCATTTATTGTCCCCTTCATTTAGTCCCACATTGCTTAGATAGGCTCTCTCTCCCCTCACTTCTCCTATATGTAAGACCTATTTGGTCCCCTTTTCTCAATGAAAGACAGATACTGTTATGTGCATGTACCATTTGTAACAATGTTGTTTCATTTTAAAAAATTATGTGCACCCCAATTTTCAATTTCCTGGATCCCCCACTGCCGAAAGCAGTTCGGTTTTATGTAAAATCAAAACTGAAACCGAAACTGAATAGCCTCGGTTTTCACACCCAAAATCGAACCGAACTCAATCGGTTCCGTTTTTTACCCGCTAGTTCGGTTTTCTACATTCACTTCAAAATTATTTTATGTTAATTTACTAAGTTTTTTTAACAATAAGAACAACATTTAGATTAACTAATACACAACAAATTTAGAATTATTCAAAATAGAGTTTGGCCGAACTAAAAAATAATAATTAAATTAGTAATATGAGGCACCCCAAAACATTCACTTACAGTTAAAAATGAAACATTCTATAAAAGTAGCTCATAGTAAATGTCATTACTTCGATTCGACATGATGCAAACCGAATCAAATCAAAATGAGATCGATTTTCAGCCACCTGAAATGGAAACCACTTGAAAATGATTTAGTTGGAGTGATTTGATACAGCTCATTTTGAATTTTTATGCCCATAAACACTTCAAAGATTCATTAAAGCTCCATTTGAGGGGATTTATTTTCACCGGTCAAGCGGTTGCGACCGCATGAACCGGATCTTAATTAAAGTCCGGTTCATGCGCTCGCAACCGCTTGACCGGTGAAAATAAGTCATCACAAACGGAGCCTAAATTTATTACAAATTTACGATAATAATAAATTTTGACAAAATGATTTACCAGAAAATGCTATAAATATATATATATATATATATATATATATATATATATATATATATATATATATATATATATATATATATATATATATACTATTCTAAAATAATTTATGATTGTCTGTCAATAGAGTGTCCACAAAAATAATTTAAAAAACCTATACCATCGGATTTTCGCTTTATGAAACACGGACCGTCGGATCATGAAGAAGAGTGACATGCAAATAAAATTATCCCCAAAAATTTTCTCACTGTCTCTCCCCTATTCCCGATGAACAGTAACCCCCCCCCCCCCCCCCAAAAAAAATAATAATACCGCAGCCATTATCCACCTCACGGCCGCCGGGGGAGCCGCCGACGGCCTGCCCAGCACCAACCAACGGACTCGCCGGCCTTCGGCGAACAAGCAGGGGTAGCCGGGAAGGCCGGCGACGGCTCCGCCGGCGGCCTGCCTGGCACCCACCGGCGGGGGCGGGGGCGACGTCATTGGTAAGGGGGGCAACATTGGTGGGGCGGCGAGTAGGGGAATAAAAAAAATATGCAAATGAATAGAAGAATAAGAAAATTTATGATCAAATGACAAAAAAAGTCATACAAATGAGTAGAGGAATAAGAAAAATGAGGGGGTATTTTGACATTAAAATGTTATACCATGACTAATATTATTTTGGAGAGACGAATGTTACACCACGATTTTTTTGAAGTTTGTTTATTAGCATACAAGCAGTCGTGCACGGGAGACCCCGTGCGGGGCGGCGACATTGGTTTGGGGCGGAGACATTTGTCGGGGGCGGCGACATTTGTCGGGGGCGGCGATATTTGTCGGGGGGGGGGGGACATTGGTCGAGGGCTGCGACGTTGGTCGGGAGCGGCGACAATGATTGGGGGCGGCGACATTGTGCGGGGGCGGCGACATTGGGCGGGGGCGGCGACATTGGGCGGGGGCGGCAACAATGGTGGGGCGGCGAGTAGGGGAATAAAAAAAACTATGCAAATGAGTATGAGAATAAAAAAATTTATGATCAAATGACAAAAAAAACCATACAAATGAGTAGATGAATAAAAAAATGAGGGGTATTTTAGCATTAAAATGTTACATCATAACTGAGAGGTATTTTGGGAAAACGAATGTTACACCATGACTGTTTTAGAGTTTGCTTATAGTATAAAAATAAAGATGGATAAATATAGAAATATAGATATATCTAAATATGTAATTTCTTGTCTGTATTGAAAAGATATAATTATGGATAAATATGAATTTATGAGTCGCGCAATAAAATAAAGTTGAAGTCCAGTAAATGTGCTGCTGGTCCCTGTTTGTTTCAGCGCCTCCCGTGGAATTAGTAGGCTTTCTTCCTCCTCTGTTCCCTTCTCCCATAAACCACTCCAATTCCTCCTTCCAAACTCTTTCCTTCTCCATTCTCCTCCCAACTCCTCCATACCCCTTAAAAATTTCTTAACCTTCCTCCTCGATCGATCTGCTAATTAATTATTTACAGAGCAGCTAGCACATTGGATGCCCGCAATCATGGCAGGCCTGGATCTCGGCACCTCCTCTCACTTCCTCCACCAACTCCACCACCGACCCGACCTTCATCTACCCCACCATCCCCACGATTCCTCCGGCGAAGACCGCAACCCCACTTTCCCCAACGAAGCCGACGACAACGCGTCCCCAACCGGCGGATCAAAAGCTATGGACTTGATCTCCTCCGGCGAAATCGTCGGCCGGAGGCCTCGAGGCCGCCCGGCTGGCTCCCGGAACAAGCCGAAGCCGCCGGTAATCATCACCCGCGAGAGCGCCAACACCCTCCGCGCCCACATCCTCGATCTCACCGGAGGCTGCGACGTCTTCGAAAGCGTCGCCGACTACGCCCGACGCCGGCAGCGCGGCGTATGCGTGCTGAGCGGCAGCGGCACCGTCGCCAACGTCACCCTCCGGCAGCCTGGCGGCACTGTCGCCACCCTCCACGGCCGGTTCGAAATCCTCTCCCTTTCGGGATCCTTCCTCCCTCCGCCGGCTCCGCCCGGCGCCACCTCTCTCACCGTCTTTCTCGCCGGAGGCCAGGGTCAGGTCGTCGGCGGTAGCGTTATCGGCGCGCTGATCGCCGCGGGTCCCGTGGTCGTCATCGCCGCCTCGTTCACGAACGTGGCGTACGAGCGGCTTCCCCTGGAGGAGGAAGAAGAGGCGGCCGCGGCGGAGGCAGCGCCGCCTCCGCAGATACAGGTTCACGGCGGCGTTGAGGAGGGCAGCGGCGGCGGTTTTCTGGATCCCACCGGCGCGGGGCTGCCGTTTTTCAACCTGCCGCTTAATATGGAGAGCATGCCCTTCTCATCGTGATCATGATTATCTTTCTTTCTGAAGGTTAGCGCGTGGAATTCCATGATTTTTTGTCTGTGCACGCATAATTACATATATATATTTATATATATTATAAATATCTTTTCTGTATTCTTACTATAACTTGTTCATTATGTTTTTATTTCTTTTGACTTAATTTAGTTTATAATTGTTTCTTAATTCAGAGATTACTGCGGGTGTTGAAATTAATGGAAGATCACATGTGTGATTAATTAATTAATTAGTTTATATATATATATATATATATTGAAGTCGAAGCTAGTTAATAGTTAATGTAGGCGCGGGCAATTATGTCAATTATTATGTTTTTTTTTTGAAAGAGGAGGGTGGAATCGTGGAGTTCGAGGGCGTAGGGCATGGTATGCTCCTGTGTCACGTGGCACACTGATCATGACCTAGGGTTTGCTAATGCCACGTGCTAATATGAGGCTTAATTAGGGTTTCTTTGAAGGCGAGCTCGCTCGCTCGATCGCTGTTTTGTGGAATTATTGAGTCCTCCCTTTTTCTCTCTCATTTATCTTCTTCTTTGTCCGTTACAGTCCAAAAGATAAATAAATGGTTTTAATTACTGTTCCTCCTCTGTTCAATCGTTGAATCTCTCTCTCTCTCCTCTTTCTCCTCTCTCTATCTCTCTCACAAACCCCCACAGTGACAAACAAATAATTGTTCAATCTTGGGGTTATGTTTTGGTTTTAAAGAAGGATTTGAGTCATTTATTAATATGAAATATATGCATGTTAGAAAAGAACCCTTTATTAAAGAATATAAAATTGAGAATGATGTTATTGAACTACTTTTATACATTTGAACAATATTTATGAAAATTAATAGTGGTGGGTGTTTGTGTCAAAAAATGTCACAAGTCCACTTGAATGGAAGAGAATGTGGTGATGTTGAGTGGACGGCTATTCTGTGTCACAAATGAATAAGGAGGAGACGTGGTGGCGAGAATGGCGACTCTTTGTTGCGGGTGATATTATTGATTGAAAGCTTGGCTTACATCAAGTTACATGTTGAAAATAGTAAAAGGTGGATTGATATGGGGAGCTCGTGGTCTCAGAGGCGAGTTCGTCGCACCCGTGGTCTGAAATGGGGAGTTCGCCCAAACCGTAGTGAGTTTCCAACTAGCTCGGCTGGTCCTCCACTCTACGTAGGATTTGATCCCTATTTATAAGAATTGGGTTCTGCTTCGAAGGGCAAACTCAGAAAAGTCGGGCTCGCGCGGGCATTGGAACATTGACCGCGCGACCCTCTTGGGCCCTCAAAAGGGAGGTTGCACGGACACCGAAATAGTGACAGCGAGACCCTCTCGGGCCCTTAGAAGGAGGTCGTGCTGACGTCAGAACAGTGTCCGCACGACCCTCTCGGACCCGCAAAAGAGAGGTCACGTGGACACCCCATGAGTGACCATGAGACCAACTCTGGCTCTCAAAAGGGAACGAACACCCAGCGAGTAACCGCGCGACCCTCTCGGTCCCTCAGAAGGGAAGTCACGTGGACACCGGAAGAGTAACCGTGCGACCCTATCGAGTCCTCAAAATGAAGGTCACGCAAACACCCGACGAGTGACCGTGCAATCCCTCTCGGGCCCTCAGAGGGGACGCTGCCCAGATACCCGATCGAAGAGTGATCGAGCGATCCTCTCGGTCGTCAGAAGGAATGCATCGCGGACACGCGACGATTGACCGCGCGACCCTGCTCTGGCCCTCGGGAGGGCACGCAGACACCCGAAGAGTGATCGTGTGACCCTCTCATGTGCTCATCAAGGAAATCTGCCATAGGTGACGCGGCCCCTGGATCAGTACTCGTCTTGAAGAATTTGATTGCCGACTTTGGAACACGGTGGGTACTTTTAAAAAATTGTTAAACAACTAATAAGCTAGTTCAATGTTCCGTGCCAGAGCATCATCCGGTCAATCTTCTTCTGTATATGCAAATATTAAAACCTTTTTGGAACATCTTCAATACCCTGCATATGAAAGCAAACAAGCAACATATATCAGCTATTGAATCTTCATAGCTTGTGAAGGAGAATGTAAGCACTCCAAATTTGAAAAAAAAATAAGCCACCCGAATTTATTGGACCAAAGTGGCCACATTCAAGCATATATAGTTTGAGTAAGACTCTGTTTGGGAGAACTTATTTTCACCGATCAAACTGTTACGATCGCATGAACCAGATCTTAACAAATAAAACTCAATTCTATATTTTCGTTTATAGTTAGCATGTTTGAAGAACGAAGTTTTCAAAGGTGAACAAGTAGTAATAAGCAAAAATGAGAAGTAGCCCAAGTCTAGGAGAGTATAATGAGGATAAACAAATAATTCACATGAGAGAAAACTTAAATATTCTTTAGAATATATATAAAAAAATGCAATCAACTCTACTAAAATAAAACACTTGGATTAAGACCTTGAAGTTACCGAACAAAATAACATGAGAAGAAATATTTAACTACACGGAAAGTAGATGAAGCCAAAGGAAAAATTAACACAAGTGGATGAACAGTGCAAAAATTGTTGGACGGTCTAACATGAATTAAAAAAAAGGCATGTCGAGATTAGTTCCACACTGTCTATCTAGACATTTCAAAATGGGTGTGGTGGTTTAACAAAAATGTATCTCTCCTTTTCATATAGACATGATAAAATTATTGGAAATACAAATCATGAATTTCCATACCTATACCTGCAAGTATTTATGTTAGCATTAATGACTAATGTGTGTTACTAAGGCTTCGTTTGGGGGGATTTATTTTCACCGGTCAATCGATCACGACCGCATGAATCGGATCGGTATTAATGTTCGGTTCATGGGATCGTGACCGCTTAACCGGTGAAAATAAATCCCCACAAACGGAACCTAAGTATATTTAAATGTTTGCTGCCTCATTTAATGAAGTCATGAATTTCTCCGGGGTTTCCCTCCTTCCGGTTTGTTTATTTCCTTTATTGGCATCAAAGCTACTGCTTTGATCATGCATTTCGATCAAGGGACCTGACTGATTTTGTCTCGCCGTCCCACCTTGAGCTCATCATCTACCACAAATTCTCATACCTATACCCAGCCTACTGTACCCATCTTTAATGGGGAAATGTATGACTTTTGGAGCATCAAAATGGAGACCATCCAAGATCATTGGGAAGTAGTAAAAAACGGGCCATCTTTTTCTCCTAATGCCGCAAAATGTTACGCCCTGAAATCAACAAAGTAGAAAAAATGAAGGATGATCGGGCTCTCATGTTAATCCAATAGGGAGTCACCAATGCTATTTTCCCAAGAATCATGGGTAGCAGGACAGCCAAAGATGCCTGAGATACCCTGCAAGAAGAATTCAAAGACTCAAAAAAGATTATCTCAATCAAGGTTCAAACCCTTTGGAGAAACTTTGACTCCTTTTGTATACAAGAAAATCAAACCATCCAAGATTTTTTTCCCACACCATCAATATCGTCAACCAAATTCAAACTTTTCGGGCCATCATCGAGGACAAACAAATTGTACTAAAGATCCTTAGAAACCTGCATAAGAAGTTCAGTCAAGTGGTTGCTACAATTGAAGAGTCTAAGGACATTGAAAACTTAATTAGTATCACTGAACTCACGGGTTCTCTTCAGTCCCATGAGGACAGAATTTTCAGGGAAAAACAAGATATGGAATTCCTTCCTCACGATAAATTATTCATTTCCCAAACCTTTCCCCCACTTCAGAATTGTTGGGTGTGGCCCGTCATCTAGGTGTTGGATGGGGTGCCTCCCGGGCGCACCCAGGTTATCTCCTGGCATGGGTGCAGAGAAACTCCGTGGTACGGTTTAGTGCAAGGGAGTCGGGTTGGCTCCGGGCATGAGTACATGGGAGTTCGGGGCACGGTTTGAGTGCGAGGGAGGCATGCGAACAGTTTGACCGGTCGTGCTAAATTAATATAAAGGAATTGGTAGCGCCCTTCCTAACACTACGGAGTTTTAGGAGAGTTGGTAGGCGTCATTCCTAACACAGAATAACCCCCCTCCCCCTTCCAACATCCCCAGCATCCCCTCCCCACGTGATTACCAACTCTACTTTTCTAAAGCTTGCGCTGACAAATGCAAAGCTCCTCAATTCCAACCAAACGCTCAATACCAACCTCCCCATCTCAACCAACCTAACCCTTACCCTCATACCAAATCCCCTTTATACTCATCAATACCCATACTGTCCAAAACACTATCAGCCCAACCTACCTCTTCCAACTCCCCCACAATATCCCAATCCTCAACATCATTTTCCTCCCGACACACCGTCTCTTCACTGCACCCTTTGTAAAAACAAACATCATGACAACAAAGACTGCCGTTTCAAATGCACATGTTGTCGGCGCCCCACTCACACTGTACACGACTGCTGGTCTAAACCTAAAGAAGAAGCCCGCTACTCTGAAGAGACCCTGGGCAAGAGTCCATGTTCTACACCTGTAGTACAAACACCAACAAAATCTTTGACAAATGGTATGTTGATTCAGATTACTCAAGCTACATGACTCACAAAAATGCAATTTTTGTCACTTTTGACGAAGCCTTCCAGTCATGAGTGTTCCTTGGGAATGGAGAATCCCTCCGCATTCAAGGCAGGGCCACCATTTCCATAACAACCACTTTTGGTGACACTAATTAAACTTATACATGGGGTACATTATGTTCCTTTTCTTGCTAAAACTTTTTTAATGTGGGACAACACACCCATAACGGCCTCTATGGTCAATCGTGGCAGTACCCCGATGGGGATAGGCACGGGGCTCTGCCCCTACGACCAATCGTGGCAGTACCCCAATGGGGATAGGCACGGGGCTCTGCCCCTACGACCAATCGTGACAGTACCCCGACAACTACAGCGTGGGGAGGCCCCAGTGCTCCACGCAACATAATTCGGACCATGACATTGCTCAGACGCGATAATGCTCCTGCCGATCGCAAACCCCCAAGCATTATACTCTATCCATCACTTTTTTTCCTTTTGCACAGGAGTTTCCGAGCGGTGGAGAGAGTGAGCGGTAGGGAGAGCACATTTCTTATTGTAAAGTGTAAACAAGAACTTTGCTTTTATAAGAGCACTTTTTTTAAATCAAAGAAACAAATAAACCAGTAAAAGAAATATGAAATTTTATTATAAATACCGGTATAATGAGAAAGTTGAATGTTTAAACAAAGAGTAATTTTCTCTTTTAATGTATTATATATATATACTATATTAAAAAAAATAATGTGGTCTGTCAATAGCTATGAAATAAAAATTCATAGAATTAATGTGGATCGTAAGATCGTAAGATTACGAGCTGTAAATAAAAATTCTCTCAAATTCCTCCCTCCTTCTCTCTCCTGATTCCCGATTCAGGAAAAAAACCCCCATAAACTCGAAAGCCTCTTACATCGTCGCTGCCCTAATTTCCTCTCGCATCTACTCCAACGACAACTAGACACTCCCACCCGGATCTTCTCCGCTCGCATCAACGATGGATCGCCTCTGCCTGCATCAACGCCAGATCGCCACTGCCTGCATCAACGCCAGACACCTCCGCATCAACCCAGATCTCCTCCGCTTGCATCGACACTGGACGCCTCCGCATCCACCCGGATCTCATCCTTCCCCATTAACGCCAGATCTCCTCTGCCCGCTTCGCCGCCGGATCTCCTTCGCCCGCATCTGTTATGTCGCTCGAAGCATCCAGATGAGGATCAAAGTGGAATCCCCTACCCGTTGCCCCTAGGTGGGTGTAAATAGGCAAACCCTTAGGAGTTACTACGGGTATGAGTTAACCGTGTACCCTAACTGACCTGTTAAACCTCTGAACCCGTTATTCGTCCAAATATACACTAACAATCTTCTCCTATATTTGTGACAAATAACGTGTACGTTTCGGAGTTCAAAAAGTGGAGAATATCAAAATAAGTTTCCGACTTTACACATTTCATAAGAGTTAGCACATTTTTTAAAGAAAAACATAAACTTGAGTTTTAAAATAATAACATAATATATCCAAAGAAAAAGGTGCTACTCAATAATAATTAAGTCTGGAAAACAAAAAAATGACTACCGATAAACGTGTAACAATTCTACTCAGAGAGTAGTTCATCATCATCTATGTCAAAATTCACTTTCTCTCCTCCATCTTTACCAGTGTGTACAAGGAATTTCATGAGTAAGACTCTATGAATTCATAAACATATTCAGTGACGTATCACAGTAAATTATCTCTACCTAAATGAGCTTAGCACTTGTAGCAGTAGTGAAGTAACATTGTCAGCATCTCTATCCAGTCTAGCTAGGATCAGTCAAGTTTTGATTTTAATAAATCAAACGTTGTTATCTTACGCATTAGTGACCACTATGTACCTCATCAATCATCATATGGTTTGACACACCGTCATTTGCAACATTATCAAATGTGGAATACTGTGCTATGATCATTAATGTTAGATTAACACATACAATGACTTTTTTACCCAGTTGAATAATTCTCAAATAAGCTTACAATGAGAAAGATGTTAAGTCATCAGGTGTGGAATGACTAGCATCTAACCATCTTGGGCTTTCATCAAGAAATTATTTGGGGTTTTCAGTATGTTATTAGACGCTTGAATGTTGTGACTATATGTTCTTGCTATGAAAACATAAACATAGAAGGAAGTTTCATATTTCTATGAACTTTAATCTCATCTCCCCCGATGTTTTAATTGTAAGAACTCTATTTAAGACTTTTGTCAAGGCATCTGCAACATTATCTTTTGACCTCACATCAACGAGCTTCACAATCCATTGACTCGTAAGGAAGGTCAACCAGACTTGTTTCATCCATAGTTGTCTTCTTTTGCTATTGAACAAAGTATTTGTAGCAATTGTTTTAGTAGCCTGATTGTCGCAGTAAACTGCAACAGAACTCAACTTCAGGCTCGACAGTGGAATGTCCATCACCAAATCTCTTATCCACTCTGCTTCTCTCGCTGAAGCTAGAGCGTAGAGTTCGAATTGCATAGAAGACAGTGCAATACATGATTGCCTCTTAGACTTCCAGGCTACAGCTGCTCGTTCTAGTGTGAATATAAATCCACTAGTGGATTTGCTGTCGTTTAATTCCGAGCACCATGATGCATCAGAATATCCTTCCAAAACTGGAGGATGGCCATGATAACATAAAGCATACTTTTGGGTGTGTTTTAGGTATCGCATCAGCCTATCGAGGGCATCCCAATGGTCTTGGCTAGGATTACTAGTGAATCTGCTTAACATGCCGACCGTAAAGGCTATGCCCGGTCTTGTGCAGACCATAATATATATGAGACTACCAATCAGTTTAGCATAATCTAACTGTCTAATCGTAGCTTCATCATTGAGCTTCAAGCGATTATTGTAATCGTAAGGTGTCTCCACTGCTCTACATTCACTGTATCCTCACGTATCCAACATGGACTTTATATAGTGGTTTTGACTTAGGGAAATGTCATTTTTCCCAAAACTCACTTGCATGCCTAGTATAGTCTCAGTTACACCTAGGTCTTTAATGCTAAACGTCTGCATTAGTTCTGACTTAACGTCATCCACCACAGATTGATCAGAAACAAGAATCTGCATATCATCCACATACAAGCATATTATAGCGACTTTGTTCGATTTATGACGTATGTAAAGACATTTGTCCGAGAGACTCATCATGAATCTCATGTTCCTTACACTATAGTCAAACTTCTCATGCCATAATTTTGGTGTTTGTTTGAGTCCGTATAGCGACTTGATCAACTTACTGACCTTTCTTTCGTGACCGTATACTATGAAACCTTCAGGTTGGCTCATGTATATTTCTTTGGTCAGATCTTCGTTCAAAAACGTAGTATTAACATTCATTTGATGAACAACAAAATTCTCAATAGACGCAATAGCAAGAAGTATCCTAATGGTTGCTGAGTGACAGACTGGTGAATATACATCAAAGTAATTCACCCCACTAACTTGTGTGAAACCTTTAGCCACCAAGCGTGATTTATACTTAGCTACGCTACCATCCAAATTGAGCTTCTTTTTCAGAACCCACTTACACCCTATAGTTTTAGCTCATTTTGGCTTATCAACCAATGTCCAGGTATTGTTCTGAAGCAAAGAGTTCATCTCTTCATCAATGACCTCTTTCCAGAGTAGTGAATCCCTTGATCTCATCGCATCCTTATAGGTGGATGGATCGGACTCAACGTGGTAAGTGACGAAATCACTACCGAAGGTTCTGGGAGTTCTCTCTCTCATCGAAGTCCGTCTAGACTCTAGGACACTATCGTCTACCGGAACTGAATAGGAGGTGCTTGGTACTGATTCAGGTTCTTCCTCAGTAATAGTTGCTTGCATATCTGAGATTGTCAGGCTCTTATTGTACAACCCCGTATTCGCGAAGAGTGGACCCCAAACAAGGCATGCGCGTTTTTAAGCTTTTTGAGAATTTTGCAATCCTAGGGGCCAATTTTGGGTGAACGTGTATAACATACTAGTAGGGGGAGAAAATATTTCTACCCCCCAAGGCACTCTTGAGAAGTCGGTCAAGCCGTTCAGGCCGCCGAGCTCACCCCAGGCCGCCGAGCTCCCCCAGGCCGCCGAGCTCACCCAGCCCCAGGCCGCCGAGCTCACCCAGCCCCAGGCCGCCGAGCTCACCCAGTCTGCCGAGCTCACCCAGTCCGCCGAGCTCACCCAGTCCGCCGAGCTCACCCAGCCCCAGGCCACTGAGCTCACCCAGCCCCAGTCTGCCGAGCTCACCCAGGCCGCCGAGCTCACCCCAGGCCGCCGAGCTCCCCCAGGCCGCCGAGCTCCCCCCAGCCCGCCGAGCTCACCCAGCCCCAGGCCGCCGAGCTCGCCTAGTCTACCGAGCTCACCCAGTCCGCCGAGCTCACCCAGTCCGCCGATCTCACCCAGTCCGCCGAGCTCACCCAGCCCTAGGCCGCCGAGCTCACCCAGCCCCAGGCCATTGAGCTCACCCAGCCCCAGGCTGCCGAGCTCACCCAGTCCGCCGAGCTCACCCAGGCCGCCGAGCTCACCCAGTCCGCCGAGTTCACCCAGCCCCAGTCCGCCGAGCTCACCCAGGCCACCGAGCTCACCCAGTCCGCCGAGCTCACCCAGCCCCAGGCCGCCGAGCTCACCCAGCCCCAGGCCGCCGAGCTCACCCAACCCCAGGCCGCCGAGCTCACCCAGTCTACCGAGCTCACCCAGTCTGCCGAGCTCCCGAGGCCGCCGAGCTCACTCAGTCCGCCGAGCTCACCCAGTCCGCCGAGCTCACCCAGCCTAGGTCGCCGAGCTCGCCCCTTGCCGCATGCTCGCCCGGCTCGAGGGGCTGCCCCTGGAGGACTGCATTTAGCTGTTTAGAACAGCGGGATTTGGCTGTTGGCAGACCAATCCGAGGGCATTCCAGTAATTTTCATAGCAGTGGAGGTTGGTTATTTGCAGGCCATTCCCAGAAAACTATAAATAGACCCCCTTGGGTTCCCTTGGAGGGGGACTTTTCCTTACTTCCTCCTCCCTTAGTTTCTTCTTGGTAGAGTAGAGAGAGCTCCTCCAAGGCACCCTAGCTCGAGCATTGGCTAGGGAGGGGAAGTGCTCAGGCAGCCTTTTGGGTGTGAGGTGAGACCTCCACACTAGAGCCGAGGGTCTGTTTCTAGCTTCTTGATCTTTGGTCCGTGACGGTCCTCCGAGTGCAGTAGGTGTGAGGTCACCCCTTTCTAGGGACCCCGAACTCCACAGAGACCAAATTTTTGGTTTCAACATTTTGGTGCGGTGAGCGTGGAGAGTGACCAACACAGAAGATCTCGGGAGAGTGTCATGACAGGAGGTCAAGGAGGTAGTGATGATCTCGGCGAGCTCCCCAACTCAGGACCCTTTGTGGGGAGGCAAGAGTTCATGGCCTCCATCCAAGGCATCATGGAGATGTTGCGCAGCATTGCTCCTCAGGGTGGAAGCTCCACCCCGACCCACCAGGAGTTAGCTCCCCCTCTCGACGAGCCGACTCCCAGGGGTCTAGGCGAGATGACCCCAGCGGGGGGAGAAGGAAGTGCACCAGGAAGAAGGCCAGGGAAGGAGAGTATGGGAGATGGGGTCGAGCGAGACCTCACCGGCCGGGAGCTGTTCTCCATCCCGACGAGTACCAACCTCCCAGGCGAGCAGGCCGCGCGAGTAGAAGTGGCGAGACCACCACTTAGGGGGTCACCCTTCAGCGAGCTGGTCATCTCAGCTCCCGTTCCCGAGGGGTTCAGAGAGCCAGACATGACTTACTATTCCGGGAAGGATGATCCCGTCCAGCACCTGCAATGGTTCGAGGATGCGGTCTCCATTAGGCCGATGACAGATGCCTTCAAGTGTCGCCTCTTTGCGATCACGTTGAAGGAGAAGGCAAGGGACTGGTTCCATCAACTCCCTCCAAGGTCGATCTACGGGTTCGAGGACTTGAGTCGGAGCTTCCAGCTTCGCTTCTCCACCTCCAAGAAGAGGAAGAGGAGTCCTGAGTCCATCTTCCTGATAAGGCAGGGGGTCAAGGAGTCGCTGGCCCGCTACGTTGTCAGGTTCCAAGAAGAGATCTTGGAGGTCCAAGAGATGCCCGGGTATGCTCTCCAGATGGCCTTCACCGTTGGGCTGAAGGAGGGCTTCTTCAATATGAGCTTGACCCGGAAGGCCCCCCTTTCCTTCGAAGAGCTGATGGAAAGGGCGGCAGCGGAGATAGTCATGGAGGCGGCCAACCCGTCATTTGTCAAAAAGTTGGCAATGCTAACAGAGGCGGAGTCGAAGGAGCAAGGAGGCGCAAGACATCAAGAAGGAAGAAGGAGAGAAGAGCAGAGAGCTCAGGGGTTCCAGGGACAGGAGGGTCCAGAACCAGGTTGGAGGCAGCAGGGAGGACCCATTCAGGGTCCAGGAAGAGGTCACAACCAAGGTGGGGGTGATTTTCATGAAGGCCGAGGGAGGTTCAACTTCCAAAGGCAAGCCCCTAGGCAACTCCTACCCCCACCACAGCAAGCGATGGAAATTGGTCGAAGGGAGAGGAGGAACCACACGGGAAGGAGAAGAGTCAGAGTAGAGTTACCCTACTGTGAGTTCCACCAGGAGGAAGGCCATGCAACATCTACTTGCCCCGAATTTCTGGAGTTGAGAAGGACAAGAGCTCCAGCACCGCAACCTCATCAACCTCAACAAGCGCAAGACCCGGTGCGGATTGAAGAAGTCCGACCCGAGGCAGCAGAGGAGATATGTGAGGACAGGGTTGATGTGGGCACCCGGGGAAGGATCGGATGATTCACGGGGGAAGAGGGAGGTAAGAGAGAAGTGAATCATCTCTTTGTAATGAACTTAGCTTGCGTTGTATCAGCTATGATTAATGGTAGAAACCACCGAAAAATATTTATGGTCCATGAAAGGTTTCACTCCGAGATGGATTCCGCTGTCAGGCTCTCACTAGCTGACATGGCAGGTTGATCTCTCGTGGAGGCTAAGTCCTTTTAGCTCCGAGATGGATTCCGCTGTCAGGCTCTCACAAGCTGGCAGGGCAGGTTGATCTCTCGTGGAGGCTAAGTACTTTTAGCTCCGAGATGGATTCCGTTGTCAGGCTCTCACAAGCTGGCAGGGCAGGTTGATCTCTCGTGTAGGCTAAGTCCTTTTAGCTCCGAGATGGATTCCGCTGTCAGGCGCTCACAAGCTGGCAGGGCAGGTTGATCTCTCGTGGAGGCTAAGTCCTTTTAGCTCCGAGATGGATTCCGCTGTCAGGCTCTCACAAGCTGGCAGGGCAGGTTGATCTCTCGTGGAGGCTAAGTCCTTTTAGCTCCGAGATGGATTCCGCTGTCAGGCTCTCACTAGCTGACAGGGCATGTTGATCTCTCGTGGAGGCTAAGTCCTTTTAGCTCCGAGATGGATTCCGCTGTCAGGCTCTCACAAGCTGGCAGAGCAGGTTGATCTCTCGTGGAGGCTAGGTCCTTTTAGCTCCGAGATGGATTCCGCTGTCAGACTCTCACTAGCTGGCAGGGCAGGTTGATCTCTCGTGGAGGCTAAGTCCTTTTAGCTCCGAGATGGATTCCGCTGTCAGGCTCTCACTAGCTGACAGGGCAGGTTGATCTCTCGTGGATGCCAAGTGTTTTTTACCCCGAGGCCGTCTCGTCACCCAGGCTCCCATTAGCTGGCTTGACGGGCTGACTCTCCTGGGAGGGGCCAGGTACATTTCAGCTCAAGCTCACTCCGCGAATACGTTGGGTTGGATGTTTCTTTCCGAGCTTGTGCCAACCTCAAAAAGAGAGAAGATTGTGTACAACCCCGTATTCGCGAAGAGTGGACCCCAAATAAGGCATGCACGTTTTTAAGCTTTTTGAGAATTTTGCACTCCTAGGGGCCAATTTTGGGTGAACGTGTAGAACATACTAGTAGGGGGAGAAAATATTTCTACCCCCCAAGGCACTCTTGAGAAGTCGGTCAAGCCGTCCAGGCCGCCGAGCTCACCCCAGGCCGCCGAGCTCCCCCAGGCCGGCGAGCTCACCCAGCCCCAGGCCGCCGAGCTCACCCAGTCTGCCGAGCTCACCCAGTCCGCCGAGCTCACCCAGTCCGCCGAGCTCACCCAGCCCCAGGCCACTGAGCTCACCCAGCCCCAGGCTGCCGAGCTCACCCAGGCCGCCGAGCTCACCCCAGGCCGCCGAGCTCCCCAGGCCGCCGAGATCCCCCCAGCCCGCCGAGCTCACCCAGCCCCAGGACGCCGAGCTCGCCCAGTCTGCCGAGCTCACCTAGTCCGCCGAGCTCACCCAGTCCGCCGATCTCACCCAGTCCGCCGAGCTCACCCAGCCCCAGGTCGCCGAGCTCACCCAGTCCGCCGAGCTCACCCAGCCCCAGGCCATTGAGCTCACCCAGCCCCAGGTTGCCGAGCTCACCCAGTCCGCCGAGCTCACCCAGGCCGCCGAGCTCACCCAGTCCGCCGAGCTCACCCAGCCCCAGTCCGCCGAGCTCACCCAGGCCACCGAGCTCACCCAGTCCGCCGAGCTCACCCAGCCCCAGGCCGCCGAGCTCACCCAGCCCCAGGCCGCCGAGCTCACCCAACCCCAGGCCGCCGAGCTCACCCAGTCTACCGAGCTCACCCAGTCCGCCGAGCTCCCCAGGCCGCCGAGCTCTCCCAGTCCGCCGAGCTCACCCAGTCCGCCGAGCTCACCCAGCCCCAGGCCGCCGAGCTCACCCAGCCCAGGTCGCCGAGCTCGCCCCTTGCCGCCTGCTCGCCCGGCTCGAGGGGCTGCCCCTGGAGGACTGCATTTAGCTGTTTAGAACAGCGGGATTTGACTGTTGGCAGACCAATCCGGGGGCATTCCAGTAATTTTCATAGCAGTGGAGGTTGGTTATTTGCAGGCCATTCCCAGAAAACTATAAATAGACCCCCTTGGGTGCCCTTGGAGGGGGACTTTTCCTTACTTCCTCCTCCCTTAGTTTCTTCTTGGTAGAGTAGAGAGAGTTCCTCCAAGGCACCCTAGCTCGAGCATTGGCTAGGGAGGGGAAGTGCTCAGGCAGCCTTCCGGGTGTGAGGTGGGACCTCCACGCTAGAGCCGAGGGCATGTTTCTAGCTTCTTGATCTTTGGTCCGTGACGTTCCTCCGGGTGCAGTAGGTGTAAGGTCACCCCTTTTTAGGGACCCCGAACTCCACAGAGACCAAATTTTTGGTTTCAACACTTATCCTTAAGGAACTTATCTTCAAAGAACACAGCATCCCTAGACTCAATAATTATATTATTAGACATGTCTAAGAATCGATCTGCAGCACTATCTTTAACACAACCTATGTAGACACACGTGTTGGTCCTAGGTCTAAGTTTAGACCGTCTAGGGTCAGAGACCCTGACATAGGCTATGCAGCCCGAGGTCTTAAGTTTAGTTAAGGTCGGGGGTCTATTAAATCAAAGCTCGTAGGGTGTGACGTCTAACTTAGCATGAGGGACTTTGTTTAGAATGTTGTTTACAGTTAAAACTGCTTCTCCCCAATAGGCAGTAGGCATGACAGCAGTGAGCAACATAGAATTCAATATCTCTGTTAACGTTCTATTTTTCCGCTCGGCTATTACCATTCGATTGGGGTGAGTAAGGAGCAGTGATTTCTGCTATGATCCCTTGAGAGGCAAGAAAACCCCAGAACTCACTGGACATGTATTCTCCTCCTCTATCACTTCTAAACCTGTTTATTCTCATGTCTAGTTGGTTTTCTACACTGGTTTTGAAAAGACAAAACTTTTCAAACGCTTCATCTTTAGTTTTAAGAAAATAGATGTGACAGAACCTAGAGCAGTCATCTATAAATGTGATCATATATTTCCTTCCTCCTCTAGTGACAAAACTTTTAAAGTCACATATATCGGAATGTATAAGCTCTAGGGGTGTTGTGCTCCTAGTAACCGCACTAAAATGTTTCCTAATGATCTTAGTCTAAGCACACACGTCACATTTTTCAGCCAGTAACTTAGTGTCTAATGTGATCTGTGAGTTATAGCTATTTGAAACATTTATTTATAGTTCACGTGTCCTAGTCTCTCATGTAGAGTCTTAGGGCTAACTAAGTTTGTTTGAACTTGTTGAACTAACTCATTTGCTAGAATTAGTCGGTACATCCTATTTTGGACATATGCACATCCAAAATAGTGTGAGTTAACTGACAGTGTTACTCTACCGCTACAAAAAGTAAATGACATACCGACATCACATAATAGACTAATAGACACTAAGTTAGCAGCTAATGAAGGAATAAATTTGACGTTCTTTAAAATTAAAGATTTACTTGAGGATAGCAGCAAGGTTGCGTTCCCCACCTTCAGCACGTCAGCTGACTCGTCATTGGCCACCGTCACAGACTTTTTCACAGTAGTGAGCCCTGTCATAAGAGCAGAATTGTTGCAAACGTGGCACGTTGCCGCCGAATCCAAGTACCACTCCGTGCTGGCCTTAGCATTTTCGACCATTGCAACAAAGTCGGAAGGCTCAGCTTGGCTAACCATATTGGCTTGGTTGTCATCCTGTGATGCTTTGGTTCTTTCCCTTTTAGGGAGCCTGCAATCAGATGCGTTGTGTCCCCACTTGTTGCAGTTAAAACACTTGCCCTTGAATTTTTTATTGCGTTTGTTAGGGCCTGCAACTTGGGAGCTACCGTGGAAGGGTTTGGTCCTCTTAGGGTTCGACACGCGTTTAGAACTAAGGAGCATGTTAGCCGCAGCTTTCTGCTTGCTAACAGTTTCTAAAGTGTGTCGAGTCCTATTTTCATCCTCAATGCGAATAAATCGCTTGAGGCCATTAAGACCGACATGCATCTTCTTGCGATACATTTCAGTTTTAAAATTGTACCACGTAGAGGGCAGTTTAAAAATAATCGTGCCAGCAACAAAACTGTCTGGCTGAGAAATATTCTCACTATGCAAAGAATCTACTAGAGCTTCAAAATCCGATACCTGAGGGAAAATGACCTTCTCCTCGTCGAATATGAAGGAGTGTAATTTGTCCACCAGGTGCGCCTTGGACAGATCCTCCTCTTGCTTGAAGTGCTCCTCCAGTGCCTCCAAGATTTCTTTGGCGGTCTTCATTTTTATGTACGTCTTCGCCAGGCTGGAGGACAAGCAGTTCAGCAGCTAGTCGCGGCAGAAGTCCTCATCAGCAATCCACTGGGCTTCATCGTCAGTCCACAAAACGTCAGCACGATTAGACTAAACTGTGTAGAACACGTTCAGGTACTTCATTCCAAACTACGTATTCAACTTCCAGTCGTTGAACTCGGTCGCCGTGAACTTCTCCAATTTGATCATCGGAACTGGAGACGAGAAACTGTTCCCCTTCATCATGTTGATAGCGGCGGCGGGAGAGAGATTGCACAACACAGAACGTCTATCCTTGAGGCTCTTGAAAATCACTGGTAGAAGGGTCTCCCAAAAAACAAATCTGGCGGCCAGAACCTCCAGGCGGCGAGACTGCTCCTATTCTCGATTAGACAACAATGTTTCCTCCTTCCTCCTTTTTCAATATAGTCAACTCAGTCTGAATCCGATCAGTTTTGGCTTGCAGTAGAAGGATTCCAAGTGTTTTGCAATCAACAGACCCAACCTGGTGCGACCAAAGAAAACGGCCTCCTCCTATGCGATGCCCGAGGTCAAACCTGGATGAACAGCCTCCCAAGTGGATGGCCGGAAAAAAACCAGCAGTCGGCTCATTGAAGGAGGCGATAGGGAGGGGCACAGGCGGAGACGGCGATCGACTTCTCATTCCTCGCGATTTCGCCCTAGCAGACACACCTCCCAATGGCTCCTTTGTATTTCTCTGATCCTTCTCTACTACCCGATCGATCTCCAGGCGGGGATAAAATCCCCTTTCTCCGTCCGATCGGAAAAAAAGGGGCCGCGGCTCTTTCCGATTTTCAGCGGCACAAACGGCGAGATGAAGCACGGTGGTAAAAATCGCAGACGTGATTTTCCTTCCACGAACGAGCGCCGACAAGTTCCTCTGTCCCGACCAGTAAACAAAGGCGGGAACGTTCCTCCGTCCCGATCGTTTCCAAGCGGCGGCCGATTTGTTTCTTTTCCCGATCTCCGATCACAACTGTTAAAATTTCAACAAACCCGCAGACGCCTCCTCGGATACCCTGTTGAACCTCAACAAACCGGAGGAGAACACGTCCACTTATATTGTTGAACGTTCTCCTGGATCTTGGAGTTAGCAGAGGTTATCTCAACAAAGCAGTAACAACCAGCAACACATGCAACACAAGCGTCTTTATTGATCAAAAGCAAACTTCTTTACAAGGCGAGACATACATGGCGAGACATGCTTCACCAACAACCAAACCAGGAGAACAGAGACAGTTACAAAGACAAGAAACAAAACAAGCCGCGCGGACTCAATCAACAAGCCACTGGTCTATTGTTGTGGAGTCCGATCAGTCCGCCAGGTCGCGAGACCGCAACCCAAGCCGCGCGGACTACCCCTTATTACAATGTTTAGCTCTTCACCGCTGATCTGCAGGCCGCCTGACCGCGAGGTCGCCTAGCCGCCAGACCGCACACGCTGCGCCACCGAATGGAACAGTCTGCCTGAGACAGGCGACTTCCTGAACTCCGAACCAAGTTGCTAAAGAGAAGACTGCCTAGTCGCTATCCGCGACTTGCTGTTTACCGCCTGTTGCTTAACCGCAGAGTCCGCACTGTCCCTGACAGCAATCAGAGTCAAGTCTTGGCTTTCCAGCGCTATCCGCACAACCTGCACAGCACAACCCAGTCAACTCTCAAACCGCGCGGACACCAAGGTCCAGTCCGCAGCAACTTACGCGAGCTCAATAACTGTTCACTTACGTCGGTTAGGGCACCTTTGTTGTTATTCCCTGATGTGACATGAGTCCTATTTATAGGCACGATGACGAGTATGGTCACCGCCCTATCCGATAGGATCGCCGCCACATCCCGCAGCAAGAACAAGTGTATCCTCAAGCACGCGGATACACACATCAGTCCGCCGCTCCCGTGCAGATAGCCAGCCCGCCTAGCTTCTCCAAGGCCGGACAACATACCAGTCCGCCTTGTCGCCAAGGGCCAAACCAGGACCACCACAACCGGACTCTACAACAGCTATGTCCGCCAATGCGCGGACACAGCACCAGCCCGCATAACCCGAGCCCGCAGCCTCGCCATCAAGGAACCTGCCGGACTCAGCGGACACCCGGCTTCCGTCCGCACATCCCGAGTCCATTGCATCTTCAAGGCACCGCCGGACTCAGCGGACACGCCGATCCAGTCTGCTTACACAACAAACTCCAATCCGCATTCCTGAATTCATAACCTCATCACAAGGCTAAACCGAACTCAGCGGACTCTAGCTCTAGTCCGCACGCTCTTGCATAGGCAATCCTCCAGTCCGCATATCCCCAAGCTAGCAATCAAGGCAACAACACTTCTACTAGGCTTGGCGGACTGAGAAAGCAGCCCGCGCTCCACTGCGCGATCTCCCCGGACTGAGCCAACCTGGACTTGGTTCAGAACCCACCAAGTCCAGTCCCCTGGCCACAACGGCCAGTCCGCACTTACTGGCGGACACTGGATCTAGCCCACCATACCGGGCGACCTCCAGCTTATGTCCGCACTGACCGGCGGTCTCCGCGGCTTCCACTTGCCACTGCAGCAGAGCAAGACCAAGGAAACTGCCAAACCGGTCTGTCGGGCTCTAGTTCTTCAGTCTGCTTCATGCCGGACTCCGCGGATAGGATTTCTATCTGCCCGGTTACTTCCTGGGATCCAACTGCCTACTGAGTATTCGCCGGCCTGACAGACCGCTGCTGCTGTCCGCGTAGTCCGCGCGAACAAACCGCCCAGGCCGCCACAGAGCAAACCGCCTGCAACATTCCTGCCGACTTAGCAGTCCGCTAACCCTGTCCGCGTAGTCCGCGCAGATAGGTGGCTCAAGCCTTCCATTCACCCACTTTCACTTCACAATTTTCAACACTCCCCCTTGAAGTGAGAAGTGGTGAATAACTCCAGCAGCTCCCGTAATCTTGCACCTGGTCCCTCCGATAGCATCTACGAAGAAATGTCCAAGACAGTTCTCGCCCCGCATATCATGGACCATGAGGGAGCCTTCCAGCATCTCCCAAAAGGAGCCATGCTTCCCTCTGCCTTCTTTAGCTTCAACCTCCACTCATGCATCACAGGAGTATCACCAACTACCTTGGGCACAGAAGCCCAAGCCTTGTTACCTCTGAGAGAAGTCACCTCTTCAGCCTTGGTGTCAATCACCTCCTTGATTCTAGTGGGGTCATCACAGCCAGAAGTACCTTGCTCGACCTGAGGGCTAACAAAGAAACACAGGACCAAGTCCGCCGTGTTCCCTTCGCTATATCGAGTTGGTGGCTTACTGATCCTTTTCGATCTCCGAAGAACCGGATCACGGCTAACCACCTCCGCTGCTTCTGAACCAGCTCCGTTCCCGGGCAAACCCGGAACAATGCTCCCCTTGCTTCCTGAACAAGACGCCTCCTTACTGGAACCAAGAGCACCTGGAGCAACGCTCCCCCTGCTACCTGAACCAGAAGACTCTCCTCTTGAACAAGAACTGCCTGGAACATCGCTCCCCCTGCTTCCTGAACCGGAAGCCTCCGCCTTCGAGCCAAAAATACCTGGAGCAACGCTCCCCCTACTTCCTGACTCTGACGCCTTTTCCCCGGAGCTAGAACAACCTGGAGCTCCTGGTGACTCAGGCAACTCCACTTCCTTAGCAGCAGCCTCCTTCAGCGCATCATCTAACCTGCTCATCTCTAGCTCCACATGAGAGCTACCCCAATACGGCGTCAACTCATCGAAGACAATGTCTCTATACACTATGAGTTTCTTCGTCGCAGGATCCATACACCTCCATTTTCTCCTCTGCTCATCACACCCAACAAAGGCAAGCTTTGTCTTGAGAGCACCTGGAGAGTGTATGTAGCAGGTAGATCCAAACACCCGAAGGTGCTTCACGCTGGGCTTCACTCCGAACATCAGCTCATAAGGAGTCTTCACTATGATCGGACTAAGAGGCATCCGGTTAATGACATGAGCAGCACAGGCCATCCCTTCCGCCCAAAGAGCCTTCGGAACGCCTTTACTCTGAATCCAACACTTGCAGGTCTCCGTTAACCAACGGATCATCCGAGCTGCAACACTACCTTGTTGTGAAGTATGTCCACAAGAAAGCTCCTTTCGGATCCCTTGCGTCCTGCCAAAGTGTGAGAACTCGGTTGAGCCAAACTCACCACCAATACTTGTCCTCAACACCTTGATCCTCCGGCCAAGCTGGCCTTCCACAAGTTTCTTGAACTCCACAAACAAGTGCATCATGTTGGACTTCTTCTTCATGAAATATACCCAAGTATACCTTGAATAGTCATCAACCAAAATCAGCATGGACCTGCTGCCTTCAAGACTGGCTGTGACGGTCGGTCCCACCAGAGCACAATGGACAACCGCCAATGTTGCTTTACATCTGGATTGTGCTTTATCAACCATGAAGCGATAAGCTCCACTTTCCTGACATCCCGCACACCCCCGACCATCGTCATAGGATGACAACCTAGGCAGCCCTCTTACGAGTTTTCTTCCTGTCATTGCTTTCAGCTTGTCCATCCCTACATGCCCCAGTCTTTCATGTCAGATAGCTGCACTATCACTGGCCTTCATCCGATCAGCTCCAGAACTAGTTGATGTCCCAACTACGTTCTTCTCCTTACCTTCAACATGAGCTACGATCGCCGAGAGCAAGGTAACCTTGCACTCCTTCCTGAGATGACCTTGCTGCGTGCATTTATAGAACCTTGGTCCTTCCTTCCTCTTCCTATCACGCCTACGAGGAACACTCCTTTCTTCCTGATATGAAGTAGAGGGACCATCTTCTGCAGCAGCCTTCACCTCCTTCCTGAACAACCCATCAAGGGAAGTCCAGACCTCCGCAGCTGACCGACATCCACTGATATGGTCCAAGAGCTCCGATGAGATCACCTGCTTGAGAATAGACTCCGCTTTCGCATTTGTCTCCTTCCAAGCGCTCATCTCTTCAGCATTGTCAGCAGTAGCCTCTTGTCTTCCTGCTCCGCATACAACCTCCCAAAGGTCCTCGCCAAGAAGAAAGCTCTTCATACAGGACTTCCACCTTTCAAAGTTCGTCTCTGTAAGGAGATCAATTCCAAGACAACTTGCATCCTCCACTGCCATGGTTCTACCACTGGTATCCTCTACACAAGAGCAACTACTTCCATTGAGCACTGCTTGACCACTCCAACCTCCCTCTGATACCATGTTAAAATTTCAACAAACCCGCAGACGCCTCCTCGGATACCCTGTTGAACCTCAACAAACCGGAGGAGAACACGTCCAATTATAATGTTGAACGTTCTCCCGGATCTTGGAGTTAGCAGGAGTTATCTCAACAAAGCAGTAACAACCAGCAACACATGCAGCACAAGCGCCTTTATTGATCAAGAGCAAACTTCTTTACAAGGCGAGACATACATGGCGAGACATGCTTCACCAACAACCAAACCAGGAGAACAGAGATAGTTACAAAAACAAGAAACAAAACAAGCCGCGCGGACTCAATCAACAAGCCGTCGGTCTACTGCTGTGGAGTCTGCTCAGTCCGCCAGGTCGCCAGACTGCAACCCAAGCCGCGCGGACTACCCCTTATTTCAATGCTTAGCTCTTCACCGCCGATCTGCAGGCCGCCTGACCGCGAGGTCGCCTAGCCGCCAGACCGCACACTCTGCGCCACTGAATGGAACAGTCCGCATGAGACAGGCGACTTCCTGAACTCCGAACCAAGTTGCCAAAGAGAAGACTGCCTAGTCTCTATCCGCGACTTGCTGTTTACCGCCTGTTGCTTAACCGCAGAGTCCGCACTGTCCCTGACCGCAATCAGAGCCAAGTCCTGGCTTTCCAGCGCTATCCGCACAACCTGCACAGCACAACCCAGTCAACTCTCAAACCGCGCGGACACCACGGTCCAGTTCGCAGCAACTTACGCGAGCTCAATAACTGTTCACTTACGTCGGTTAGGTCACCTTGGTTGTTATTCCCTGATGTGACATGAGTCCTATTTATAGGCACGATGATGAGTATGGTCAGCGCCCTAGCCGATAGGATCACCGCCACATCCCGCAGCAAGAACAAGTGTATCCGCAAGCCCGCGGATACACACACCAGTCCGCTGCTCCCGTGCAGATAGCCAGCCCGCCTAGCTTCTCCAAGGCCGGACAACATACCAGTCCGCCTTGTCGCCAAGGGCCAAACCAGGACCACCACAGCCGGACTCTGCAACAGCTATGTCCGCCAATGCGCGGACACAGCACCAGCCCGCATAACCCGAGCCCGCAGCCTCGCCATCAAGGCACCTGCCGGACTCAGCGGACACCCGGCTTCCGTCCGCACATCCCGAGTCCATTGCATCTCCAAGGCACCGCCGGACTCAGCGGACACGTCGATCCAGTCTGCTTACACAGCAAACTCCAGTCCGCATTCCTGAATTCATAACCTCATCACAAGGCTAAACCGAACTCAGCGGACTCTAGCTCCAGTCCGCACGCTCTTGCACAGGCATTCCTCCAGTCCGCATATCCCCAAGCTAGCAATCAAGGCAACAACACTTCTACTAGGCTTGGCGGACTGAGAAAGTAGCCCGAGCTCCACTGCGCGATCTCCCCGGACTGAGCCAACCTGGACTTGGTTCAGAACCCACCAAGTCCAGTCCCCTGGCCACAACGGCCAGTCTGCACTTACTGGCGGACACTGGATCTAGCCCGTCATACCGGGCGACCTCCAGCTTCTGTCTGCACTGACCGGCGGTCTCCGCGGCTTCCACTTGCCGCTGCACCAGAGCAAGACCAAGGCAACTGCCAAACCGGTCTGCCGGGCTCCAGTTCTTCAGTCCGCTTCATGACGGACTCCGCGGATAGGATTTCTATCCGCCCGGTTACTTCCTGGGATCCAACTGCCTGCTGAGTATTCATCGGCCTGACAGACCGCTGCTGCTGTCCGCGTAGTCCGCGCGAACAGACCGTCCATGCCGCCACAGAGCAAACTGCCTGCAACATCCCCGCCGACTTAGCAGTCCGCCAACCCTGTCCGCGTAGTCCGCGCGGATAGGTGGTCCAAGCCTTCCATTCACCCACTTTCACTTCACAATTTTCAACAACAACTGCCGGTGTCAGAAATTGCAGGCGGAGGCGGTTCTCGCATGAACGGAGGCGACGGAGAAGGAGAATGAACGCAACTGCTTCGGCGGCTTCCCGTTCCCGGCGGAATTGATTCCTGTAGACGCGATTTGAGCAGTTACTGGATGCACGAACGTGAGCGCCGGGGGAAGTGCTTCGAGAGTGTTATGTCGCTCGAAGCATCCGGATGGGGATCAAAGTGGAATCCCCTACCCGTTGCCCCTAGGTGGGTATAAATAGGCAAACCCTTAGGAGTTACTACGGGTATGGGTTAACCGTGTACCCTAACTGACCCGTTAAGCCTTCGAACCCGTTATTCGTCCAAATATACACTAACAACATCAACCCCGGACGCCTCCGCATCACCACTCCAGCGTCCTTTCACTATTGATCCCAATATCTTCTCTATTTGAAAGCCGCTCACTGCTCTTCTTGGATCCATCCCGTCAGGTAAGCTATGATGTGAGCAAAAACATCCAAGAAAAATAGAGAAATTTGTTGCTTATTAAGTTCCATTTCCGATTTTCAGAAGTGTTCCTCTTCTTACAGGTTTCTGAACTGCATCCGCCGTTATGAGCTTTCCATGGCTGCTATGTACTCCCAAACAGAGACATTGTTCCGGCTGTATTTAGATTTTAAGTCTGTCTTCACTCATCACTGTATTTTCAACATATTTGCATTCATAGAGACTGATTTTATTCATCTTCACGATGTCCTAGTTGCCCTGTTATTCATAGAAATCGCAACCACACCCTTCACAACAACTATTCTTTTTCTCCCAAATAGATTCGCCTGAAGTTCAATCTGGAGGAATGGAATTCTCAATAAGCAATTTATTTATAATATTTTTACTAAAGTTTAGAAATTGTACATAATTAGTAATAGCTAGCATATTTTTGCTAAAAGATTCACCTGAAGTTTGTAGTTATAATATTTTTGCTAAAGTTTAGGGGGTTTGTATATCACCTACCTATATTCTTTTGACAACATTTGTTCTCTAAAATTATGCAACGAAGGCATTAAAATTGATTAGTTCATGTAAAGTGTTTGGATACTTAGGTTTCGCTCAAATACTTGGGTTTTACACTCCCGTGACTGTGCAGATTTTGCATTTGGTTAATCTACATTAATTTTTCCTATTTTCATTAAATTTAAAATGTATTAAGAATTTTGATGCTAATCTATCATTCCATATACTTACAGTGTTTAAAGTCGGAATAGATGCAATCAGAACGGCATATGTAAAAACGGCTTCTACCATTAATTTCTCGATCTTGCTGTGTACAGCGCAATTCATATGTCAAGAGAGATGGCTGTATATGAAACTTGGCCTGTTTTGATTGAGGTGAGTGGCATTCAGTTTGAATGAACTCTGTTACTGTTATGACTTGCTTAAGATTATAAAATGTTCTTTTAACAAAGTTGGAAGGAGGTGGTGTTCACACACTGTTGTTATTTAGAGGCTGTCTGTTTTATTGAATCATGAATTACAATATATCTGATTTAATGATATGTCTGTTTTTTTAAAATCAAAATGGATTTGAAAAACCATTTTGATAATTTTCTTATCATCCAACCAAAAAGCATGGAATGACGGTCATTATAAATTCACTTCATTTTTCAAAATGTTAGCAACAGGATTAAACACAAGAATTTTTGAATACAGCTCGCCATTGATGAACTTTTTATGACCAAATTTGATGAAAATGTGATGATAGAATTTGTTGAAATTAATTTAATTAGGTATAACAGAATTTGATGAACCACATCCAAATATTTAGAGATAGGTCGCCCCAAATAATGTTATCTACCTTCATGCACCTGATTCCATTAAAGCCCCCAGGACAAATTAATATCACTCCCACGACAAATGTCGGCCCCACGACCAATGTCTTCCCCCACGACAAATGTCAGCCCCTCGATAAATGTCACACACATGACAAATGTCGTCCCCACGACAAATGTCGCCCCCACGACAAATGTCGCCCCCACGACAAATGTCGCCCCCACGACAAATGTCGCCCCCACGACAAATGTCGCCCCCACGACATTTGTCGCCCCCACGACATTTGTCGCACCCACGACATTTGTCGCCCCCACGACAAATGTCGCCCCCACAACAATTATTGCCTTATGAAAAATATTGCAATCATGACAAATGTCGCCCTCACGACAAATGTCTCTCCCTCGCCGAATGCCCCTCGGGCCGGAGGTCCGTGCCTGTCAAAAAATCACCAATTTTTTGTATATGTAAAAAAAACCTCCCTCGTTCTCCGCCACCACCCTCCTTCTCCGTTACCTTCCCATCCATGCATGGAAGGACTCTATCAGGGCTCTTCCACAATTTTCTGGTTAAGTCGTAGACCATGTTATGAAAAATCGGATCCGAGTGCTGATGTAAAAACCTGTTTCAAATAATATTTTTTTCCTAACGGACAAACAACGAAAAGCGATAAACACAAAAAATTAAGAAAATAAAATAAAATAAACACCGCGAAATGAAGAACACCAAATTTAAAGTGATTCTCCGAAATTGGGTATGTCCACTGTGCCGGCAGAGGTAAATTTGTTATTAATTTATTAAACATACAATACGACTAAAATGGAGGAGAAGAATAGACCGAGAAAATGAAGAAAATCTCGAATCCTTCAAGATCCGGTCGTACACGTTGCGACGAGAAAATAGTTCCGACGGCGAGAGAAAAACTTGGCGGCGAGACGAACTCGCCGACCGAGAGGAAGAATTCGACCGAGTCGAAGAAGTCGAATATCTCTCTGCCAGAAAACTGCTACTTTGTACTGCATGGATGACCGACCACTCATTTTATTGGCGAGAAGACCCCTAAAATCGGGTAGAGAGGTGGGGTCGGCTAGATCCAATCAAGGAATGAGAAAAAATTTCCTTCCAAAAAATCTCCTCCATCAGCGGAAGGAAAATATATTTTGTCACCAATGCTCATTCATAATTATCGGAATTTGGAGAGTTACATATTTAGAGTGGTCTCGAAAAATAGCAACGTCAAAATAGGCGTTAATGGTTGTTGGGTATTGCATTCACAATAGCCCAGATTTGTATGAAGTCACTCTTAAACTAAGATGAATTAAGTTTGTATTTGATGCTCTTTTTGTTAAGTGTTTACATGACTTAATTGCTAAGTGTAGACCAATGTCAGTCTACAATAATTCTCCAAACACATGACCATATAATGTAATCTCTCATTATGTGATTCGTGGTGTTGACTCATGTGTAGCCTCTCTATTGAGACACACTTCTTTTTCAAGCACTAAGGGCAAGAGAAAAGATGGATGTTGATTTTTATGAATAGTGAAGATTTTAAGTTTTTCAGAAAAAGTCTTAAGTCTTTTTCTCGAGTACTGTATTTGTACTCGAGAAGGACTTATGATTATTCTTGAGTAAGATTTGTTTTCATTTCGAGTAACAAAAGTTGTTCTCGAGAAAGCTTCTTGCTGTTCTCGAGAAGGGCTTTTGTTCTCGAGTAATATATGATATTTCTTCTCGGGGTGTTTCTGTTCCAGACATATATTTTTCTAAGTCTTTTTCTCGAGAAAAATGAAATTATTCTCGAGAAGACTATCTTTTGTTCTCGTGATGCAGAAGGTATTTGTCGAGAACCAATTATTTTTCTCGAGAGCTAGCTATTTGTTCTCGAGATGATTAATTGTTCTCGAGTACCAGAATATTTTTTCTCGAAAATAAAACATCATTCTTCTCGAGTACTTCCTGACATTCTCGAGACTGCAGAATTCCACCTCCACATATTTTTCTAAGTATTTTTTCTCGAGACAGCTTTTTTTTCTCGAGTACCAAAATGTTTCTTCTCGAGAACTATAAGCTATTTTTCTGGAGTACTTTACTTCTTTCCCGAGAATGTTGTCTTCTCTCTTCACATCATTTTTCTCTAAGTCTTCTTCTCGAGAACTTCTGTATTGTTCTCGAGTAACAGAATTCATTTGTTCTCGAGTATTATACTTCTTTTCAAGAACATCCTGGTCTAATTTTCTGAAAATTGCTAAGTCCAGACAGACATATATTTCAAACATCATTAACGTGAGATTAGTCCACGTGGATGTCATTAATGACGATTATGACCGTTAGGGTAATCCTATATAAGATCTTGTCATTTTCGACCAACCCTAAGAAGTTTTAAGAAGAAATAAAAAGAATTACAGTCGCCGCTAGAAGTAATTCCAAGTTTTCTGAATCCGATTTTTCTTTCCAAATCGAGAAACGCAGATCTTCATCTTCATCGTCTAAAGGCTTTCGATTCAGATTGATTCAGAGAAGATTGATTCACAGATCGAGATTATTGTCAACGACAGATCCTCTACTTGATCGTGTGAGTCCAGAGATTGCCGATTCTTCTTCAACAAATTCTGATAAAGCCGCAAATATCAAAGAAAGAAGAACAGGCAGAATCATTTCAGATCTGAGATCAAATCACTGTTTGTATGTGTTATTTCATTTTATTCTTGTAGGAGATCTTTCTCCGAGTTGTAGGAGTTGTTTTCTCTGAGTTCTTGTAGGAAGTTTTCATCTTCCGAGTGTAGATTCAGATTTCGGATCGAGTTGTAGGAACATTATTCCGAGGTGTAGGATTGTTTTTAATCCGAGATTAGTGGAGTAGCCGAGTCTAGTGCTTTGCTAGATCAGTGAGTGGAAAGTGGATGTACCTAAGACTGGGGAACCACTATAATTCTTGATGTCGTCTGTGATTGTTTGGTTGTTATTCTGTGCATAGATCGTTAATTTTTTATTCCGCAAAAAGACGCACAACTCACTTATTCACTCCCTCTAGGTGATTTAGGTAAGACAACTAAAAACATTTTCAATTGGTATCAGAGGGAGGTTGTTCATAAAAAGGTTAACACCTTGAACAGATCTACCCCAAAGTTGTCTTTAGAGTTATCCAAGCATGGACAAGGCCAATGATTTTGGCAAGCTTCCTCTGTGCACGAAGACTAAATTTCTCATGTGGAAAGAAAAGATTAAGTTCTTCATGGAAGCTGTGGATACAAGGATCTTCATGATTGTTGGAGAAGGTCCTTATGTTCCAATGACCATCTCCACTATTGATCCTACCAAAAAGGTTCCCAAGAAATTGATGGATTTGGATAAAGATGAGATTGCACTTGTCTCGTTGGACAAGAAAGCTAAAAATATTATATCAAGTGCAGTCATTGATTTTATGCTGCAGAATCTGATTCACTGTCAATCTGCTAAGGAAATGTGACAGTCCCTTATCACCTTGATGGAAGACACTGAAGAAGTTAGGGATGACAGAAGATTCATATTGAATCAAAAGTATGAAGCCTTCTGACAAGGATCAAAGGATTCAATTGCAGATACGTTTGAAAATTTCTTCAAGATTGTTAACGACCTAAGAGTATATGACCATGTCTTCACAAATGGTGAGCTGAATGATAAGTTCCTAAGGTCCCTGACTAAGGAGTGAGATAATAAAGTCCGTGCTATCAGAGAGTTTGGGAAGTTGACAGAGACTGACCCTCAGAACCTCTTCGGAAAGTTGATGTCATATGAGCTGCAGATCAATTCTAGAAAAGCTGAAGAAGATAAGAGTCGGTCGTCATCCAAGGAGAAGTCTGTCGCACTGAAGGCAGACAGCTGGAAGATTAAAGTTGCTTCACCTGCTCCTGCTCAGGAAGATAGTGAAAAAGAAACTTCAGAACCAAGCACTTCAGGCTCAAAATTATCTGAAGGAGAGTTTTCTCCACTTTCAAGGCAGTTCAAGAAATTCTTGAACAAGAAGAAGCAATGGAGAGACAAGGATGCCTCACACAAAAGATCACGTCATGATGGTGATCGATACAAGAAAGGCTCAAGTAGTCAGGACAGGTATAATACTAAACAGAATAAACATATTTCTACTGACATCGTTTGCTACTGTTGCAATAAGCCAAGTCATGTCATCGCTGATTGCCCTCATAAGGAGGGTGGAAAGAGAGAGGGAAAAAAATCTTCATATCACAAGAAGAGAACAGAAAGGAGCCTCGTAGCCAAGAAGAACAAGACTCTTAACGACTCTGACTCATCTGAGTCAAGTGAAGAAGAGGAAGCCTACTTCGGGCTAATGACACAAACTGATGATGAACAAGAACCCCAGTTCATTGGGAAGATAAATTCTCATACTCCTCTTTCTGAATCTGATGCTTCTGATCATGATCATGAGGACAACTCTTCTGACGATGAGTCTGAACTCATGGCCCAGTACAATGAGTTGATCAAGGCTTACGATAAATGTCGAAGTGTGTTGGATATTGTATCCACAATAACCCAGATTTGGTGAAGTCACCCTTGAACTAAGATGAATTAAGTTGTATTTGATGTTCTGTTTAAGTTATGTGTTTACAGGACTATGTTACCAAGTGTAGACCAATGTCAGTCTACAATGGGTCACCAAATACAAGATTATACAATGTAATCCCTCATTGTGTGATCCATGGTGTTGACTCATGTGTAGCCTCTCTATTGGGATACACTTCATTTTCAAACACTAGTACTGATTGAAGAAAGACTTGTTGCTGAATTCTTTAAAGAAGAGAAAATTCTTTTGAAGAAATTTTTGCTAAGTATTTTACTTGAGTAGTTACTTATATACTCGAGTGAAATACTTAGTCAATACTCGAGTAAATATATCTGTACTCGAGTAAGGGTATTAGCTCTCGAGTAGTCAAATTATAGCTCTCGAGTAGCTAAGTCAATTACTCGAGTAAATCCTCTCTCATTCTCGAGTTAACAGAATTTCCTCTTTGAAAATGTTTCTAAGTCATTTACTCGAGTAGTCATATAAGTACTCGAGTAGATTAGTCTTTTGTCTCGAGTTACATAAGACAGGATTTCATGTAACTTTACTTCACTCGAGTAGTAAAGTTTATGTACTCAAGTAGTCCATCTACTACTCGAGTAGTCCGGATTAAATACTTGAGTGATAAGATTTTTTCTCCCTCAAAATTTTTCTATGTCCATTGCTCGAGTAGTAATATCCATATACTCGAGTAGTTTATGTCCTCTCGAGTAGTCCAGTTCCACTACTCGAGTAACCCAGACTCGTCTCCCAGAAATTATTCTAAGTCTTTGACTCGAGTATTCTTTCTACCTCTTGAGTAGTTAATTTATATTCTCTTGAGTAGTTAATTTATATTCTCTCGAGTAGTACTTCTTGTACTCGAGTAGTTCAACTCCATATCTCAAGTAACTATATTAGCACTCGAGTAAGTCTTTGTGTAATCAAGTAGTTGTTCATCATTTCTGGATTTTCTCCAAGTTATTTACTCGAGTAATCTTCCTCTATTCTCTCGAGTAATCAGAATAGTACTCGAGTAGGTAATTGTTATCTCGAGTATTTCAGTCAATCTTTTCAGAAATTTGCTTAGTCCAGATTTGACGGAAATTTCAAATAGTCTTGACGTGATTGGTCCACGTGTACGTCATTAAGGCTAATTATGACCGTTAGGGAGATCTTATATAAGGTCATGTCAAAACCGACTAACCATAAGAAGTGCTGTTAAGAATTATTCTAAGTATTCTGAATCACATTCTTTCTGTCTAAAAATGGAAGCCGCCGCCGCCGACCTTCATCGCTCATAATCGGCTAGGGTTTCGATCCAGAAGATTCAGATCAAGAAGACCCACAGATCGAGATCGTATTTCATTCTTCAACATTTATCTGATCGTGTGAATTCAAAGCATTCCAGATCCAGTTCTTGCCGAGCCATCTTCTTCAATAGTTTTTTGAGAAAGCCTTAAATATCAAGAGGAAGACCTTGGCCGAGATTTTCAGATCTGTGAAAAAAATCTGTTTGTATTTCAAATTTACTCCATTTCATTCTTGTAGGAGAATTTTCTCCGAGTGTAGGAGCTTTTTGTCTCCGAGTTGTAGGAAGTTTTTACCTTCCGAGTGTAGATCCATGTTGTGGATCGAGATTGTAGGAACTTTGTTGCGAGACGTAGGATTGATTTTCAATTCGAGATAGTGGAGTAGCCGAGTCTAGTTCTTTGCTAGATTGGTGAGATAAAGTGGATGCACCCAAGGTTGGGGAACCACTATAAATCTTTTGTCGTCTGTGATTGCTTGGTTGATAATTGTGTGCATAGATCTCTAAATTTTTATTCCGCAAAAAAACGCACAACTCACATATTCACCCCCCTCTAGGTGATTTAGGTAGACAACTGAATACTTTCAAAGAGTCGTGAAAACTCAAGCCAAAGAGATAGTCTCTCAAGGCTGAAGAGAGCACTCTGAGAGATGAAGTCGCCAAGACAGACTCACTTAGAGAGAACTTCAATGCAGCTATTGAAGAATATAACAAGGCTCTCGAGCACCGAGATCTGAAGGAGAAGATCATAAAAGAACTGGAAGCATAACTTGAAGCGGAAAAGAAACTTGTTGAAAGTTTCTTAAAGCCCAATACTGTCCTTCCGTTTGTTGCTGAATTCTCAGCTCAGGCCAAAGGTGCTGGCTTAGGCCATGTTGAAGCTCCTAGTAAATCTTGTAGGATAAATAAGGCTCAGAGAAAGAATAAGACGACCAAGAAGGCTTTGTCCAAGGAGAAGAGGAAAGCTCCTCAAGATCAGACTTCTTTTAAGAAGGTTATATTTCCAATGAATGAGTTTTGATCTTGACTCGTCCTACGGTCACTTTGCTAGGCCTACTTGTGTAGAGCCCAAGTCTCGTTACCAAGGATGGACTCGTCTCCGTAACTTTGGTGAAAGTGTCTTTAAGGCACCTTATGAAGAAATTTCTCTTCAGAGCTATGACCCTTATAATCATGGTCATAACATCAAGAAGTCACCAAAAGTAAAGTTTATTGTGGAAAAGCCTCTCAAGGAGAAGAAGGCATGTGATTGCCATCACCATGAAGCTTCTTCCTCCAAGACTGCTACCCCTTCTAGACCACAATCTCAAAAGGTCAAGTAGGAGAATTTCAGGCAAAGATGCAACATGTTTGACTGTTGGTGTTGTAGCAAAATTGGTCACTTTGTCATTGATTGCTGGTTTAATTCCAGAAATTTTGTAACTACTCAAGTTAGCAATGTGAGAAAGATCACTCATAATGTTAATACTCGTATGGGGAGTGTCCTAACTAGAGACCAAGGACCCAAACGTGTTTGGGTTCCTAAGGCAAATTAATTTGTGATTGCAGGTATGTCCAAAGGCCACCAAAACTCTTATCTGGTACTTAGACAGTGGATGCTCTCGGCATATGACCGGGACAAGAGCCTTCTTCAGAATTATTCTCTAGTCTTGAACGAGCCAAATGTCATCTTTAGAGGTTCAGACCGAGGAATTACGAAAGGCTATGGTATGATTACTAACGGTAGTGTATCCTTCTCAGATGTGGCTTATGTTGAAGGATTGAAACACAATCTTATAAACATAAGTCAGTTCTGCGATAAAGGATACGTAGTTGAATTTCATGCAGATAAGTGCTTGATAAAATCGGTTGACAATATAGAAACGATTCTATCAAGCACTCGTAGTAGAAATATATTTTGTTTGAATTTCATTTGCATAGACTCTTCTACACCAGTGTGTTTTTTGGCTAAAGATAATGCGTCTCTTGGTGACCAATGTCACAAGAGACTAGCACATATTAATTTCAAAACCATTAATAATTTATTTTCACTTAATTTAGTACAAGATGCCCCAAATGTCAAGTGCGCTAAAGATAGACCTTGTCATACATGTGAAAAAGACAAGTAAACAAGGGCTACTTTTAAAAGCATTATTGGCAAAGACTTTAATAGATGTTTACATCTACTTCATATGGCCTTGTTCGGTGTACTGCAAGTTAGAAGTTCGGGAGGTAAGGATTATACATTGGTTATTGTTGATGATTGCTCACGCTTTGCGTGAGTGTTCTTTCTAAAACACAAGTCAGATACTTTTGACATCTTTACTAATTTTGTCAGGCAGGTCCAGAATGAATACAACTGTTTCTTAGTCAAAATCAGAAGTGACAATGGAACAGAATTCAAGTCTGGGGTCATGGCAGAATTTTGTGAAAGATTAGTTATCTTTCATGAGTTTTCCTCTTCTCGTACTCCTCAACAGAACGGAGTAACTGAGAGAATGAATAAAACACTCATAGAGGCCTACATGATCATGTTGAGTGATGCCTCACTACCGGAATACTTCTGGGTTGAAGTCGTCAACACTGCATGCCACGTGCAAAACCGAGCACTCATAAACAAGAACCGAGTGTTTCATATTTTAGAATCTTTGGTTGTAAATATTTTGTCCTTAACGATGGTAAGTATCACACTACCAACTTCAGCGAAAAGAGTTTTGAAGGTATTTTTGTAGGGTATAGTAGTCATATTAAGGCATATAGGATTTTTAATAGAAAAACTCTGGTTGTAGAAGAATCTATACATGTTGTATTTGATGAGACGAGTTTGCTGCAAGACAACTCTTCTAGTGTGTTTATTGAAGATGCAAGTTCAAAGCTGAAAGAACTAAACTTGGATGTGCCAATTGAAGGAAAAGGTGAAAAGTTCATCAAGATCACCACTCCAACCCCAATTGGAGAGGTTGATGATAACTTCTAAAAAGAAGTTATTTAGGCCATTATTTCCGACATATTACGCGGCTATTCCGACACAAATAAGTCTAAAGGTT
The DNA here is from genome assembly GCA_039583875.1 of Platanthera guangdongensis. Classification (NCBI taxonomy): domain Eukaryota; kingdom Viridiplantae; phylum Streptophyta; class Magnoliopsida; order Asparagales; family Orchidaceae; genus Platanthera; species Platanthera guangdongensis. The sequence goes on from CM077163.1 coordinate 227,914,111, forward strand.
ATAAAAATGAAAGTAAAAGTTTATGTATTCAATTCAAGACTAATTGAGTCTCTTTCTATTGTATTCTTACTAGATGCGCAAGAGGAATTTGCTTGGGAATGGAAATCTGTCAAATATCAAAATCTGGGAAAAAGGTTGCAACACTCAGAGAAAAAAGGTTGCAACGTCTCCTGGACGGTTTTCAGCATTTAAATTTTGAATTTTTACGCCCTTTTTAAAATGAAAGGTGGCATCTTTTGGAGAGTGACCGGACATTTTTAAGGGGAAAAAGAACACAGAAAAGGGGCGAATTGGGTGGATCCAAAGGAGAAAAAAAAGGGACTTGTCTTGGAGAAGAACTAGGCCACGCCGGATCTTGGAGGCAGACTGGTTTTGCACACATCGAAGAACGAATTCCTGCTTTGTTTTACATTTCTCTCACCATGTGCTGTAAGATCTTTCTTGTTTGGTGGTGTGTTCTCTCCATCGTGATGAACTAACTTGTTTTAATCTTGTATTGTGAGAGTACTATGTCTTTTGTGATGAAAAATTCTTAATTATCCTTAGTTATGAATGTTTGGTGATTGTTTGTATTGAATCTATGATCTTTAATTCAAAATCTTTGGTCAAGATTCATCTTTTTACTACGCTTCATAAATCGAGAGAGGAGTTGCGTAAGTATATCGTAGAGTCGGTATAGCATTTGAAGGGAGAAAGAGATTTCCCCTTTGTGCTAGCAACTTTGGTTTTCGATCTTTATGCAGGTCTTGTTTCACCTACGGGGTAACAGAGAACTAGAGACTTCCGATATTGAGAGGTACAGATTTCTTCTCTAAAATCGTTGCCAGACATTTCACCACTCATCATCACAAAACTATTTTCATGGGTTGTCACATTAGACTTAGGAAATCATGATACAAGATTATCTTTTGATAACTTGTAACCAAATATTTCTCTCCCGGATCTTTAGTTTCTTTCTAATAATTAGAAGTTTATTTTAAGATTCTAGTATTCTGAAACCATAATCTTATTCTTCCTGAATTTAAAGAAAAGACACAAGTAGTAATTGCAAGCACTGAATTCACCATCTACTCGAGGGAACGATCTCTACTTACTATTTATTACTTGACACGACACGTACACTTGCGGTTAATTGCGTATACCATTTTTGGCGTATCAAGTTATTGACGCCGTTGTCGGGGAGGTGCGACGTATTTAGTGTTTTATCTCTTGCAATATTAGTTAAACCCGAGTATTTAGAGCTCAAGTTCTTGTTTTGTTGCTTTATCTTGTATTGTTTGTGTTGTTACTACTATCTGTAATTCTGTTTGTGCATGTCCAGACATCGAACTTCTGAACTTTTGCCTTTTAATTCAGAAATAGAGCGTACGTGTAGGCAAAACCGAAAACTTTGTAGAACGCTGAATATTATTTATCAAGAGATGGATAATAACGATCACGAGAATATGAATAATCATGAAGGACAAGTGGACCATAATGGTCAAATCGCTGTGCCACGAATGACGTGTCGCGATTATAATACACCCTTAAGAGGAGTTACACTTTAGTATCGCGCGACCCGCAATTGCGGCAAACAATTTTAAAATGGACCCACTAGTTATGCAACAAGTACAATATAACAAATTTGGGGGTCTTAGTCATGAAGATGCGAACTCACACTTACGTACATTTTTAGCGATCTGTGACATGTTCAAATTTAATGGAGCGTCCGAAGATGCAATTTTGTTGAGGCTATTTCCATTTTCGTTGTAAGGACGAGCGAAAGACTGGTTAGACTCATTACCCAATGACTCTATTACCACATGAGATCACTTAGTAGAAAAATTTCTAAATAAGTATTTCTCACCCTCGAAGACGACTAAGCTCATTAGGGACATAAATACGTTCATGCAAAATCATGGGGAGACTCTTTATGAGGCGTGAGATTGTTTTAAAGAGTTATTGCGAAAATGTCCACACCACGGATTAGCCCAACACCAACAATTCTCTACATTCTACAATGGTTTGCAAACGACAACCATGATTTTAGTGGATGGAGCCGCGAGCGGTTCCTTAATGAAGAAATATCCCGAACATGCCTACGCAATATTAGAAGATCTTACTTCTAATAATTATTAGGCATATGAGAGACAAGGTAATACTCAACCGGCTGGAGTCCATCAATTGGACCAGATTACATCGTTAGCTGCACAAATGTCATCTCAGTTTAATCTAATTAATAAGAGGTTAGATTTGTTATCTACATCTACACCTAATGCACCCCTAACGGTTGAACAACTAAATCAACTGACAGCGGAGGCAAACTATGTCGGAGGCCAACCATGGCAAGTACCACCAGGTTTTGCAAATCACTACCATCCCGAGTGGAGAAATCATCCAAATTTCTCTTGGAAGAATAATGCGGGAGCGACCCAGCCACCCGGATTTAATCTAAATAACTCACATCCACAGCATAATAATGTTTTTAATCAACCTAGTATTTCTAGGAAACTGACTGATGAGATGATTATGGAGTCGATGCAAAAGAGAGATGTACACATTTAAAATCTAGAGGGGTCACTACGCATGATAGAATCCCAGTTAGGTCAAATTGCCAATGCCTTGAGTCTTAGGGCACCGGGCACACTTCCAACGGATACCACTCCAAATCCAAAGGGAGATAACCAACATTGTAAAGCAGTCGAGTTACGAAGTGGTAAGCAATTAGTGAGTGCACCTACACATGAACTGGGTAGAAAGAGGGATGAAGAAAAAGAGTTAGTAGAGGGAATCCCTTGTATTCCCGAGGGAGAAGTGAGACTAGATGACTTTTCTGAGAAGAAAGTGGAAGTTTTAGGAGAAAGGAAGAGAGAACCGATCACTAACTACGTTAAGAGGAAGGATAATGTGAAAGTCTACCCACCGCCACCGTTCCCTCAACGGTTAAAGAAGAGTAAGCTCGACCAACAATTCCAAAAGTTCGTCGAGATATTTAAGAAATTACAAATTAACATCCCTTTCGCTGAAGCTTTAGAGCAAATGCCGAGTTACGTTAAATTCATGAAAGATATCCTATCCAAAAAGAGAAAATTTGGAACAGATGAGACGGTAGCACTCACTCAAGAGTGTAGCGCTATTCTTCAAAAAAGACCCCCACCTAAGTTGAAAGATCCGGGGAGCTTTACTATTCAGTGCTCTATAGAATATAAATTTGAGGGTAAAGCGCTATGTGACTTAGGAGCGAGTATAAACCTAATGTCGTTCTCGATTTATAAAAAACTAGGTTTGGGAGAAATATCAAAGACTTTCATAACCTTGCAGCCGGCCGATAGGACCCTGACATTCCCAAAAGAGATAGTTGAGGATGTGTTGGTGAAGGTAGATAAGTTCATTTTTCCGGCTGACTTTGTGGTTTTAGATATGGAGGAGGACAAGAAAGTCCCCATCATTATAAGGAGACCGTTCCTAGCCACGGGTAGGACACTGATAGATGTTCAGAAAGGAGAATTGACTATGAGAGCGAATGACGAGCAAGTCACCTTTAATGTACTTAAGGCATTAAAATTCCCCCATCGCGAGGAAGACAATATGGAGGTGGTCAACTATGTATCTATAGGTGACTATGAGCCTAGTGTATCGCTAGATGAACATGATTCCCTATTGACTCATGTGTTGACTGAGGGGGAGCTTTCTGAGGAAGAAGAAGACATTCAAGAATGCTTGCAAGCATTTGAGAAGCAGGCTGTTTGGTTCCGTAAGCCGAAGCCATTAGAGATGCCCGAAAGATCTTTGTCAGTAAAACCGTCTATCTTCGACCCGCCATCATTGAAGTTGAAACCTCTCCCGGACTATCTCACTTACGCGTACTTAGGAGATAATGACACCTTGTCGGTCATCATCAACTCACATTTGTCATCTGATCAACGTAAAAAGTTAATAGACTTACTCAAGCAATTTAAAAGGGACATAGGGTGGACCATAAACGACATCCAAGGAATAAGCCCCTCATTATGTATGCACAAGATTCTTTTGGAAGAATCATTTACGGGATCGATCGAGCATCAACGTCGTCTAAGTCCACCTATGAAAGAGGTGGTAAAAAAGAAATTATTAAATAGCTAGACGCTGGAATCATATACCCCATCTCGGATAGTCCATGGGTTTCACCTGTGCAATGTGTACCCAAGAAGGGAGGAATGACGGTCGTAAGAAATGAGAAAGGTGAGTCGGTTTCCACTAGAACGGTCACGGGGTGGCGAATCTGTATTTACTATAGGAAGTTGAATAAATCCACCAGGAAGGATCATTACTCCTTGCCTTTCCTTGACCAAGTTTTAGATAGGTTGGCAGTGAATGACTTTTTCTGTTTTCTTGATGGGTACTCAGGCTACAACCAAATTACCGTAGACCCCGTAGATCAAGAAAAGAACACATTCACATGTCCTTACGGAACCTTCGCGTTTAGGAGAATGCCCTTTGGTCTATGCAATGCACCTGCCACTTTCCAGCGTTGCATGATTGTCATTTTCTCTGATATCATGGACCAGGGTATTGAGATATTCATGGATGCTTTTTCCATCTTTGGGAAATCATTTGATGATTGCTTAGAGTGTTTGGAGAAGGTACTTACTCGTTGTGTGGATACAAATCTTGTTCTAAACTAGGAGAAATGTCACTTCATGGTGCGTGAGGGGATTGTGCTTGGTCACCATGTTTCTAAAGAGGGACTAAGGGTGGATAAGGCAAAGTTAGATGTGATCGAACAATTACCACCACCCAAGAATGTTAAGATGCTACGAAGTTTCCTAGGACACGCGAAAATAGCAAAATCGTTGAGTTGTTTGTTGGAAAAAGACGTGAAGTTTCAGTTTAGTGATGAATGTATAACAGCTTTTGATGAACTTAAAAAGCGTTTAACCACGGCACCCATCGTAGTGACGCCTGATTGGGAAGAGCCTTTTATTCTGATGTGTGATGCTAGTGACTACGCAGTGGGAGTTGTCTTGGGGCAAGTGAGGGGGAAGATATTCCACACGATAGCTTACACAAGTAAAACCCTCATTGACGCCCAAGTCAATTACACTACCACCGAGAAGGAACTACTAGCAGTCGTTTTTGCATTCAAGAAATTTAGATCTTATCTCTTATGCACGAAGGTTATAGTGTATACCGACCATGCTGCAATCCGTTATCTGATGGTAAAACGAGATGCAAAATCACGGTTGATCCGTTGGGTGCTCCTTTTGCAAGAGTTCGATGTTGAGATAAAGGATAAGAAAGGATCAGAGAACCCCGTAGCAGACCATTTATCTAGGATTGAGTTTACCCATCCGTCGTTATGTTCTGAGGTTGATGAGAGGTTCCCCGACAAGTGTCTATTAGCGATCTCTAACAGTGTAGCACCTTGGTACGCTGACTTAATTTGTAAACTAACTAGTAAGCAACATCATGCCTTCTAAGATCACATATCACCAAAGAAAAAGATTCCTACACCAGGTGCGATCATATTTATGGGATGACCCTTATCTATTTAAGATTGGAGTCAATGGAGTATAGAGACGTTGTATTCCCGAGAGTGAAATGAGAACTATTCTAGAAAAATGTCATAATTCACCATATGGAGGCCATTTCATGGGTACAAGGACAACCATGAAGGTGTTACAGGCTGGATTCTATTGGCCTAACTTATTCAGGGACTCAAATTCTTTTGTTAAAGAGTGTGATAGATGCCAAAGAACTGTAAATATACAAAGAAATGACGCAATGCCAATGAACATAATGGTAGAAGTTGAGTTATTTGATGTGTGGGGAATAGATTTTATGGGCCCCTTCGTGAACTCACATGGAAACATTTATATTATGTTAGCTGTTGATTACGTATCAAAGTGGGTAGAAGCCATCGCCACATCTAAAAACGATGTTAAGGTCGTCCTGAACTTTTTACGGAATTACATATTCAATCGATTTGGGGTGCCGAGAGCAATAATTAGCGATGGAGGGAGCCATTTTTGTAATAATCAGTTTGCTTCACTACTAAGAAAATACGGGGTGACTCATAAGGTAGCATTAGCTTATCACCCCCAAACAAACGGGCTAGCAGAGGTTTCGAATAGAGAAATCAAGAAAATTCTAGAAAAGACGGTGAGTGTTAACCGTAGAGACTGGTCTCAAAAGCTGAGTGATGTCCTGTGGGCTTATCGGACTGCATTTAAAATGCCAATTGGATTAACTCCGTATAGACTAGTTTACGGAAAGTCGTGTCATCTACCCCTAGAGCTTGAGCACCAGACATTTTGTGCAATAAAGAAGATCAACTATGACTTTAGGGACGCAAGTAAGAAGAGGCTCCTGCAATTAAATAAATTGGAAGAGATTAGAATGCAAGCATATGAGAATTCAAAAATCTATAAGGAGCGGACAAAGAGGTGACACAACCGACGGTTAAAAGAAAAACACTTTGAGCCGGGGCAGTTAGTCTTGTTGTTTAATTATCGTTTACACTTATTTCCCGGAAAGCTTAAATCGCGTAAGTCGGGCCCGTTTAGGGTCAAGGAGGTGCATCCTTACGGAGCAGTGACGATTAGGAATAATACAGACGAGACAGAATTTAAGGTTAATGATGAACGTTTGAAAATATTTCGATGTGGAGACGATGAACGACTGGTGCCGTTTATTACATTGAAATAAATTACTAGACGGTAAGTCCTGTCAGGACTAGAAATTAGGCGCTAGGTGAGAGACAACCCATCGTTTAATATATATTTTAAGCACATGCTAGGTCTGTTTTAGTTAGTTCTTCGTTAGCTGAGTCACGTTGGACGAAAGAAATCGATGGCTGGAAAGTTCTGTAGGTGCAGTTTCAGGTGTTGCAACGTAAAAAAAAATATAAATATTTGCAACCTATTGATTGCTATTTTTGAAGTAAAGAAGGATAGGCGCAGGTGTTGCAACGTCTAAAAAATAAATAGTTGCAACCTTCATGTTTCGGGTAACATAGAAGAGTGCGCCGTTTTATGGGTTCCGGTCCAGTCGAACCGGGCCGCCTACTTTTAAGTGGCGACGCTTCGTCGATCTCCAGGCGGAAGGCTGCTCTTGCCCTTTTTAAGTAGTGACACTTCGTCGATCTCCAAGCGGAAGGCTGCTCTTGCCCTAATAGCGCGACACTTCGTCGATCTCCAGGCGGAAGGCTGCTCTTGCCCTAATAGCGCGACACTTTGGCGATCTCCAGGCGGAAGGCTGCTCTTGCCCTAATAGAGCGACGCTTCGGCGATTTGGCACTCAATCACCGCCGAGAAGTGCGCTACCCTCTAGGGAGAACCCCTTCGGCAACATCCCGACGACTTCTGGAGAGAAGAAATATGTCATTCTTTATTCTTCATTTCGGTCAGGTAATGAGCTCTCACTTCCAAAAACATATTCCTATTCAAGAATGATGATGGGTGCGGAGTTTTTGGTTCTAAACCTAGCAGCACAATCCCTCTAATGTAGACAATGTCTTCAATGAAGAAAGGAAAATCTGTAGCCAGGAAATCCCACAAATTTGTGAGTAAAGCTGCCGATCACCGCTTTGAAAACCTCAAGTCCACACCTCTGATTTATGAGAGAGGGTTCAAAATGGATAAACGGGCTTGGAGTTTGACCTATGCCCTCCAGCTACGCGAGCTCCGCTGGGAAACGTTGTGTCACCCACGATCTGTGGCCTTACTCCCATGGGTTTACGAGTTCTATGTGAATGCGAAACAGATGGAGGGAGAAATGGTGACTGTGTGTGGAAAGCTGATCAACATAAAGTTCCCTCCTAGCGCCATAAAGTTCATTGATACACCAAAAATGGTATACGCAATTAACCGCAAGTGTAGGTGTCGTGTCAAGTAATAAATAGTAAGTAAGGATCGTTCCCTCGAGGAGATGGTGAATTCAGTGCTTGCAATTACTAGTTGTGCATTTTCTTTAAATTCAAGAAGAATAAGATTATGGTTTCAGAATACTAGAATCTTAAAATAAACTTCTAATTATTAGAAGGAAACTAAAGATCCGAGAGAGAAATAGTTGGTTACAAGTTATCAAAAGATAATCTTGTATCATGATTTCCTAAGTCTAATGTGACAACCCATGAAAATAGTTTTGTTATGATGAGTGGTGAAATGTCTGACAACGATTTTAGAGAAGAAATCTGTACCTCTCGATATCGGATGTCACTAGTTCTCTGTTACCCCATAGGTGAAACAAGACCCGCATAAAGATCGAAAACTAAAGTTGCTAGCACCAAGGGGAAATCTCTTTTTCCCTTCAAATACTATACCGACTCTACGATATACTTACGCAACTCCTCTCTCGATTTATGAAGCGTAGTAAAAAGATGAAGTCTTGACCAAAGATTTCGAATTAAAGATCATAGATTCAATACAAACAATCACCAAACATTCATAACTAAAGATCCGGCGTGTGCAAAACCAGTCTGCCTCCAAGAAAGATCTTACATCACATGGTGAGAGAAATACAAAACAAAGCAGGAATTCATTCTCCGATGTGTGCAAAACCAGTCTACCTCCAAGATCCGGCGTGCCCTAGTTCTTCTTCTCCAAGACAAGTCCCCTTTTTTCTCCTTTGGATCCACCCAATTCGCCCCTTTTCTGTGTTCTTTTTCCCCTTTAAAATGTTTGATCACTCTCCAAAAGATGCTACCTTTCATTTTGAAAAGGGCGCAAAAATTCGAAATTTAAATGCTGAAAACCGTCCAGGAGACGTTGCAACCTTTTTTCTCTGAGTGTTGCAACTTTTTTCCCAGATTTTGATATTTGGCAGATTTCCATTTCCAAGCAAATTCCTCTTGCCCATCTAGTAAGAATACAATAGAAAGAGAACCAATTAGCCTTGAATTGAATACATAAACTTTTACTTTCATTTTTATAACCTTTAGACTTATTTGTGTCGGAATAGCTGCGTAATATGTCGGAAATAATGGCCTAGATAACTTCTTTTTAGAAGTTATCACACCCCCACACTTGAACCTTTGCTAGACTCGAGCAAAGAGAAATGATTATTTTAATTAAGTGTCTGATAATTATCACACTCCAAATTAAAATAATCCTTTACTTAACCCGCATTAATTAAAGATACTCAAGAAGTCCGCTTTACTCAACTGGTAAGCTTGTTGATCATTAAGAGTTCAAACATCACAAATCCATTAGCTTGATAAAAGATAAAGCACAATTAAGAATTTTAGTGTTGTGTGTGTGCCTTCTTCAAAATTATTTACTCCCCCGCACTTTTTCCATTGAGCCTCCGCAATAATTTGAAAGGGTAAGAATAGGCTAAGTCTTTGAGCTAACCTTGACAAGAATTAACAGCTTACTTGAACGAAGGTTTAGCTTTGGCTTGGTTAGCAATTCGTGGATAGACTTTGATAATAGAAAGGTAATTCCCTAGTTAATACTCTTAATCTTTCACCATGTTGCGAGGTTCAATTCTTAAGCATGAAAATATTATGTCTATAGTTGGGATCATTCCAAGTGTGTATATGCATATCTAGGCCACATATCACTATGACAAATATTTCTTTTATTTTTGTTTTTTTATGGTCACAGTTGGGATCATTCCAAATAGGCATATGCATACTTAGGCCGCATATCACTACGACATTTCACTTTTAATATTGTTTTTTAAATATATGCTGAATTGAAACACTCATAAATGGCTAGTGACTTAAAATAGGACGAGTGGAAATATAGAGAATTTGGTCATTCAGTAGTGTATAACAAAATGATACAGAATTAGCACAAAGATTCTCATGGATGATCAAAATGATTTAGCTACCAAAACATTATCTTGGCTCTCATCATTAACTCAGTTCTTGCTCACCCCCATTCTTATTTTTACAAGTCAACATCTAAAGATTTCAGAGAAGTAAAAGAGAATTGAAGAAGATTGTGCATGAATTAAATGCTTAAGAGTGTTTTACCAAAAAAATCTCACTAACTTCAAATATCAAAATTTGTACTCTTAGGATTTTCTAGCCGTACCAATTAATTATCATTGAACATCAAGAATAACTTATCAACTAATTACGATCAGCATACGGATCATTAGAATCATGAGCGATCAAATTATCTATCACCACATTTGTAGGGGCAATACTAGCCATCATCCCCAAACTACTCAGCATTTTCAAGAATTAAAGAAAATATAATTGAAACAGTAGTGCTTCCCTGGTATGGAAGCGGTTGCCCCTGAGTCTATTGATTTTCATTAATGTGCTCCCATGAATCTCAGTCTGGGTCCCTTTTCAACCCGCCAGGACAAACCGCCAGACCGCCGGTCACCAACTTCAACAAATTCCTGCAACCTTTATTCGTGATATAGATCATAATGACAATATACAAATAAGGCATGCAGACAACGTGATAAGCACATTATAAAAATTAACTAGCAGCAACCACCCTGATTACCAGGGTAAACTAGCATGAAAGAGCACAACTGCACGATATTATCCACACAAAATAATCCAAAAGTCAAAATAATACTAGCATGAAGCATCCCATGCATGGGGTAAACTAGAACTGCTGCAAAAAAAAAAAAAAAAATGCTAGAGAAATCATGTTACTCATCTTCATCCTCGTTTTCCTCCATGTCTTGGTCCTCATTGCCCTGATCCTCATCGTCCTGTTCCTCCTTGTCCTCTTCAAACTCAATGGGGTTTAGGGTGCTTCCATCAGCGGCGAGCAGCTCCCCACTCACGTCGAACTGTCATTGGTATTTAAAATGCTCTTCCTCCACCTGAAGCTTTGCTTTCTTCACTAGACTATCTATTTTCCTATCCATGAGATCGAGTATAGAGCGGAAGTAGCAATGTTGACATCGCAAATACACTTTAATAAACTATATGTTATCCATAACCTCAGATAATGTTTCCCCTTCCCTAGATAGGACTGCCACTTTCTCTGGTTTTCCTACTGATGAAGACGAAGCCACACTTCGTATTCTCTTATACGGCGTCTTGAACCCACTGTCAATCGCAGCCCCCACCTTGATGTTCACCTGCACTACCTGTTCAGTAATCTGCCGCCGCACCTGTGTAATCAAGTCCTCTGTGGCACATGCCACACCTGCCCGTCTACAAAGCTTAGTAATCAGTATGGGGAACCACAACAGCCGGCTCTTGTCCTCCTGGATCTTCATCTTCAAATGGCTGCTAATGATTTTTCCTACATTAACTCTATTTCGCCTTTACTATATTATAAATTAGCACAACACGATCTAAGGTGACATTGTTCAAGTGGCGGGTTGGCATAATGCCTGCGTTGATAAATAAGAGCTAGACCTTTGCTTCTCTAGACAACGATGTCGACTTGAGTGCTTTCATGGACATCTTTGACTATTCGGGCTCAGAAGAATTGCATATTTCTGCAACCACCTCCTCCGGCTCGACTTGGTGATTTAGACTCTCTAGCTCCTCCTCATTACCTAGGTCATAAAGTTCGTTGATGACCCTGGCTGAACTCTCTAGCTACTTGCATGAGTTTACGAGTTCTATGCAAATGCAAAACAGATGGAGGGAGAAATGGAGAGGTTGATGATCAAGATGAAGAGACCATTCAAGTTGATGAAGTCACTCCTGTGGTTGAAGAAGCTCCAGATGCAAAGATCTTAGAGCTCAGACGCTTAAAGGATCACCCAATGGACCAAATCATCTGAGATCCCCGAGATGGTGTCAGAACTCGTAGAGTTATAGCTAATGATAATTTATTTTTGAGTTTTCTATCACAGGTTGAACCGAAGAAGTTTGAGGAAGCAAAATCAGACACGTCATAAATAATGACAATGGAAGAAGAATTGAATTAGTTCAAGCGTTGCCATGTCTGGAAGCTTGTTCCAAGACCCAAAGGCAAGAACGTCATCGGGACAAAATGGGTCTACAGGAACAAGATGGACGAGGATGAGACAATCATAAAGAACAAGGCTAAACTCGTCGCCAAAGGTTACCGACAAGAAGAAGGAATCAACTTCGACCAAACATATGCTCCAGTGGCAAGGCTGGAGGCAATTAAGTTGTTCCTAGCATATGCTGCACTTAAGGGCTTCACCGTCTATCAGATGGACGTGAAGTCTGCCTTCCTTAATGGTGACATAAAGGAAGAAGTGCATATGGAACAACCTCCAGGTTTCATTGATTCTAACTTTTCTGATCATGTCTATCTTTTATTTAAAGCATTATATGGTTTGAAACAAGCTCCTCGAGCTTGGTATGAGACGTTATCTAACTTTCTTCTTGAGAAAAAGTTCACAAGAGCAAAGATAGATAAAACATTATTTCTTAGGGAAATAAAAGATAAGATTTTGCTAGTGCAAATCTATGTCGATGACATCATATTTGGGTCTACTAACGACAACCTCTGTAAAAAAATTTCCAAACTTATGCAAGGAAAGTTCGAAATGAGCAGTTTGGGAGAGTTGAAGTATTTCTTAGGACTTCAGGTGAAACAATCTGAAGATGGAATTTTTATCTCCCAGATGAAATTCACCAAGAAGTTGATTAAGAAATTCAGAATGAAGAACGCAACCTCTATGAGGACTCCAATGGATTCAACTATGTCTCTGGACAAGGATGAGAAAGAGAAACCTTTTGATGAAACCAAGTACAGAAGCATAATTGGATTCTTGTTTTACCTTACTGCTAGTAGACCTGATATAATGTTTTCAACATGTGTATGTGCTAGATTTCAAGTGAACTCTACGAAATCTCACTACGCTGCTGCAAAGCTGATTTTGAGATACCTTAAAGGTACACCAAATCTTGGCTTATGGTACCCAAGAAGTAATGATAGCGAACTAATTGGTTTCTCAGATGCAGATTTTGTAGGTAGTAAAAATGATAGAAAGAGCACTTCTGGGACTTGCCAATTCCTTGGAAGGAGTCTCATTCCTTGGAGCAGCAAAAAAGCAGAACTGTGTCGCAATTTCAATGGCCGAGTCAGAATACATTTTTGCCGACAGTTGTTGTGCACAATTGCTGTGCATAAAGAACCAGCTCAAAGATTACATCTGCAAGTCCAAAACATTCCTTTGTTTTGCGACTCATCCAGTGTAATTGCAATAGCCAACAATCCAGTCTCTCACAGCCGGACAAAGCACATAGAGCCGCGATACCATTTTATCCTGGAGCATGTGGAGCATGGAGACATAGATCTACAATATGTCCCAACAGATAGGAAAATTGCAGATATTTTCACAAAGCCGCTGGACGAGGCCAAGTTCTCGTTTTTCAAAACAGAACTTGACATGCTCAACAAGGATGAAGGAGAATGAAGACAAATGTAACAGGCAAGGTCAAGATCTGATTTTACTTCAAAAATAAAAAAAATTTCAGATTCTGGACTTCATTTCTCAAGTACAAGTATTCTACTCGAGAACAGCAAAATTCCTCTCGAGAACAGCAAAATTCTTTCTCGAGTACAAAGAAATCATTTCTCGAGAAGAAATGTTGAACAGGATATCTCTACTCGAGAACAAGGCTAATTTCTACTCGAGACCAAGGCTTCTTATACTCGAGTGCTACTGGATTTCTTCTCGAGAACAATCTATCCTATCGAGAAATGGGGTGTCATTTTCTTCTTCAAGGTCAATTTTCATATCGGCACACAGGCTCTTAGCCTCATCTTTCCAGGTATTTTTAATGTTTTTTTATATGCTTAATCATCAAAATTAGAGGTAAATATAAATAGAAATAAGTCCAAGAAATTCTATTCTCGATTTCAAAACCCTTCGTCTCGAGAAAACCGTTTCGTCTTTCTCCTTCTCCGTTGTCTGCCGCAAGCAAATTTTCTCATTCGTCGATCAGCAAAGATCGATCTCTCTTCAACAATGGCTTCGACCTCAAAGCTAGGGATCTGGAGTGAACTCTGTTCTTCCGGGATTGCTGAAATATCAGACGATTTCAAAAATATTCTTCTTCTGCTAGACACAGCCGGTTTGTCATTTATTCTTGAACATCCTTGCAGAATTTTCACTTCTGAAGTAGAAGAATTCTTCCAGTACGGCAAGATTAAGAGATCGAAATGGCAAATTAATCAAGTCTAAGGTTCAGAATATTAAGGTAAAGATGTCTGCTCTGTCTATTTCTCAACTTCTGCAACTGCCCAATATAGATATGGAAGATGATCTGATAGGCAGTGATTATGAGAGAGCTTATAGTTTCTATGGTATTCCCCAGTATTCTAACACAATCAAAAGACAGTATATGAATGCTGAAAGCAAGCTATTAGCTGGCATCCTAGGAAAAGTCCTTCTGTGTAAAATAAGTTCTATCAGTTATATTACTCAAGAGTTCTTTAATTTAATGACTGTTGTTTTATGTAGAAAGCAATTTCTGTGGGGAATGATGCTTTTTGAGAAAACCAAGGCATGCATTAAGAGCCCCAACTATGGAAGGATAATTTTCCTTTACCTAAATTAAATGAATCCAGCTGCCTTTCCCATGAAAAAGGGCATAGCCCTCCATCACATGAAGAAGGTGTTTATTACCTCCATCCAGAGATGGGAGGTCAAACTACAGAAGACTGACAAAGCTCCAAAGGACATAGAAGATGTGGACATGACCCCACCTCCTCTTTCACATCAAATAACTAATTCAGTTATTGAGGGGGAGCCTACGCCATCTGTCTCAGCCCAGCCATCTCAAATTTCTGCTCAAGATATTCCAGCTGTTGCCACAGAATTTCCAGCCACAGTTACTCCTGTTGTTCTTCATCCAGACCTACAAGAAACTACTTCTCCTGCTCATGCACCCTCTATTCCCCCTGCTGCTACAGATCTTCCATCTACCCCTACTGCTGACTCTTCCTCCTTACTGCATACAGACTCAGAATTTCCTGCTGCTGAAGAAATTCCAGATGCTGAAAATCTGACTGATGCCTAGACTTAAGCTCAGATTCTTTCTACTGAAAAAGATATCAACAAGATGATAGAGGAACATACTTTCAAAGAAGCTCCTTTCCATATCCTTGAAAATCATCCTCCATCTACAGCAACTTCTCCTAAGTCTCCAGCATAACCAGAAAAATCTCCAGCTCCTGCACTGTCTCTAGAACATCAAGAATCCTCTCCTCCAGCTGATCAATCTCATGTACATGAAGCTGAAAAGTCTCCTGCTGAAGATATGCATGTTGATGAAGTCTCAATCCATGACTTAGATGATGAAACTCCAGTTGAAGCTGCTGAACAAAGACTCCCCAGTCTTCATTTTCAGATTCCAACCATACTGCCAACAATTAATGAAGATGAAATCAGCACAGTCCACAGAAGGAAAGCCTCTACTTCTACAGTTGTGATTGAAGAAATACTTCCATGGACTGTTCCTTCTCAGCCTCCTCCATCTCCTCAAAGAGAAGCCTTCCCTGAAGGTACAATTCTTCATAAAATTGAAGCAATGTTTGCTGCTCAGAGAAAGTACTTTGATGATTCTCTAAAGATTGTAACTGACAAAGTAAGTGCTTTAAAAAAAGAAATGAGTCGAGAATTTGCTGAAACCCAAGACAATACAGATGAGTTTAAAAAGCTCCTGCAAATAGGTGACAAAGATATTCACCATACTATTACCAGCATTGGTACTGTCATGGAGCAATCTGTTACCCTTGTTAATAATCAAATTCTCCTGGACAAAAGAGGTGATGAAAGAAATTTTAAAACTTGTGAAGAAGTTGGCAAATTCAAAGAAGATGTCATCAACACCCTCTCCGTAGAAGTCAGAAAGGGGGAGGATAAAATGAAGGAACTGCTAGAAAACTGGCTGTAACTATGAAAAATCAATGGGAAGATCAGTTAAAAGAAATTCAGACATGTGTCCTCAAAGAAGTCAAGAGCACCAAGTTATATACCTATGATACTTCCATATGGATGCACAATCAGTTATTCCCAGGATTTGCTATGGATCCAAATGCTCCTCCTTCAAATCTAGATGTCAACAGACCTACATTTTCTCCTGCTCTAGAATATTCTGAAGGACCACCTCCAGCATATTTTGATGGACCTCCTCCAGATTGTTTTGAAGGTCCCCCTCCTGATGCTTATGAACAAGTATGGGAATCTGAACAAACATGAATGCCTCCTCATCCTCCTGAAGTTCAAAAAGCCAAGAGAAGAAAGTATGGTGTTGGAGCCTCATCAAGTAGATCAACTCCACATCCAGAAGCTGAAGGGAAGAGAACCCAAGAATATCATGAAGTTTGGAGCGCTACTTCTAAGTCTCTTATTCTTGAAACTTTGAAGCTAGTAGTTGATTTCAATGAAAACGGAAGCTTGCACTACATTTTATATGAATGAGAATTATACGAGAAGTCTCTTACAAAGAGAAGAATTTATGACAGAATACATGACAGAAATAATCCTAAGGCTCCACCTAGACCTCCTAAATACTTCCCCAAGTCATTCAGTTATCAGAAGAGACAACAAGAGAAGCTTGAGAGACAAGGAAAGCAACCTTCACAGGATCAGTAAACTGAAGATGCTGAAAGTTCTTTTTTGAAATTATAGAATTTAATTCTCTTGGACAATTTTCTACTTATATGAACTTCTAATTCTGATCTGATTTTTACGTATTATTGCATTTCTTCCATTTTCATGCTATTAGTATATTTATGTGTTTTTCTCTTAATGTAATTCATATTAGTGTAGAGGGTTCTGACTTCTACAAATAGGGGGAGATTGTTGAGTATTGCATCCACAATAGCCCAGATTTGTATGAAGTCACTCTTAAACTAAAATGAATTAAGTTTGTATTTGATGCTCTTTTTGTTAAGTGTTTATAGGACTTAATTGCTAAGTGTAGACTAATGTCATTCTACAATAAGTCTCCAAACATATGACCATATAATGTAATCCCTCATTGTGTGATCCATGGTGTTGACTCATGTGTAGACTCTCTATTGAGACACACTTCCTTTTCAAGCACTAAGGACAAGAGAAAAGATGAATGCTGATTTTTATGAACATGGAAGATTTTAAGTTTTTCAGAAAAAGTCCAAGTCTTTTTCTCAAGTACTATATTTGTACTCGAGAAGGACTTATGATTATTCTCGAGTAAGACTTGTCTTCATTTCGAGTAACAGAAGTAGTTGGGCTGTGGTTTTCGTCTGGCGGGCGTGCGGGCCGAAACTTGATGGGCTTGCATTTGCATGATTTTTTAGGCTTGATTTTGGCTGTTTCTCAAGGCGGGCGGGTGGAAATGGAGCAAACGCCGCCGGAGGTTCATTTGCTTACCTACCTTCCGGCGGCGTTTGCCCAAAACGGAGCAGCAAAACGTTGAACCAAATAGAGCCTAAGAGGAGAGGGGGGATAAAGAGAAGAAAATAAGAAAAGAAGATGGGACCCGCGATAATTAATAAAAAGAGAGACAATAAAAATTAATTTAAATTATATCATGCAATTTTTCGTTTGTCTGTTTGCGCAATTTTTCGTTTTCCAAAATTGCCCTTCGGCATAGACGCTCGAATGCGGGCACAGCTCGCCTCGAAGCGGGCGCATCCCGCCGTGATGCGGGCTCCCCCCGCCGTGATGCGGGCATCGCTCACAGCGACGCATCGAGAACGGGCGAAGCCCGTTCGAAGGTGCTAGTGTATATATATCTATAATTATTATTTATAATAAATAATATTATTTATATTTATTAAATAATATTATTTTAAATTTATATTTATATTATTCGAGTATCTTCGCACCGACTACGCCCGTGCTCGATGCTCTCGGGCAGCCTTCGGCCGCATCAGCTGGGCTTCGCCCGTGCTCGATGATTTGGGTGGTCTTCGGCCGCATAGAAGGGGGTTTCGCCCGCTTCCACGCAAACCACCATCTATGGTTATTTGATTTTGCTCCGGTGGGCCGCTAGTGGCAGGTGCGACGCCGAGATCTTGGCTTTGAGAGCACTCAAAGCCATGTATCTTTGCTTGGCGTCGCGGCAAGTGATCTTGGCATACCCCGTGCGGAGGCGGGCGAAGCCCGCCTGGATGCGGCCGAAGGCCGCCCGACAGCTTCGACCACACGCGTAGCTCATGTGAAGATTTGCCCGCTTCTATGCGGGCGAAGGCCGCTCGGAGCATCAAGCACGGGCGAAGCTCGCCTGATGCGGCCGAAGGCTGCCCGAGAGCATCGAGCATGGGCATAGCCCATGCGAAGATGCTCGTGCGTGCGATATATATATATATATATATATATATATATATATATATATATATATTATTATATATATATATATATATATATATATGATGGGTTACACCATAATTTTATTGGGAAGACTCCCCCATGATCTCCCCTCAAAATGGGAGATCATGGAGTTGATTAGTCACCCCCACCTCCCATGCATGATGAGAAGAACATGGGGGGTGGGGCCCACTCCCTCTCTCTCCACTAAAGCCACCCTCATTGGGAGGTAACCACCGACCGGCCGCCACCACCGACCGCCGCCGCCGATGGCTGGCCGCCACCGGCTGGGCAGCAGCTGACGGACAGGCCGCGGCCCGGCGGTGGCTAGGCCCCTCCGCCGCGGCCGCCAGGCAGGATGCGGCCTGCTAGCCGCGGCCAGGGCGCCGCCAGCCTGCCGCGGCCTGCCTGGCCGCTCCCGCCGGCCAGCCTGCCGCCGGCCAGCCTGCCGCCGGCCAGGCGGTGGGCGGCCTGGTCGCTCCCGCCGGCCAGCCTGCCGCCGGCCAGGCGGCGGGCGGCCTGGTCGCGCCCGCCGGCCTGACCGCAGGCATCAGCCAGGCTGCCGCCGGCCTGGCCCTGGTCGCGGCCGCAAGGCAGGCCGCCGCCGGCCGGGCCGCGGTCTATGCCGCCCCTTGGACGGCCACCGCCGGCGCATGGCCGCCCCACCGCTGTGGACGACCTGCCCACCGTCCGATCATGGTGGGCTTTCCTCGCCGTCCGATCTGGTGGGTAACCACCCACTAACCCACTACATTGGTGGTCGGGCCCGCCATGATCCTCTCCTGGAGGCTATAAAAGGAGTCATAGGGCCTCCTCATTGATCATCTTTTGGCTCCTGGTCATCTTTTTTCTCAGGTTAGAGCTCTGCCGGACTCCTCCCTCAGGTCATCCTCCAGCCACCTCGAGCCACCGCGAGCTACCACGAACCACCAGAGCACCACCAACCGGAAAACGCCCAAGTCCCAGAGAGGGCAGAGGAGGAAGAAGACGATCCTTCCAAGTAGGCGCACGGCGGACCCGCAATCCAAGCTACAGAGCACCAGTGCCGCCACTCGAATTCTAGTACCCAAAGCGCTCCCGCAACGCAGCCTGTTGCCCGTGAGGAACTGTAGTCCTCTTGTCTCACCTCAGGTTGTAACGGGAGCGGCATGTCTCCCCGATTCTCCAAACGCACTGTAACCGCAAGCAGCTAGTGGATTTTGACCGGCACAGATCCGGTCAGGTGGTTTTTTACCCGATTGAGGGGTTTTTCCACGTCATCACATCTTGAGTCGATCTTTAATTTGCTCTGACTGTGTGCGCGCTCGACCACCCCGCAAATTAAGACGGTACAATTGAATTCGGTCCGACCGGAGCATCGAGTTAGCCCACAACATTGCAGTGGTTCATGCTCTTTGTACATCAAACATTAAATGCAATGGGTTCCGTTAACATGAAATAAATCAAATTATGAAAACCTCTACTTCGCAGCCATACAAAATTAACGAGAAAATCATGACCGAATGGCAAAAATCATCCAGTGAATGCTTGTAAAATTGATAGAAAAGAAGCCAAGATGAATCAGGATGGAGTCCAAAATAAAGCTCCTACAAATTCCACCTTGCCCAAGTTCAATTTTATATTTGCTAAAGGAATTCCATGGGTGAACATATGAAAAGAGAAGAAATGGTGGGATCACCATTTCAATAAGCCTAATAGAGTTAATCCAAGAGGAACTAATAATTAGAGCCCATAACTCATATTTATAGATATCAAGTTAACATTTTTGTCCCCCTTTATACCCCTGGCCAGCCAATCCACTGCCACCACCGAGGTTCGCCTGCCTGGAGTATTTGAGGAAGACGACGAGGAGGGGCTTTCGTGTTTAGAAGATCGGAGCCTTTTTCTAGAATCGGGAATAAGGAGAGAGGGAATGAAGAGGATTTTGGGAGAATTTTGGGAAAATTTTTATTTGCAGTCCACAATTTTACGATCCTACGGCTCATCCTTACGGCCAATCACAATAGTATTTCCGTGCGGCATTATCCCGACTAAAAGATTTTTTTTAATATAGTATAGATACATGTGCATCTTTTGAAGAAATAACATAAATAAAATGTTTTTTAAAAATAAAATTAAAAAGACGTCGGACGTGTTAGGCATTATTTATTATGATGATGATAGTTTCTCCAATTAAACCTTTGAGGAGACTCGCAATGTTAATGATAGAAATTTGATGTTGAGTGCTCCTCGGCTTCAGGATTATTGGTTCAAAAGGCCCAGCCGGGTCTGGAAAGTCCGCCGGACGTGTTTGCCCGGAGAAAGTCATGGACAGGCCCGGTCCAAAGATGGGTAGGCCGTGGCCCGAGTGTGCCCGGGCCGAGTCTTAAGGGCCTAAAGAGATCCATTATTAGGGATGTTGGTCAAGAAATTAATCATGTGTATTTTTTTTTTGAAAAATTCTACTAAGCTCTTATATTTTAGCTATTGAATCTTTTGAAAGAGATTAAAAATCTATATAAAAAGACTTTTTTTTTTCAAATTTGTTGTTTGTGTCGCATTTTAAATTTAATTGTTGATAATATTGACTTTTCCGGAATCTTATGCACACATAATATAGGACGAGATTTTAAGAAATTTATTGTTGCGGGTCAACTATAAGTTCTGTTAGATTTGTCTAATCTAACCGTCTTTGCTCGGGAGCGGTCAAGCATACAAACATTGTGAAAAGAACGAGACGGGTGGCAATGAGATTATTTTAATGTGAAAAACTCGGAAAATGTGTAAAAAATTTATGTGATCGGGAATGTGTCGATCAAACTTCCACTATATTATTGGTGTTGTTACAAGGCTTTGTCGAGAATTCGAGAGTGATAGGATCAATGCCTCTCGTTAAAGTTGCCGAGAGAGGAGAGAAGGCTCCGAGGGTGACCGACCAACTCACGCGGAACTAAGTACGTATTTTTTAAGTTGCAGTGGGGAGCCCTGCAATTTGGGTGTTCTGCAGTCTTTTGTTGGTTCTCTGAAGCTGTAGCAACGTGCTTAGCGCGTTCTGGAGTTCGCGGCTTGCCTATAGTTGTGATCAGAGGAGTTTAGAGCGATAGGCTTGTCGTCGTGAGTAGAGCGATAACAACTATTACTGAGGAAGAACCTGACCATCCGGATGCTTCGAGCAACTTCCACAGCAATATGCGCAGCGTGCGAAGTGCACGTTGAGAGATGTCGGTGGAGAAACCCCTAGGGGGCGTTTGAAGATGCTCGAAGATTTTCGAAGAATCTTCGAAAGCGTTCGAAGATCTTTGAAGGATCTTAGAAGACGTTCAAAGATTTTCAAAGGAGTAAGTCGGTCTTTGAAAGATTCTTTGGGGAGCTCTCTCATGCCTAGGAAATCAGGTGGGATGAAAGGAGGGCTCAGGGACCATTTTATAGTTTTTAAGGGTGGCATTCCCATAAATATTTGATGGTTATGGTGTTGTTATGCGGTTATCCGCACACCGTTATCAATTCATGTGTTATAAGCACACTCGTTACTCACACTCCTCTTCTCCTGAAACCCGCACATGCACGCCTCTTCGACATCTTCTCCAATGGTATCGTGCGGTTACGTGTGGTCTCTTCTCTCAACTCACGCCACCCGATTCTTTGTGTATCTCGGGTGATTGCGCATTTAATGCCGTAGTTAATAAGGCGTTAAAAGACAGTCAGTTTGTGAATCGTCCGAGCAGCCTGCCCTCAAATATAAATAGAACGTGAGAGTCTTGGACGAGACACGCGGACTTAGCCCAGAACTAGCCTAGTCGCTGGTACAAACACCAAGTCTGATCAAGTTTTTTTCTCTCGTTTCCCCATGTATTAGCTAGAATGCTCTTGTAAATCATTTTTCAATTAATCCAAGAACCCGTTGCAAGGAAGCCATTTGACACGGAGGGTCACATCTGTTGCTCGCCGCTGCCAGCGACACTATCTTTTCACACTCTTTTTGCTCGCTCACACTGTTCGCAGGACCAGTAACCGATCGCTTACGAACACTCTTTCCTCTGCCGACCACCCTACTTAGGGATCGCGCACGAAGAGTTGGTGACATTTTTTGCCCCCACACTTGATAGAGATAAAGAATTGGATCATGTTGATAAAATTAGGGCTGCGAGCGGTTCGGTTTGGGTCGGTTTGGACCCAAACCGAAACCGAACCGACATGTGTCGGTTTTTGGTTTGTCTAAATCGACCCGAATCGAACCCGGACGGTTCGGTTCATAGTCGGTTCGGTTTTTAGTCGATTTTTTGCGGTTCGGTGTCGGTTTTTTGCGACAACATTATAGAGAAATAGTCTGCAAGTTTGTTCGGTGTAGTTTCTACTATAAGATCATGTGATATTGTGTGATATATACACATGAAGATATAAAAATATTTTTGTGTGATGATCAAAATTAACGTCTATTAAAATTTGTGAAGATAAAATGTTATCAGAAAACTGCTCACTTCAAGAAATTTGTGAAGATATATACACAGGTTCGGTGTCCACCATTGAAGACTGCTCACTTGAAGAATTTGTGATGATCAAAATTAACGTCTATTAAACAGTACTATCTCCACATTTACGAGCAAAGTTGCTTATTGGCATAATTCAAGAACAAGAAAATTCAAATAATGATTAAGATATTTCAATGAGATCACATTGGAAGATAATATTACCAGAAAAGTTAGTGTATAGCAGGCCCTCAATAGAGTTCAATTTATGAGACTCTTTTATTCAATCATCAAGCAGCTAATTCGTTATAGATAAGCAAGTTGTAGCCCGGAAGTGAGATTATTTCATTTATTTAGGAAGACTCTCGTGACTCTGACTAAGGCTCCGTTTGGGAGGACTTATTTTCACCGGTCAAGCGGTTACGACCGCATGAACCTTGCCTTAATGAAGGTCTGGTTCATGCGGTCGTAACCGCTTGACCGGTGAAAATAAGTCCCCCCAAACGAAGTCTAAGTCATAAAATTTATGTGGTCTTGAACTTGACTTGAACTCAAGTTCATATAGATCTTTTACATTCTTTATAATTATTAAAAAATAGAACTTAATGTATA
This sequence comes from Platanthera guangdongensis, assembly GCA_039583875.1. Taxonomy (NCBI): domain Eukaryota; kingdom Viridiplantae; phylum Streptophyta; class Magnoliopsida; order Asparagales; family Orchidaceae; genus Platanthera; species Platanthera guangdongensis. The sequence goes on from CM077163.1 coordinate 227,937,339, forward strand.
CATAATTTATAATTATTATAATATCAATTACTAACGTCGGTTTGGTTCGGTTTGGTCGGTTTTTACCACCTAAAAACCGACCCGAACCGATACGGCCTCGGTTTTCAAAAGCTCCAGACCGAACCGACACCAAGCCGGGCGGCTCGGTTTCAAAATCGGTGCGGTTCGGTCGGTTCGGTCGGTTTTGTCGGTCTTCAGTTTTCGCTCCTCACCCCTAGATAAAATTTACAATCACTATCTGTGCAAGTCACAAGAATCTACATCACGAAAGAAAAAAATTGTACTTATCTCTAGCAAGTTGGCGTTGATAGTGCTAAATGTTGTTTGAAAAATGATGTCAATTATTAGAAGAACCAGTATTACAAAAGCTAAGAGCATGTTATAATCTTAAAAGCGAATCCCGAATTTTATTCGCATATATGAGTGTTAGTCGCATGTTTACGATGATCATTGGTCACAAGAGATTTTAGATCCAAAGTATAATCGATGTTGATTTTGATTATATTATAGTCGGCGACTTGATGATATACCCACTAGATCAGGATCACTTGTGGATGAGTTGTGACCCATACTAGTGGTGTGTAAGAGTCGGGACATACTAAACAATTAACCTCTTCAAGTGTATCGGCTCGACGGGCATCTAATCGGCTAGATAGATTGCACATGTGTGACATTCTTGGAACACGGACATGACATATTCGTGAGTATCGACGATATTATAACGTGGTTTGAAAAGAGCATATCTATCCAAATGGTGAAATTGACCAAATGGCCTCGGGACTCACTTTGGTGAGTTTTGTTTGACCCGTGAAGCCTATTCGAGTTCATTGAAATTGTCCGTGCTTAATTCCAAAGAGTATTGAAGAAATTATAGTGTGTGCGCATGTTTAAATAACGTAATTATGCAAAATGGCGGAATCGAGCAAACAACCTTGGACTTGACCTCAGTTAGTTTTATTGGACTTGTGGCGATAATACGTTTGTGATTCTGACATCATTTGAGATGTCTTGATGTTTAAATCAAATTTGGCCACAAACACTTCGAGGAGCGAAAATGAACATACGAACTCAGATTTGACCATGGATTGTTCCGTTGGGTGCATAAAATGTTTGTATTTGGGATTTTACTAGTCGGTTTTTCTTAATGGGGGCAAAACTACGGTTTTCATTTGCCAGTTTATCGCCCAGAATTTTTGTTGTCAACTACCATTTGCTGTGAGGGATTATTACAACCGGGCTTCGTTCCGAAATCCCCGTCCTGGTGATTGGAAGTGTCGTCGTGTGGAGCTATCAAGGAGCGCGATTTAGAGATAGGAAATACTAAAAAGGCAAATGTGTGAGAACTGGTTCGAATAGTCGCTCGTGAACACTTTTGGTCGCCCCAAAACCAGGACCGAATAACTTCGTCATTTGAAGGGCTTGCACTTGCCTCTCACTCTAGTGCTAAAATGACGGAAAAAGCCCTTTAATTTAATTATTTGACATATCCTTTTGGATGAAGGCTTATGCCGTTTAATTTTAAAGAATTTTTTGTATATGAATGAAATATCAAATTTATTTAAGATTTTCATTAAGTTAATTCAAGTATTTGGGTCTTTTGTAAATTTGAAAAATTGTGAATAAATTTTTAATAGTAAAAAATGAATATTAACTTAATTAAAAATAATAAATTTTTTTCCAAATAATTTAAAAAATATATATATTTTTATTTTATTTACGATGTTGATAGTTTATAATGATAGTAAATATTGCCCTATTTGATGGTTTTGCTGGGCCTGTATTTATTGGGCTATTCTCAATGGGCCGGTCGGGCCCATTAATTTAAGCAATTTGTCGGTTAACAAAAAGGGTCGAAATTAAAATAATAATTATTGACGGGTTATTCGCACCCATTAAGGCTTATTATAAACATAATTATAATTAATGGAATTAAGTATTTAGGACCAACCCGAGAGCAGAATGAATTGCCTTCAAAAAGCTTAAGCTCGAGCTTAATTAGTTCATGAGCTAACTTGGGGGTTTTGTTTTTTTTTTTGTTTGATGAGATCGTCATGATATTTATAGAAGATGAGATGCAAGTAGCCTACGTTAGGGCTGATATCGTGTCGAGTTCGAGCGATTTTGGCTAGGCTCGAAATTGAAATTTTCGACTCGAACTCGGCTCGAAATCGACTCGAAATCGAAATTGATTTCGAGTCGAGTTAGCTCGACTCGAAATGACTCGATTGCGAGTCGGCTCGAAATCGAATCGAGTCGGCTCAAAATCGAATCGAGTCGGCTCAAAATCGAATCGGATCGGCTCGAAACAAAATCAAATCGGCTCGAAATTGAGCAATTTTCGTTTTATTTTTAATTACTCAAAATTAAACTGGGAAAACTATAAATTTAGTAAATTAAACACTTAAATTCTTCATTTTCTTATTTAGATTTAAATTTTATTATTTTTAATCTTAAAATAGGAACATATTAATAAATACATAATTGAATCGACTCAAATTGAATCGACTCGAAATCAGATCCGAGTCAAATTGAATCGACTCAAATTGAGTCGAATCATTTTAACCGATTTCGATTCGGCTCAATTTTCGAACGCTTTTCGAGCGACTTTCGAGTTTCGAATAATATGCTCAGCCCTAGCCTACGTCTTATGATCCCTACTAGCTTAGTGAGATAATGAGATTGATCGCCGCACGCGCGGTCGCCACATGCGATCCTCCGCGCGCCGATCTCACTACATGCACCATTTTACTACATGCTGCTCCTCTACCCTTGCCGGCTGCCGTCCACCGCCAAGGTGACCGGCCTTTTATGGTTGTCCTTCCCCGCCTTCTGATCATTCCGCCATGATCGTCGCCATCTATTTCATGGGTAACCACCCACTAACCATCATAGTTAATGAGGGAATATCATTAATTAAATTATTGACTTGCATTTAGTAAATATTATACAAATAATGTTCACTCCAAATTATGCTAAAAATAATAATATGGCTGGTTACGGTGTGCAAATTGCCGCAAAGCTACCATGATCTCCTCCTTGAGACAATAAAAAGTGCTTCAAATCTCTTCATTTCTCATCGTTTTCCTCCTTATTTTCTTCCTCCTCGGGCCAAAGCACTGTCAGATTTCTCCTACGAGTTGCCGCCTCTCCATCGGATATTTGTCTAAGACTCTGTTTGGCACGGTGGTGGCAGCCATGAACACAGGGGGTTAAATTGTCATTTGTTAACGCCCGCCTAAGGAACTTCATCCACTTTTATATTCAAACGGATGATGTTTGTTAGGTGATCCTTACCGAATGGCTTTTTAACCCATGTGTTTACGAGCGCCACAACCGTGCCAAACGGAGCCTAAGTCCACTGCCAGGAGGAAATCTCGTCATGTGCCGTTCATAGAAGCCTCCTTGCGCGCAACATCCCGCAAGTCCTTGCCAACATTACTCTGCACGTTCCACGATCGTGTTTAGCACCCACACGGTGCCCAGGAGAGTTCGTCATCACCAAATGATACTAGCCTCAAGCCTCGCGTGAGGCGGCTTGTCGCCCACCGAGCACAAGTGCACTCTCTCTCTCTCATCCCCAAATGTAACGAAGAGTGGTCTGTCACCCTCAATTCTGCAGTAGAATTTGTAACCCAAAGCTCAAAGTTGAGTTTGACCGGCACAAATCCGGTCACGTGATTTTTTTATCCAGTTGAGGGGTTTTTTCACGTTAAAAACATCGCGTGCATTACCCCTCTTGTTTTGTGACTATACGCGCGCTTGACCGCTTCACGGGCTAACACGGTTGAGTTTAGCCCAATCTGCCAGGAGCGTTAAGTTGACTGCAACAATGATAAATCCGTCAATTCATTCATTCACTAATGTTGAAATCGAGAACCGGCTTCTACGGAGTTCGAACCCTTGGGGAAGGGGCGACCACACACTTACTTCTCCTAGCAAGTTTGGCTGACCGAAGACTTAGCGCTCAAAAAATGACCCAAGGCTCCAGCACGGAGGTCCAACCACAAACCCGGAAGATCTTAGAGCGCTTCCCCTCTGTTGATGCGCGAAAACGCCGCGGGGCACCAGCCAGCTAACACGGAGGGGGTGTTCGGTCTCACAAGCTAGGAGAGGAGGAGAGGAGGAAAGGAAGGAAGCCTCTGAGTGCTCGAGAGTGGAGCAAACGACTTGTCAAAGAGGGTTGCGGGGATAGAGGAGAGAAGCTTGACCAACAGAGCGGGTTGATCAAGAGAGGAGAAGGAGGTTGACCAGGAGCTGTCGAGCAGACGGCTAATGTGACGGTTGTGCTTGCAGGTTGGAAGCCGAGGAGAGCTGAGCTGAGAAGAAGTCTGCTGAGCAGAGGAGCAAGGCTTGCTGAGCAGAGGAGCAAGGCTTGCTGAGCAGAGAGAAGAAGAAGGGGGGCCGCTAGCAGCGGCAACAACACACTTCGCCCGCCGCGGCCTAAATGCCACTCCTGCGACGGGCTTTCCTTTTATTAAAAGCTAGAGATTACAAGCTTACAAGTACACCTTTACAACAAAATCACTTAAAGGGTACAAGGAGAAGCTGGCGGCTAAGAGAGAAGAAAGTGCCAGAAAGCAGAGGAGAAGCTGCCAGAGACTAAGTAAAATAGTCTGCTAGCTGCTGGAGGACTGGGAAACTGAGTCTGCAGAGTCTGCTGAAGAGCTGCTGGAGAGCTGCGCGGACAGGAAACTGAGTCCGCAGAGCTTGCTGGAGGAGGTGACGACGGACTGCGCGGACTGGAAAACGGAGTCCGCAGGGCTTGCTGGCAGGACTTGCAGGATCTTCCCAGATGATCAACTGATCTAGAATGAGAGGCACCATGGGCTATTTATAGGCCCAGGGAAGTTCTTCTAGAAGCGGGGCCCAGTGACATCAGCATGACGACCTGCGCGGACTCCGCGGACAGAGATTTTGCGTCCGCACCTTGACTGATGAAGCGAGCGGCAGGCCTCTGGAGAGAACTGGGGTCCGCCCCCTATCGGGCGGACTGGGCGGACTCCGGGAGGAGTCCGCCCGGCAGGGCCGGAGTCCGCCCCCTAGCGGGCGGACTGGGCGGACTCCGGGAGGAGTCCGCCCGGCAGGGCCGGAGTCCGCCCCTAGCGGGCGGACTGGGCGGACTCCGGGAGGAGTCCGCCCGGCAGGGCGCCGGGGCCGCCCCCTAGCGGGCGGCCTGGGCGGACTCCAGGGGGAGTCCGCCCGGCAGAGAGCCGGGGCCGCCCCCTAGCGGGCGGCCTGGGCGGACTCCAGGGGGAGTCCGCCCGGCAGAGAGCCGGGGCCGCCCCCTAGCGGGCGGCCTGGGCGGACTCCAGGGGGAGTCCGCCCGGCAGACGGGCAGAGGCCGCCCCCTAGCGGGCGGCCTGGGCGGACTCCAGGGGGAGTCCGCCCGCTGGCCTGGCCGCCCCCTTGCGGGCGGCCTGGGCGGACTCCAGGGGGAGTCCGCCCGGCAGGCGGGCAGAGGCCGCCCCGGGTGGGCGGCCTGGGCGGACTCCAGGGGGAGTCCGCCCGGCTGGCCTGGCCGCCCCCTTGCGGGCGGCCTGGGCGGACTCCAGGGGGAGTCCGCCCGGCAGGCGGGCAGAGGCCGCCCCGGGTGGGCGGCCTCGGCGGACGGCGGCAGGAGGCCGCCGCCTCTCGGGCAACAGGGAGGTCGCCCCTGATGGGCGTCCTCGGCGGACGGCGGTAGGAGACCACCGCCCCTTGAGAGAAATAGGAGGCCGCTACTGGTACTGCTGTTGGCGGACTCCTGCAAGGAAAAGACTGCACGATTAGCGGACCTAACCGCATGTCCCGCGAGGGTGAGCCATGGGAATAGCTCGCCGTCCCGTAGGGCACGCGGTTGCTAGGAGACCTAGGCGGATAGGGAAGACTGTCCGCCTACGCTGGGACCCATCGCGATCGAAAGGGATAATCTAAGGGTCACGATGAGCCAGCTGGCCATCTTGGAAGGATCGCCGATTTCTGGGTTAACATAATCCCCGCACTTTTTTAAGTTCCGAAAAGAACTTCGAAAAAGTTGGAGACCCACGAAAATCGTGATCCACCCCAACGGAAGAAGAGGAGTAAGGAGAGACAGAACCTGAAGACTCTCCTTAGAAGCTTGATGTTTCCTGTCAATTTTCCTGCAAAAAGAAAGTTAGGGTAAGCATGTAGGGGTGGCACATCGAGTGTGTACCTGAATTTGTTTTTTGCAAAACGAAGAAGGCGTGTCTTCTGTAAGTGTTCTGCAAAACAAAAGTGAGGAAAACGGAAAGGCGTAACAACTTGCAAGTACCTGGAAGGGACCTGCAAGTCTTTACTGGTTTCTGCAAAAGAAGAGTTAGGAGCATGCACAATATATGAGAGTAACTTGCAAGTACCTGTGAATAAACTTGCAAGGGTTCGAGGATCTCTGCAAGAAGAGAGCTAAGAGCAGGTATCATATATAAAAACAAGCTGCAAGTACCTGGATGAGGTTTGCAGGTGTTTGCTAATCTCTGCAAGAAGAGAAGTTAGGAACCAATAAGATATGAAAATAACTTGCAAGTACCTGTGAAGAGAAGGCTTGCAAGTGTTAACTGTAGACTGTTAACTGTTGATAAGTTAACTGTTGACAAGATAAGGCCGATATGACCAATTAGCAAGAAGAATGCCTGATGAATATTATTATTATGAAGCCCAGATCCATAAACTGTGTTAATTGCTGACAGATATGCCTGGATTGCGATAGTATGGCTGGTAGTGCTTGAGCAAACAATATAGAGGAGATGAGAGCAATAGAGCTTATATGAGTAGAGTGCGAGTCATCATCCGATAGAGCTTTGAATAAGCAATTCATATAGGATGAGCACGAGCAAAGTGATTGCTGAAAATCCTTTTGGTAGGTCGGATTAACCTGTTCACCTGTGAAAGAAGGCAAGAGAGAAAAAGGAGGGCTGCACCCGGAATGACTAAAGTGGGTTGAATGCTGCCACAGGTGTTCCCCGTGGGCCTTATGCATCACTTGCCCGAAAAAATCATCCCAAGTATAGTCCTACTCAAAGCGGGCTGGCCGCGCATCCTCAAGGAGGGGGAAAGGAAACAAGAGGTCCATGTTCGGAATGACTGCAGAGGGTTGAATGCTGCCACAGGTGTTCCCCGTGGGCCTTATGCATCACTTGCCCGAAAATCATTCCGAGTATGGTCCTGCTCGAAGCGGGAAAGGAAAAAGAGGTCCATGTTCGGAATGACTAAAGAAGGTTGAATGCTGCCACAGGTGTTCCCCGTGGGCCTTATGCATCACTGGCCTGAGAAAGTCATTCCGAGTATGGTCCTGCTCGAAGCGGGCTGGCCGCGCATCCTCAAGGAGGGCACAAAGCAAGGGAAGGTCCTGAGAAGGACCGCTGGAAGCAAGGAAGATCCTGAGAAGGATCGCTAGAGACAAGGGAGATCCTGAGAAGGATCGCTAGAGACTCTGCTCTCTTGCCCTGGGCACAAGCATCACTGATCAAGGAGACAGGTTGCGCCAAGAGGCCTATATTGTCTGTGTGTTGATCAGTGGAGTTGTGAGAACCCGAGAGGCATGGATCGAGGATACCGGAGAGAGTTATTCGGCCACCACAGTTGAAGGATGATCCAAGAGACAAGGCTACGCTTGATTGTCATTGCTTGTCCAGCGAAGATCATCCTAACCGTAGTGTTTCCTATAGGACGCACAGCAGAGCTAACACATGGGGCTCCCCTAGCACACACTCTGTGTCAGATGCTGGCTAGGATCCTAAGCCTGAAGCCCATAATCGTAGATGAACTGCTCCCACTACACACATGGGTATACTCCCGCCATATGTGGTCGAAGCGGTAGTGCAAGAACAAACTACGGAGGGAACGTTTCAGACTCGGCGAAATCTCATTGGCGTATTGATCCAGAGAGAGAGAGAGAGAGGCAACAAAAAGGGAACTGTGTCAGTACAGGATCTCTGAATAAAAGCTTTGCAGAAAAGCAGAAAAAGAACACTGAGAAAAAATGTTTGAAAGAGGGAGAGTAAGGGTTGAGATAACCCCTGTAGGTTGTAAGGAGATCTGGAGGACTGTGAAGTCCATCGCTTTGGAGGACTGAGAAGTCCTTGTTAGCATTGAATCATCCCCAGCACACCCTCGTCGCAGGCATCGAAGCATTCGACTTCTTTGTTAACAACGAGGAGAGGATAATCTTCGACTTGGCTCACCCCTCTTGAGGAGTGAGGAGCGTCTGAAATTTCTTTGCCCTTTGACGTTGACGGATCAGGGCGATCTTCTTTGGGAAGCAAGTCATGCATCTTGCCCTGCCGGAGCATCCTTTGCACAAGCTGACGGAATGCTCGGCAATTTTCTGTTCGATGGCCTGGCTCTTTGTGGAATTCACAATAAGGCTCTGAGTCTCTAGACCTCTGATCTGCTGGTCGATAGGGCTTCTTGTAGCTCGCCCTGTCTTTCATGATCTGGATCACTTCTTGCACGGCGTCGTCGAGATCAGACTCGTGCAAGTCATCGTCTTGCTGTTGTTGGACAGCTGCTGTTTGAGAAGGAGCTAGCGGGAGCAAAGGATCTTGAGCACCATGGCTCGGGAAGGAGTATCGCTGGCGATGAAGCCTTCTCTCCTTCCTCGAGTGAGCTGGGAAATGATTGTAAGGAGACCTTGGAGGTTGCTTACGAAACGGATCTTTCTCTGATACGAGCTTGGAAACGAAGCCTGGATTGCTCTTCTCGCCTCGGATGTAAGAGTTGGCTAGAGCGATCAGCTCTTGGTATGTCCTTGGAGCACGGACATTGGCTTCAAATTTGAGAGGCCCTTCACGAAGACCGTGGATAAGAGCCACTCGGTACATTTCTTGATCAACGATTTCGATGTCCAGAATCTCTCTCTGGAATCGATCAACAAATTGAGACCAAGTTTCATCACTGCGCTGTCTGATCTCAAAGAGGGCTTCAGGACCGCCCTTTCTCTTGGAGGAGGTAGAGAATCTGAGAAGGAATTCTCTACGAAGATCAAGGAAGGAAGAGATGGAGTGAGGACGGAGGCCATAGAACCAATCCTCACTTGCCCATCAAAGGTTGTCACAAGGAGCTTGCACTTGGTTGCATCTGACAGAGTCTTGAGAGCAACGGCTGATTCAAAGGCTTGAAGATGCTTGACCGGATCAGTCTCTCCTGTATAGATTGGCAGTCGAGGCTCTCTGAAGTTTGCTGGAGTAGGTTCAAGGCGAACACTCTCAATGAAGGGCGACGGCTCTTCCTGCTCTCCCACAGCATAGGGATCAAAGGGAGCATAGGCTGCAGCTGCAAAAGAAGCAGGGGGGTAGAAAGGAAAAGTTGCTGCAGGGGGAGCAGAGGCAGGAGCTGGGGGGCAAGGATGACTTCCTTGAAAGTTGAGAAATCTGGCAGGACTTCCCCGGGCTGCTTGCCGGAAGAAGTTTTGGCGAGCGGCAAACTCTTCATCTTGAGTTCGCAAAGGGGCAGCAGGACCTTGCGGGAAGGTTGGGGTGTAAGGCGGATAGAACGGCGGACAAGCTTGAGAATAAGCTTGCTTATGCTCCGATGTTGGCGTTGGGTTGATTGGAGCAGCTGGAGCAGCTGGAGCAGTTGCTGGACGAGAGTCTAACCGCTGCGTGATCGCAGCAAGGACTTGGTTGATGGCTTGGAACTGTTGAGCATTCTCACGGCGCGACTGCTCAAAAGCTTCCCAGAGAGGATCTTCACTGGGACTTGGGGCAAAGTTCTCGGCTGATTGATCTGACATGGCTAACTGTCGCTGTTCACCGTCTGACCGGATCTGAAGGTCGCGTGTTAACTGTTGATGCGCGAAAACGCCGCGGGGCACCAGCCAGCTAACACGGAGGGGGTGTTCGGTCTCACAAGCTAGGAGAGGAGGAGAGGAGGAAAGGAAGGAAGCCTCTGAGTGCTCGAGAGTGGAGCAAACGGCTTGTCAAAGAGGGTTGCGGGGATAGAGGAGAGAAGCTTGACCAACAGAGCGGGTTGATCAAGAGAGGAGAAGGAGGTTGACCAGGAGCTGTCGAGCAGACGGCTAATGTGACGGTTGTGCTTGCAGGTTGGAAGCCGAGGAGAGCTGAGCTGAGAAGAAGTCTGCTGAGCAGAGGAGCAAGGCTTGCTGAGCAGAGGAGCAAGGCTTGCTGAGCAGAGAGAAGAAGAAGGGGGGCCGCTAGCAGCGGCAACAACACACTTCGCCCGCCGCGGCCTAAATGCCACTCCTGCGACGGGCTTTCCTTTTATTAAAAGCTAGAGATTACAAGCTTACAAGTACACCTTTACAACAAAATCACTTAAAGGGTACAAGGAGAAGCTGGCGGCTAAGAGAGAAGAAAGTGCCAGAAAGCAGAGGAGAAGCTGCCAGAGACTAAGTAAAATAGTCTGCTAGCTGCTGGAGGACTGGGAAACTGAGTCTGCAGAGTCTGCTGAAGAGCTGCTGGAGAGCTGCGCGGACAGGAAACTGAGTCCGCAGAGCTTGCTGGAGGAGGCGACGACGGACTGCGCGGACTGGAAAACGGAGTCCGCAGGGCTTGCTGGCAGGACTTGCAGGATCTTCCCAGATGATCAACTGATCTAGAATGAGAGGCACCATGGGCTATTTATAGGCCCAGGGGAGTTCTTCTAGAAGAGGGGCCCAGTGACATCAGCATGACGACCTGCGCGGACTCCGCGGACAGAGATTTTGCGTCCGCACCTTGACTGATGAAGCGAGCGGCAGGCCTCTGGAGAGAACTGGGGTCCGCCCCCTATCGGGCGGACTCGGAGTCCGCCCGGCAGGGCCGGAGTCCGCCCCCTAGCGGGCGGACTGGGCGGACTCCGGGAGGAGTCCGCCCGGCAGGGCCGGAGTCCGCCCCCTAGCGGGCGGACTGGGCGGACTCCGGGAGGAGTCCGCCCGGCAGGGCGCCGGGGCCGCCCCCTAGCGGGCGGCCTGGGCGGACTCCAGGGGGAGTCCGCCCGGCAGAGAGCCGGGGCCGCCCCCTAGCGGGCGGCCTGGGCGGACTCCAGGGGGAGTCCGCCCGGCAGAGAGCCGGGGCCGCCCCCTAGCGGGCGACCTGGGCGGACTCCAGGGGGAGTCCGCCCGGCAGACGGGCAGAGGCCGCCCCCTAGCGGGCGGCCTGGGCGGACTCCAGGGGGAGTCCGCCCGGCTGGCCTGGCCGCCCCCTTGCGGGCGGCCTGGGCGGACTCCAGGGGGAGTCCGCCCGGCAGGCGGGCAGAGGCCGCCCCGGGTGGGCGGCCTGGGCGGACTCCAGGGGAGTCCGCCCGGCTGGCCTGGCCGCCCCCTTGCGGGCGGCCTGGGCGGACTCCAGGGGGAGTCCGCCCGGCAGGCGGGCAGAGGCCGCCCCGGTGTGGGCGGCCTCGGCGGACGGCGGCAGGAGGCCGCCGCCTCTCGGGCAACAGGGAGGTCGCCCCTGATGGGCGTCCTCGGCGGACGGCGGTAGGAGACCACCGCCCCTTGAGAGAAATAGGAGGCCGCTACTGGTACTGCTGTTGGCGGACTCCTGCAAGGAAAAGACTGCACGATTAGCGGACCTAACCGCATGTCCCGCGAGGGTGAGCCATGGGAATAGCTCGCCGTCCCGTAGGGCACGCGGTTGCTAGGAGACCTAGGCGGATAGGGAAGACTGTCCGCCTACGCTGGGACCCATCGCGATCGAAAGGGATAATCTAAGGGTCACGATGAGCCAGCTGGCCATCTTGGGAAGGATCGCCGATTTCTGGGTTAACACCCTCCTTAGCATGTGCTGAGCTAAGGGCACCTCAGAAAGCGCAAGAAGATCTGGGAATTAGAGAACTGGAAAGCTTACTTTCTGAGGTACCCCCTTGGGTCTATTTATAGATTTCAAAGTCTGGCCTGCAAATAGCGTGACTCTTATGTTCTAAACGGCTAAATACAGTTCAAAGTGGTCTGCCAACAACCAAACTCAGTTGTTCTGAGAAGCTAAATGCAGACCTTTGGGGGCATCCAGGTAATTTTGCCTCTGAACCTCACTGAGCGAGTGACCCATAAGGGCACCACTCGCTTAAGGGAGCGAATGCTGAGAGAGCCATGCATTCGCCTCTTAGGCTTTCTCTGAAGGGTGAGTGCCTTCTTGGGCAACCACTCGCCTGGCTCGGCGAAATGTCCTCTTATATGCATGCCGAGGCATGAGATCGGGGAGAGTGCGTGATGAAGATAGCACTCGCCCAAGGGCTTGATTGCATTCTTACTTGTCTGGGCGAGTGCTGGCCTGGGCACTGGGCGAGTGCTGGCCTGGGCACTGGGCGAGTGCATGATAGTCTATCTCATTCGCCAATCTGGTCCCCTTGGGCCTGAATGCCCCACAATACCCTGAACCTGTTGGAGGAGGGTCCCACTCAGCGAATACGGGGTTGTATAACTAACATATTCTGAACTGAGAAAATCCAATACAAGATAACGCAAAGAGCGCATCACGAAAAAAATTGACGCAATAACATGCACAATCTGATTAGTCAGTTGATTAGAGAGAAAAACTCAATGGGTGGAAGCCCAGGCCCTCGAGCCAGTTCCAATGTATCACAAATAATAGGGTGATCAACCGCGAGTAGAGCACCACACCAGCCCATAAATGCCTACGAAGGGTAGCACATTCTCCTTCCACCAACAAAATTAACAGCCCAGCCAGACGCAAGTACCTCTGCCACCATCGATCTCATGCAATATTGTTACAGAGACGTTAATAGATTTGTACATGCAGGGGCGGATTTAAAGGGGGCCAAAGGGACATTGACACCCTTTTTTTTGTGCACATCTATGAGATATTATATTTATAAATCAAAAATATGAATTGGTAGGGCAAAACTTAAAATTGTGCACCCCCAAAATTTTAATCAGCGGATGTCTAGTCCACTATAGACATTTTATTAGTGTCATGTCATGATATTTAAAGTTCACTATAAACTGTTAGAGATTGAGCTTGTCTGCGTTGGATGTACTGGACACTCGATACGATTTCCCCGGTTTATATATAAACCGCTATTAAAAAAAATTTGTGCACCCCCTTTTCTAAATTTTTGGATCCGCCATTGTGTACATGATTGTTATATTTGCATGACATATTATACTGCATATATATATATATATCTATATATATATATATATATATATATATATATATATATATATATATATATATATATATATATATATATATATATATATAAGCATAAGTATTACTTAGTATATATAGCTAGAAGACTAGACTTACTCTCATTAATTTTCAAAGTTCAATATATAGATCGAATTACACCCTTTTTCAATGTTTAAAGTTCAAAAGTAATTTCCAGTCATAATGTCATGACTGGCTGATCATATATATATTATATAGTAAGAGAGGTGTCTACATAAGAGAGCAAGCATTGGGGTTTTCATCACTGAACCACTGCGGGGCATGGGTGCAGTGAATGAAGTAATTAGGCAACAACACCTCTAATTCTAATTTGGGCTCCTCCTTGCCTTCATCCTTCTCCTGCTGCTTCTGCTCTATTATTTTACCACGCTTTCCTGTCTTCTTGTGGATGTATTTCAGCAGCTTTTTCTCCTCAACCACCCCAACAACGGCGCAGCTCTGCTCTTTCATGTCCATTTTAACGCTCTCTACCCCTGTACGTACGTACGTACTCGTGCAAATATTAATTAATTAATTCGAGTTACATTTTATTATTTATAACATTCTACATATTAATTTATTTAGATCTAGCTGCTGGAGGAGAATATCAAATAATTAACTAAGTACCTTTGTGCTTCAGCAATATGTTCCTCAGGTCCTCTTTACATTTCTCACAGTGCATGCGAAGCTTTATATGTGTGGTTCTCACACTTTCCTGTTCATGCGTATATATGTAATAATAATTAATAATAATTATTAATAATAATAATAATATTGAGGTCTTAAGTGCACTATTTATTTTGATTTTAATTTTCAATTGTTTTAATCGGTCTATTTCTATTACGGTATTGATTAACTTAGCTGTTAATATTATTTAAGTTCATGCATTTAATATATGTAATGATAATTAAAACTGAACGAAACTGATCACAAACACTAATTTAAAAATGATGAGCAAAAAAATAGTATAATATTGGACGACATAGTAATTTATCCTGCATAAGATAAACAATATCTTTTCGTGAAATATTCATTCATTTTTTTCAATTTTATCTCTTTTTAATTAAAATTATTATTAGTAAGTTTTCATGAAAATTTAAGAGGATTTTGTTTTGTAATTTTAAAAATAGAGAAGTGCAAACCTATAAACTATAATTATACTAAGTTTGTTGGACGGTCCAGCTTGAACAAAAAAAGTTCTATACTCTGTCTATCCAGACAGTTCACTTGTGTATTGGGCTTATAATAGGCATCGTCTCTCTTATTTTTGATCTGGGTTTTGGAATACAAAATGGGTGCGGTGATTTAATATTGTATCAAAGGCAGAGCTAGGTTCACACTGATGGGGCGTGTTGGACGATCTAGCATGAACAAAAACAGGCATGTCAAGATTAGTTCCACACGTCCTACCCAGACGGTCCACTTGCGCTTATAATGGGCTCTGTCTCTTCTATCTTTGACCTGGTCAATTTTGAAATGGAAAATTTGTGCGGTGGTTTAACAATTAAAGATAATTAGATTAATTAATATATTATATATAAATATTTGTATGAAATGAGTGGCAAAATTGCATTGAAATTAAGCTTGCCTCTTTCTTGGGCATGTTATCAATGTTGGGATGGTTCTCCACAGGTTTAGGAGACAGCCACTCAACTTTCCTCTTACACTTCTTCTCTATTATCTCATGTAACTTTTCGCATCAAATATTCCCTTCACCGTAACTTTGCCGCTCTCCATATCAATATCAACCTTCAAAATTCCTGCTAGAGTGAAGGCATTTATCAGAATATATATAGTACTAGTGTTATATATATATATATATATATATATATTATATATATATATATATATATATATATATATATATATATATATATATAGATAGATATATATATATATTAGGCTCCGTTTGGGGACTTATTTTTACCGGTCAAACTGTTACGATCGTATGAACCATATCTTAAATACTAAAGTTCTGGTTCATGTGGTTGTATAGTAACTGATTGACCGGTGAAAATAAGTCCCCCAAACGGAGCCTATTTGGGGTGACTTATTTTAACCGCTTGAGGCTCTGTTTGGGGGACTTATTTTCACCGTCAAGCGGTTACAACCCCATGAATCAAACCATAATTAAGGTCCCAAACGGAGCCTTTGTTACCTGGTGCTGAGGTGATGGACTTGTGTACAGCACGAGCACATTCCTTGCAATGAAGATGGAGTTTATAAACAGCTGTTATGATGAGCTGTTCCATCTCCTTGTTCTGGGCTCCTTCCATCTTCTGGATGGATCACCTGCAACTATGTAGCTGCCTCCACGAAGAAGATGCATGTCGAATTGAAGCCCATTTAAAGCTAGTGTATAGAATAACTGCAGGCCAGCAGGAGAGTTGAGTACGTGCATGATTATTCGTTCTATGTTTATTATGTGCATTCATGCAAATTAATTTGACTTAATCGTTGCATGCGGTTGAGATTTGTTAAGGAGGGTGGTTGAGATGGAGCTAGTAATTTAATATATGGTACTATTATTATTATTCTCTGATCAAGCTGACATTGATTCTACTAATTTGACCGTTTCTTTCTCTCCAAAAACCTAATCCAGCTGAGAATGAGACGAGGTCTTCGCCCAATTTATTATGCCCTATATATATGACTATTGTGACTATTTATGAGCATTGATATTAGCAGCGCAACACAGTTTTGACTATTAGCATTTTTGACTAGTCACGAATATTTTTTTAAAAAAACAAATTGGCTTTCTGCAAGCACGAAAGCTATCTGCACTCAAAAATTGAAAAAGAGAGAAACATAGCACCACCGCCTAAAGGAAGAATGGAGTCTTGAAAATTGCGGAATAGAGGAGCACTACCGTCAAAAGGAAGAGAGATCTGCGGATTTGGAAAAGTTAGCCGCCAGAAAATGGAGAAGAATGCGTCGGGATAAAGAACGTCACTCAGGAAATGAAGGAGGAGCACTTGTCGGATTTGGAACTCTTCAGGTCGGACAGAAAGAGAGGAGGAAGGATCGCTAGTGAAATCACGGTTTGGAGGGGAGGCAGAAACACGAGAAGGGGAGTTCAAAATAAGAAATATTTTTTTGTGCACTGCTTACTAGTAGCAATTCTAAAAGTAAAAAAAAAACTCAAATTTTGAGTGCAGATAATCAAAAATGTAATGCTAATATCAGCACTCTTATTCATTTATCAACGATTTTGAATTGTTGTCTAAATTAGTGATTAATTGAATGAATATTAATCCTATTTCAAAATCAATATGTTCATCTATTATTTTGACTTTTATTCAAAAAAATTATTTAAGTTAAAATAATTATAATTTAGCCTGAGTAGGAAACGTAAAAGAGGGAATTCCGAGAATCCGACGTCCATGCAAGACTATATTAATGGTTTATTTATTATATTCTTTAGTAACAATCAAAAGAATTAATATAAATTATTAATTGCCTCTTACATTCCTCTATTTTTGAACTCTATAACTCAATAAATTCTTAAGAGAGACCAAAATTATTATTGATAATATTATACTCATCTAAAACATGCAAAAAAATGACAAAAGTGGACTCTACTAAGCACAAAAACACCTGACCTTCTTATTTCCCCAACTTTGCAAACCTAATTACATGAATCCTATGTTTTTTGTGCTGAGTAGGGCTCACTTTTCGTGATTTTTTTAGTATGTTTTACATGAGTATAGTATTATCCAATTACTATATCAAAAATTTACTGAGAGTTTTAAGATGTTAAAATTTAGGGATTTATTTCTCTCTTAATTATTTGAGTGGAAGTTCACAATCCGCTAAACGGAGGGCTTGAAAAAAAAACTAACACTGCAGAAAAATGTGAAATTACGGCTCTGTTGGGCACGATGGTGGCGGACATGAACACTGGGGGTTAAATTGTCATTTGTTAACGCCCACCTAAAGAACTTCATCCACTTTTATGTTCAAAAGATGATGTTTATGAAGTGATCCCTAACAAATAACTTTTCAACCCATGCGTTCACCCCCCCTTGCCAAACAGAGCCTAAGGTTGCGTTTGGCGCGGCTTATTGCGACTTATTTGCTCCGGTGTGGTTGGACAAAAATGTCATTGCCATACTAGAATCTTATGATTATATGATAATGATGTTTTTGTCCAAGTTCATCGGAGCAAATAAGCTGTGGTAAGCCGCGCTAAATGCAGCCTAAGTGTTGGTACCAGCAATAGACTGCGCCAAACGCAGCCCAAGTGTTGGTACCAGCAATAGACTCTCAAGAATATATACATATCAGATATTTTTTGAAAATAACTGATAAATTGTTTATTGAGAGCAGAATGCAACTATTTTAAAAATATATTAAAATAAAACTATAAGTATAGAAAGAAATGAAAATAAATATTCATACCTGTGGCTAAGAATTAAGAAAAGATTGAAGATTTTCAAAAAGTGGGGAGAGAATGAAGAAGCAGCCCAGCCGGAAACCTGTATCAAAAAGCGCACAGAACAATAGAGAACCAAACTCAAACATATAGAGATAAATATGATATTTAGAGATGCAGAAGTATGGATAGCATTAATTATTAATTAATAAAACAGTTCATAAAATTAATGAATTTGTAGAATATGAATAGAGGCCATTATTAATAATATATTATTTTGGAAATACGGCTGTTTTGTAGAATATTAAGAGAGTATTAATAATTAATGAACATGGTAATGCATTAAGGCCCTCGCTTTAATGCTCAAATTAATTTAATTTGTTTTTTTTGTGTTGAATAAGATAATTTATTATTATTAGAATTTTTAATTAGCGCCACATACCACGATGCACTCTCTGCCTTTGGGGAAATTAAAAAAATATTGAATCAATATGGGTCAGTTTGTTTCGGCGGTGGCGGTGGCCAAAGGAGCTGTGAGAATAGAGCTGTGAGAATAGAGCTGTGAGAATGGAGCTGTTCAGAATGGAGAAACAGTTTGGTAAAACAGCGGTTGCAGAGCTGTTCAAAATTGAGAAACAGTTTGCTAAAACAGCGGTGACGTTTGTATTACATTTAATTATAAACAAATTTGCAATTACATTAATTAAAATAAACTATAAATTATAATTAATATTTATTATAAATTAAATTTAATAATAATAATAATAAGATATTATAATCATAATATAATAATATAATATAATAATATACGATAATATTATATAATAATAATCATAATATAATAATAATATAATAACAATATAATAATAATCTTAATAATATAAGATAATATTATATAATAATAATATGTTATTTTAATACTGTTCATATTCTTCGGAAACGGAAGGAAAGCAGCGTTGTCTGGATGCCTTTCTCCGCCCTCCCTTGCCGGAGCACGGCTCCGCCGACCCTCGCCGGAGTACGGCTGCGCCTTCCCTCGTCGTAGCACTGCACGGCTCCTCCGACCCTGGCGGTAAAAGGCTCCGCCGACCCTGGCCGGAGCACGGCTTCGCCGACCCTCCCGATTGCAGATTTGCGCGCGGCTCTTGGCTTGGGGAGGAGAAAACGAATTTGATTTGGAAAGCTCCGTTGAAAAGGAGTTGAGAGGAGCTGTCGGAAAGCAACGTTGGCAACGGATATTTTGGGCTCCGTTGACGATGGAACGCGGATACAAACAGTAAAAAAAAATCCGTTGCTGTTCGACTGGAACGGAGCAGAAACATGGAAACAAACAGTCCCATAAACTGTAACCATTTGAGAACAATTTTATATAAAATATAAATATTAGGGGCATATTTTTAGAGGGTTAAATTTAGGGAGTAATATAATATATATTTCCAATTCTAATTTAAAAGTTTTCATTAAAGATGCATTTTTTAATAATGGCGCAGGATTAATTCTGGATCTATGACTAAAATTCTATTGTTGGCTTGTTGCTTGCTCATCATTTTTTTTCATTTTAGGAATAGCTGTAACTATTTTTTTATCTTAAATGATTTAAATGTTAATTTATTTATAATTGTTACGGTTCACCCGATTTTTCTCCTGTCCGAAGAATCGTACCACCTTATCTTGGAATTGAACCAGACTCTCAAACAGTAAAAAAAAACAATATCAAATGACAAAAGATTTTTTTTGATGTGAAAAACACGGAAATGGTGAAAAATCACGTGAAAGGATCCGTGACGGACCAAAAACCACTATTTCATTGAGTTTACAAGAATTGAGATAATTCTTCGGAGGGTGACGAGTCACCTCTTAGTTAAAAGTACAAAGTATGCGGAAAAGAAACTAGGCCCTTGAAGCATAGGTGGAAGCGCTCCGGTGGTAAAATTCGCTAAGTCCATAGGGCCTCGATGGAAGCACTTATGTTGAGTCTGAGCTTGGATGAGAGCGCTCATTTGGAGAAGGAAAAGCCATGTTCTTGAAGTCTTCAATTCGTGGTAGAGAGGGAGCGGTGAGAATTTCGAGCGGAGGAACAATCTAAGTCCAACGTTCTCGCCGGAAAGCCTTAGATCTTGTTCTAGCATCTGGAGTTGTTTGTCCTCAAATGAAAGTCTGAGTGCATTTTTAATAGCTTTTTGAAGGGATATGCCGGTAATTGCGGCAATGCGGGGTTTGTGCTGGCGAATGACGTTGCTTCGTTTTGGTCATCTGAATCACCAATTTTAGTGAAATGATGAAAGTACCCCTTGACCGGTTCGGGCAGTTCGAGCGGCCAGGAAGGGTGCCCAACGACGGTGAGGGTCGGCGACGGTCGAAAGCGGCCGAAAGCGGCAGAGGCTGCCGTCACTCAGGCCATGCGCCTCACGCGCGCGCCGAAGGGGCGCACAATGTGCGCACGCACGTCAGAGTGGCACTTGCTTTTGCGCACGTGTGTCCGCGCCCGAGGCGCTCGCTCTACGCGCGTGTGCCCAATAGGCCCGCGGTTGTGCGCGCGCCCAAGGGGGCGCACACTGCTTTTGCTTTGGCGAGCCATGCTTGTGCTTGCGCCGGTTGTGGTTTCACGCACTGTTCTTGCGCGACCTCTTAGTCCTCTTTGGCCTGACTAGGAATTTCTCAGGGAGAACTTCATCAAATGCCCCCAAATTTTTGCGAGTCATGGCCTGCGAGGCGATTGAGCGCGGAAATTTTCGAACATAGCTCCGTATAACTCAGAACCTTGTGATCATCAGGCTTTGTCGTGATTAATCGTTTGCCGAAAATTAGAGAGAGAAAATTTTGAAATACTTCTCGCCATATTGCAGAGAGTATTATCTGTCATGCCTGTGAGATATTTGGCCAAGATAGTCTACGCTTCGACGCTTCTTTTGAAAAGGGAAAAATTTTGTAAGAGATATTCTATTATCACGGACGCCTTCCATTATGAGCCCTCCAACGAGGTCTATAAATTGGAGAGGGTTTTTCGCTCCTCTTACGCAGTAGCATAGTTCTTGGAGCCTTCCCATAGAGTTTGTACGGTTGTGCCGCCGTCATGTCTCTCTCAAAAATGGTTAGTGTTTTCCATGAAATTATTTTATATCTTGGTGAGGGGGAGTAAGCGGGCGGAAAAGGGTTCATGCGGAGAATCATGCATGTGGCGGCACCGACGTGGGGGTGCGCAGAGAATCCGGCACGTGCTGGCACCGACGTGGGGGTGAGCGGAAAAGGCGGTGTGGAGGAACCCCGAGACAGGCGTGGGAGACGATGCTCGTGAGGGGGCGGCCGCGCGCGGAGACGGCCGCCCGCGAGGGCAACCACACGCGCAGACGGTCGTGCGCGGGGGTACCCGCGCGTGGAGGTGGCAGCACACGGGGACAAATAAGCACGAGGGCAACCCGCACGGGGGTAGCCGCGCACACCCTTGCACGAGCGTGGTTCCGTCCGCGCGGGTGTGTGCGGTGCCGTCTGCGCGGGTGTGCACGCGGAGCCGTCCGCGTGGGGTCCTTCGTGCGGGGGTGGCCACGCGCGGGGGTGGCTGCGCGCGCGTGGTATCGTCGACGCAAGTTGGCAATTTCCCGCGCAGGCTTGCATGGGGATGCTCCTGGCGATGCGCGCCCAGGCGCTTGCGGCGGTGCCTCCTCCCGTGGTCCTGCGGGCACATGCGGTGTAACACCTCCCCTGTAATGAGTGTATAATATGGGTCCGGCCGGGGCCCCACAACATACAGACACCACATGCGGTTTTGCTTGGATTTTTCCTAGTTTGTTTGTTTTGATGCTAACATTCACTTTCTTTGCAGGTATCGAATGGTGGTGCTCTGCCGCAGTCGATGCATCTTCTGTCGACTTTGAGCCTTGCCAGAGTGATTGGTTGTAGGAAACGCTTCAGAATCTTGGCAGACGTGGAGGTCATGATACTTTTCTCACTGGAGCGCATTCTAAATCCTCTGGGTCACTTTGCTATTATGGAGGGATGCCTGAAGGCGAGCTTTCGGATCCCTCCTAGTGATGAAGCCATTGCAATTTCCAGTTTGCGGCGTTCCGGTTACACAACTCTCCCTAGTGGGGCTGACAAGAATTAGGAGACTTCTTTGCTTCTTTTTGGAGCACGGTTCCCCACTAACGGTTCAGTTTTTTTGCGAATGGTGCGAAGTTTGCCTTGGACCTGGCGACCGGGTTGTGGCCCAGTGCAACAAGATGTCGTTGGCATTCGAAGACAAGACCGATTATCATCATGGGGGAATGTTGTTCGGGTTTGTTAAGAACTCATAGAAGCTACTTGAGATCTGGCGGGGTCCTCCAAACTGCGACCGCTATCTCGCGGGGAAGTATTATTACTTTTCTCCGTTGTTTGGTTTCGAGGATCCACGTGAGTTGAGCGCCGCTCTCTACATGATCAGTGCATTCGTTGTTGAGAAAAGGTTAGTTCTTGCAACCTTTCGACAGATGCAACTCGGAGCTGCGTCATGTCGTTGGAGCGTAGAAAGAAGAGAACACTAGATTTTTACAAATGTGGGGAGAAGGCTGGTCGTCCGCCGCTGCACCAGAGGACATCATTGAAGTCATTAATGACTATCTGGGTGATCCGGTCATTGATTCCTCGCCCGCTGAGCCTGAAGATTACCCGGAGCTACCTGCGATTGAGCCAGCTTCTCGAGAGGACCCAGAGCTGCCACTAGTGGAGGTGAAGGGAAAGGGGCGGGAATGCTCTGTTTGTCTAGCGCTACTCCTGAAGGTATGTTTATTTCCATCTATGCCTTTTCCTCCTTTGATTTGAGTTTGTGCGTTGGAATAGTCTATTGCTTGTGTTTGCAGCCAGACGGGATGCATGACATCGTGACTTCCTGGAGCAATAATTATATGACCACGAAGGATGATTTTATATCTTTTCGGGTGAAGCTGACTGCATCTGAGGCTCTTTGTCAGCCGCTCGGAAGAAGAAGAAGGAAGTTCTTTCCTTGTTGGTTAATGCAGAGTCTCAGTTGTCTTCTTGAGGTCAAGATTCTTTGGGGGAAGCTGAGTGCAGCTGATGCAAAGTTTAGGGCTCTTCACGGGAGGCTAGTTGCTGCCGAAGCGACCCTTGTGGAGTCGCTTCGTTGTATTGAGGCGGCAGTTGCTGCGATGTATTAGGAGGCGGAAGTAGAGCAGCTGATGAAAGAGCGGGCTCAGCTGATCACGAAGTTGAAGGACGTCGAGGTTGTGTGCGCGTCCGTGGTGGCTGAGTATATGTGGTCTCATGACTTTGAGATGGAGTTATCCCACTTTGTAGAGGATGCCCATTATGAGATGATGTCGGCCGAGATTGACTTGCTTGTGGATGACCAGCGTGATGCTGCACATTACTTGGACTTTGGCAAGGGGTTTTGAGCTGCTCGGAGGTTACCAGAGCATGATGATCTGGACGTGGAAGATGCCTCAGATGTCGACGTCGACGTCGTTGTTGAGGGATGATCCTACAGACCCCTTTCTTCATTGCTTGTTTGTTTTGCTTTGTTTTGTAGGTGCGCCTCTGCACCATTGCATGTTTTCTATTTTTCACGATAATGTAGCCCATGATGCAGCGTTGGTTTCTGAATAAGATCCTTTCTCAAACTATGTGACTTTTGTTGATTTTACTGCGTCTATGTGGGTAGGTCTTAATGATTGGTATTTTGCGGTTGTGAGCTAGTGTTTAGCTCGTCACCTGAGTGGGCCCAAAGCCTTTTGTTTACCAGTGTGGGTGTCATGATATGCGAAAATTCTTTGTTTGTTCGCGTGGGGGAGGACCGGGGTCTGTACGGGTGGAGGTGGCAAAGAACCTTTGTTTGCGTCTCAGGAGGACCATGGTCCGTCCAGGTGGAGGTAGAGAAAAACCTTTGATCGTTCGCGCCTCAGGAGGATTGGGGTCCATCCAGGTGGAGGTGACAAAGAACTTATATTCGCGCCTCAGTAGGACTAGGGTCTATCCAGGTCGAGGTGGCAAAGAATCTTTGTTCGTTTGCGTCTCAGGAGGACATGTTTTCGTCCATGTGTAGGTGACGAAGAACCATTAATAGTTCGTGCCTCAGGAGGATCGAGTCCGTCCAGGTCGAGATGGCGTAGAACCATTGTTCGTTCGCGCCTTAAGAGGATCGTGGTCCGTCCAAGTTGAGGTGGTGAAGAACCTTTGTTCGTCCGCACCTAAGAAAGAACGGAGTCTGTCAGGTGGAGATGGCGAAGAACATTTCTTTGTTTGTGTCTCAGGAGGATCAGATTCTGTCCGTGTAGATGTGCTGATGGACCATAATTTGTTTTGTATGCCTCACTTGGGAGGTGCAGAAGGGCTTGCGTCGATCTCGACTGGGAGGTGCAGAAGGGCTTTCACCGATCTTGCCTAAGAGGTGTATAAGAGCTTTCACCGATCTAGCCTGGGTGGTGCAGATGTGCTTTCTATGATCTCACATATAGGCCAGCTGGCTTGTAAATGCCCAACCGTGTGGCTTTTATTCTGACAATGACAAATGATAAACTGCGGGCGGTAGTGGAGTTCCTTCAGCGTACATTACGCATCAAGTTCTGGCGGGGTCCCCTGAAGGGGCATCCTGCAAGGGGATATCAAACGTGGTGCCTTAAGCTAGTGTGTCAGCGCAGAGCGCCCTCAGAATTTGCCTTCGGAGGATGGTGTCGCGTGTTGAGGAGGCTTGTATGATGATAAATTGAACGTCGTATGTGGCCAACACTGGGGGTACTCCTAGAGTCGCTGGTAGGATGATGCTTCCCACAATGAGGATCATTGGGTATCCTGTAACATGGGAGTCTCCCAAGCCAAGTTGGACGTATCTCCACGAAATTCCTAGCTGGAGTAGAGTCAACAAGAACAACATATTGACAGATACGTCGTCATCGATCGGTATCTTGTTCATCGCGACTGGTGTGCTTTTGAGGGTCGCCCAAATGTGTTGTGGATTCGACGAGGGTCCGGGTATGCTGGGAGCGGTTGGCCAGATCGGCTCTTGCTGCTTTCCGGGAGATGCTTCTTCGGGGTGCTGCCCTCCGACGGTCTTGTTTGGGGACGATGGCGTAGCCGCCCTCCTTTCATAAAATTCCTTTATAAAGTCATGGCACGCTAGTCGCTCGACTTCCTCCTTAAGGCGTATGCACTCCTTTACGTCGTTCTCGATACCTTGGTGAAAGTGGCAGTACTGGGACTGGTACCCCTGCCCCGGGGGAGCGCCTTGGGCCTTCAAAGTTGAGGGTGGTTTTTGAGGGAATACATGATCTCTGTAAGAGAGGAGTTGAGCTGGGCAAAGTGTTGCTCCCCCTTGCTCGCGAGGTTTTGTTGGGGTGTCTGTCACGTTCTCCGAATGTCATGCTTAGAATTTTTTTCTCCCGCTTCTCTTGGTAGCCTTGATCTTGCTCGTGAGGTGTCTTGCCAAGAGTGATGCCTTCTACAGTCGGTGCCCCCCGAGCCCATGCGTGGCGCGTACCACTCCACTAAGCGATCAGTGGCCTGAGGGAAATGATGCATGACCACCTTCCATAGGGTAGACCCCCCCCCCCGGCCTAAGAGGCTCCAAACTCCCTTAGCATATTGAGCGCTTGAGCCTTGCACTCCTCCATCTGGCGCATTCGTTCTTCTACTAAAGATGCTAGTGCAGTGATTACCTACTTGAGGCACGACGTGGTGCTAATAGGTGAGTCACTGGATGCTTGATCACCCGATTTTTCTTCGGTTCGGAGAATCAGACCGTTTTATCTCGGAATTGGACCAGGCTCGCAAACAGTCAAAGAAAAACAACAGTAAATGACAAAATGCTTTTTTTGACGGAAAACCCAGAAAGGGTGAAAAACCACATGACCCGATCTGTGACGTACCAAAATCCATTATTTTGTTGAGTTTACAAGAGTTTATATAACTTCTCTGAGGGTGACAAATCACCTTTGCATTACAAGTATAAAGTATGAAAACAACGGAAAAAAAACTAAATCATTAGAACATAGGTGGAAGCGCTCCAATGGTGAAAATCGCTCAGTCTGTAGAGTCTCGATGGAAGCGCTCTTGTTGAGCCGGAGTCTTGATGAGAGCACTCTTTTGGAGAAGAAAAAAACTACATTCTTGAAGTCTTGAGAAGCCTTCGTGGTAGAGAGGGAGCAAAGAGAATTTCAAGCGGAGGTACGATCTAAGTCTCACGTTCTCGCCGGAAAATCTCAGAGTTCTTTTTAGTCTCTAGAGTTGTTTTTACTCAAATAAAGGCATGAGAGTATTTTTATAGCTGATAATTTGCGGCAGGGTGGGAATTGCGCCGGCGAATGACGTTACTTTGTTTCGGTCACATAGACTCTATTTGTTTGGGCGTTTCGCAACTCCGTTTTGGGCAAACGCCGCCGAAAGGAGGGTAAACAAATGAATCTCCGACGGCGTTTGTTCCGTTTCCACCCACCCGCCTTGAGAAAAGCCCCAAAAATCTCCGTTTGGAGCAGCCACCTCCCCCCTCCGGTTCGAACTCTCCGTTTCCACCCGCCGGATCTACCCGCCACCGCCGAACCAAATGGAGCCTAAATCACCAATTTTAGTCAAATGATGAAAGTTCCCCCAGGGCGGTTTGGGCGGCCTGGGATGGGTGCCCGACGGAGGTGGCAGTCGGCAACTCTCAAAGGCAGAGGTGGTGGCCGGAGATGGCGCCGGCGGCCGGAAGCTGCGGAGGTCGCTGGCGTGCTGGCGCCAGCGCTTGAGGGGCATGCATGCCCCCAAGAGGCGCGCGCTTGCACGCGCTCGCCCATGGGGCGCGCTCTGCTTCTGTTTTGGCGGGTCGTGCTCATGCTTGAGCCGATTGTGGTTGCCAAAAACTATTCATTGCTCGTTACTTGCCTTTACAATTTTTTCTAAGACATGTAAAATTTCATTCAAATAGGCATCAGAGGATAAACGGAAGTTTCACAAAACAAAAGGACGGGAAAGAAAGCGAAATAAGCCAGTCCACTCACCTTATCCTTTCAAGCAGGAAGGTGATTGCCCCCCACCCATTTGGACAGGATGAGCATAATCTTTGGAACAAACAAGCCTCCCCTAGATGAGAAACTTTAGGGGAAGATGAGCCTAATTACGTTGAGAAGAAGAGGTCCCCATGAAATTAATTGGGATGCCCCGTTGCTCCCATTAGGTAGGTAGCTAGCGCGGCCCGCTCCAACAAGGGGGCTGGCGGGGGCCCGGCCTATTATTTGCTCAGGTGAGTTTGGACAAAAATGTCAATGTTATAGAATATATGTTTTGTTAGATATTTGTTGGGATATAACGCGAAAACTATACCTAAGCGCAACCAATTATTTACATGGTGTACAAAAACATATAAATCTACACAAACACTGCAAACAGAAATCATGTAACTACAATAATAAACCATGAATAAATGTACCGACCTCAGTTACAGAAAATACCGCGGAGGAGCCGGACTCACTCGATCCGGGGGAGAGAGAATTATCTGGACTGCAATCCGCTAGCACAGTGGACGCACAAGGTTCGCCCAGAACCTTCGTCGTCAGATGACGACCAAACCACCACGGGAGAAGCACCGTCGAGGCCAATTGCACCAGCACACGTCATCGACGCCAAGCCGCACCACCGGAGAGAAACTCCGTCAAGGCCACTGCACTCTCGCATGCCTTCGCCGCCATGTCCGCACCGCCGAATAGAAACTCCGTCAAGGCTACTGCACCACCGCAAGCCTTC
The DNA here is from genome assembly GCA_039583875.1 of Platanthera guangdongensis. Classification (NCBI taxonomy): domain Eukaryota; kingdom Viridiplantae; phylum Streptophyta; class Magnoliopsida; order Asparagales; family Orchidaceae; genus Platanthera; species Platanthera guangdongensis. The sequence continues at coordinate 227,964,525 of CM077163.1, forward strand.
GTCGTCACGCCCGCGCCGTCGGAGAGAAACTCCTTCAAGCCTACTGCACCACCGCAAGCCTTCGTCGCCACGCCCGCGCCGTCGGAGAGAAACTTCGTCAAGGTTACTGCACCACCGCAAGCCTTCACCACCACGTTCGCACCGCATCATCTCCTCCAAGATCGACAAACACCCGCTCCTCCAATACCGACAGCTATCTTCTTCAAAGTCGGGGGATGCATCGGAGTTTCACATGGGAGGAAGAAATAAGATGAGAACGACAAGATCGCCACCAACGATATCGATGCCCCCGCACGGGGTCGCACCACCGGCGACCACCGGCGGCGGCTGCCTTCCTTAAACGTGAGCCCAAGCTGGCATGATCTCCTTCACGCGTCATGGCTTTTCATACAAGAGAGTGCTTTCTCTCTCTAATTAACACCATTAATAGGGCTAGGTGCTTTCAATGCATGGCGTTTTCTTGAATGACATTTTCAAATTTGGATCCGAATCAAATATTCAACAATATTTATATATATGTCCGCACGTGTGTTAAACCGACTCAAAATAGGTTAACGGGTTTGTGTCATTCTAGGGTTTGCTCTACACTAGAAGTACTATAAATACTCATTTCATACATAGATGAGACATTATAGAATACTTTGAGCGTAAGAGCAAATCAACCTAACATTTTCAAAGTAGTGGCTAGGGTTTCGCCCTCGCTCCGCGCCGAGTGATCTCGCGTCTCCGCCGTCGCTGCATGCCGGAAGTCGGAAATTTCGTCGCTGTTTTGGGTGCCTTCGCTGCAGATCGCGGAGTAATTTTCGATTTTCCCTCTCACGATTTTCCGTCGCCCGAGATTTGCTGCTCTGGTGGATAAGAAGGCAGATCTGCCGTTGACTTCATCGATCGGGAAAAAGGAAGACCCGTCCCTGTACTGTCGCCGCTTCTTAATCAAGAGACGATCTAAGGGTTTCTGTCGATTGTGCTTCTGCAAATCCCGCCTCTGCAGCCTCAGATCTGGACCTCCGCCTCTGATTATCAGATCGCCGTGATTCTCAGATTGCCGGATCTTGCTCCTATGCATCGCTGCAGATCGCGAGGAAGCTCTTGGTTCATCGTCGAATCTGTAGAAAGCTCTGGTAGATCTGGAATTTGCTCACAGTTCGAAGATCGCAAGGAAGTTTTCATCCTTGTCGCAGATCTGGAAGAGGGATCAAGAGTTCCCATCGCAGGAAAGGAAAATAGTTGTTGCAGATCCTGTGCTCGCAGATCTGGAATTTGTTGCAGACCTAGAAGAATTATTGCAGCTGCAGCCTGATCTAGAAGAATTATTACCAAATTTCTTCCTCTAGATCAAGAAGTAGGCTGTGTTCAATCACACCATTTCTGTCAGTTTGATACAGCAAGAAAGGAAAATTGGCCATTGATTTGCTGGAGGTTCTCTCGCATTTGTGTTGGTCTCTGTTTGAGATACACAGAGTTGATCTCTGTTTTTTTTGGCCCCGATTGGTTGGCAGATCTATTTGTCGTGACCTTGCTTAGCAGAAAAGGAGTAGCTAACATAATTTTGGATTGGATCCGAAGACCCGCGTCTCGTCTCCGCACAGCTCAGGTGACATCTTTCCCGTTTACCGTTCTAGCTTTAGCGAGATGTCAAAGGTTATCTCCTACGACATCGTCAAGATACAATCGTTTGACCTCTTCGACTTCCACGCTTGGAAGCTGAACGTCCAACTTGGTATGAATGAACGTGAGATTTTCTACACGGTCCTGAGTGACTTTGCGACTACCGAAGAGGACGTGAACGAATTACAGTGGAGAAAGGACGAAGATTTCTGCAGGGACTACCTCCTAAATTCACTGAACCCTAGGCTCGCTCTGACCTACAACGATCATAAAACTGCAAAGAAGATTTGGGATCGCTTGAATGCGCACTGCCATAAGGAAGAGGGGTTGTTGAGGACTCTCCTTGGGATGAGACTCTTCACTTTAAAATTTAATTTAAACTCGTCAATCACCTCTCAATGAATTGAACTGGAGAGTCTGCGTCACAAGTTGGGGGACGATAAGTCTGATATCTCGAATAATCTCTTTGTGTGTATAGTTCTTAGCAAACTACCTCCTGAGTGGTCGACCTTCAAGACTGAAATGCACAGGCTGAAGGAAAATATCGCATTGGATGAACTCAAAAGGTTCATTCATATCGAGAATCAGAAATGTTGCGGGCAAGAGCTTGGAGCAAGTTGGACAGTCCTCCCAGGCTGTCAACTTCGTTTCTCGACCCAGCGAGCCTCGACAGAAGCCACCAGCACTCAAAGGTGAAGCCTCTGCACAGTTGGCGCCTAAAAAGCCCTCTTTCAAAAAGAAGATGGGCAAGTGCCACAACTGTGGCAAGTGGGGACACTGGGCTGCTGATTGTAAGGCTTCTAAGAAGAATAATGAGGAAGCTCCACAAAATGTGGCGAACATACTGGCAAATGCCTCTGATCCCAAGTCCTTTGTGGTTATGATTGGGAGAAGTGACCGCAGTTCGTCTTCTGAGTGGTGGCTTGATAACGACGTTACCTGTCATGTGACTAAAGACAAAGGTTTACTAGCTGAGGTCAAGGTGGTCCAGGAGAAGATGGAGAACTACAATGGAGGAGAGACCGAGGTGACCCATGCAGGGACAGCCGAGCTGGTCCTCTCATAATAGCGAAGAGTCATAATAGACTTGGACATGTGAACTATAAGAAAATGCTAGATCTAGAGAAGAGTCATAACATCCATTTATATATGTCTGTTCGATTTGACAAGTGTGAGGTGTGTGCTCAAACCAAAATAACTAGAAAGTCTTTCAAATCAGTTTTTAGAAGCACAAAACTTGAATTGATACATTCAAACCTCTGTGATTTTCGTAGTCACATAACTAGAGGGGGAATGAAGTATCTAATTACATTAATAGACAATTTTTCTAGATATTGTCATGTGTATCTGTTAAAATAGAAAGGCGAAGTTTTTAATACATTTAAGACCTTCAAGTCTCGTGTGGAAAATCAGTTAAACCTGAAAATTAAAAGATTTAGAAGTTATCGAGGAGGAGAATATACTGTTTCTGGGTTCCAGGAATTTTGTGCCTTTAAGGGAATAATCCTTGAAACCACAGCTCCTTACTCACCCCAATCAAATAGTGTTGTCGAGCGTACGAATAGAACTTTAACAGAAATATTGAATTTCATGCTCTTAACAACTGACATGCCTAATTCCTTTTTGGGAGAAGCACTTCGTGCTGTAAATCACATTCAAAATATAGTATCGCATTCTCAGCTCACTTCTACCCCGTATGCGTTGTGGTGCGGTCATCCTTGTAGATATGATACTCTAAAAACTTGGGGTTGTATTGCTCATGTGCGAATACAAGACCTTAACAGACCTAAGGTGGGACCTAAAACAATGACATGCGTCTATCTAGGTAGTGTAGAAGACAGTGCAGCCGACAGATTTCTCGATTTATCCACGAATATTGTGATAGTGTCTAGAGATGTTATATTCTTTGAAGATAAATTTATCAAGGATCATGGTTTGTCTATATATGGGTCTAATGATATGATTTCTGAATCTATCGTAGAACCTGAAGCTGGTCCTTCTAACACTGCTCCCCAACCTTTAGATGTGGGATCTGTTCCACTTAGAGCATCTACAAGAGAGAGAATTCCTAAGGACTTTGTTGAGAATTTCGTCACCTATTACTTAGATGATGATTCATTCTCCTATCAGGAAGCAATGAGATCTAGAGATTCGTTATTGTGGGCAAAAGTCATTGATGATGAGATGGACTAGTTGTTACATAACAATACTTGACATCTATTTGACTTGCCGAAATGGGCTAAAGTCCTAGGATGTAAGTGGGTGTTAAAGAAGAAACTACATAGTGATGAGTCTATAGTCAGGTATAAAGCATGTCTCGTAGCTAAAAGTTATAAACAATAAGAGGAATAGACTGTTTTGATGTTTATTCACATGTGTGTCACCTATCGACTATCAGGATTCTTCTGGTCTTAGCGTCTATCGAGAAGTTTATAGTTTATCAGATGGATGTGAAATCAGTCTTCTTAAATGAAGAACTTGAAAAAGAGATCTACATGGCACAACCTGAAGGTTATGTGCAGAAAGATCTAAAAGATAAAGTGTACAAATTGGATAAATAAATCTATGAGTTTAAACAAGCACTTAAGATATGATACATGAAGTTTGACCAAGTAGTAAAGAGCGTCGAATTTCAGTCTAGTCTCTCAGATAAATGCCTTTTTATCACCGCTCTTTATCAAATCAGATAGTCATCATATGTTTATATGTGGATGACATGTTGATTTTGGGGTCTAATCTTGCTGCAGTTAGGGATATTAAATCCACTATGACAGAAGCTTTTAACGTAAAGGAACTTGGTCCTGTAGATACCATGTTAGGTATGAAGGTTAGAGTTGACAAGGGTCAAGTTACTCTTAGTCAGGCTCATTATATTGAGCAAATTCTTTCTACCTGGGGATATGATAACTATAGGCCGGCTGAGACACTGTTTGATCATAATGTCAAGTTGAGTCCTAATGAAGAGACCAACATTGATCAAGTTAAGTATTCCAAAATAATTAGTAGTCTCATGTATGCCACAAGTTGCACAAGACCAGACATTGCCTTTCGGTTAGCATGCTGGGTCGTTTTACCAGTAGTCCAGATAAAGAACATTGGGAAGCACTAGATAGGCTGTTGAGATACCTGAAAGGTACTAAAGATCATGCTCTGTGCTACACTGGTTACCAACCTTCTGTGAATGGACATTTTGATGCGTCGTGGTGTTCAGAAGTCGGGAACAGCAAGTCCACCAGTGGATATATATTTATTTTGGGTGGAGCTGCTATCACTTGGAAATCCAAAAGACAGACCTGTATAACATTGTCGTCTATGGAAGCCGAGTTGTTTGCCTTAGCTTCGTCTGGTGAAGAGGCAGATTGGATCAGGAACTTGATTTTAAACATTCCCTTGTCAAGTTACAAGTCAACTCGTTGAGATTCTACGATAATCAAGCCGCAATTCAAGTCGTTAAGAATACCCTTTATAATATTAAGAGGAGACATATACGACTGAGACATGCATTGTTGAATTATCTGAAAAAACAAAGAATTATCACTTTGATCGATGTACGTTCAAATGATAACCTGACCGATCCATTGACGAAAGGAATGCTCAAAGACCGGCTAATCAAAACAGTGGGGGAAATAAGACTGAAGCCGATTTAGTTCGGCCTAAGTTCAGCAATAGACGATTTAGTTCTGTCTTTGTACAAACGTTTTGATTATTCCGATTTTCTTTGTCAAAGCAAACATGTTGTGTTCCGTTGATAGTCTTGGTTGCTGAGCTCGGACCTAGTAAGTTGTTTCATTCCAAACTTGATGTTAAAACTTCAACTGGATTCGACTTTTGCCTTGGAGGAGAGTGTTATTCCAAACTTGATAACACAATCTGACTTAGTCTTGTCTCTTCTTCTGGAGATTGGTTTCATTCCAAACTTGATGCATTCCAATTAACTTTAGAAGGGCAGTAACTGTGTCATTTTATATAGAATCACATATATAGCTGCAGTGTCCAGAAGTCTGAAATCGTTTCGGTTGAAACAGATATCAGGTTCTGAGGTAAAACTATAATACTTTGTGAACGTGTCCTCCCAAACAATTTAAAATAATTAATACTAAGTTCTTTTAGCAGAACTAGATGTTTGTAAATTTGCAAGGGATATAATTCATTCTAAAATGAAATTCTCTATTGAAATTGTAGGGGCTGCTGAGATAGGAGGAGCACTGGTTAATTTGGATCCAGATCAGGATGAGTTTTATAGTGTTATTAGTTTATCTTTTGCTACTTTTATTCAGAGCATTGTTTAGCTCTTCTTCTATGCACTGTTTGTGTGAACTTTCTAGCTCTCTGTTGATTTGTGACGTCAGACATATATGACATGTGTCTTGTTGTACCTGAGACTATTTCTGTGTTGCAGCTGAGTTTTGTTTACTTATGCATGCATACTATTTTGTGCTCACGTCTAATTTTGTTTGAAACAGGTGCTGAACATGATTGTGTATGATTCACGGTTTGTTGAACTTTGCACAAACCACCCTCTATCCGAAGTCTGGGTTCACGGCGGACATATGAGAAGATTGTTAGATAATTATATATATGTCCCCACGTGTGTTAGACCGACTCGGAATAGGTTAACGGGTTTGTGTCATCATAGGGTTTGTTCTACGCTGAAAGTACTATAAATACTCATTACATACATAGATGAGGCATTGTAGAATATTTTGAGCGTAAGAGCAAACCAACCATAACATGTTTGGCATGAGGGTGATTATAACCCCCACCGAGAAATGAAAACCAATTATGAACACAAAATTGGATGAAACCCCTTAGGCCGGGAGGTCTAGGATGTTCACGACCACCACCGCCACATCAAACGGAGACATACACGTGAAGAGATTTGTCAATGTTAAGTGCTTGTTTAGAATTCTTGGTATCATCAACTATGGAGTACTTTCCTTAATATCATACTCACGACGGGAACAACCATTATCCCAACATCACATTGCGTTTTGCAAATACTTCTGCCCAACCCACACAACTGCTATAGGGTTGACTCTCATAGTGATAAAAAAGAAACCTTAAAACAGAGGTTATAAAAACCTCATAAAACAGAGGCATGCTTATATTTGGCAAAGAAACTTTAAAACAACACGCTCCAGGTGCCCTTATCAACACAAGCCCGTCATATATTTTAAAGAACTCATTATAATAATTTAGGGCAAAATCACCAGGCATAGCACATAAAATATGTGCAAGTTAAATATGGACCAGGGCAACAAGAACAAGTGAAAACATACAAACCGTCTTGGATCGATCTACCTGCATATAAAAACCAAAATTACAGATGGCCTCACAAGCAAATTAAACACACCCATCCATATAGCAAGAAATTGGATTAATGCGCAGTTTCATACACACGACAGAACATATAAAGTTTCATTTCACAAACAGTAAACATTCACAAGCAATGCACAACCGAGGTGAAAACCGATGAAAGTTCGCAGACTCCGCCTCACGCCCAATGCAATGCAGTGGAAATGGATGCGCAGATCGCACGGCGGGATCACAATCTTGGAAAGGAAAAATGGATAAATCTAAATCGTCCCACGCAGCCACGCTCACTCGTATATTTTGCATTTTCAACTTGCATGCATCACACTGGCTCATATAATCTCTGTATTCTTCCTGTTATCACAACCTATATACATTTTTTTAATTTCTAATATCATATTCTGTAACAATTTATTTAGAATGATGATTTACAAATAAAAAAGAGATTAAGCTGGAATTATTATTTAATGTTTACTAGTTTATAAGAATCAAGAGGGGATTTAATAAATCTTCATGAGCTAGCTATAGATAATGAAGGGTCTGATGAGTCCAGCCAGCATTATTTATTGTCCATCTCATCACAATCACACGACTAATAAACAGTTACATCCAAACGTTTACAACTAATAATACAGCATGAATTCACGAGATTCCCCAGCAGAAGATCCATATGTTTATTTATGTTTTTAATTATTCATTTATTTGTAGCCCCACCATTGATGCACTGCAACTCCACTCTCCCTGAGCTTAACGAAGAGGGCCAAACACTCCCAGTAAGCCCTCTTCCTCTTCCCCGGCCACTCTCCGGTACTCTCCCACTGGTTTCTGCACTCGAGAAATAGCTCGTCGACAAGCCCAATGGCTCTGCCGTTCACCATCTCCTCCACCGCCTCCGCATCCGCCTTCACCACCACATACTCCTTCTCCCTAACATTCTTCCTCAGCCATTCCGCAACGCCACCGGCATTCGGCGCCGGGACATCCACGAGCAGATCTACGTTTACGATTTCAAACTCCTTATTCCTCCTCGGATACCTCTTCTTGAACCACCGCTCGGCGCCGAGTCTTCCCGGCGATCCCATGTCCACAAAAACCCTTCTCGGGTATTTATCTAGAGATTCCCCTGTGAGTTCCGGGAGGTACCTTATTCTTTTCCGGTGCTTCTCCAGCACCGGCGGTTCGAGGAGGGCGTCCTCCATCGCTTGAAGCGCGCGCGCCTTCGTTTCAGAGAGAGATAGAAGCCGCCTTTCCGGCGGATTGATGTCGGCGTTATCATGGTAGAGCTTCTTTACGGCGATGACCGTGCGCCCGATGTTCTGGATGTAGACCATCCGGTAGTTCGCCGGTAAGTTGAAGGGCTTAACCGGGTGCACGCCGAGCCGGAAGGCGATAACCCCGCCGACCGTCAGGATTTGGTCGATTAATTGAAAGAGGGGGTCGCTGAACTCTCCGGTGACGAGGAAGACGAAATCCAGTGGCTGGCCTTTGGCGATCTGCCGGATCCTGTCCTCCGGCAGGCAGAAAACGCCATTGCGCCGGAGAATTGCGGCGTGGAGCCCCGGATCTCCGAGGAACAGCGACCGTCCCTGAGGCTGGATAAGGCCGTAGGACTGCATGTCCTGGAGCAATTTCGGCATGTAGAAAAGTTCGTCCTCGCCTGAATTACTTGCGAGGCGGCCGGAAATTCTGGCAGAGGGATCAGAGAGGAGCACTAACCGGAGCCATGGAAGGGAAAGAATAGCCACGGCGAGGAGCACCGACCGGGCGATAAGGCGGAGAAGCCTGGGGTCAGGGAGAGGGATCACAACCTCGTCGCGTGGGATCTCGGCAACTGCGTGGGCGTCGTTAGGCCGTCGGTTCGTGCGCGGAGAGACCTTCATCCGTCCGATCTGGGCCGGAACTCTGGATCGCGGGTTCACCACACCAAGAAAAAGAAGGATGCAGAGGGAAAAGAGAGGACGATGAAAGACAGCAAGGTAGGCGGCGGAGAATGCTAGCGGGTGCAGAATCGGGCAGCTGTGTGATTACCACCCACCAGAGCAACACGAGAGCTTAAGGATCTAAGGGTTAGGAGCATGAGCAGGCGAATTCGCTGGATTTCCATGGCCAGGATGCGGTGAGAATGAACTCCCAACTCGACGGCGGAGATCGTAGAGCTAACGCATGGTGGTCTCCACCGGCGGTGGGAACGATATTGCCGGACTTGTTCTCCGGCGAGGGATGGGGACTTGGGAGGGTGATGATATATGTCAGAGTGGAAGGAGGATGTGGGTCTGCGAGGGGGGATTCTTAAGTGGAGGATTGGGGCAAAGAAGACGGGAATATTTTGGGAAAGATGAGTATTTTTTTTACTGGCTTCCCGATTTTTTTTCTTCTCTATATTATATTATGTTTAATTAATTATTGGGATGGCAATGAACGGCTGTGGTTTAACGGGGTAAAAGTGTGTTTACCGCGGCGTTAAACATCTAGTGTAGGTGTAGGCGTGTAGCTGTCAAATATCTGTTTTTGGCCATTAGGGAATTGTGAGGGAGGATACAATCGGATGGATGCGGCTGTTCTGTTTATAATGGAACCACCATCATTAATATTGTTGCCCACCTGGCTGTGATTTTTATTCTATTTTCTGAGAAAAAGATTATATATATATATATATATATATATAATTTATGTTTTATCCTCACAACAATTATGTTTCTTCAATTAAATTTGACAAAATTATCAAATTGATACATAAATTTTGAGAATTTTTTCAAATCAGTCCTTAAATTTTTAAATGATTCATATAGGTTCCTAAACTATTAAAACCAGTACAAGAAGTCTACCGGATCAATTTGAGATTACTTTGAACTGGTTTTAATAGTTTATGAGCATATTTGAATCATTTGAAAGTTTAGGGACTGATTTGAAAAAGGTCCAAAAATTTAAGGACCAATTTAATAATTTTGTCATTAAATTTAAAGTAAAATACAATAAATTGAATAACAAAACTTATTTTTTTAAAAAAAACGAATAGAGAAATAACAAAAGATAAAACATATTTGAATTAAGGCTCTATTTGGAGCATACTTTAAAGGTTATTTAAATAGGAAGTTTTTTCAAAGAATTTTTAAAAGAACGATGTTTTGAAGTTTTTTTTTTAGTAATTGATTCAACATAGTTTTTAAAAATAGTTTTTCTTGCTTTACTTCGTTTTCTTGAAGGGTATTTTTCTCTCATTTTTTTCACCCAATTTATGATTTCTGTTTTATTATTAGTCTTTTATTACGTCTTTGTGACATGTTTATTTATAATTTATATAATATTTATTATTAAAATTCTAAACATCTATTATTGAAAATTTATTTTTCTAAACAAAATAAAAAATCAAAAACACACATTTGTTCCAAAAGACTTAAATAGAGATTTTCAACATGCAAATTTCATTGCTCTATTAAATACTCCGCAGTCCACACAATATAAATTATTTGACTTTATTTTATTTTAGTTGAGTAATGCAAGAGCGGGCCATTGGGCCTAACCCGCTCTGAATCATTTTAGAATCTGCATTCTCATTCCCATAGAACCGACCAAAATTAGCTTTTTTTTAGGGTTTGCTGCTTAGATTTTAACATTGGGAAAGTCATGAAACCTTGTGCATTGACTTGGGCTATGTTTGGCACAACGTCTTTGCACTGGCGAGTTTGGACAAAAACACTATCATAGAACGTATGTTTGACATGACAACGATTAATTATGTCGGCCGTAAAAAAAAAGAAAATTTGTTTTGAACATAAAAGGGAATGAAGTGTTAGAACTTTTGGTTCGGATCCAATCAATTTTGGAAACGAAAAAAAAGGGTTACAAATATTCTCATACAGTCATTTGAGAGAAAATAATATGACAGTCATATATATCACCGTGAGTTGGAGGAGAGTAATTAAGGAGCTGCATGCCTTACCGTTGTTGCCATGGAGGAATAAAAGCAACCTGAAGGATTTTGGAGAGAGTCGTCTCTCTCTTCATCTCTCTCTCTCGCTCGGGCACTCTAAGGGGTCGCCGGCCTTGGGCGTCGTCGCCGGTTTTGGCGGAGAAATCCGCCGATGTTGAGAGAGGGTGTTGCCGCCGGGCTTGGTGGAGTTTGTCGCCGGTATTGCAGTGGATGTTCTTTGGAGTGGAGAGGCATGGTGCCGACGGCGTGCGTGAGTGCAGTTAGCCTCGACGGTGTTTTCTCTCTGGTGGTGGCGTTGTTCTTCGGTGGTGGTGCGATTGAACGTCGGACTTCGACGTTGAAGGTTCGGTGAACCTTGTACGTCCGCGAGGTGCATTGCACTCCAGATCTCAGATTCTCGCCGCGAATTGTGCGTGTCAGAAATATGCACGACGTACTCGCCGGACGGTCATTTTTCTCGTATTTTTCTACTGTATTTTCATTTATATTTCAATATATAAATTTTGTGATTTTTTTTCCGTGCTCTTGTTTATCTGCGATTTTTTATAGCTGTACAGTTCTGTACCGGATTTTACAACAAGAAGTTCTATAGATAAGATCAAACATTCACGAATGACGGTTCATAACAACTACATTAACCTTCATTCACAACAGCTACCACAGTCCCAAAAGAAGCCTTATATTACAGGCCCCTCTTGTTGTGAAATCGGATCGAGTTAAGCCGCGGTAGCGCAACGGAATTTCACAAATGAGCAAGAACCAGTATCGCGCAAAATAAAATACAAAACGAGATTCTAGCATACACAGACGAGACAAAAGATTACGTGGTTCGGAGTATGGGACTCCTACTCCACGGGGAGAGCGCGCCGGACAAGATCCACTAAAGTCAGAAAGTTGCCGATTACAATAGACCTCAATGGGTCGAACAGAGAAAGGAAACAAAAGGCAAAACAAAAAACTGAAACTGGAGCTGTCGGATTTCCGACAGCGCTGTCGCCCGGAACGTTGCTCCTCCTGAGCAACCAAAATGCGCGCGCCAAGCTCGGCCGGAACTCCCTCCAGACCACCGTGCTCCTTCGCCGCCGAGCCTGATGCCTGCCTCGTTGCTGCTCTGCCACCGGGCCCAAGACCCGCCGCCGCTGCCTGAGACGAAGCCGAAGCCGCCGGAACACAACTCCAACAACCTGGAAAAACTCTTCCTCTGGTTTCACAGTTGAATCTCACAAATTTTCTCTCTGTTGATGGCCTGATCTCTCTCATCGGCAAGACAAATGACCCCCCAATTTATAATGGCAGTTAGCCTTCTCTAATTAGGAGTTAAATCCAATTTTAGGAAGCAATTAGACCCACAATAAGCAGTAATAGCTCACTCATCTGAATAGGAGAGAAATCCTAATATTTTTATGAGATACCCGGCCACAAATGATCTTCCTAAAATGGGGATTTCAGAATTTAATCGGCCTCAGTAGCTTTCTAAACATAGTCTTCCCAAAACAAGCTTTCCCGGATTTGGAATTAACTCCTCCCACGGATCGCCGACGTGGCGCGATCCGGACGATCCGTGCGCGTGTGAGGTGTCACGATCCTAACAATCTCCACCTTGACGCCTCACGCAAACGAAACTCCACCTTCAGCTTAAATCTCTACTACCGGCGACTACGAGCTCCCTCTCCCTGGGGCCTGACCGCGATCAACGCGCATCAGAATGAGTCAAGTCAAGACCGCTCTTGAACTTGACTCCAGTCACTGGACTTCCTCGCAAGTCCGTACTAATATCCCTCCAGGATATCTCCCGCATCTTCCTGCCTCTACCTCTACCGAACTCCTTCAACTCCCGGTGGCGCACCCCGACGTGCTTCGCCCTTGCCCTATAGACCGAATCTTTTGCAAGACGACTCGCACTCAACCTCTCACTGTGCGACTCCACCTTCTCCTGAGTGATCATGAGTTCCCTGGTGGGACCCTTGAGCCGGATGGCTCCCTTTGCGGCGTCTGGGCTCTCCTGAGATGACTCTCCGCCCACGGATGCGAAAGCTTTACCTCCGCCAAGGTCCTCTCTCTGCGCACACGCCCTCGCCACGAAACCTGCCCTGCTCCTCCGCCGGTCCTTCCTAGCTTTCTGCTGAGAGCGGATCCTGCTCTCTATAGCTCTATCGAAGGAACCGCGGTCTGGGGAGATCGCATGAAATGCATATGCTACTGTGCCCTGTAGCTTGAGAGACGGTTTGACCTCTCTCCTCGCATCTCCCATGGCAGTCGTGGTGCCAATCAGTCTATAGAGCGACCCAAAACGCTCTCCTCTCAAGACTGTCTGTGCGCCTCTCCTGACTTCCAAATATCCGCCGTTACTGGTAAAAGAATACCCGGCGGCCTCCAGAGTGCCTAACGAAATCAAACTCTTCCTCAAATCGGGCACATACCGAACATCGGTGAGGGTCCTAACCACTCTGTCAAACATCCTGATCCTGATGTTACCGACTCTCAATATCTCGCACTCTGAAACGTTCCCCATCCGAACTCGACCACCCTCATATTGCCTAAAGCTGGAGAACCACTCTTTGTTCGGACACATGTGGAACGTGCATCTTGTATCCAAGATCCAGGAGCCTGTGGTCTCAATGCTGGGTGCAGCATGAAGAGCGTCGACATCGCTCTCGTCCTCATATGCCACCGCAGCCAAATCTGGCCCATGCGCCTGCTCCTTGAGCTTCAGCTTCGGACACTTGTCCTTCCAGTGCCCTTCCTCTTTATAGTAGTGACACGTGTTCCTGCCTACGGACTTTTCCCTAGGTCGGTCTTCCCACTTGCCTTTCCCTCTCGATCTACCACTCAATGTGTCCTTGCTCTTTACGAATAAGCCCTCGTCGGCCCTAGGGCCCGACTTGCTCCTCGTTTCGTTCGAGAGCAGCGTCGTTGTCACTTCTTCCATCTTCAGGGTATCCTTCCCGTAGAGGATAGTGGTGACCAGATGATCGAAGGACCTCGGCAATGAAGACAACAGGAGCAGAGCCTGGTCTTCCTCCTCGACCTTAACGTCCATACTCCGCAACTGGGAGACGAGCTTGTTGAACACGTTCATGTGATCTAGCAGTTGCGAGCCCTCCGACATTCTCAGGCTGTATAGCTGGTTCTTCACATACAGCTTATTCGTCAGCGATTTGGACATATATAGCTCCTCGAGCTTCGTCCACAAGTCCGTCGTCGTCTCAGCATCCACCACGTTGTACATCACCTCATCGGCCAAGCACAGCTGAATCGTGCTGATGGCCTTCAGATCGAGCTCCTCCCATTCGTCGTCCTTCTTCCCGGACTTCTCTTTGCCGAGGAGAGCCTTGTGAAGACCTTGCTGGACGAGAACGGCCTTTATGCGCTTCTGCCAAAGGCCAAAATCAATCTTGCCGTCGTACCTAGAAATCTCGAATTTTGCCGACATTGTCTTGCTCGCAGAGCTACTGGGCGATCAAGATGATATTCGCGGAACCTATCTGGGAAGATAGGGAGCGGACCAATGTCGTCACCCACCGTTGACCCAAATCTAGAACCGGAACGTCCAGACGATCACCCCCGCGGAACCTCCCTCTGATACCAATTGTTGTGAAATAGGATCGAGTTAAGCCGCGGTAGCGCAACGGAATTTCACGAATGAGGAAGAACCAGTATCGCGCAAAATAAAATATGGAACGAGATTCTAGCATACACAGACGACACAAAAGATTACGTGGTTCGGAGTATGAGACTCCTACTCCACGGGGAGAGCGCGTCGGAAAAGATCCACTAAAGTCAGAAAGTTACCGATTACAATAGACCTCAATGGGTCGAACAGAGAAAGGAAACAAAAGGCAAAACAAAAAACTGAAACTGGAGCTGTCGGATTTCCGACAGCGCTGTCGCCCGGAACGTTGCTCCTCCTGAGCAACCAAAACGCGCGGGCCAAGCTCGGCCGGAACTCCCTCCAGACCACCGTGCTATTTCGTCGCCGCGCTCTGCCACCGGGCCCAAGACCCGCCGCCGCTGCCTGAGACGAAGCCGAAGCCGCCGGAACACAACTCCAACAACCTGGAAAAACTCTTCCTCCCTCTGGTTTCAAAGTTTGGATCTCACAAATTTTCTCTCTGTTGATGGTCTGATCTCTCTCATCGGCAAGACAAATGACCCCCCAATTTATAATGGCAGTTAGTCTTCTCTAATTAGGAGTTAAATCCAATTTTAGGAAGCAATTAGACCCATAATAAGCAGCAATAACTCACTCATCTGAATAGGAGAGAAATCCTAATATTGGAATGAGATACCCGGTCACAAATGATCTTCCTAAAATGGGGATTTCAGAATTTAATCGGCCTCAATAGCTTTCTAAACATAGTCTTCCCAAAACAAGTTTTCCCGGATTTGGAATTAACTCCTCCCACGGATCGCCGACGTGGCGCGATCCGGACGATCCGTGCACGTGTGAGGTGTCACGATCCTAACACCCTCTATCTATAATCTAAAGATTTAGGATTGAAAACAGAGATTCTAATTACATAGAAACAAAAAATATACACATAAAGTAGCTCAAAAAAACACCTTAAACTACATACTACATATAACATAAGTAATTCAAAACTACATGCACATACAACTTGTCAACTACATATATATTCTTCAGTCGAGAAAGATGGGTTTATCGGCACAACCTCGTGTGACGAAGCCGGAGGGCAACTGCCCGTCGAGAATTTGCACTTGTAGTTTCATCTCATTATCATCGCGGGCCATGAGCTCAAAAACACACCCATCTCCAACTTTCAGATGATTGTCGAGCGCAAATTCCTTCCATCCGCACCCAAATCTCTTGAGAATTCCTTCACCCAAGTATTTCATCTTCCATGCTTTCCCTTTGCGTGTGAGAACCACTTGAAGGGCGGCGTCTGGTAGAGATTTATTAAACCTCCTGGGTATCACCTGGTTTCATACTTGGATCATAAGTGTGTGTGTGTGTGTTAAAATTTAGGAAGTCGATGGAGTGTTCGACTCGAAGAATTTTGAAATTCATGCACGGAGGCGGAATCTGATGCCGGGATCGAAAGACTCTTCGATTTTCATGTACATTTGGTTTTTTAATTATGGTAGTGACATTGTTGCAATGTCATTGTTTCCATTTGTTGGGGGGACTTGAGCATCAAAAATGTTTAAAAATAGAAGCCTGATGCAATCTTTTACCATTTGGTATGGGGACTGAATCTGAGACTTTACCACAACTGATGTGAAGTATGGAGTTCCCGAAAGCGGGGTCGTGCTGCGATCCGTCAAAGAACTCCGAGCGCAGATTGGATCTGCACACAGGTCGCATTCATCCGATCGGTTTAGATTTCAACAAGTTAAGAACGAAATTTGATGAATAAAAGACCAGCAAACCAATTAAGTGACACAAGTTCAGGAATCATGCACTCACCAGCATTATCAGATTCTTGGGTTGAGAGGCTGCTGCGCTCTTCATGAGCTTTTTGGCAACAATTTAATTGGAGGAGTTTTGGATTCATTTTCGACACAATGTGGCTGTGATTACAGAGATTCAGCAGAGAGAATTATAAGAACTTCAAACATAAAAATGTTAATTTTTATAGAATGTGCATAAACAACGCATAGCCAAAAGCATCACCTGCAACACCGCCGGCGTCGCGTTCCGCCTGAGCTCCGCTGTACGTGCGAGCAGGGAACCCTAAACATAGCCTAAGCAACTGATCTATGCACTTGAAATGAAACCTTCCAAACCATGACAGACTTCGATTCGTACAGAAAATGGAGAATTAAAGACTATTAATTTCATAAAAGAAACACAAATAGCCATAGTTTTATTCAGCCTCCTTCCTAATCCGAACGCAGCCCAAAAACAAAACAAAAAAACGAATCAATACCCTAAGAAAAGGATAATGCATGAATCGAAGAACTCCATTCCGCTGGAATCAGAGGAGAAGGCATTAAAAAAGTTGTTGTTTTGTTGTTGCATATTGTCAACCCAGGATCAGAGAGTAATAAGCCATACTCAGAAACACAATAGAGAGGATCAATGAAAATGAAATATGTAAAGAATCCCAGGAATACAAATATTATTATGCGGACTCACCATGGAGGAGGCTCGGTGAAAGCCGGACGACATTCAACATCGACGGATAGGTCTTGCTGGATTACCCCCAAATCATAAACAGAGCGGATTTCTAGGTAAGTATAGCACAATCAACTCCACTCTCTCTTCAGGTTGAGTCCTGAGGAAAAAATTAATCCAAATATAGATAGGGCCGAGCGGATTTCTAGGTTAAAATTCATTCTACTTCATTTGACTCAAATTTGATTTTGAGTCTATTTCGGGTCCGTTATAAATTGCTCGAGATATGATTCGAATCAGTTCGAATTAATTAAAATTATTATGTATTTATTAGTATATTTTTATTTTAAAATTAAAAATAATAAACTTTAAACCTAAATAAAAATAATAAATAGTTTAAGTGTTTTATTTACTAAGGCTTCGTTTGTCTCGGCATTTTCGCCTGATGTTTGGAGCAAACGCCGCCGGACGGCGGGTAAACAAACGGGGCGCCGGTGGCGTTTGCTCCGTTAGCACCCGCCGCAAGAAGAAAAAGCCCCTCAAACGCCGCTTTTCCATCCTCGCCACCCCCCTCCAGTTCCAACTCGACCAGATTTCGTGTCGAGTCGTTCGAGGCAAGTCAGAATCGAGCCATTTCGAGCCGAGACGGCTCGACTCTAAATTGATTTTGATTTCGAGCCGAGTTTAAGTCAAAAATTTTGATTTCAAGCCGAATCAAAATCGCTCGAACTCGACTCGATATTAATCCTACATATGAATCTTTATTGAGTGGCATATTGCTCCCACCCTGAGAGAGAGGTGTGGCTTTTGTAAGGTATATAAGGAGAGCATCAAACAAGAACGAATAAAAAAAATTGTGGGAGAGAAGACATGGATTAAGGCCTTATTTGTCGGGCAATATTTGTGTCCGAACCCCGATTATAATTAGGGAAGATGATGACCATTCACTCTTATGGGGTTTATCGTCCGATAAATTTAAGACATTCATCTAAAATCTGCTTTACACAAGACATGTCATAATTGATTCCGATCATCTCTCTCCTTATGGCACAAAAATTCCCACTATTTGACGGGTTGATCCACCGTGGTCGCAACCACGCATCGTTTGACGATGTCGCGGCCAGGTGGCCCACGCATCATTTGACGATGTCGCGGCCAGGTGGCGGGGATTACTCCCCCCTCTCCCACAAAATCCGTGGTTTTAGAGTTAATGAGAATAATGATGTGTTATGTCAAGGGATCAAGGCTCTTTGTAATAATGATTAATTTTGCTTTATAGGCTGCAAGTGCATTGACATGAGATTAATTTTGTTATGATAATGATCAATTAGTTAGTGTTCACAACCCTAAACTTGGAAATTTTAGATCCATCATCCGGCTTGGTGGTTATTACTTATTAGTAGTTTAAAAGGAATATATTTTTTTATAGTGAGATTTGAGTTTGTAGCACCTAAATGTATTAAAAATGTACTTATTTCCTTTCAAAGGCTTAAAGAAATTATTGGTTATGCTAAAGGAACAAAGCTCCACATACATAAAATCTAATCCTATATGTTGTTTATACTAAGCTCACGTCATCATAATTACGCAGGGTCGTTTAACAGGACCTTCCCCTAAGTCTCAGTTTGGCACGGTGGTGACGGTTATGAACATGGGGGGTTAAATTGTCAATCGTTAACACCCACCTAAGGAACTTCATTCGCTTTTATGTTCAAACTGATGATGTTTGTTAGGTGATCCTTAACGAATGACGGCTTAACCCATAGGTCTACGACTGCCACCACAGTGTCAAACGGAGCCTAAATTTGCATAATTGCAGATAAATGCTATTGTTGATTTAAAGCAGTCATAGCTTGCAATCAGGTAACACAGTGCTGCTACTAACTTCACTTACGTGCATGTTACTGCACCAACACTCACACCCAATCTCATATCACCCGCCATTGGACGCCGCCAGGTGGCTTCAACTAGAGCACATCACCCATTTTGCGCCTTTCTCGGATATAGTAAGAGCACCACAGCAGCATTTGCTGCGAGCTCACTCGGCTGCTACTTTCTAAAAAACCGCCCCAAACGGAGCCTTTTCAACTGGAAGGAAAGCATTTCGGTGAGTTGCTTTTAGATAATCCGACTGAACTCATAACGGATTAACACAATCACAAAACACAGGCTCTTGAATTCAATATGTTCAAAATCTACAGCAAAATAATAATACACAGATCTCTGTGGAAATGAATCAAAAAAGAAAACAGTATAGAGGTTTAGGGTTTATAAACTAACTCTCTCATAGATGGTCACTTCCAGAGCATATAGATATAAAAGGCTTATTGTCCCTCTGGGTCGCTATCAGTATAAGAGGGCCCATAAATGACCTCCAGATAGTGCTGGATGAGTCTGGGAGTGAGGCCTGGAAGTCTAAGCGGGGCATTTGGCACGAAATCGATCTTAATGAAGGGCCAGCACATCCTCTCTGCTGCCTCGCATTCTTCCACTCCATCTCCAATCACGCAGAATCGAACTGATTCGCCTCCAAGGCGACTCCTTATCCATGAAAAACACTGCAGTTTTCCAACTTCCCACGAGCTATACACTGACATTTTTAAACTTAATCAGTAAATATACTTTAGTTGTAAAAGTTATAAGAAAATATTTCAAGCAGTTCATACTACTGAGAAAAGGAAATTTAAGACTATTATATTTCATGAGAACATATTGCGTGAGCTGTTCACAATGATTGAGAGTATGCGAGCATACAGAGTTATGCTCCGGCGTGTGCAAAAAAATATTAATTTTTTTATTGAGCACAAATGGGGGCAACTGAGTGTATGCTTAGCCGCTGCACAAACAACGGTCTCTTCCAACGATTGACACTTTTTTTTCACATTTCATGGATGCTCTTTCTACTGTATAACAAAATTTCTGGGCTCATTCCCAAGCAGTTTATAATATAAGAGAAAAGGAAAATTTCTACTTCTATAGAATTCTATAACAGCTCAGGAAGAAACTCCCCAACGTAAGAGCTCACACATCCTGAAGAAAAATTGATGAATGGTTCCGTTCCACAAATCACCCAATGAGTTGTCCCTCCCCCTGAGTAGGAGTGACTCATAGTCAAAATGGCTCTCACTCTGGCTATACTACAAATGAGTTAAATTACCAAAGAAAAAAAGACATGCAAAAATGAAAGGTCAAAACTCGCTCAGTCATTGGGTGGCTTCATGCATCACTGATATATCTGACCCCCAACATTGGGTAAAATAACATAGTCGTCCCGTTGGAATCCAGCTTGCCCTCAAGTTGTGGTGGAAAGTTGACTGAGGGATCGGGTAAGGGGCTCCCCACGAACAACTTCAATTGAGAACATGGAAGATATCATGAATCTTGACCTCAGGTGGAAGCTGCAGTTGATAGACCACTTTCCCAATTCTGTCACCTGGAATGGGCAGTAGTATTTGGGACCCAGTTTGTTGTGTGGGGTCTTGATGGACGACATCTGGCAGTAAGGGCGGTGTTTATATCATACACAGCCATGTATGATAAAGGAGAGCTAGCGGTTGTACATGGTCTCCGAACGGGCTTGGTGGAGGAGCTCCCAAGCAGTCATCAGGACTAGATCATGGTCAATGAGATCACGATAATCGACCTCGATAAGGACGGTCTCGCCATTATCGGGAAGGATCCATAACATAAATGACCCGGAACGGTGGTCTACACGGTGGTGTGGTAAGATATGCTATAACAATACTTCACCCATGGAAGCGAACACGCCCAATCCTTGGGGCGATCCCTTGTGCTGTAATGTAGTACATCTTCACTGTGCGATTGACAACCTCGGTCTGCCCATCCGACTGTCTGACATGTTGTGGAGAAGGTCAACTTAATGCCGCTAAGAATGAAGAGCTTCGTCCAAAACCGGTTGGTGAACATCTTATTCCGACCAGATGATGCTCTTGAGAAGGTCAAGCGGACAAAACACCCCCCTCAAAGAAAACACGAGCAACACCATCCTACGTAAGGGGGAGGGTCAGGGGATGAGATACACCCCCTCCCATAGAGAACTTATAGACGGCCGCCACGAGAATTGATTTTCCATTGGAGTTGAGTAATCCTTCCACAAAATCAATAGATAAATCGGCCAAAATTTGGGTTGGGGCACGATAACAGATGTAAGAGACCTGACGGGAGGAGGTGATCAGTCATATTCTCCTTGCAGATGAAACATCTTGCGATGAAGTCCTGAACACGCTTTTGAAGTTCCTTCCAAAAAAACTCTGCCTTGATTGGAGGTCTTGTGGAACACATCGGTCCAGGTCATGGGCGTTCTCAAGGAAGGTGGCAATGAGGGGAGAGGTCGGCTCAAAATACAAACAACACTAGTAAACGATAAGCAAATGTTGACGAAACAACTGGAAGATTGTGTGAAGCGCTCGGGGTGTTCAACCCAAGCCTTACTGTACACCAAAATATCATCAAGAAACACAAACACAAGCACATATCGTCGTAGGAGAGACTGAAACACTTCATTCATCAATGCTTTGAATGTGGAGGGGTCATTTGTGGGACCAAATGGCATGACCGGCAACTCAAAATGGCCATGATAAATCTGAAATGCAGTCTCCTCCTCGTAGGCAAGCCAAGCACACCAGATGGTATCCTGAGCAAAAATATAACTTAGAGAAAAAAGGGCCTTGTGCAACTCATCCAGGAGTTCCCCCACCACTGGTATATGGACCTTGTCCTTCATCTTAGCGTCCAGCTTGCGGTAGTTCAAGCAGAAACGTCAACTATTGTCCTTGTGCACCAAGAGAACTTTAGACAAAAAGGGTGAAACACTGTGACAGATAATTCATTGTTGGAGCATTGAACAATATTAACATTTGTTCTCGTCCTTATTGAGAAAGGGGTACTGTAGGGCCACCACAATGTCATACCCGAAATGAGACATAAGGTGGTCTTGACAACGAGGTGTGGGAAGCACATGCTGAGGTGTAAGAGTATCGCCGAATTCCTATAGTACATGGTTGAGCTCCATCTAGTCTGACCCTACTGTAGCAGGCGGCTACGCGGCGCCTCTATGTTCATTATGTGAAAAGTAAATAAATGTCTCCATCGGGATAAATTTCATGGTATCACCGTGGTTCATAGAGCTATGTGCCTCATGGGCATTTAAGCAGTTTTACGGCAGTAATACTACAACCTCTTTTACAGTCTCTATTACAGCCGTAAAAATGCTTAAAATGCCCATGAGACACATAGCTCTATGAACCACGGTGGCACCATAAAATTTGCCCTCCATCGGGGGGGGGGGGGGGGGGGGGATGCCGCTCCATTGGGAATCCATTTTGCCAACTCATAGTGAAGCGATTAAATTCCACATTAACGGTCCAAAAAATCGTAGCCATCAGACGCCCAATACCACATCGAACCACTGGAGATCCATTACTAAGATATCGACATGGGAGTGGTATCCCTCCACCATGATACGGACCCGATGGCATATCTTGTTTTGTTGGCCACAGAAACATTGATGCGAGGGTGTGGCGTCATGAGTTGCACATGCAATGTGGTGGGATAAAGGATGAAGCTATGAGTGTTCCCAAAATTCATACGCGTGAGAAAGGGTTGAGCCACAAGGGTGATGAGCATTAGAAAAGTGTGATACAGTTGATCCAGCAATGGCATTAAGGGAGAACTCTGTCTCTATTGGGTCATCCTCATTGTCGTCCTTGTCCAAGGGGTCCTCTACCTCCAGCCAGAAGAGGTGTTTGCACAGGTGTCTGGCCCGTATTGGTCATCACAATTGAAGCCTAGGCCCTTGGCATGGCGGTCGGTCTTCTCAGTGAATGCGAGCCACCGTCAAAATGGGGAACGACCCACCTGTGTTCCCTTGGTAGAGGTGTGGGGATGCTAAATCCACAGGAGGTCCGACTCTATCCCATCATCTGATATGCGGTCAGCCGATTAACAATCTCTTATCGCAAATCCTTGCGAGATTAATTGCAGCAGTGAGGTCCGTCGACATCTGGAATTCCACATCGAGACACGGGCGCTCATGAAATCCCTCTGTGAACATGGAAATGTTGCTCGGGACTCACAGAGGGAGCACGAGCTGAAAGGACCTGGAACATCTCTAAATACTCGACGATGGAGCCCATTTGTGTAAGAGAGATGAAGTCACAGATAGGGTTGTCGCAAAGTGTGGGCCGAAATGCAAATTGTCAATGGCCTCAAAATCATCCCACATCAGATGGGGTCGCTCATGTCATTGTTGTGTGAACCAGAGCTAGGTGGAGCCTATGAAGTGACGCTGGACAAGGCCTCCTATGGTATTTGTTACTTCGCGAAGAAGTGTTCTCAATGCGTGAGCCATGAGAGGGTCTTCGTGATCGTCAAAAATGGGGATGTCTATTTTGACACAGCGGGGCACACCGCTCCCTTCTGGGCAGTGGACTAGAGTGTCGCAACGAGGTTGACCTAACAGCTCATTGTGAAAAAGGACCGATGTGGGGTCCGCATAATGTAGATACAAGCAGAGAGAGTATCCATCTTAGTGGTGTTGGTTGCCATCATCTTTTGAAACATCTCCATAACTTGAGACGGCGTGACACCACTTCCTCCATTGGTGTGGACTGCAGATTGAGTGTGTGTGTGTTGGGGGGGGGGGGGGGGGTCCGTAAGTGGCCCATACGACACGACAACCATGACACACTGAAAGAGGGAACAAGGAGATTGTTGGGATCGAGCGGCAGATGTTGGTGTAGGGAGAAGGGAGTTGTGACAGCTGGAACCGATTTGCGGATGTTAAGATCGAAAGTACGTCGTCGGCCCTGTGTGGATGCAGCAAGAGTAGTAGGTTGGTGCGTCGGTGGCAGGTTGTTCGACCCGTGCGGGTGAAGCAAGAGGGTGGGTTGGCTCGGGTCGTGTGGAAGCGACGATGGCAACACGTCAAAGGGACTGCATAAAGAATTGAGGGAAGAGCATGAGTCGTCATCGATGCGGTTTGGATCTAATACCAAGTTGATGCATGCTACCAATTTACGATCTCATGTTGGGGAGAGTGAGGAAGAAGTCTCGGAGAGGGTCAAAGTTTCTCTTCTTTGAGGCTGGAGAAGCTACGGTGATGGATGCGTGGAAGAGGGGAGATCAACCAAGGAGGGATACACGCACACGTGGTTTGTGCTTTCCTAGCGGTGGAGTTATCGTGAAATGGAGAAAGCCCTAGGGTGCTGATAGAAGATGAAGGAGAGAGAGAGTTAAGATATTTCATTTTATAAATCACCAAATGAGTCGACCCTCCTAAGTAGGAAGAATGGCCAATAGTCAAAAATGTCCCTCGCTTAGGCCATACTATAAGTGAGTTAAGCTACAAAAAATAAAGACAAAATTAAAGACATCATGACTTGCTCAATCATTGAATGGCTTCGTGTATCGCTGATATGTCTGATCCCAATGTTGGGTCATAACAATTTCTTACTTTTCAAAGAAATCAGATGATAGAGATCGACGACGCACCTTTTGAGGATTTACTGAATCAACACTTGTTGGATCGTCGGATGAATGATCAAAGACAATGACTGCAATCGATGTGATTTCTGTATTTTTTGTATTCTTTAAAGCTATATTTTGATAGTTACAGTAACTAAGTCGAATCTTTAATCATAGCCATCAGATTTATTTACCCTAACTCCTCCCCCCAATCCTATATACCTCTATTATGTTATGTCCTGGATATCTAGAGTTAGGTTTTCTATGGAAGAAGGCCGCTCGGTCCGTTCAAGTGCTGAAGCCTGACATCCCCTGGTGCCGACTCTAGGGATTGCTCGTTATCCATTGCAGACCCATCAGTCCATAATCATCTCTCCGTTCATCTCAAATTGCTACCCCTCTCCTCTACATCTCCCGAGCCCACCTCAAGCCCTTTCCCTCTCTTGAACCCCACCAACAATTCCAGCTACCTACCAACCACCTCTGCGGCCTTCATAGACACCGACAAACATCTCCCATTCCCTCGACCTCATCACCACCTCCAGTTGCCCTTGACAGTGTCGTATAAGCCTCCAACCGTCGGGTATCTCTTCCCCAGCCACCAGATTCTCCTTACTAGACCCTCCAACAACTAACAACCCTCTGGGATCCATCCAACCATCACTCCTCCTTGTCCCAACCCCCATACAACCATATTCGCCTCTCTGTCTTCCTTCCCCATCTCAACCCCTCCTCCCTTCTTAGCATCCTCGAGCTTTATATTCCCAACTAGTTGCACATTTGACCCAAAATAACACTCCTACAACCATCCCGGCCCGCCTACCACATCTCCATCGTTAATGTGGAATTCTTCGTGAGTCATTACATTTAGTTCCACTACTTCACATTTTATTGGCGTACCATTATTGCTAGAAATATTTTTGGTTCAAATATCTTGTCTGGCTTAATTTCAGTGCACGTACTAGATTTATTTTTCTTACATTTACTTTCAGTGCAATCTCAAATAATTTGCAATCTCAAATAATTTAGCAGTACAACTGTACAAGAAGGACGGATGGCGACGTTATTAAGTTGGGTGATCAAGATATTTCTCGTAGTGAATGTTTTAAGTATCTTGGATCGATAATTCAAAACGATGGAGTTATTGATAAAGATGTGACACATAGAATCCAAGCGGGTTGGTTGAAGTGGAGAGGCGCGTCAGGGATCTTATGTGATCGTAAAGTACCATTAAAACTCAAGGGAAAGTTTTACCGTACTGCAATTAGACCAGTGATGCTCATGGTTCTGAGTGTTGGGCAAAGAATTGTGTACATGAGCAAAAAATGGGAGTTGCGGAGATGAGAATGCTTAGGTGGATGTGTGGACACACAAGACTGGATAAATTAGGAATGAATGTATCAGGTTTAAGACAAGAGTAGCACCAATTGCAGAGAAGATGAGAGAAGTTCGACTAAGATGGTTTGGACACGTACAAAGGAGACCATTAGAGACACCTATTAGGCGTTGTGAGAGTCTAGTCACTAGGCATGTTAAACGAGGGAGGGGTAGACCAATAAAGACTTGGTATGAAACTATACAAAAAGGTATGATGTACTTAGGCATTAATGAGATTATGACAAAAGATAGGGCACAATAACGACAAAGGATTCACATAGCCGACCCCAGTATAGTGGGATAAAGGCTTGAGTGTGTGTTGTTGTCATTTCCTTAATTCGAATGTTTGTGATTTATTATGATCAAATGTGAGTTTTGCATACCTCTACAAATTGTTGGTTTATGATGAGATGTCTTGCTCATCGGGTGATGCATAAATTCATTTGCATCCTTAGTACGGTCAGCCCGTAGTTTCATTTGCACTTGCAATTACATGCTCGCATTAATTTAGAGTTAAGAGTATCGTGCGTCCATCACATATAGAATCATCCTGCGTCAACAGATTATCTCCAAGCAAAACATATTATCTTGAAATGGATCTTCAATTTGAAGGAGATTATGCTAGATCTGCATCAATATATCCAACAATCTGTTGATAGCCTCAACCCTGAAACAACAATCCTAACCAGGCACAAGATTTATAGATGCATCAAGCGGATTCGACCTAAAAGTCTTAACTTCTTCTATTGTATCCCACACATATTTCAATTGAGATATTACCCTTCTTCCACAAGCCACTTAAATTCATATAAAGTATTTCAATCTTCCCAAATCCTTTGTTGGAAACTATTGATGTAGGTAGTTCTTGAGCCAACAGATACTAGTTTCATCAGCCCTAACAATGATGATACTATCAACATACACAATCAACATAATTTATTTCCCTGACTCAAAGTGAGATAGAAACAAGATAATTGGAACTTCTCCGCAACATGCCAAGTTGTGGATAGGCTCTTGGTAATTATTTCAGACCAAACAAATAAGATTATACTCCTTTTGAGTAACAAAACATGAGCTTGCTCAACTCTCATAATCCAAGTCACCATAAAGGAAGCATTCCTAATATCAGAAATGCACAAAAGGCTCGGCAGACGCAGCCCAGGCCTGGGTGTGCCGAGCCGGAGCTTTTATATGCCCATGCCCCCCTTCCTAAGGGGGTTTGAAAACCTGGCCAGGCCAGCCCAGGCTTAGCCCGGGCATGATTATTTTATTTTAAATAAAAATATTTTTTAATTATTTAAGTAATTTAATGAATTAGCACTAAATTTTCATTCTAAGAGTCTGTTTGGCTAGAATGCAGTGCTAGGAGAAGCAGAGGTGGAGGAATCTGTTGTTTTGTTGTTTTGCAATGGTAAGAAAATTCATAAATTGTTTGGAAAACTGTATTTGTAGTGTTGTTTGAAACAATGGTGCATTTTATTTGTTCGCATGTATGAAAATAAATAACATATTATTTATAAATTAATATAATTTTAATAAAATAATATATTATTTAAACATCATTAATGTTGGAACCAAGAAAATTGATTCCTGCTGTTCAAACCAAGGGGCTGACCAAAGGTTTACTAGCTTAGTGGTCGATCCACGTGAGGCTCGGCGAGAAGAAGTTAGCGAACACAAAGAATAGCTCCGGACGGCCTACCAACAAGACTCGCGTACTGCGGCGAGTAGGTCCCGCCACACACCCGAAAATCTATAGAAACTTCCTCTTCTAAAGTTATTGCTGAGCTCGACACAAGGGAGAGGAACACTGAACTCGCCCACCATCGGGTGGGTGTGGGGGGTGTGGGTGAAGGTCCCTTCAATGTATGTCTTGTGGTCCAATTTATAGGCAAATCCAGGGGGGTTGGTCTGCCAACAGCTGCTCCCTCCATAACCAGAATGTTATTCACAGACTAAGAGGGGGGTGCGAGTACTCTCTGGAAGGCCGACGAGTATTCCCGACGAGTACTCTCCTGCAACGTTTTCTTTAGTCATTTTTGATCTCGGCGAATTACGGGTTATACAATTAATATATTACCAATCATAATTATTAATGTTATTAATATGTATTAATATATATATATAATACATTGGTGTATAATATAAATTTGTATTATATATATAATATTTAAACTTATAAAATAGATACATCGAGCGTGTGTGTAATCCGTA
Organism: Platanthera guangdongensis; assembly: GCA_039583875.1. Taxonomy (NCBI): domain Eukaryota; kingdom Viridiplantae; phylum Streptophyta; class Magnoliopsida; order Asparagales; family Orchidaceae; genus Platanthera; species Platanthera guangdongensis. The sequence continues at coordinate 227,992,532 of CM077163.1, forward strand.
CGAAAATGTTAGTATATATATATAAGTGATATTGCACAGGGGGCCGTGCGGCCAACAACAGTACCATTATTGCAATAGTGCCCCAACGCAACAATGCTCACGGTTGGAGAGAGACACTAAATATTATATATAAACGTAAATAATTTTATATAAACATTAAAATTATATATAACTATGAAAACATTAATAACTATGATAAAAATTAATAACTATGATAAAAATTAATGATCACGAAATCATAATTGAATTGCTATTTTTTAATATGAAAATCTATTTATAATTATTAATGAAAATGGTAAATTAATTATTAACGTGATTTTATTTAAAACATTTAAGTATTTTTTTAATAAAAAATCAGCCTAATTTTTAAAGTAATAATATAAACATAAATTATTTACGCTACTTTTTAACGTTTTTAAAGTATTTTTTTAATAATAGCGTTGCATCCCTGAAAGAGCTACAACGTTGCCTGTCGCACCAAATACTTGTTTGGTGGGACAGTAGAAAAAGCTGCGACATGCAACAGTTGTGCCACTGATGGCGCCGACCCGCCCATGCATGAAGATGTTTGCCACTACAACTGCCGCTCGTGACCGCATCGCCGCAACAACCAAGATATTGCGGATACTCGCCGCTACGACCTCCGCTCACGACCGCATCGCCGCAACAACCAAGATATTGATGATACTCGCCGCTACGACCTCCGCGCACGGCCACGTGCCGCCGTGTAGCTTTCGGATGTTTAGTTAATTTCATATTTGATATTTGTATTAATACTTTTAGTTATTGATTTAGGTTTTGGTATTTATGTCATATTTGATATTTGTAAGACTATATATAATTAATGGAATAGAGTAGGGCATGTTTTGAGAAGAAAAAAATAGCCAAGAGCTTTTCTAGGGTTTGGTCCCGATCCCTGCTTGTGCGACAGTGCGACGCTGCCGCCGCCCCTCCCGCCTGACGTGAGACTCGACAACCCCGCCGTCGGGGCGACTCCGGAGACCCCTTCCCGGTGGTGTGACTCCACCACTTCCCGCGTGCGAAGCGTTGGGCCACCCCTACCAGTTCTACCGCCGTCCCCTCCCTGTTTTGCTATCGCCCGACCCGATCCAGCGACTACACGATCAACTCAGCTCCGGCCCACCTTCTTGGTTTTGAGGCCGTTTCGCCGCTGGTAGCTCCACAGTGTGACATCGTTGAAGTATCGGCTAGGAACTCAACCTCTCAGTGTGTCCCCGGTGGACCGTAGTAGAGTGATTTGCCACGAAACAACTTCTTCGAGTGTGGGTAACGATTTCCTTTCCTCCACTGGTGTGTGATTCTTCTTTGGCTAAATGGCGGCACTGTTTTCGAAGCTTTGATTGAATCGTGGTTTTATCCGAATTATTACGTCGTTGGTTTTCTTGATCTTCTAGCAAACGAAAGGCTTGGTGAACCTTAGTTTTCTTTGGTTGGAAGAGATCACCACTTTCGAACCATTTCTTTTGGTGGGTCTCTTTGGTGAAACAACACTCGTTTGGATCGTGTAGGTCCTTTTCGCCTGATCAAATATTGGCATATAGCCCTTGTTTGATCTCTATAGTTTAACGAGCCTTTGTGTTGGCGTGTGGATGTTATTATCGCAAATAGGAGTGGCGGCATTTTCGTTGTGCGTACGTAAATTAGAGTGTGAGAGAGCAACTTATGAGTCTTTAACCATCACGATCTCATTAGAGGGGTAGTCTGCATCAATTTGGTATCAAAGTCAGGTTCGTGCCGATTTCTTAATCGACACTGTCCTACGTTTCTTAAGCACCCCTCGTTTATATTGTATAAATTACCTTTCATCAATTTAAATTCAATTCAAAAATATATTTTAAATTTGTATGCGCACTAGGCACGGGACGGAGTATCCCACTTCCTCTTCTTCCCAAATGGGGGACGAGCGGGATGTAGGCCACAATCCGACGCCTGTTGAAGCCCTTCGACGGGATGTCAACGAATTTAGGGATATGATCGCGCAACTATTGGCTAACCAAGCGGCACCACCACCCCCAATCAATCCTATTCCACCCAACCGACACCAGCCACTAAAAGAGGAGGATGTTAATGACCATTCCCTGCGTGCCCCCACCCAAAATCATCGTGCATCACGGGAGTTTGACATCACTAGGGCTGTTAAAATTGAAGCCCCTTCCTACGACGGGCTAGGGGAACCTCAAATTTTTTTAAACTGGGTAATGGACATAAAGTGTTATTTTGAGTGGCATAACCTGACAGATGGGTAATAGGTGCAATTGGCTAGGATGAAGTTGTTGGATAGGGCCAAAACATTTTGGCTTGTAGAAAGGAATAGTAAAATGGAAGGTGCAATTTTATTCATCCACATAGGGGCAATATATAGGGCTTACATCAAGACACCCAACACCGATAGGCGGTGTGAGACTAAACTCAACAATATTAAACTATTACATAATAATAACTCTAACACTCCCCCACAAGCTGAAGGGGGACCCTACATTTTGATCACAACAAAAAAAGGAAGGTAAAAGAAGGTTGACAATGTGGGACAAAACAACCGCCACCGAGGCCCAACCGTGTGTCACCGGGGATACTTCAACCGGGCAAGAGCCACACGACGTTGGTCCGCAAAACCGACCATGACCACACTGGATACACTCGGAGCGGAAACTAGGTCAACCACGAAAGACCAAACCAACCCTACCAAATCAAGCGAAAACGACGAGGAGACGCAAACAACATACAAAATCGACCTGGGGGTCATGTGTGACTAAGGCAGGAGTTGGGAAAGAGGCATCCGAGTCGCCATTATCACAAACACTCCCCCTCACGTGGAATACGTGCATGAAGGCATAGACTGTGTCTGGAGGCCGTGACGTACACTCCCCCTCACGTAGACCACGTGTACGTGTGGGACCCTCGTCGGGTACATGGACCCAGATCACGCGGAAGAAGGAAGAAATCATAGAGATGCAGACAAACACACAAACAACTTTAAAAACTAGACTGGACAAAAAAAAGGCTCATGCGGCAGCAGCAACGACGGAGTCGTCGGGAGAAGCCGCGACAGGGCAGCAGGGGCACACAGAGCAGCCGGAGAAGAAGCAGTAGCCGGAGAGAGAAGCAGCCGTCGGGAGAAGCAGCAACGGAAGCCGAGCCATCGGAAGAAGACAGAGAAACTGTCGGGAGAAGCAGAGACGGCAGCATCGACGGCGAAGATGTCGGGAGAAGATAACGACGGAGGCAGAGGATAACGCAGGCGGAAGCAGCAACGATGAAGACACCGAGAGAAGCTGGAAGCAGAGGCGTCGGCGATGCAGAGGGGAGCCGACGGGATCGTCGATGTCGCAGACGGAAGCCGGAGGAGCCGTCAATGTCGCAGGCGGAAGCAGCACAGGGCGGCGGCAGCGGAAGCAGTCGACGCAATTGTCGGGAGAAGCCGACGAAGCTATCGGGAGAAGGTCCCGCTCCCGTCTCCGGAATCAGAAGATGAGTCCGTCAACGTGAGCGAGGGGAAAGGCTATTCCTGTGAGCCCTATCAGGTCGTGATCGCGGAAGGATGGGTCGGGGAAGGGGGAGAACAGTAGCGGATCGGGAAAAAAAAATTTAGATCTCAGAACCGTTCCTGATACCATGTAGAAAGGAATAGTAAAATGGAAGGTGCAATTTTATTCATTCACATAGGGGCAATATATAGGGCTTACATCAAGACACCCAACACCGATAGGCGGTGTAGGACTAAACTCAACAATATTAAACTATTACATAATAATAACTCTAACATGGCTAAATGAAGAGAGGCGCTTAGGAGCGGTGAATGACATGCCGCCAATTGGTTGGCAAGGAATGAAAAGTTTATTAACCGATCAATACATTCCAACGTACCATCGAACACAAATATTTGATGATTTAGCCACCCTTAGGCAAGGAGATACGTCGGTTGCTGATTATATGGGCACGCTTAAGGACATGATGGTTAGGTGCGAGGTTAGGGAGATGCCGGAAGTGACTCTCTCTAGGTTTCGAAAGGGGCTCCACCCGGATATCCAGCGTAAGCTTTTGCGCTACGACACACTGATTTGAACACGTCCTTCAACGCGGCCTTGGATATTGAAAGGAACATTTCCCTCAAATCCAAAGCACGATATAGTCAGAAGGGAAAATCAGCCCCCGAACCGACTACCACCTCCACTTTTAGGGACAAAGGAAAGTTCAAGTCCACTGACCCGAATTCTATCGTTATCACGGCTAGGAATGCGAAGAATCCAACCGGTGAGAGAGTGCCCGCGGGTAGGATTAGTAAGACGAATGTCACTTGCTACGCTTGTAGGATTCAAGGACATTACGCGGTTGAATGCCCAACCAAGCCCAAGGCCCTACCACTCTTAGAAGCCCCGTCTGAACCCTCTGAGATGAAGTATGAGGCGAATGAGGAGTCTGATCCTGAGGGAGTACCTAGTGAGTTAGAGGACGACTACAATATGATGGCAATGAGGTGTATTCTGACTACTCCCCGAGCTTCGAATGACTGTAATAGGACGAACATATTTTCTTTAATCTTTAAGAGTGGGGAAAAATTGTGTAAGCTCATAATTGATAGTGGAAGTTGCATGAACGTGATTTCAGAGAATACGGTGACACGTATGTCTGTCTCCACCGAACCGCACTCACATCCTTATCGCGTTGCTTGGGTTAATAAGTCTTCCCTTCCGATCACTAGGCGTTGCCTAGTTTCCCTTACCATCACGGCTTATTCAGAGCAAGTTTGGTGTGACGTCAACCCCATGGATGCATGTCATGTCCTTCTTGGGAGACCGTGTTTATATGACCATGACGTGACTCACTTTGTGAGAGCCAATATTTACGAGTTTAAGTTCAAGGGTAAGACCATAACACTTAAGTCGACTCCTCCCAAAGACCTCGTTGTTCCTTCCAAGGACACGGTAATATCGGTAGAGAAGAAAACTTTAAGCTTGATGGGTCAAAAGGAGTTTATCCGTGATCCTTTTCTTGACGGAGTGATTTATGCATTAGTCATCTTGCATGCTAAGGTAGAAAATGACGTTTTAGGGGGATTACCGGGAGAGTTGAAAGTATTGTTGGAAGAATACAAGGATGTCTATCAGGTCGAATTGCCTTCCACTTTACCACCCCCACAAGATATCCAACATGTCATCGATCTCATCCCAGGATCCTCATTGCCCAACCAACCCCATTATAGGCTCCATCCTGCGGCCCATCAAGAGCTCCAAACCCAAATAGCGGATCTTTTAGCAAAGGGGTTTATCCGTCATAGCAAGAGTCTTTGTGCCGTCCCAGCTCTTTTGGCACCCAAGAAAGATGGTACTTGGAGGATGAGCGTGGATAGTAGAGCGATAAATAAAATCACTATAAAGTATAGATTTCCCATACCCTGATTGGATGATCTCTTGGACATGCTAGCCGGAGCCACGATCTTTTCTAAATTGGATCTTAGAAGTGACTACCATCAAATTCGAATACGAGAAAGGGATGAATGGAAGACGGCGTTCCAATCTAAAGAGGGATTATAAGAGTGGCTCGTCATGCCATTTGGGCTCTCTAATGCCCCGAGCACTTTCCCCCGTGTGAATTTGTCGGGGAAATTTGTCGTTTTTTTAATGATATTTTGGTGTTTAGCACTACTTCCGCCAATCATATGTCCCACTTGAGGACAGTCTTCACTACTTTGAGGAAGAAGTTATTCCTTAACCTTAAAAAATGCACCTTCTTTGATCATGAAGTTGAGTTTTTAGGATATATCGTTAGCTCGGAACGGTATCAAGGTTGATCCGAGTAAGGTGCAAGTCATCCGAGAGTGGCCGGAACCCAAATCCCTCCGTGAGGTACGAAGTTTCCATGGACTCGCTACATTTTTATCGACGTTTCATTCAGAACTTTAGTAGCGTCATGGCTCCAATTACGGAATGAATGAAGATGGGAGAGTATAAATGGATCAAGTCCGCCACTCTTGCGTTCCAAACTGTTAAGACCCTCATGATGGAAGCACCCATTCTTTGTTTACCGGATTTTTCCAAGGTCTTTGAATTAGCATGTGATGCATCCGGTATAGGTATTGGAGGAGTTTTGAGTCAAGAAGGACATCACGTTAGCTATTTTAGTGAGAAACTATCCGGCGTGAAATTAAATTACTCTAATTATGATAGAGAGTTATATGCGGTAGTTCGATGCTTGCACTATTGGAGGCACTACCTCCTCTCCAAGGAGTTTGTGTTACTATCAGACCATGAGGCATTACGATACATCAATTCCCAACACAAAATCAGCCCCCGTCATGTTAAATGGGTGTCTTTCCTACAAGAGCACACATTCACACTCAAGCACCTTAAAGGTACCAACAACCGCGTAGCCGATGCCCTTAGTCATCTATCATTATTATTATCCACTATGCATATGAAGGTTATCGGATTCGAGCGTATCAAAGGAGAGTATTCTTTATGCCCGGATTTCAAAGATATATACTTCACCACCCAAAATGAGTCCCCTACGACTATCTTCGTCTTTCATATTCGCGATGGGAATTTATTTAAACACACAAAATTGTGCATTCCGCACTCTTCCCTTGCCACCATATTATTTGGGAGTTTCATAGTGGGGGCCTAGGCGGTCACTTTGGACGTGACAAAACGCTTACCTTAGTTGAAGAGAAATTCTTTTGGCCCAAATTGAAACCTTTAGTTGGAAAGGTTGTGAGTAGTTGCCGCACAGGTCAACTAGCCAAGGGCACCAAGACGAATGCTGGATTATACACCCCGCTTCCCATTCCATCCGTTTCGTGGGAGGACGTGAGTATGGACTTCATACTTGGTCTTCCCCCAACCTTCCGATGACATGATTCTATCTTAGTGGTGGTAGACCGTTTTTCTAAAATGACATATTTCATCCCTTGCGATAAGACTAACGATGCATCTCATATTGATAAATTATATTTTAAAGAGGTCGTTGGGCATCGTGACATTTCTAAAACTATAGTTACTGACAGACACCAAGCTTTTGTTTTCTTCGGCTTATCATCCGCAAACGGATGGTCAAACGGAAGTGGTAAACAGAAGCTTGAGAAACTTATAGCGGTGTATTGTGGGTGATCACAAGGGCACTTAGGATTTACTTCTTATCTATGCCCAACTTGCGTATAACAACTCAAAAAATAGATCTACGGATTTGTCCCCCAACGAAATCGTACATGGTTATAAGGCACCCATGCCACTTGACTTGATCTCTTTACCTCCCTTATAAGTCAAGTCACTTTGCACAAGAGTTCGTTCAACATGTTCATAATCTACACAAGCACAAACATGAGAAGTTGGCCAACCAATATGCGTCTTACCAATTGCACGTTAATTTGCATCGGAGAGCAACCCACTTTAATGTTGATGATTTGGTTTTGGTTCATCTCATTCCTAAACGGATGCCTGCGGGATCCATAAATAAGTTAGCTAATCAGAGAGCCGGTCCATTTTAAGTTGCAAAGAAATTGGGAGACAACACTTATCTTTTGGATTTACCCACTGATTGGGGTATATCCCATATTTTTAACATTTCGGATTTAACGTTGTATGTTTCTCCGTCATCTGAAATATTTCACTCCCCATTCAGGTCTTCTACCACTTCAACTAGGTTGGTAGGTGAGAATGTGAGATTGATCCCGGATCGCATTCTACTACGGCTTCTATTGGAGGTATGTTGGGTGTAGATTTTGCTACTGTTCTCACTTCTGAAATGTGTTCCCAAGGTTCTCCATCTGTTGGCATGACCGTTGTTGAAACCAATTTCTCGGTCTCCTGTGGAGTTCGCCCTTGGGGAAGGGGTGGTCTCGCGCCTACTTTACTCCTGCAAGCAAAACAACAGAAAACAAGGAAAGACCGACCCAAGGGCTCGGCGGGGAGGTCCCACAACACACCCGGAAGATCTCAGAGCGTTTCCTCTCCTTAGCCAGAGGCCGAGCTAAGGTACCCTCAGAAAGCACTTGAAAACTGGAGCAGGAAAGCACAGGAAGCATGCCTTCTGGGGTACCCCTTGGGTCCTATTTATAGTTTTTGAAATCTGAACTGTCAATAACCAAAAGAACTGACCTGAAATTACCAGAAAACCCTTGGTTGGGTCTGCCAACAGCCAAACTCCGCTATTTTGAAGGGCTATATGCAGACCAGCGAGGGCAAAACAGTAAAAAGTACCTCACACATCCAGGCGAGCTGGGGAGCTTGATCAACTCGGCAGGTCCTGCTCGTCTGCTGCTGCCGAGATGCGTTGCGAGAGCGCGAGGCAGGACGGCGAGCTCGCCCATCCCTTGGTCAATCAGTTGTCCTGGGCCAGCTCGGCGAATGCCGAGGTCGGGATCGACGATGGCTGATCTTTGGTCGACGAATGCCGAGCTCGGGCTCGGTTTCTCCACTGCCGAGCTCGCCCACTCCCCTTAGCCCGATCTGCCTGGATCCTGGCGGCCTTGCTCGTCGGACACGGGGTTGTACAACCGTCTAGATTCTGATGATTCATGGATACCTGAAGTTGAGGTGGCTCGTTTAGATGATGTTCTTCTCCGCCAATACATATAAGCCAACTCACCGATGATGAGTGCTTTTGACTCGAGGAGGATTGATGGCGCTGACCCGCCCATGCATGAAGATGTTCGCCACTACAACCGCTGCTCGCCGCAAAACCAAGATATTGAGGATACTCGCCGCTACGACCTCAGCTCAAGACCGCATCGCCACAACAACCAAGTTGAGGATACTCGCCGCTACGACCTCCGCGCACGGCCACGTGCCGCCGTGTAGCTTTCGAATATTTAGTTAATTTCATATTTGATATTTGTATTAATGCTTTTAGTTATTAGTTTAGGTTTGGGTATTTATGTCATATTTGATATTTGTAAGACTATATATATTCTCTTAATGGAATAGAGTGGGGCATGTTTTGAGAAGAAAAAAAAATAGCCAAGAGCTTTTCTAGGGTTCGGTCCCGATCCCTGCTTGTGCGACAGTGCGACGTTGCCGCCTACCCTCCCGCATGGCGTGCGACTCGCCAACCCCGCCGTCGGTGCGACTCTGGAGACCCCTTCCAGGTGGTGTGACTCCACCACTTCCCGCGTGCAAAGCGTTGGGCCGCCCCTACCTGTTCTACCGCTGTCCCCTCCCTGTTCTGCTGCCGCCCAACCCGATCCATCGACTACACGATCAACTCTCAGCTCTGGCCCACCTTCTTGGTTTCGAGGCCGCTTCGCCGCTAGTAGCTCCACAGTGCGACATCGTTGAAGTATCGGCTAGGAAGTCAACCTCTCGGTGTGTCCCCGGTGGACCGTAGTAGAGCGATTCGCCACGAAACAACTTCTTCGAGTGTGGGTAACGATTTCCTTTCCTCCACTCGTGTGTGATTCTTCTTTGGCTAAACGGCGACGTTTTTGAAGCTTTGATTGAATCGTGGTTTTATCCGAATTATTTCGTCGTTGGTTTTCTTGATCTTCTAGCAAACGAAAGGCTTGGTGAACCTTAGTTTTCTTTTGTTGCAAGAGATCACACTTTCGAACCATTTCTTTTGGTGAGTCTCTTTGGTGCAACAACCCTCGTTTGGATCGTGTAGGTCTCTTTCGTTTGATCAAATATTGGCATATAGCCCTTGTTTGATCTTTATAGGTTTAGCGAGCCTTTGTGTTGGCGTGTGGATGTTATTATCGCAAATAGGAGTGGCTGCGTTTTCGTTGTGCGTACGTAAATTAGAGTATGAGAGCGACTTGTGAGTCTTTATGATGTAGGGGTAGGCTACAAGTGCACAAAACATACGACTCTAGGTGATAGTGCAAGGGTGACACGCTAATCCAAACCTACATGCAATGTAATTATTGATATGTTGACGAATAAATTAAAGCAATGTAAATTTTCAGCACCACGCAGATATTTATATAAAAAATAAATATTAATTTTAGCAAATTATAATGGCTTCCTCCGCTCGGAGGGCCAAAGCGAAGCGCGCGGCGAATAGCTCCACCTGCAAATTATTAGCATAACAAAACAATTTTTACGAGCAAGAATCACAGCACATATAATTTCACCAATGAAAATATCAAATCAAATAATCTAATACCACAAAACAAACTCACAAAGTAGCGGGCTGAACCGAAGCACTGAAGAATTAGGGTCCGGATGTGTAGATTGGCGATCGGAGGTGGGACCGGCGGCGTGAAAACAAAGGCGGTGACTATCCTCGGCGGTACAGTATGAGATCGGGTGAGAAATGATCCGGCCACCTACAAGTAGATTCGGGCCAGGGAGGGGTAGATCTGATATTTAGGGTAGGATCCGGGTGGAGGGGTGATGAACGAAAGGTGGAAATAATGGATCGAGGCGGAAATTCCTAGATCTGAATTGATCCAAGAAATTAGGGCTAAAGGGGAGTGGATCTACGAGAGGGAAGAAATGGAGGGAAGAAGTGTCGGTGAACAGTAATCCATGAACAGGGATCGGTGAACAATGTCGGCAAACAGTGTCGGTGAACGTTGTTCGGGCATCCGGGACAGGGGTAGGGGGTTGGGATTTCGGGGTTGTAGGGGCTGTGGATGAAGGTTTCAGAGGGGAAAGAAGAAGGCTATGGATAAGTAGTACCTTGGGGGAAAGTTTGAACGCCTAGGAATAGTCACCTAGGGTTCCACGGCGTCGACACCAGGGAGTGATTGCTGGAATCCGGGAATAGAAGTCTCCAAATTCTGCAATGACTGAATTCATCCCTCAAGACTCCTATTTATAATAAAAAGAAACACTAGGGCATCTCAATCAACGACTATAATTGGTCGATGGGAGAGACCACTAAAATACATGATTAATGAACCAAAAATAATAAACTAATATATGTTTTTGACTCGTTACGCGGATCCGGACACATCTGCGGATTTCGATCGTAGATCCGGGCACGTCATATATGGTAAGTCGTCAAATCAGCCCCGAACGGGTCCAAAGCTCGTGCTCGTCTCTGCTCCGCATCACTTTAACCATCACGATCTCATCGGGGGGGTGGGGGGTGGGGTGGGGGGGTAGCCTGCATCAGCCACCCCACCAAAAAGGCCCTAAAACTTTAGATTTAGGGCCTGAGCGGCAGGCAGCTACGGCCGTGGGCCCAGGCGGCTGGCAGCCGCGGCCGTGGGCCCGGGCGGCTGGCAGCCGCGGCAGTGGGCCCGGGCGGCTGGCAGTCGCGGCCGTGGACCCGGGCGGCTGGCAGCCGCGACCCTAGGCTCGGGCGGCTGGCTGTCGAAGCCCTAGGCCTGGGTTACTGGCAGCTAGCAAATGAATTGCATCTTGCCAAGGATGTCAAGCCATTATGGCATTAATGCTATAATGGCATAATTCTAAGTTGGAATTTCCTACGACTCTAAGAGCCCTCAGATCAAAAGCTCTTTGAGATTTTGATAGCAACGACTCCTATAGCTTTTGCTGAACTCTTCCTGGCTCAAGCATCGGGACTGGTTTGGGCCTAGCCGAGGCTGGGCACCGGGAAAGACTTTGACCTAATATGGGGGCCTCCATAGGCTCACGGGCCTGAACTAGGCATGCCTGTGTTTTTTGCCAGCCAGGCTGGGGGCTTCTGCACACCTCTGGCTAATATCAAAATGACAAAGAGGCCAGTCCTGGATTTACTATATATCTTCTTTTTTCCTCCGTGTCCGTGCTTACTTCATCCCAATTTTTCATCCATCTTATTCTAATGCTTCCCATTAATTCTCTTGATCATCATAAGAATCTGTTTTTATTATTGTGACAATTCTTTTTATTACTTCGCTAAAAGTGATGTCTTTTACTTCTTTTAGCTGTACTCTTCTGAGAAAAAAAGAATAACAACGTGCTCCTACATTAATAATGTCATTTATCATTCGGATTTTCTTTCTCAAGTAAATATTTTTTAAGAATGATCCTAATGGATGATCCAATGAATTATATTTATAATAATTGGAGAAAAAATTGGATGATTTGTGTAGATTAGAAGTATTCTTTGTAACATATTTCTACTGTTGTGCAGCTAATCTATTTAGTTTATCATATAATAATAATACCTTTAGTTTTACCCATTCTAGCTGAAGATGTACAATATTTCTTTTCATGTTGAAAGCATTTTTATGTAAAAGCATACTGTTACAATACTTTTGTTATTCCTTTCTATGCAAATTTGAACGTATTTTTCCTGACTTATGGTAGAAAATTTCTTTCACTAAAATACCATATTTGCATGTATTTTTTGGACTATATGGTAAGAAATTTATTGTATTAAAGACGATATACATAAACTTCTTAGGTTGACCGGAAACGTTGATCCTCAACTTTGGGCACTATAAATTACTTTCAGAACAACAGCATATGAAAATTGGCCACTTAGAAGTGAAAGCAATTCTAAGAGAACAACAAAGTCAAGCTTACAAGTTCGCATGAAGAAATGGAATTTAACGATTATAAAAATATAAATACAGAGGTTTGGCCACAATAATGATAAAATATATTAAACTTACTGAAATGAGGTGACAGAGTAATGAGAACAATGTAAAGGATGCTAACCATTTTCATGAATTATTTGATCATCCAAACGAAAGAGCATGCACTTGACAAGACTAGGAATCAAGGATCCCGATGTAACCAATACATTGATATCCTGACATTTCATACCAGTATTACCATGTGTACTTTCAGTTGTTACAGGCTGAGAAGAAGTTTTTTCTTTGCCAGAAGTTTGCTCCAATAAAGCATGCCCTGCAATAAGAGGCTTATAATTAAAAGATAAAAAAGGTGCGTGTTAAAAATTTAACAGCTCTAGTAAATTCTTTTTAGCAGCTTTAAAATTGTACGCAAAAAGTAATATGAACCAGAAGAGGTTAGATACTAAAATATAATATTCTAAACGTGTAGCAAACATAGCCTCAATGTTTGTCAGTCTGCATCACTAGAGAGAACATAATGATTATTCTCAGTGTATCAGATTTCATTCGCAAAAACTTAGATTTGGGGATCATAAATTGGGATATGAAGAATGTTGAATTCTTTTTTTCAAGAAGTTTTAATTCTTCTTCTTCTGAAATTAAACTCATTGATAAAGTGCAAAGCATGAAATACAGAAGAGGTCATCTCCTTTTAGAAGTTTGAGACCTACTCTGAAATTCTAATAGCTTCCGTTGTTGTCGAATGAAAACAAGTAGATTAACAGGAAAGAAGATATAAGATTTCAAGACAAACTCGACCTAATTTCTTGGGAGCAGGATCACTCTAAAGTCTTCTCTCTAAATAGAGCCTAATGTCAAGTGATCTAAGATGCATAAAAGACTCGCAATCAGTCACTTATATAGGCAGGAGTGGGATATGTATAATTATGAAAATGGGCTAATGCAACATCGGTAGTGAAGAGGACGTGTTTATGGCTCAGGAAGTCATCTCTGTATCAACTTTTTTCATCTTTTTCATTGTTTATTGAAAGTCAGATTGTGTCACGCAAGACATGCAACAATCTAGCTATGTCAATTTACATAAACTTTCAAGTGAATGTCGGGGATTCGTGATCTTTAACGTCTGAAATTCTATTAGACGCTATTGTTGAATGAGAAAAGTAGATATAAGATTTTGAGACAAGCACAGCCTAATTCTATTAGTCTTCTTTCAAAATAGAGCCTAAAGCAAAGTGATCTAAGATGCATAAAAGACTCACTATCATTCACTTATATAGGCAGGAGTGAGATATGTATAATTATGAAAATGGCCAAAGATAGTAGATAGATAAGAGGACTTGTTTATGGCTCAGGAAGTCATCTTTGTATCAACTTCTTTCTTCATCTTCTTCATTGTTGGTTGAAAGTCGGATTGTGTCGCACTAGATTTGCAACAATCTAGCTTTACCCCAATTTACATAAAATTTCAAGTGTATGTCTGGCTTTCGTGCTAGTTAACGGCTGAAATTCTAATAGCTTCCTTATTGTCTAATGAAAACACGTAGATTAATACGAAAATATATATAAGATTTCGAGATAAGCTCGACCAAATTTCTTGAGAGCAGGATTCCCGATGCGGCACAGGCGTCACACCTGCCCGCCACCCTGGAGTCCCACCAGGGGCCCACCTGACATCTCACCAAGGCGTTTTTCATCAGTGCTACAGCTCATACACCCCAAACCGTCTCCGCCATGGAGTCACCACCATGCGGCGGATTGTTGAGGCCCGGGATCGAACACCCGCCGCATGGTGGTGACTCCATGGTGGATCGAACACCCGTAGGTGTTCGATCTTGGGACTCAACAACCTGCCACATGGTGGTGACTCCATGGCGAAGACGGGTTGGGGTGTATGTGTTGCAGCCATGATGAAAGACGTCTTGGTCAGATGCTAGGGTGGGCCCCCTGGTGGGAATCCAGGATGACAGGCAGGTGTGACGCCTGTGCTGCATCAATTCCTTTAAGAGTCTTCACTCTAGATAGAGCATAAAGTCAAGCGATCTAACATGCATAAAAGACTCACTACCATTCACTTATGTAAAGAGAGGCCTCAAACCTTGTATATACTTCTTGAATAATTAATTACAAGTATGAATACAATTATATAGGAAAAGAGGAAGGAGAGAAATCTCAATCCAAGATGTGGGACTAATACAGGGAGAAAAGAGAGAAAAATGGGCCCGTAATTAGGCTTTTCTAACACTCCCCCGCAAGCTGGAGCGTACAAGTCGTAGGCACCATGCTTGGATAAAAACTGGTACTATAGCGGCCGGGAGAGAGCTTTAGTCAGGATGTCAGCAACTTGGTTTGTAGCAGGAACATGCTCCAACTCTATCTTCTTTGACTGTACATTTTCCCGAATAAAGTGACAGTCAACTTCAATATGCTTTGTGCGTTCGTGAAAGACCGGATTCTTGGCAATATGTATTGCTGCTTGATTGTCACAAAATAGGGTCGCCGGTGATGAGAGACGAACACCTAAGTCTCCCCGAAGGATCTCAAGCCAGGTTAACTCGGAAACAACAGCAGTCATAGCCCGGTACTCGGCTTCAGCAGAAGAGCGAGAAATCACAGTTTGTTTCTTGATACGCCAAGTTATGAGATGTCCATCGAAGTAGGTACATAAACCAGTTGTGGAACGCCTATCATCAATGGATCTGGCATAGTCAGCGTCAGAGTACGCGACAAGAGAAAGAGATGTGGATGGCTTGTACACAAGCCCTTGTCCTGGAGCGATCTTAGAGATATCGAAGAATACGTTCAACAGCTTGAAGATGAGATGTCCAGGGAGCATGCATAAAACGACTTACGACTCCCACGACAAAAGAGATGTGATGCAGGACGGCGCGTAGGGTTTACGCGTCTGTCGGCCTTTTTCTAGGAAACCCTAAATGTATGCAATGAAACATGAATTTTAGCAAAATAATTGGAGCGGATGTTGCGCTGGCTTATGAATTTAAGCAACATTTTTACAAAACACACACAAAAAAACTATTTTTGCTTAAAGGGAATTTTCTTAAAATGATGGTTCGATTCTAAATTCGGGGGACGAAATTCGCAACTTTCGTACTGTCCCCCCTTGTTGTAGCAAAGCGGAAATCGTAAACTCCAAATACATTTCCGCTTGTAATTTTCGACGTAGCGTTTGCTGACAATACTCGGGCGAAACTCAGCAATGAGTCTAGTTAACCCAAGAGAAAATATAGACACTCACAAAAGAACAGAGAGAAACAAGTTACCCATGTAAAGAGATGTCTTTCCGTATCCGAAGTCGATGGCGATCACGCGAGGAACTGCTCGTCACCTTCGATCTTCCGCTCTGAGGTCGGCCGCTATCACATACGGGCACCACAGAATTAAATCACTCTTACACGAAAGTGGTTCCACGAATTCACTCACTCAGGAGAAGCCACAAACCTAACACCCTAACTTCACTCGCTCTTCACACTTAAGGTGGTCCCACGAAATCTCAATCGCACAAGGTGGATCCAACGGACGTCACCAATCACACAAGGGAGCTACTCTATCTGCAACCTTAACGGGTTTCAACACCACACAGATAAAAATGAACAACCGAAACAAAGATTAAATAGTAAAATCAATTTACTGTTTATCTTCTTTCAATAAACGACAATAGCAGTTGTATTCAACTTCTCCATTCAACCCCACAGAAGAACTCACATTAACTACAACTACTCAACTAACAGCAACCTCAGATTTCTGTTACTCTCAAATTGAAATCAAACGACGCACAAATGTTCATCGACATTCACCATCCACACGCCTAACAACTACAACTCTCACCAGAGCCTCAATCAAGCCTAATTTCTAATAAAAAGCACACAGCAAATTCAATCGGAAACACAATTACAGCAATTTCAATTTCAAGATTCATCAATCACCAACAAAAAATACAAAACATATCCCCTTTTATAGGGTTTACAACAGAGAAGAAGAGACTTCGGTACCGGCCATGGCGGTAGCTTCGTGGCGTTGAACCGCCGGGAGTTGGGATCGTGCTCTGCGGTTGTAGCCAACGTGGTGGCTAACGACGTCGAGGAATGACAAGAGGCGAGTGGTCGAGCTTGAATGCCGCTCGTTTTCGGGCCGGAAATGGCGGACTGCGCGTGACCGGGAAGAGGAACAGTGGCCGCCTCTTTTCTTCACTGCTTCGCTGAACCAGGGCCGGGGGTAGGGTTATATGGTATCATATATTATATATATATATATATAACCGTTTATAATATATATATATATATTTATAAAGTTTATATAAAATTGAAAGTGATATGTATACATATATATAAAGATATATATATTTATAACTTATATATATAATATATATACATATATTTCACAAACACAAAACACAATGCGACATTCAGGGCCGATAGTGGTCTGGACAGGTGCGGCGACGGGCACTTTTGCGACGCCCTGATCTGGGTTGGTCTCCACCAAGATGTCTAGTCGAGTAACCGTAAGATAGATCAGCTTCCCAACCAAGCGTCTATAGTATTCCGGATTTGTAAGCAGCTTGTTGGAGTCAGAGCTGTTGGCCGATAGCTTGTGATTGGCGTCCATAGGAGTATCCGCAGGTTTGCATCCAGAATAGCTGGCATCATGAAGGAGGTCCATACAATACTCCCTTTGGGATAACACAAGACCATCGGGGCGTCGAGCAACCTCAAGCCCAAGAAAATACCGAAAGTTGCCAAGATCTTTGATCTGAAAGGCGGAGTTTAACTGTTGCTTGATATGTTGTATCCATGTAGTATCGTCGCCAGTAATGAGGATATCGCCAACATTGACAAGTAGGATCACAATTCCGGTTGACCGGTGTCGGGTGAAGAGAGAAAAGTCAGCCGAGCTCCGAATGAAGTCAATATCACATACAACCATGCTGAATTTTTCAAACCAAACGTGCGGGGACTGTTTGAGAGCATAAATAGATTTCCGAAGATGACAGACCCGAGACTCTCCCGTGGTCTCAAACCCGGGAGGTTGGTGCATATAAACAGTCTCCTGCAGATCGTTGTTGAGGAAGGCGTTCTTAACATCCAGCTGATAAAGAGGCCAATGTCGATGAACAGCCAAGGAGAGAAAAACGCGGACCGTGTTCAATTTGGCCACCGGAGAGAAGATTTCCTCATAATCCAGGCCAAGTTGCTGAGTAAAACCCCGGGCCACGAGGTGGGCCTTGAGACGCTCCACGATGCCATCCGCCGCATGCTAAACAACAAACACCCACTTGCAGCTAACACAGTGTTGGTCTGGAGGAAGAGGAACCAGATCTCAAGTCCGGTTAGCCCAGAGAGCCCGCATTTCATCGTCCATGGCTGCTCTCCACCCCGGGTGTTGAAGCGCCTCCTGCACAGTGTTAGGAATAGAAATAGAGGAAAGAGAGGTGGCAAAGGCGTAGAGAAGTGGAGTCAGCCGATGGAGAGAATCGTAGTTGGCCAAGGGATGAGCTGTAGAGGCGGGAGCTGGATCTGTCGTTGCTGGGGTGTCGTTGGGAGCAGGGAGCTGGTGCAGGGAACCATCCTTGGAGCGACGACGAGTGTAGAAACGGAGAAGGGGCGGAGGAACCAGATAGGGGCAGGGAGAGAGGAGGATGGAGATGGCAGAGAGTAGGGCGTGACAGTTACGGCAGGCCGGGGAAGAGGAGGAGAGGAAGACAAGGTGGGGGAAGGTTAGTGGAAGGGCTGGTCTTCGCAGAACGTGACATCCGCCGAGACCAACAGCTTGTCATCAGAAGGAGAGTAGCAAACATACCCTTTTTGAGTACGGGAGTAGCCAACAAACATATATTTGGCCGCCCGAGGAGCAAGTTTGTCGGAAGGGGGCCAAGAAGATGAATATAACAAACACACCCGAAGACCTGCGGGGTGAGAGAGGTGGGATTGGCAGAAGGATAGAGAAGTTGGATAGGTGAAGCAAAGTCAAGAACATACGAGAGTAGGCGGTTGATGATATGTCAGGCTGTGGAGACGGCAAAATTCTAATATTCGATCGGAACCTGCATTTGAAACATAAGGGACTGAGCAACATCAAGAAGACGACGATTCTTCCGTTCGGTCACCCCGTTTTGCTGAGGGGTGTACGCACACGAAGTTTGATGGATGACGCCAAATTCGGTGCAGAGATTGGAGAAGGTGCGACCAGTATACTCGCGAGCATTATCAGTGCGGATGACTTTGAGGGGGGTGGCAAACTGCGTACGCATCACAGTTAAAGAAGCACGAAACACAGAGGTAAGTTCAGTACGATCATGCAGTAAATATAGCTATGTAATACGCGAGTAGTCATCAATAAAGGTGACAAAATAGCAAAATCCAAAGATACGGGGGGTTTTATAAGGACCTCATAGATCAGAATGAACTAAAGATAAAGAAGTACTACTCTTGGTACATACAGGGGGGAAGGAAGAACGATGTTGTTTGTCGTAGATACAAGATTCACAAGAAAACTCTCGTAAAGGAACATCAGGAAGAGCTCGCTTGAGGATCGGAAGAGGGGCATGCCCAAGACGGCGAAGTCAATCGACAGTGGAGACAGCGGAGAGAAGAGTGGGTGGGATATCCAAGATGTAGAGCTCATTCAACAGCTGCCCCTTACCAATGATACTCCGGGTGCGGCGATCCTGCATAAGAAAAGAAGAAGGAGAAAAGGTTATGCAACAATCAAATTCGTGCGTCAGGCGACTAACAAAAAGTAAATTGAAAGGAGACCCCGGAACGTGAAGAACCGAGGAAAGAGAAAGGGCCGGGGTAAGCTGGAGAGCAGCGGCGCCAGAGACTGACAGGGTGTCACCATTGGCTACAGTGATATACGAAGGATGAGCTGTCTGGAATTACGGGAAGGCTTCTGGGAGGTAATATGGTGAGTAGTGTCGGACTCGACGATTCAGCGAGGGCTATGAGAGAGACAAGTTATACCTTCCGCAGAGAAAGATGCAACCGAGTCGGAGGAGCGGCCGAGGACACCCTGTAGCTGTTGAAGTTGGGTGCGGAGCTCATCTATATATTGGCGGGTAGTGGACACCGGATCCTGGGAAGAAGCCCCAGTGGGAGCAGGGTCAGCAGAGGATGTAGTCGCAAGGACCGGGCGACTAGCAAGAGAAGTCGGGCGGCTAGCAAGAGAAGTCGGGCGGCTTGGCAGAGAAGGTCGGGCGGCTAGAAAAGGAAGTCGGGCGGCTAGAAGGAGAAGACCGGACGACTAGCAAGAGAAGTCAGGCGTCTTGGCAGAGACGGTCAGGCGGCTAGAAGGAAGAGGCCGAAGAGAGAGAGAGGTCGGCAGAGGAAGCAGTCGCACGGTCTCGGCGGACACACCAGCAACAAGGAAAGTCGCGACCAGGATGCGGCTAGCAGGAAGAGGCCGAAAAGAGAGAGAGAGAGGTCGACAGAGGAACTAGTCGCACGGTCTCGGCGGACACACCAACGACAAGGAAAGTCGCGACAAGGAAAGTCGAGACCAGGATGCGGCTAAGGGAAGAGGAGAGACCGCTAGCGACAAGACAGGTCGCAGCGACTAGTCGGTGAAGAGGTTAGAAAAGAAGTCCGCACGGTCATGGTGAGTCCACCAGCGGCAAGGAGAGATGCCACGACCTAGATGCGTACTTTGCCGAGAAAAGAAGATACCGCAGCGAGCAAGAGGCGCAACTCACGGCTTAGAAAAGAGACCGCGACGACTTTAGAGAAGTCGCGACAAGCGGGAAGAGAACGAAACGTGAGAGAAAGGCCGCGCGGATAGCAAGGGAGGCCGCGCGGACAGAGAAAGAAACAAGAGAGGGTGGACCCCACGTGTGAGAGAGATTATAAAAGAGAGGTAGGAGGAGGAGGAGACATGGAAGCCACGAGAGATACAGAGTAAGGGAAGCGGTTAGAAGAAGACAGGTCGCACGACACTGCGGCTAAGCTAGAGAAGGGGAAGCCGCGCGGGCATCAGGGAGAACAGGAGGTTTCCAAACAGACAGGCCGGACAACCTAGCTCGAGCGGTTAGGAAGAGGGAGACCGCGAGAAGCCACAAACAGAAGACCGTAAACCCAAGGAGGATATCGGTGTCTCTGATACCATGTAAAGAGAGGCCTCAAACCTTGTATATACTTCTTGAATAATTAATTACAAGTATGAATACATTTATATAGGAAAAGAGAAAGGAGAGAAATCTCAATCCAAGTTGTGGGACTAATACAAGGAAGGAGAAAAGAGAAAAAAATGGGCCCCTAGATGGGCCCCTAATTAGGCTTTTCTAACAACTTATATAGCCAAGAATGGGATATGTATAATTATGAAAATGGCCTAAGGTTACATAGGTAAGAGGACATGTTTATGGCCCGGAAGTCGTCTCCGTGTCAACTTTTTTCTTCAACTTTTTCATTATTGGTTGAAAGTCCGAGTGTGTCGTGCAAGACATGCATCAATCTAGCTCTATGCCAATTTACATAAAAAATTCACGTGTATGTCCGGCTTTCGTGCTCTTTAACATTTGCATCATTTCTAGTAGAAAGTTATAAACTTTTCATCAAAATTGGATTTTAATGAATTTTATTTTAACAAATGCAGTAAAAATGGTTTAAATATAAGAGCATATGTCTACTTAATTTTGCATGTTTGTTGCATTGTTTCTACAATGGATTTAGATATGCATTCGAAAAAAAATTTAAAGATACCGCTCATTAGATTTAGTATCAAAGAAAAAGTTGAATTATTTAGCCAAAAGATTTAATATGGGTCGGTGTTACGGGTCAACCAGTAGAACTTTGGTCGCTTTGCCAGAGGGTGACTGCAGGTGGAGACGATGGAGGAGGATACAATGGATCTAGAACCAAGGTTTCCTGGGTGAAGAAGAAAAATACAAGACATACAACAAAACTTGATTGACTCATGCAAAAAAGATAACTCAATCTGAAGTCCATAACATCCCTCCTGACGTTCAAAATGATCTTGCCCTCAGGATTATAGGGAGCTTGGGTGCTCGTGCCATCTTCACCCAATTCCTGCTTCGTCAGATCCCGCCATTTCAAGATTAAAAAAACCAATTGTAGCGATGACCATGCGAGCATACTGCTAATCGCAATTATAACATAACCTATTTGAGTGGCGCTCAACTAGTGCTACATACGACATGCATCAGCGTTGCGCGCCCCTGATTTGGTCTATTGGGGTGGCTAGCGTGGCGTATGTGGGTCGATAGTTGTTACGATCCATATGGAGTCAGCGCTCACAAAGCATGACCAAACTCATCGTCGTACCTGAATCTCGGGTGACTTAAAACCCGACGTCCAGTCCCAAGCATTCCTAAGGTCACACCGTAAAGATTGCGACATGCAACTTCGATTGTATCGTACATGAGCTATAAGAACTTGCGAATGTTCTAGATATACATCCATAGACCTGTTTGTCGTAATGTAGTGAGTGTGCTAAGGGGATTATTGCATATGGGAGGACCGAATTGCATGTCGCCCAAGTCATCTTTGGCTATTCGGCGTGAAAATGGGCAAACAAGATGGAAGGACGCCTAACTAATTGATGCAGGACGACGCATAGCTCAAAATGTTTTGTTATTTAATGGAATAATCGACAACTTTATTATCACAAAACATCGGTAGAGGATAATCATAGATATTTCCAAAGTCTTTTAGAAGTGTTCTTAATCACTTTAACTCATAAGTGGTTTGCATCATACTTATGTATCCAGTTTCTGCACATGACTTGGATACACCACTACTTGTTTCTTGCTTTTTCAAGTGACAAGATTTCCTCTGGCAAACATATAAAATCCAAAAGTAGCTTTTTGATCTCCTTCGTCACTTGCATAGCTCACATTTGAATATGCTTCAATGCGTAAATGGTTGTTTCTTTTAAACAATAGACTTTTTCCCAACGACCCTTTGATGTATTCTAATTTTTTTAAGGTAGCTTCAAGTTGACACTTTCTAGGAGCTTTGCATGAATTGACTGACTTTTCCAACACCATAAGAGATATCGGTCTAGTTACGATAAAACAGAGTTTGTCAGCACCTAGTCATAGGATTTCAAGCAGATTTAAAGCCAAGGAGACTGTTTTCGCTGAGTAGATCTAAAACATACTTGTGTCGGGAGAGAACAATAAAGTTATTACATCATTGCAGATTTTGGAGAGAAGAATCCCAAAATTTGGCGATCCCTCCACGGTGCCAACTCCATGGAACCCTAGGTGACGACTCCTAGGCCTTTTTCTAAATCCCTAAGTTATTCCATATCCCTAACGTTTGTTTTTTCCCTCCCAAAACCCTAGTCGCCCATCTCCAAATCCCCCAAACAGCAACCCCTTTCCCCAAACCGCCAGCCACCCTGCTTCTCCAAAACGCCCCAACTACTCCACAAACCCTCCAATCCCCGCAGTAAAAACTGCCACCCGGCCCTCCACACAACCCGCCTCCTCCCTGCAGCAGTACCACCACCCAACACACTCTTAGCCGGCCAAACAGCAGCCCCACATAACACTTTCCTGCCCCGCTCCTACAACTAACCGTTCCTCCCCTAGATCCATTCCCACATCCAAATCTAGCTACCTCCACTCAGATCCAGTCCCTCCTTCCAGATCAATTCCCCACCTTCCAAATCCAGCCACCTCCACTCAGATTCAGCCTCCCTCCTTCTAGATCTAGCCATATAACTTCAAATTTTAGCCGTCACCTCGCACCTTGCTGGATTTACTCTCCTACGGCAGCCCCCATATTTTGTGAGTGCTCTATTATTGTACGGACTCTTGTTTTCAGCATCACCATATAGTGTTGTGACTTTGGCTTGATTGGATATCTAGTATTGTGATATTTTGTTTTAGATTATGTTGTGATTTGCAGGAATCATTGGCAGTGCTTTGCTTTGTCCCTCCGTGTGGAGGAAAGCCTAAGTTTGTTTTGCCTAAAAGAATTATCTTGCTATTGCTAAAATCATATGCGTGTGTTTTAATCATTTATTATTATGTCTTGAATTCGTTGTTGGATATTGCATTTCACATATAGTCGTTAAGGTGAGTAGAGTTATCTTCACGCACGTCACATTAGGGTTGCATTCTAGTAGTCACGCATCAAGCCTCTAACCCTTCAATAGACGGTGTTTAGGTTCATTGCATTTGTCACGTGCTCATTTGCATTGCATGCAGGGTTAGGGAATCAATATAATCCGCCACCTATAGATTCGTCTTGCGTCAAGATGTGCCATGAAAAAGTAAATAAATGTAGTGCTTGGGAAATAGGTAAAAGAAGGGGGAGACACAAAGTAACATTGATGAATTTTCAAAAACATTTGCTTTTTAAGTAGAACACTCAATGGAAACAAACAAAAACATGGATTCATAAATCCAAACTCCAAATAATTGGGATAAAGCTGATGATGATGATAATATTGTTGAACTTTGTTTTAATTCATAAGAAGACTTCAAAACCATTTATCAGTATCATTTGCCTACTTCAAGCATTTATAAAATTCCATTGTCTATTTACCCATATCTACGGTTCATTTAGTTGTTTAAAATTAGAAAAAATGTTTTAGCAAACAGTGGAAATTTTAAGATCAATTTGGTTAGAAATTTGGATGCATTAAGACATTAATTTTGTTCAAACAATGCTCATACATTATATAAGTTTTATGAATTTAATTAATTTAGATAAATATTTCCTTAACAAATTTCCCTGGGAATCTCTAGTATCAGAGGATAATAAATTGTATCTTAACATGCTTTTATAATCCAAATTTTAACTAAGGGGAATACTGAGCATGAAATTGAAACCACTAGTAACAGGTGTTAAAAGCTTAAGTTAAGAAACATGCTAGCAAACATCTCATTTACCCGAGGAAAGCCATCCATCTGTATAGTCATCTGTCAACTTATAGAGATCCTCCCATTGTTTAATCATGTTTTGGTCTAGTAGATTATGTAAACCCTGCAGTAACAAGAAATGTCATTTTCCAGGTTCTAAAATCTTAGCCTTAAATTAGTATAGCTTGAATATATATATATATAGTTAAATCATGGCATTCTCTACAGAATCAATAAAGAAAGTATTTTAAGTTTCAGAATTTGAGAATGTCAAGACATAAATAAGTATTAGTATTTGTGGTTTTATAATGGTTTACTTCCTCACATCTCTTAAATCCCTCTTGCCCTAGGTGAAAGAGTTACTATTGGTTTAATTAATTGCAAATCCTTTTTCAACATGGTGTCAAAGCCAAGAAAAATTCCATGACCCATCTTCCGTCTCTCGGTCGTTTTCTGAGTCAGTTGTGCACGACCCAACCGCCGGCTGCTTCATTTCCTCTGTCGATCAGAGAAGAACTTCTTCCAATCAATTCCTAAGCCCTTCTCTCACCAGATCCACAACTCCTCCCCCCCTCCCGATTTGCGCAGTTCTTTGCCGATCCTTGCGACCAGGTGCTGAATCCTTCGGGATGGGTGCTTAATCACGCCACTTTGGCACCGATCTCCACCATATTTGAGGAGATGGTCCTTCCACTCCTCTATTATATATCTTGATATCTTTTGGATATCAGTTAGATCGTGAGCTTTGTTGGATTTAAGATTTCCCTTTGTATGATAAAACTCTAGTTTATCCATTGTTATCAATCTTTGGGTGATTTCTTAATTTTTATTCTCGAATCATCATATTGGAGAGTGTTAACTCTCCTGTTACCACATCTGGAGTTGGTATCTTTCCATACCCCTTGACTCCCATTGGATATATTTGGACTAGTCATGACCATAACACTCCTCGGATCACTACTATATGATTGGATGGCTCCAATTACCTTTCATGGTCTCATTCTATCACCCTCACTCTTAAAAATCAACGAATGTTTTTTTAAATGCATTTGCATTTAAGAGACGAGAAAAAAAAACAGAAAGATACAGATCACAACAACGATATCATGCTATCAAGGTGATTCTTGACAAGCTGAAGAAACTCCAAAATAACACAATCACTTCTTTCCCCCCTAAAATAACCATTCATATAAAACATCACACAAAAATAAGCTACCTGGTTGGCGCCTATAGTAACATGGTGAAACAGGACGCAGGAGAAGCCCGTCAAGAAAGATATGTCCGCATCATCATTGTCCTGTCAAGTCCAAGGAGAAATCTAACTCCGTCGCTTTCAAAGCTCGATAAGATTTTGGCAATCCCCTTCAACGATAGCGTCATTGGCTTCAAGCATAGCCATTTGAATAAATGTTTGGGGTGCCAAAAGAGCCTGGAGCTCGACCCCGTCCGAATTCGAATGGGTTAGAGGCATTCCCACGGCAAGGGTCACATCACCCATATCGTCCCGAGCGAGTTTTATCCATCCGGGGTGGGACAGGAGGTAAATTCAGCTGGTTGGGCTGATTATTGTCCCAGTACCCACGAAGCGGATGATCAATTGCACAGGTGATGTTCTCAATGATCGTCGTTGCCACCGGCACCGGGCTGCCATAGTCCAAGTTGTGAACCTTCGCGTTGCGGGACCACCAACTTTGGTACGCCGCATAACAAAAGATGTGCAGAGGACCCAGCTCACTGGATTTCGCATGAAACATTAGAGAAATCAAGTCCGCCCAACTCCGGACCACGGGCAAGTGAATACCCCATCAAATTAACGCATGGTCGATTGCCTGGAGACAAGTGCAATCGCCAATAATACGTGAATTTCAGGTTGCTGTCAACCCCACAGACACTCCAACTCCTCTATGAGATCTCGGGGAGAGCCAAGTTCTAGTAGGAACAGCGTCCCAAGCCAGCCTCCACCAAAAACATTTCTCTCGCGGGTGGAGATGCAATTTTTTAATCCAAAAAAAGCTAGTTGAAAGAGCCAAAAACTGGGTGTTATAGACAAGAGCATTCATGCTCTTGCCGAAAAACCTGTTGTCGAGCTCAGTCACGTTGTGATCAAGCCCAGCATGAAGTGGGGTTTGCATTATCAGCTCAACCAAATCTTCTCCAAAATGTTGTGCAAGGGCAGAGCTGTCTCAAGCACCATCAGTGTCCAAAAATGCCTCCACCGAAAGCGACGAAAGTGCGTCATAGTTCACAGATGTCGTCCATTTAGACAAGGTCTGATTAAGGATCCAAGCATGATTAAGGGCATTAATATTCAATCCATGCGCTACTCGCCAATAGAGAATAAAATTGAGGTATTCATATTCGTTGTTGATAATGCGCGAAATTGGAGAATCACCACACCTAGTGCCTTGCAGAGCCGATTGTTATACCGAACATGCATAATTTTATGGAATAGCCAAGAGCATTAATGTTCTTGCCGAAAAACCTGTAGGCGAGCTCAGGCACGTCGTGATCAGGCCCAGTATGAAGTGGGGTTTGCATTATCAACTCAACCAAATCTTCTCCAAAATGTTGTGCAAGGGAAGAGCTGTCTCAAGCACCATCAATGTCCAAAAGCGCCTCCACCGGAAGCGATGAAAAAGTGTCGTAGTTCGCAAATGTCGTCCATTTAGACAAGGCCTGATTAAGGATCCAAGCACGATTAAGGGCATTAATATTCAATCCATGCGCAACTCGCCAACGGAGAATAGAATTGAGGTATTCATATTCGTTTTTGATAATGCGCCAAACTGGAAAATCACCACACCTAGTACCTTCCTTGCAGAGCCGATTGTTATACCGAGCATGCATAATTTTATGAATAGAGTTGTCGGGTTGGAGCAGCACCCATGCAAACTTAGTCTGTGGTGGTCCTTGCCAATTAGCCACGCAATGAAATCCAAGACCACCAACACTGAGGGGCGCACAAAGTTTGTGCTACCCGATGTAGTGCATTCTCTGGTCCGTGAAGCTTTTTTATCTTAGGAAGAAAACATGTCAGTTCCTCAATACAATCATGAACCTATCAAGGATCTCTGAATGTGTGGGAAGAAACGAGGGCGGGGCGGGGAGGGAGAAGCAAATGAGCGTGGCCCGACCTGCCAAGGAGAGCTGCTGAATTCCCTATGCTCGGACCCTAGACTGAGCTTTGAGGAGAAGTCCCGAGTAATCGGCATTGTAGAGCTTCCACATTGAAAGTTTAATTCCAAGATACTTGAACTCTTGAACTCGAGTATAGCCCAACATGCGGGCTAACTGGTTATTCTTCCAACCCGGTATGCCTTTGCTAAACAACACAAAAACTTTGATTTGCTTATACGTTGGCCAGTCCATTTACAGTAATCCTCTAAAATAGAGGAGCACCTTGCCACAAGCGTAGTAGAGCTTTCGGAAAGAGAAGGATGTCATCGGTATACAAAAGGTGGGAGATGTGTGGTTCCCCCGCGGAGAGAGTGATTCCAAGGTTTTGACTTTTGACCTTGCTGATGGAAAGCCAAAGACAACAATTCAAAGCATAATATAAAGACGTAAGGCGAGAGGGGGCGGCCCTGCCTAAAGCCGCATTTGGCATTAATCCACCGAGCTCATTGACTGTTTAACAGCAGCGAAAATCGAGGATATTGGACACATTGGAGAATCTACTGGGCAAAAAACGGGGGGGGGGGGGGGGGGGGGGGGGGGGGGGGGTTCCTCTCTGGTATGAGGTGAAAAAGGGGGGGAGGGGGAGGGAGGAGAAAGAAAAAGATGGGGAGGAGAAAAAAAGGGGGGGAGAGGGAGAAATAGAGAAGAGGGAAATAAAGAAAAGGGGCGGGGCGGAGAGCGGGTTTGGGCGCATCGGCTGCAGTCGGGAAGTGGGCCCAGGCCGACCTTTATATGGTCGACCTTGACCTTTCTATGGTCGGTGGGCCCACTTTCAACGCCCAAATTGGCAATTTTATACCCCTTATGTAAAGGGTTTTTGGTCTCTAAAACATGATTTTTTTTAAATAATTTTTGTGACGTCTGAGTGTGTTGTTTAGCTTAATCCATTTTGGTATAATATTAGAATATGTGTATGAGTGTATCCAATCTTAAATCAATTGACATGGGTTTTGCCAAAATTCTCAATACCTGCAATGACAGCCTTTGCCCATATGTGAGACTAAATTCTCAGTCACCAAGTGCGCTTGCTCTTGTTCTCAGTTAATATGACTGCCATTATATGATATACTACCAGAAATGCTTGAGAACATCCATGTGCAATGCATGACAAAAACAACACCTCACCATCACTCGAGTGAATCCGCGTACTATGGTTGGTGCGGCGCCCTGTGCACCAGCCACTAGTATCTATAAACAATTTTTTTTTTGTATTATGCAAATTTTTTGTGCTAAAAAAATTAGGTAATGCTGATTGAAATCAAATGTCTCATATTCATTCTATGACCCTATTACAGAACCATGACCAACCCAAAATTTAAGTCTAATATAATATGGATAAAGATGCTAAATAAATATAATAAAGTTTTGTAATAATCATATCAATCACAAACACCCTTCATTACCACTATCTTGAAATTTCTTCTATAGTCACCCCCATACCCCAAGAATTTATAATGAAAATTCGGCAGAGTAAAAAAATGGTGAGCAAAAATAGTCAGTGTTTCATACAACTTAGCTTTCAGCACCTTCGTACATCCTTCTTGCTTGTCCACAACAACAAAAGCATTGTGATCTTCAATAATTATGTCCAAGTGTTTCCTCAAGCTCATCTTTTTACTTAGTCCACAGTGGATAAAGTGTGGTTTTTATCATTCTCCTTAGCACTTGTAGAAGCATGCTTTTAAATTTAGCCTTGGATTTGCTTCGGTTTTAATCATTGATTCAAAAGATGATTGGAGATCTAGGCTCCTATTGGGAGGACTTATTTTCACCGGTCAAGCGGTTACGACCGCATGAATCGGGCCTTAATTAAGGTCCGGTTCATGCGATCGTAACCGCTTGACCGGTGAAAATAAGTCCCCCCAAACAGAACCCTAATAACCAACATGAGATCTAACTATATAGCCTAGGATTCGAGCATATAGGTTTTGTAACAATGTACTTTTGTATATAGTTTCATCATAGCATGATTTGTAGCAATGTGGATATAGGTTCAAATATAGGCAATCAATCTGATTATTACAAATGTACTGCTTTCTAATAGCACAATGACTAAGGGCAGCCCGATGCACAAAGCATCACCGCTCAGCGAGGGTTCGGGAAAGGGTCCTCACCATAAGGGTGAAATAACAATGTATTTTTGCACGAGACGGCTTCCAGGACTCGAACCCGTGACCTCAAGGTTGCATGGCAACACCTTAACCGGTGCGCTAAGACTCCCCTTCTAATGGCACAATGACTGGGGTAGCCCAGTGCACAAAGCATCCTCGTGCAGCGAGGGTCCAGAGAAGGGTTCCACCACAAGGGTGAAATGTAGGCAAACCTTACCATGTCGTCGCGTGCCTCCTCCTCGTCGTCTTGTCGCCTCGCGCCAAAAATCGCCCTAATCTTTTGTGAAACTGGCAACTGAGGGCTTTGGCGGTAAGAGACAGGAATCGGGGTAAGAGATAGGAATCGAAGTTGGTTTTAAAATGTCATAAGCTATAGCAATCTCTTATCCCAATTGCATAGAATCAACTGAGGGCCTCGTAGGCACATGTAAGCTATTTTATGACAAATGTGTGTTGCTTTTAATTTTGCTTGATCTCAATGATGTGGTTTACTTGATCTCAATGATGTGGTTTACTTGATCTCA
Organism: Platanthera guangdongensis; assembly: GCA_039583875.1. Lineage (NCBI taxonomy): Eukaryota > Viridiplantae > Streptophyta > Magnoliopsida > Asparagales > Orchidaceae > Platanthera > Platanthera guangdongensis. The sequence continues at coordinate 228,022,634 of CM077163.1, forward strand.
ATGATGTGGTTTACTTGATCTCAATGATGTCCCAAAGGTCCTGATCAAAGATAAAACGAGTCTTTATTTTGTTGCTCTAATTTTTATACATTTCGCCATTGAATATTGGGATGGAGGTTTGAGCATATGAGGCTGGTGGCCGCTGGCGTAGAGGTAGATGATGAAGCCATTGAAACAATTTCAAATCAAGAGCAATTGAGTTGGTTTGATAGCGCTATAGGAAGAAGATAAACATAGAAAGAACAAAGAGCAAAAATGGAAGCAGAGAAGTTTTTCTTTTTCATTGCTGATAATTCCATACATCTCTAGTTACAAAGATGTGTCATTTAATTTAAACATTGATTTGGTGGTTGGGCAGATATTATTTTCACAGCACAATATGAGCAAATGCACACAAAAATCATAGACTGTCCTTAATAATGAAGTAAAATCATCATCACTATTAACTATTTTCCCCAACCATTTTGTACAGCAATACAACAAGAACATAGATCAGGCTATACATATTGATCACAATCTGCTTGCTATCTACGAAATCAAAATTCTACTACGGGAAGCACGCAGCGTATCGGGAACTAGTAGAGATCAGGCAATACTGTTAAAACTTCGATTTGCTTATCAGCATCAAATTTGCTAGCATCAATATTCACTTCAGAGAACCCAGAGTCTTTCATGCATGAATCATGATTAGTTTCATCCAGACTACCCGGAAAATCAGTAATAAAAATAACACGTTTTGATGATGTTGCTTCACAATTAGTCTTTGACACTGAATTAAATCTTGATCTAGATATACTTGACTTAATGGAGGAAAATATTTCTCCATGTTTTATGAATTCCATTTTCCGAGAAGCAGATAGCTGTGTAGCAGAAGTATGCAATGATTCATTTAGTGACAAAAAAGAACTATACTGTGGCTGCCTATATTTGACCTGGAAGTATGCAAGGATTCAGTCTATTCGGAACGGGCGGCAAACCTCTCCACATTGGCGTTGCTGAGGTTGATTCCCACCATGGATTTCCCCAATCCAGCGCTAACATCAGCCAGGATCTCGGGTTCAGAATTGTGAGTGACAGCCTGCACAATCTCTCTGGCCCTATGCGCAGGGTCGCCGCTCTTGAATATGCCGGAGCCAACGAAGACACCGTCACAACCAAGCTGCATCATCAGGGCGGCATCGACGGGAGTTGCGACACCACCGACGACGAATTGGACAACCCGGAGGCGCCCGAGCTGCTTGGTCTGCATGACGAGGTCATAAGGAGCGACGATCTTCTGGGCGAAGGAGAAAACCTTATCGTGATCCATGTTGCGCAGGAGGCAAATGTCACCCATGAAGGAGCGGACATGGCGCATGGCCTCGACGATGTTGGCGGTGTCGGCCTCGCCCTTGGTTCAAATCATGGCGGCGCCCTCGCGGATGAAGCGAAGGGCCTCACCGAGATCGCGGCAGCCGCAGACGAAGGGGACTCAGAAGTTGGCCGCCATGATGCTACCAGTGTCGGCCTCGCCATGGCTTGCAGATCGGGAAATTAGGGCCGGGATTGGAGGAGGGATTGGGAGGAGAAGGGATAGGGGGATTTGGCCGGGATTGGAGGAGGGATTGGGAGGAGAAGGGATACGGGGATTTGGCCGGGATTGGGGGGAGAAAGGGATACATGATTTAACATTTTTTAATGTTTTTTTTATATTCAGTCAAATTAAGTTAACAGAAGTGAGGCCCGACCGGGGGGGAAGCCGAAGACATGGAGTACCTTGCATATGGTGTCCCAAGACATCTTGACGTAGACTTGCTGAAGCCGGTATTGGAGGTAGAGGTTTTCAACTTATGCATTTGATGTAGGCTCAAATTGGGGTTTCAAGAAATAAGTTATTTTAGGCATTCTATTCAAAATTTTATAGGCCGAGTGGATCAATTTTCGAAACTTAGCGCGCCAAAATCACTTTCGAAAGGTAAACTTCGCAAAGATCGTTAATTTTATTTGGGGGTACGACCCCTCGAGCGATTTATGATTTGAATCGGAATGAAATCCAACCTTCCACAAGCAAAACACAACAATAATTTATGAAATACAATAATAAGAGTAATCGAACATTCGGAGCAAACTCTTAATTATTTAAGTGGACGCATAAATTTAAAACCGCTGCATCTCCAGGACTTGGGTGTAGGGTTAAATATACAAGAGTCCTCATCGTATGGTCCGAGTGCGGCATCTTGGAAATTGTGATCGACTTATGTTTGAAAGTTCGAATATAAGTATGCTAACGAGGAAAGCGATGGAATTAGTGGATACGATGATTGAGAGAAGGATAAATATTTTATGTCTGCAAGAGACTAGATGGGTGGGTGAGAAACTAAATTTTTAGATAATTTAGGTTTTTAATTATAGTACACAGGAAAACAAATAAGCAGTGGAGTAGGTATTATTGTGGATACTATTTGGAAGGATGAAGTTGTTGGGATAAGTAGAAAATGTGATAGAATCATAGCTCTTAAATTGGTCATATTAATGGAAACTATTAATGTGATCATTGAATACGCGCTACAAGTAGGATTAAGTGAAACTATTAAAGTACAATTTTGGGAAGACTTAGATAATTTAGTAAGAGAAATCTCACAAAAGAAGTAAATTTTCATAGGAAGAGACTTAAATAGACATATAGGGAATGAAAATGTAAATTACACAGTCGTTCATGCAGGATGTGGATATGAAAAAAGAAATGAAGAAGGACGAACCATTTTAGAATTTGACGTAGCGCATGAGCTAATTTTGTTAAATACGCTTTTCATAAAGAGGAAAAAACATTTAATTACGTTTGAAAGTGGAGCAAATAAGTCACAAATTGATTATTTTATGATTCACAAAATGGATAGAATGATTTGTAAGGATTGCAAATTCATATCAAAAGAAAGTATGACAACACAACATAGGTTAGTGGTGTTAGATGTACAAATTAAATATAATAAATTTAAGACAAGAACAAAAATATTACAACAAATTTGGTGATAAAACTTGAAGATGAAAAAACAAGTTGCTTTCGAGACAACAGTTATGGAACAACTACTTGATGACTCTTATATTGATCTTAATGTCTCACGAGAAGTTATGTGTTCACATTTAAGGATATGTGGAAAGAACATACTTGAAGTATCAAAAGGTCGTGCGCCCCCAAATAAAAAATCTTGATAATAGAAAGAGTAGTGCAAGACAAAGTGAGGGCAAAGAGGGTCAGCTATAAATCACTCTAGATTTGTAGGAATGATGAAAACTTAGCCAGGTATAAAATCGTCAAAAAAGAAGCTAAACAAACAGTATATAAAGTAAGAAGTCAAGCTTATGCATAATTTTATAAGCGACTAGATATCAAAGATGAAGAGCGTGACATATATAAAATTGCTCGAGCTAGAGAAAGGAAGACAAGAGATTTAAGTCAAGTAAATGCATAAAGTATGAGACAGATACAGTTTTGACAGATGATGTGAATATTAAAGAGCGGTGAAAAAAATACTTTTATCAACTATATAATGAAAAAAATGACAATGAAATGAACTTGAAATAGTTAATTAAATCAGAGAAGTGTATGAACATAACATTTTACCGTAAAATTCAAGTATCAGAGATAAAAAAATGTTTTAAATAAGATGAAAAATGAAAAAACGGTTGGGTCAGACGATATACCCATAAAAATGTCTAGGAAATGAAAGAATTTTGTGGTTTACATGTTTTTTCAATAAGATATTGAAGTCAAAGAGGATGTCTGACCAATGAATAGAAAGTATCTTGGTACATTTGTATAAGAATAAAGGAGATATACAAAATTATGTTAATTACAAAGGAATTAAATTGATGAGTCATACCATGAAACTATGGAAACGAGTAATAAAGAGAAGAGTAAGATGGGAGACTAACATCCGGGAAAATCACTTTGGATTCATGCCAGGGTGGTCGACCATGAAAGTTATACATCTCTTGAGTAGACTCATTGACAACTATCGAGAAAAAAAACAAGATTTGCATATGTTGTTTATTGATCTTGAGAAGGCAGAGTTCCAAGAGAGATCTTATGAAGAGTCTTAGAAAAGAAAGGTGTAAATGTATCATATATTGACATAATCAAAGATATGTATACAAATTCAGTGACAAGGGTGAGGACGTCTGGAGGATTAACACAAGAATTCCTTATCACTGTTGGCTTACATCAAGGTTCGGCTTTAAGCCCTTATCTTAAATGAGCTCACCCGACAATACTTTGGTGTTTATTGTTTGCGAATGATATCGTTTTGGTTGATGAGATGCGCGAGGGTGTAAACAAAAAACTTGAATCTTGGCGAGATACTTTAAAAAAGATGGGTTTTAGGTTGAGCAGGGCAAAGACATAGTACATGGAGCTTAAATTTAGCAATACAAGAAGGACGGATGACTTCGTTATTAAGTTGGGTGAACAAAATAATTCTCATAGTGAATGTTTTAAATATCTTGAATTGATAGTTCAAAAAGACTGAGGTCTTGATAAAGATGTGACACATAGAATCCAAGCGGGTTGGTTGAAGTGGAGAGGCGCGTCAGGGATCTTATGTGATCGTAAAGTACCATTAAAACTTAAGGGCAAGTTTTACCGTACTACAATTAGACCAGCGAAGCTCTATGGTTCTGAGTGTTGGGCAGTGAATTGTGCACATGAGCAAAAAATGAGAGTTGCGGAGATGAGAATGCTTAGGTGAATGTGTGGACACACGAGACTGGATAAAATTAGGAATGAATGTATCAGAGATAAGGCAGGAGTAGCACCAATTGCAGAGAAGGTGCGAGAAGCTCGACTAAGATGGTTTGGACACGTACAAAGGAGACCATTAGAGGCACCTGTTAGGCATTGTGAGAGTCTAGTCACTACGCATGTTAAACGAGGGAGGAGTAGACTAATAAAGATTTGGAATGAAACTATAAGTAAAGACATGATGTACTTAGGCATTAGTGAGATTATGACAAAAGATAGAGCACAATGGCGACAAAGGATCCATATAGCCGACCTCACTATAGTGGGATAAAGGCTTGAGTGTTGTTGTTGTATGCATAAATTTAAAACTAAAAAATTCGAGCAATGAAGGGTGAAGATACCGCAGGAGAGCAGGTCGATTCCAAACCCAGTCTGCACAGGCGGAACAGCTATAGCCGGCTGTTTGAAGGGTTTGTTGTAGTCGACAACAAACAACAAGGGAGAGGGATCGAGATGGCCACCGGAGTGAGGAGTTGAAGCTCTCGGCTGGCGTTGACTGAAGGAGGCCGCCAGAGTGATGAGTTGACGTTTCCGACTGGCATTGACTGAAGGAAGCCGCCAGACTGTCTGGTTTGACGTTAGCCCGCTGAAAAGATGGAGCCTTCGTCGGTAGAAACAGAAACGTGGGAGGCAAACCCTGCTGGAGTCGTCGGGGAGGTTGGAGCAGCGGCTGTGAGAGGCGGTAGTTTCCCGGGTGCCTGGACAACGACGTTATCGTCGCGGAAATTGGAGCGGCGGGAGAGAGTAGCTGCACGGGGAATAGGATCGGCAATGCAAAGAATTGATTAAGAAATCAATTCCCTGCTGTCTGATGCCCTTCTCTGATCAACGAAGCTTAGATACAGGTAGGGATTCCTTTCAAATAATTTTTTACCAATTCATTGTTTCCATATAACTTTTTCCCAATTAATAATAGCCTTAGAAATTAATTCCAAACATGATCTTTCCTCTTCTTTTTGTCTTTTGAATTTAAATTTTAAATTTATACATTTTCAATAATTTTAAGATTGTCCGTTACATCCTAACGACTATGATTACCAGACCTTTTATTTAGGGTCTCATCGGGTGGTCAAACCAACGAGCCGAACAACTCCAAACAAAACATAGGTGTGCAATGAAAGAAATACAGGCAAATAAATGCATAAATAAATATTCACGACGCATAGTGATGTCGTGCAATTTTGGATGCGACGGAGGATGCATCAACATTACTTCATGTGCAATGAAACATTGGTGAGAGATACATCTACCGGGTACAAATGTGCCTTGCTCTTCAGAAATAAGGGATGTAAGAAGCCCTTTGAGACACCCCACAATTTTTGTCGTCACCTTGTCGATGGACTGACATAGACAGATGGATCTGAACTTATCAGGCCAGGATGCGTTTAGGACCTTAGGAATTAGCACAACAATGGTATCCTTTCAATCGGAGGGCATGCGCACCGAGGTAAAGAATTCGCCAAGTGCTCTGCAAACATCAGCCTTGAGAATTAGTCAAAATGTTAAGGAAAAGGTGAACTGTCAAGTCTCGGAGAGCGACGTGCCTTCAGCTCCTGATTGAAGAACATGGGGTTTGGATATGTTAGTGATGCCACCAAGGAACCTATGACTGCCTCTCCTGATTGAAAGCGGTGAAAGTCAGAGAATTCCTTAATCATGACCTGACTCACGAACTCTATGCAGGAATCCATTGTCAGCAACTATCTATTCTTGAATACGACAGTTAATACCTAGAGGAAGGTCGAGACCACATACTCCTACCGAGGAAATGCTGCTCAAATATTCCATTTGAGGCGAAAAATATTCCTCTTGTGACATAGTGGCCGTCCTATTTTTGTTTACTACTTAGAGTTTACTCAACTCTACTAGAAGCACGATCACTTTGACTTATTTTTGTATCCCCTGAGGACGAACTTTTGGTTAGAGCTCGGGAAGAATGAAGCTGGTTCTTTGAACTCCTACATGGTCTCCATCGTGATTTTGATCATGCTACTCTTTAAACACTTGGACGCTCTCCTATACCATCTCTTCTGAATGTTTACAGCCTTGAGCAACAGGAATTTGATAGGCAATAGACTTGGCTCCAAGACCCTGTTCCAGAAGGATCCACCCTTATTGTTGCTCAGAACAGTTCTGGCAATCGATAAACCCATGACTCCAAACTGAAATCTACAAACATGGATCATTTGTTGTGTGATTACTGATTACTATGGAAATTCATGGCTTCCCTCCACAAAGAGGGGATATGCACAACATGGTGGATGTAGATATTGAGGATCTCAGAACCGACCAACACCGTCTCGTTCTACTAATTATTTGATGTCTTAGATCAGACGCCACCCAACATTGTTTGCCATGATTCTTCTGGCATTCCAGATTCTCTCTTTGCTGAAGAGATACAAGCATTCTAACGCTTGATGCATGGCCACCCTCCTGAGCTGACTGTCCACATGAGAATACCATGTGATCATTTTGCGTCCGGCCATTCTTCCACTCAATGATAATAGATTCTGGATTCATTGACCACGTGACTGACTCTGTCTTAGGTTTTGTGTCATATCTACGTCTGGTAGAGATGAAGTGAGCATCATTGATGGGTATTTTTCCATTATTGCGGGAAAGGGGTATATCTCTTGTTCATCACTCACCTTATCATTTGTTCTTTGTGTCCCTAACTTCATCGCAATCTTCTTTCCATTAGTAACATAATCAATTTAATAAATTGCTCTGCGGCGTTTTCCCTCTTCGAATGTTCCAGAACCTGAAGACGGCGAAGGTGATTGGATGTGGTAGATTGTGCGATGACCTTCTAGTTGTGCTTCACCTACGCATGATTTACAAGCGGATCAGTCTTCTATTTTGAATTCTTGGCATTGTCACCAGAGACACCCCCCTCTCTCTACTATGAAATTTATTCATTACTATATCTACCTTTTTGAAATTTTTAACTTTGATGTAGGTGAACTTAGTAAACATCGTCATACTTCGTTTAGTCATGTTTCCTTGGCTAACACTATTCATTTTGCTATTATTCATACTAATGTATGGGGATTTGTCCCATGGCTTCTATTTTTTCTGGATGTTTTTGATTTTTTATCAACGTAGATTGTTTCTCTCACACTACAACAACAACACTCAAACATTTATCCCATTATAGTGCAAGGTTGTCAGGATCGCGATCTAGATCATAGAATCTTATTATCCTACGATCCAGATTTTGTAAATCGATCCTGATTTTTTAAAGTGATCCTCGATCCGACCCTACTATCAGATCTGATCCTACCTCAAAACGATCTCATCTAGGATCTCGATCCTGACAACCTTGCTATAGTGGGGTCGACTATATGGATCCTTTGTCGCCATTGTGCCCTATCTTTTGTCATAATCTCACTAATGCCTAAGTACATCATGTCTTTCCTTATAGTTTCATTCCAAGTCTTTGTTGGTCTACCCCTCCCTTGTTTAACATGTCTAGTCACTAGACTCTCACAACGCCTAACAGGTGCCTCTAATGGTCTCCTTTGTACGTGTTCAAACCATCTTAGTTGAGCTTCTCGCATCTTCTCTGCAATTGGTGCTAATCATGTCTTATTCCTGATAAATTCATTCTTAATTTTATCCAGTCTGTGTGTCCACACATCCACCTAAGCATTCTCATCTCCGCAACTCCCATTTTTTGCTCATGTACACAATTTACTGCCCAAGACTCAGAACCATAGAGCATCGCGGGTCTGATTGCAGTACAAAAAAACTTGCCCTTAAGTTTTAGTGGTACTTTACGATCACATAAGAACCATAGAGCATCGGGTGTTTCTCTCGCACTACCAGAGTTTATTTGATGAAAAACAAAATTGAGGTGTTTCCCATTTTTAAAATAATTTCAGAAGATATTGCTTGGCAACAATGGTCGTGAGTATATTGATTCTCATTTTCAGATGTATCTTAATGACCTTGTTATTATCTACCAAACCTCATGTGTCTCTACTCTCCAACCTAGAATGATGCAGAGAGAACGAATCATGAACTACTTGAAGTTGCCCAGTGTCTCTTACTTAAGATGTGCCTTCCTAAACATTACTAGGGGGTGTTATTCTTATTGCAGCTTATCACATTAATTATGTCTACTTGTGTCTTTGACTCCTTGGGCACAAAATCCCCCCTCAATACCCTTCAGATGTCTCTTACTTAATTACATCCTAGAGTCTTTGGGAGGAATACATCACAAAACTAAACGTGATACCATGGCTCTCAAATGTGTCTTCATTGGGTATTCTCCCACTCAAAAGTGTTACAAATGTTTCCATCTTGTGACCAAAAAGACCTTTGTAGCTATAGATGTCACATTTCGTGAATCTAAGGCCTAATATGGGAGTGAGATTCTCATGTATTCCTCTACATATCCTCCACATATCGCCCTTCTATTCCTTTTACTGCATCTCCTACCGAGCCCAGTGGTCAAAAGAAGACTACTCAACACGTTTTGCAAATTTACACTAGTAGAAATAAGTGGATAAATGCACTGGCTCTTCTCCTGATACCAGAGTACCAGATCCATCGTTAGAGAAATTTGATCTTCCCATTTTGCGTCATATGATTTTTTAATTGATTCACATAGAATCTTTGTTTCATCTTGACTTTTATTTATATATCCCTTCATCATGGTAGGAAGTGCTCAGTAATTGTAAGTGGCAAGAAGCAATGCTTGAGGAAATGCAAGCTCTTAAAAGAAATTGCACGTGGGATATGGTACATCTTCCTCAAGGGAAGACTATTGTTGGGTGTAAGTGGGTTGTTGGATCAAGCGGACCCAACCTAGGCTTTCTTTGCCAAGTAAAATTTAAGATTAATTGTTGAGAAATACAAGGCTAGATTGGTGGCTAGATGATATACTCAAACCCTCTGGATTGAATATCAGGAAACATGTACTCTTGCGGCGAAGATAAATTCTATAAAGGTACCCTCTTGTGTTGCTTGTAAAGGATGAGACCAAAGCCAGCTAGTGGTGAAAAATATGTTTCTTCATGTGGACTTAGACGAGGAGGTCAATTTGTAAACCACTCGAGCTTGCTCCCAGGGGATCAGAACGGAAAGTCTGCAAGTTTAATAAAACACTATACAACTATAAGCAGTCTCCTAGAGTTTGGTTTAGAAGATTTCACGGGCTATGTCATCATTTGGTTACAGCCAGAGTGATGTTGATTATACTTTGTTCATCAAGCACATGACAAGTAAATTGACTGCTCTTGTTGTCTGCGTGGATGGTATTGTTATAACGGGGGATGATGTGGATGAGATCCATACCCTGGAGAGAAGGTTGGCAAGGGAGTTTGAGGTTAAATACCTGGAAAAACTCAACTACCTTTTGGACTTTGAAGTTGTTAGATCAAAGCATAAGATTTTCACAAATAAAGTACATCCCTGATTTGCTTGAGACATCAGGGATGAGTGTAAATTTGTTGATATCCTAAATGAAGCTGAAAACAAATTAAAAGGGATGTCGGAGAAGTCATTGAGAACATCACTGGATTTTAGAGACTGGTCGAGAGGCTTATCTACAGTTCAATATGTTCTTTAATATCTTTTATGTGGTGGGAGTTAGCAGCCAATATATGCACGTAACAAAGACCCGACATTTGTATGCAGCCCACAGAATCCTAGATACCTCGAGACATCTCCAGGAAGCAGTATTCTATTTTGCATCAATGATGAATAAAAAATTGAAGTTTATATGAATGCAGATTGGGCTATCTATCCTGAAGATCAAAGAACTATATTAGGATATTGCTCTCTAGCAGGTGGGAATCTCATCACCTGAAATAGGGAAAAACAACAAGTCGTTTCCCGATCAAGTATTGAAGCAGAGTTCAAAGTCATGACTCACAAAATCTATAAAAGCTTATGGCTATGTTCCATGATGAGTGATTTTGGTCTTGCTAAGGGAGAACCTATCAGACTATACTGTGACAAGAAGGAAGCCATCACCATCGCACATAGTCCTGTCCAATATGACCGCACAAACACATTGAAGTGAACATACACTTTATCAAAGAGAACATTGAAAGAGGAATTGTTTATACGTTGTTTATTCCATCTGATTGACAACTTGATGATATTCTCACCAAGGGGTTGAGTGTGTGTCATTGGGAGGATTATTGTCAAGTTGGGTACTATGAATATTCTAGGCCCAACTTAAGGGGGAGTGTTAAAATTTGATAGTATTTGTTGTTTTATAATATTTTACTTCTTATATCGCATGTATCCCTCTCCTACTATGCATATATAGGACTTCCTATTGTTTTAATTAATTATGAATCTTTATTTCAGTAGTAAGTTAGGCCACATGAACAAGAATAAATTGAAACGTATATGCAATAAAGGAGAAGAAACAAAAATAAATATCAAGTCAATGGTAAATCTTCTGCAAAGGTCATCTTTTGCAAAATTGTTTGGGTTTTACACCTGTTGAGAGAGCTCAAAAACTTGTATGTATTGCTTGTGTATGTAAATACAAGGAGAGAATACAAATATATAGGAAGAGGAAGAGAGAAGAAAATGCTATACAAGATGTGAGACTAAAGGAGGAGAGAAGATAAAACAATAAATGGGTCCAATAATGGGCCATTTACATGGGCTATTTTAACACTCCCCCGCAAGCTGGAGCGTACAAATCGTATGCGCCAAGCTTGGGCAAGCACTGATAGAATAATGTCTTGGAAAGAGCCTTTGTGAAGACATCTGCAACTTGTTCCGATCCTGGGACATGCTTTAAGTCAAGCTTCTTCATTTGAACCTTTTCCCGGATGAAGTGACAATCGACCTCAATATGCTTCGTCCTTTCGTGAAAGACCGGGTTCTTTGCGATGTGTATGGAGGCTTGACTATCACAAAGGAGAAGAGCCGGTGATGGTAATTTTACACCCAGATCAGTAAGAAAACTCTCAAGCCATGTCAATTCTGATACAACCGATGCCATTGCCCGGTACTCTGCCTCGGCTGAAGAGCGAGCAACGACCGCTTGTTTCTTACTTCGTCAAGTTACAAGATGTCCTCCAAGGTAAGTGCAAAAATCACTCGTAGATCGCCGGTCATCGAGAGAGCCAGCGTAGTCAGCATCTGAATATGTCACCAATGTTGGAGCAGAAGAGGAGGTCTTGTAGACAAGTCCCTGACCAGGAGCGGTTTTCAGATACCTGAGAATTCGTTCCACTGCTTGAAGATGAGATTTTAGAGGAGAGTGCATGTATCTGCTGACAAGACCAACAGCAAAGGAGATATCCGGTCTGATAACCGTGAGATATATCAGTTTTCCAACAAGACGTCGATAATATTCAGGATTCTGAAGAAGGAGATCGGAGTCAGAGGCCTGGGCACACAGTTTGTGGTTCACATCCATAGGAGTATCACTGGGCTTGCAGCCGGACAGACCCGCATCATGAAGAAGGCCAAGACAATATTTTCGTTGAGAGAGAGTGAGCCCATCTGGCCTTCTGGCAATCTCAAGGCCCAAAAAATAGCGAAGGGGTCTCAAATCCTTGGTCTAGAAGACTGAGTTTAGATGGACTTTGACTGCCTGTATCCCTTGAGAGTCATCTCCAGTAATGATAATATCATCGACGTAAACTAACAGAATAACCGTTCCTGTTGGTTGGTGACGAGTAAAGAGCGAGAAGTCGGCCGAGCTCCGAGTGAAGCCAATCTCACGGAGGACCTTGCTGAATTTTTCAAACCATGCCCGCGGAGATTGTTTGAGACCATATAAAGCCTTTTTAAGATGGCAAACCTGAGACTCCCCCGTGGTCTCAAACTCGGGCGGTTGCTGCATGTAGACAGTTTCCTGGAGGTCCCCATTCAAGAAAGCATTCTTGATATCCAACTGAAAGAGAGGCCACCGGCGATGGACAGCAACAGAGATGAGGACACGAACACTATTAAGCTTTGCCACCGGAGAGAACGTTTCCTCATAATCGAGCCCTCCTGTTGAGTGAAACCGCGAGCCACAAGACGGGCATTTAGACGGTCAATTGTCCCATCGACAGCATGTTTCATGACAAAGACCCACTTGCACCCAACTGGTTTCTGGCCCGGTGGAAGGGGAACAACAGACCAGGTCTGGTTAGACCAGAGAGCGGGCATTTCCTCCTCCATGGCTGCTCGTCAGCCGGGATGTTGAAGCGCCTCCTGCACAGAATTAGGAATAGCAACCACAGAGAGAGTAGCCAAAGTGTGTAAATGGGGAGAGAGGCGATGAAGAGAGACGGAGTTTGCCAGCGGATGAGCAGTGGAAGGCGATACCTGATATGTCGGACGCGGAGTATCCATGTTAGAGACCGACGGCAGAGGGGCAACGGAAGTGGTAGAGCGACGACTGTAGACACGAATAACTGGTGGTTTGGAGGAAACGACAGGCGGTGTAGAGGGAATGACAGGCGGAGGAGTAGTGGTGGGAATGACCGGGTGTGGGAGGGATGGAGGTGTGGGTGGGCGAGGGTCAGGTAAAGGAGCAGAAAAGAATGGTTGATCCTCGCGGAAAGTGACATCAGCAGAAACGGAGATCTTGCGTGTAGCAGGAGAATAGCAGATATGTTGGGTTTCTCTATGAGGATGGCACAACACTTGTGCACGCAGCGGAAGAATAAAAACATCAAGAAAACCCAAAAGAGATGGGATCGGGCCATGGTAGTTGAATCAAGAAGTTAACATATAACTAGGCAAAAATTACCTCGGTGGCGTTGAGTCACAACTCAACGGAGATGCTCCAAACTTCGTCTTCTTGCTGGAGGCGAGTTTTTCGTGGAATAATGTCCACATCTCTGCAGAAATCCACACGAGCGGGAGAACACCGAATTTTCCGTCGCACGGAAGATCGGGAAGGAGAAAGACCGCACCTTGTTTTCCCACGGACTGCTAGGTTCGCGCCAGGGATTGCAACACCAGCGACGATCGCCGGAGAGAAGGAAGTCGACGGAGCGAGCACGGCGGCGGCGGAACACTTCCGTCGGCGGCGGGATTCGGGATCGGCGGAACGAACGGAAAGGCGGAACGCTTCCGTCGCGGGATTCAGTTCGATCAGCTGCCAGATATCATACCCGAAAACCCTAAGTGTCTATTTATACCAAAGGCATAAATAGACTTAGGAATATCGCTATCCGCAGACCACCCAGAAATTTAGGGTTCCAGAATCGGTGAGTATCAATCGGCGAGAATCGGCGACGATCGGCGAGAATCACCTTGGATCGGCGAGAATCAGAGTACAATACTCGACGATTCTCGTCGATCGTCGAGCCGCTGTCGACGACACTCTCGACGATTCTCGTCGATCGTCGAGCCGCTGTCGACGACACTCTCGACGATTCTCGTCGATCGTCGAGCCGCGGTCGACGACCCTCGACGATTCTCGTCGATCGTCGAGCCGCGGTCGACGACCCTCGACGATTCTCGTCGATCGTCGAGCCGCGGTCGACGACTCTCGACGATTCTCGTCGAATCGTCGAGCTTGGGTCGACGACACTCGTCGACGATTCTCGTCGAACTCTTTAAGGCAACATTTGCCCAAAAACCCATTCAGGTCGGTGATTGGTAACCTTTACCAACACAATCAATGGTTCAACTTCTCCACATCTCTTATGTGCGACCCTGCAGGCTCATATCGCGTTGGCAGTGAGATTACATGTTTGACCACTTCCAGATCACCATGGTAACTCCAACAGACTCCCACTTGATCTTGAAAGTATCAAATCAAAAACCTCACAAACAATGAGCGGCATCTAGCAATGCATCATTGCTCCCCAAGCAATAAGAGTTTATAACTCATAAGCCTTTATGACCAATGTATCAGTGTTGTCTTTGTCCCTTTGTCCCTTTGTCCCTTACATCCGGAAAGAACTAGAGGCATGGACCGTGTCACCCTCGTAATAGCTCAATCCAAGTTTCTTGATCCAGGACGGACTTCCAGAGAATGGTGAGTCCAATATCACATATTGACTCAACCAAGCATGGTCATGCATTTCTCAGTCCAGTTCCATCAAGGGGCCCATGGATGCAACTCCTGTCATACAGGAGGACAAATCTCATATCTGCTCACACACAAACACCCAAATGATTCGTAACATGCCCAACAACCACCCTTATCATCAACCTTTCTCAAGGAAGACTTTAGATGGCATCAAAGCACGCTCTTCCTCACTTGATGAATGCTGTGACTTCAGGTCAAAGGACCACAACACCATTGTCAATTGAGACCTACTCGTGACACGATTGGATGACAATCCACAGAGTAGTCTCAAGTTGGGTCTGTCCAGTACAACTTGTTCCCTAACAAGTACCCACGTGATGACTTGATATCACAATATCATGATCTGTGAGAACCGGTCATCAGTCAACACACGTGCTAGTCTTTATGTACCATCATCACCCTTAGCTTCTATGATGATACTCGACCAGGGACCTTTTAAGAATGAAGCTTCAAATAAATCATAGGCTCTCACATTCAAGTCACGTACTTGATGTCCCATGTAAGCGAACATTCTAAGGGTATCTATTATGTTAACATTCAACTATCATATAGAAAAATTCATAATAAAAGAACTTGTCATTAATTGTAAGAGAAAAACTAGGTACATTGTTCATCATATAAACAAATGGCCAACAAAATACATGTTTACATGCAATCCACAAGATTCTCACTAGAGTTGATCGTTTAGGTATTGTATACCCATCGATCTAGTATTACCATCATGCTTTCTCTGCGCGAGAGGCTTTGTCAGTGGATCCGCAATATTCTCCTCAGTCGGCACTCTGCAAATGTTCACATCTCCTCGTTCGACAATCTCACGAATAAGATGAAACCGCCGAAGTATATGCTTGGAGCGCTGATGGGATCTAGTTTCCTTAGATTGTGCAATTGCACCATTGTTATCACAGTAGAGAACTACGGGACCAACAATGCTAGGAACTACATCAAGCTCGCCGATGAATTTCCTAATCCATACAGCCTCCTTCGCCGCATTAGCTGCGGCGATATACTCGGCCTCTGTTGTAGAATCAGCAACTGTCTCTTGCTTGGAACTCTTCCAGCTCACAGCTCCTCCATTCAGGCAAAACACAAAACCTGACTGAGACTTGGAGTCATCTCTATCAGTTTGGAAGCTAGCATCCGTGTAACCACTTACAACGAGCTCTTCCTCTCCACCATACACCAAGAACACATCCTTAGTCCTTCTCAAGTACTTCAGGACATTCTTGACTGCAATCCAGTGACACTCACCGGATCTGACTGATACCTGCTAGTCATGCTCAAAGCAAAGGAGACATCGGGTCGAGTACATAACATCGCGTACATGATTGATCCAATTGCCGAAGCATATGGAATCAACTTCATGCGGTCCTTATCTTCACAAGACTTTGGACACTGGTCCTTAGAGAGATTCACGCCATGAGACATGGGCAAAAAATCCTTTCTTGGACTCAAGCATGTTGAACCGCTTCAACCCCTTTTCGATGTACGTACTCTGGGTCAAACCCAGCAACTTCTTCGATCTATCTCTATAGATCTTAATACCGAGTATGTAAGTCGCTTCACCCAAATCCTTCATTGAAAAGCAGTTCCCTAGGTTGTTCTTAACAACTTTCAGGATAGGAATGTCATTCCCAATTAACAGTATGTCATCTACATACAATATCAGGAAGACAACAATGCTCCACTGATTCACTTGTAAACACAAGGCTCATCTTCATTCTTGATGAAACCAAACTCTTTGATTTTCTCATCAAAACGAAGATTCCAACTTCGAGAGGCTTGTTTCAGTCCATAGATGGACTTATTCAGCTTGCATATCTTAGTGGCTTCATCTGGGGATACAAAACCCTCGGGTTGTGTCATATACACTTCCTCAAGGAGGTTTCCACTAAGGAAAGCCGTTTTGACATCCATCTGCCAGATCTCGTAGTCATAATACGCAGCAACAGCAAGTAATATCCTTATGGACTTTACCATGGCAACAGGGGAAAAGGTCTCATCATAATCAATACCATGAATTTGCTTGAAACCCTTAGCCACCAGTCGCCCTTTGAATGTCTGTACATTCCCATCCATGTCGGTCTTCTTCTTGAAGACCCACTTGCACCCTATGGGTCGTACCCCTTCAGGTGGTTCCACCAAGTTCCAAACTTGGTTTGCATACATGAAGTCCATTTCGGATTTTATAGCCGCAAGCCATTTGTCGGAGTCCGGTCCATTCATAGCCTCTTGGTAGGTTGCTGGCTCATCATCATGATCCATAAGCAACACATTACCTATTTGAGACACGAGAAATCCATATCTCTCCGGCTCAAACCTCGGTCTACCAAATCTACGTAGGACTTGTGTTCCCTGAGCAGGTTCTCTAGCTACAACATCTTGTAGTCTTGACTCAGAATCCAATTCCGGTTCATTTACTACATGTGGTTCTTGAACTTCTTCAAGCTCTACCTTTTCAGTCTTTCTTGATAAGAACTCTTTCTCCAAGAAGACACCAGTCCTTGCGACAAACACTTTGCCCTCAGACGGTAGGTAAAAGTAATACCCTTTCGTTTCCTTAGGATATCCCACCAGATAACATTTATCCGATTTGGGTTCCAGCTTGTCAGGCATTTGACGTCTCACGTATGCCTCACAGCCCCAAATTTTAATGAACGACATACTAGGACGCTTCCCAGTCCATATCTCATATGGTGTCTTCAGAACCGTTTTCGTTGGAGCGCGATTCAATGTCATTGCAGCAGTCTCTAAAGCAAAACCCCAAAAGGAAACAGGCAGGTCTGCATGACTCATCATCGAACGTACCATGTCTAACAGAGTACGATTTCTCCTCTCAGACACACCATTATGTTGTGGTGTTCTAGGTGGAGTGAGCTGTGATACAATACCACACTCTTTCAGATGATCACGGAACTCATGACTCAGGTATTCGCCACCTCGATCAGATCGGAGTGCTTTAACCCTTTTACCCAACTGGTTTTCTACTTCATTCTTGAACTCTTTGAACTTTTCAAAGGTCTCGGATTTGCACTTCATAAGATACACATATCCGTATCTACTGAAATCATCAGTAAATGTAACAAAGTAGAAATACCCACCTCTAGCCATGGAACTCATGGGTCCGCATACATCACTATGTACAACACCCAAGAGATCCTCAGCCCTCTCAGTATAACCAGTGAAAGGAGCTTTAGTCATCTTGCCTAACAAACAGGATTCGCATCGCTCAAATGATTCATAATCAAATGAGTCCAAAAGTCCATCTCTATGGAGCTTGGATATGCGCTTCTCGTTGATATGACCCAAACGACAATGCCAGAGAAAAGTAGGGTTCGAGTCATTTGTTCTTAGTCTTTTATTATTTTCAACATTACAGATCAGATGGTCCAAGTTCAAAACATAAAGATCATTAAACAATTGGGCTACAGCATAACAAACATCATTCTTAAATATAGAACAACAGTTGTTCTTAATTATAAAAGAAAATCCAATCATGTCCAAACATGAAATAGATATAATGTTTCTAGTTATGGCCGGAACAAAATAACAATTATCTAGTTCTATTACAAGCCCACTGGGCAAAGAAAGACGGTAAACCTCTACGGCTACAGCAACAACTCTTGCTCCATTGCCGACGCGGAGGTCCACCTCCCATTTACTCAGCAATCTTCTCCTTCCCAGTTCCTCCCTTCAATTTCTGCAGACCTTCAATGTACGAAGGACAGTTCCTCCTCCAATGACCAGCCTTGCCACAGTGGTGGCATTACCCTTCCTTCACCGTGCTTTTCTTTTTCATCAGTGCAGAAGACTTGGGCTCAAGATATGACTTAGGTCCCACCTTCGTCTTCTTAGAGCCCTTGGCCTTGCCCTTGCCCTTATGCACCATCAGTATGGGGCTGGCTGGCTTGACCTTCTTCATATTGATTTCGGCAGTTCTCAACATGCCTAGGAGTTCGGGCAGTGTCTTGTCTATTTCATTCATGTTGTAGTTCAAGACGAACTGCTCATAACTGTCCGGCAACGATTGCAGGATCAGATCTGTGGCCAACTCTTGACCAAGAGGAAAACCCAGCCTTTCAAGGTTCTCTATATACCCAATCATCTTGAGTACGTGAGTCCCTACTGAGTCTCAAACTCCCATCTTGCACTGAAACAACGCTTTTGTGACGTCGAACCTCTCTTGACGAGCCTGCCCTTGAAACATTTTCTTGAGATGCTCGTCAATCTCCTTGCACCCCATGCTCTTATGTTGCTTCTGAAGCTCAGAGTTTATAGTGGCAAGCATAAGGCATTCGACATCTAAAGCATCATCAGTATACTTCTTATAAGTATCCTTCTCAGCACGGGAAGAGTTCCCGGTCGGCACCTCGGGGGCTTCTTCTTCCAAGACATAGAGCTTTCGCTCTTGCCTGAGAACAATTCTCAGGTTCCTATACCAGTCCATGTAATTTGTCCCACTGAGCTTATCCTTCTCAAGGATGGCTCTCAGAGACAAAGTGGAGTGTGAAACACTTGCCATGGAATTCTACAAGAATTTATGCAGAATAAAATCAGTACCAAAATTTCAAATACAATTTATTTTAATTTGGACTTCAATTAAAACACTCTCACTATTTTATTCGAAATGATAGCCCTCACTAACAATTCGGAGAGTTCATGCGAGCTACTCTCTTAGTGGACAAGATCCGTATTTCACCAACACAATGAGTCAGCTTTGGCTTTCCTCTCACGATGCGGTTATTTAGGTAGGCAACGCTTGCCAATTGCATCCTCATGCAATTCTTGTATGGTCGGTGAATAACTCCTTACTCGCATTCATTATATGGTGCATGCCAACCCTATGCCTCTAGGCACTCAACATTTGAGGTCACCTAGTTAAGTTGGACCCGATGTCGACAGTGGGATATCACAATTATCCGCTCGCACCCTTACCAAGATAGATTAATGCACCTTGCTTTGGCAAGCCCACACTTCATCGATCGAGGCAGGAAGAGTGTCATCCATCGGAAGACATCCGAACACTTAATATTTGATGAAAGGATTTCAATTATAGGTTAACAGTTAACCATGATCAACATTTGATCAATGTGCACATCCAAGGAAAAACAATTTCTCTAAAACCACATGCATCCCTTATGTGCACAACCTGACACCATCAACATTTGATAGAAGGAAGGGATAAATCTGAACATCCGGAAACTTCCAAATCCTCAGATTTACATGCATTGGACAAGGCAAAGACAACTCAACTTAAGGCAGTAGACAAGCTCATCTCTCTATGTTGGATTCAAAATCCAAAACAAACTCGAGGGATGGTTACTGCCAAGGAGACTACAATTTCTAACAATTAGAAATCCCAACGAAATCCCAGACGCTCTTGGCGAGGTACCAAGACTAAATCTAGACATTTAGAACACTTCTAAATCCCTAGGTTTACACGCACTGGAATAACAAAACTTCCAATACAACAATCATGGCCGAAACCTGGCTCTGATACCACTGTTGGATTTCTCTATGAGGATGGCACAACACTTGTGCACGCAGCGGAAGAATAAAAACATCAAGAAAACCCAAAAGAGATGGGATCGGGCCATGGTAGTTGAATCAAGAAGTTAACATATAACTAGGCAAAAATTACCTCGGTGGCGTTGAGTCACAACTCAACGGAGATGCTCCAAACTTCGTCTTCTTGCTGGAGGCGAGTTGTTCGTGGAATAATGTCCACGTCTCTGCAGAAATCCACACGAGCGGGAGAACACCGAATTTTCCGTCGCACGGAAGATCGGGAAGGAGAAAGACCGCACCTTGCTTTCCCACGGACTGCTAGGTCCGCGCCAGGGATTGCAACACCAGCGACGATCGCCGGAGAGAAGGAAGTCGACGGAGCGAGCACGGCGGCGGCGGAACACTTCCGTCGGCGGCGGGATTCGGGATCGGCGGAACGAACGGAAAGGCGGAACGCTTCCGTCGCAGGATTCAGTTCGATCAGCTGCCAGATATCATACCCGAAAACCCTAAGTGTCTATTTATACCAAAGGCATAAATAGACTTAGGAATATCGCTATCCGCAGACCACCCAGAAATTTAGGGTTCCAGAATCGGTGAGTATCAATCGGCGAGAATCACCTTGGATCGGCGAGAATCAGAGTACAATACTCGACGATTCTCGTCGATCGTCGAGCCGCTGTCGACGACACTCTCGACGATTCTCGTCGATCGTCGAGCCGCTGTCGACGACACTCTCGACGATTCTCGTCGATCGTCGAGCCGCGGTCGACGACCCTCGACGATTCTCGTCGATCGTCGAGCCGCGGCCGACGACCCTCGACGATTCTCGTCGATCGTCGAGCCGCGATCGACGACTCTCGACGATTCTCGTCGAATCGTCGAGCTTGGGTCGACGACACTCGTCGACGATTCTCGTCGAACTCTTTAAGGCAACATTTGCCCAAAAACCCATTCAGGTCGGTGATTGGTAACCTTTACCAACACAGTCAATGGTCCAACATCTCCACATCTCTTATGTGCGACCCTGCAGGCTCATATCGCGTTGGCAGTGAGATTACATGTTTGACCACTTCCAGATCACCATGGTAACTCCAACAAGATATACCCCTTTTGGGCGCGAGAATATCCAACAAAGATATGCTTGGCGGCCCGGGGATCCAACTTATCCGATGAAGGCCCCAAACGGTGGACATAACAGAGGCTACCAAACACACGAGGTGGGAGAGGAAAGGCCGTAGCGGAGGGAAAGAGGATGTTGAACGGAGTAGCGTAGTTGAGAATAGAGGAAGGGAGACGGTTTATGAGAAAACAGACGGTCGAGACCGCAAAGTTCCAATACGGTTTAGGGACATGCATTTGAAGCATGAGGGAACGGGCAACATCGAGTAAGTGGCGATTCTTACGTTCGGCAACACCGTTTTGTTGCGGCGTGTAAGCGCAGGAAGTTTGATGTAGAATCCCAAACTCGGAACATAAAGCAGTAAATTCGTGACTAGTGTACTCACGGGCATTGTCAGTTTGTAGTACTTTGATGGTCTTGTGGAATTGCGTACGGGTTTCGAGGACAAATGCCCAAAAGACACGAGGAAGCTCGGAGCGATCACGAAGTAAGTATAGCCAGATAGTGCGAGAGTGATCATCAATAAACGTGATAAAATACCGGAAACCGGAAATACTAGAAATTTTAAAGGGTCCCCAAATATCTGAATGGACTAAATCAAAAGGAGCAGCGCTCCGAGTACAATGTGAAGAAAAAGATGAACGAGGCTGCTTGTCGATGATGCAGGAGTCACACTGAAAGGGGGTAAGAGAAACATCCGGGAGAACCCGCTGGAGGACCGGTAGAGGAGCATGCTCAAGTCGACAATGCCAAGCTGTGGAAGAAATGGAGGAGAGGATGGTGGGAGAGTCATCGAGAAGGTAGAGCCCATTCCGCAGCCGGCCTTTACCAATGGTAGTCTGCGTCCGCCGATCCTGTATAACAAAAGAGGAAGTGAATATAACAGAACAATCCAAATCAGTAGTAAGCCGTCCAACAGAAAGTAAATTGAACGGAGAACTCGGGACGTGAAGAGCCGAGCGAAGGGAGATGGAGGAGGTGAGAGGAAGATCTGCCGAGCCGGAGACGGGAACAGTGGCGCCATTGGCCACAGTAATAGACTGTGGATAAGGGGAATTGAGGTACTGGGCAGGCCGATGTGGAGTAATGTGATGAGTAGCGCCAGAATCCACAATCCAGCACAAGCCGGTGGAGAGACAAGCGGTACCTGTGTTAGAGACGGAGGCAACGGAGGCAGATGGGGGATGGAGCAAGCCCTGGAGATGCTGGAGCTGTCCCGGCCAGAATATAAGGAGTGTAGCTCAGTCCACATATCTTTGGCAGTCTCATGATACATAGCCATTTGATATGGTTCACCATCAAAAGAATTCAAGATCCAGGTCTGAACTCGGCCATCATTGCGGAGCCAGTCATCGGTAGGAGGGGTGGGTGGAGCTTGAGTAAGGTGAGGGAGAAGGCCCTTGGCCTGAAGAACCCGTCGAACTGAATGGACCCAAGGAATGAAGTTCTTCTTTCCAGAAAGAGATATGGTAGTGATGCGCAGCTCGTCACGGAGTTCTGTAGGGTAAGCCGGGCGGTCAGTTGGACAAGCCGGGCAGTCAGCAGGCGGGCTGGCCGTCGAGCCAAAAGAGCTACCGGAAGAGCCCATAAGGGCAGACCGCGGCGAATAGAGGATAATCCGCCGGCAAGAAAGACTAAGGAAGACCACGACCAGAATGCGGATAGGAAGCAGTCCGCACGGTCAAGCCGGACACCAGTGAGTAGTCAGGTCGCGACCAAAGGGCAGAAACAAAAGAGAAACTGCCCCGGTCTAGGTGAAGCCAGCAGCGGTCAGAAATCAGCCCGAGCGGGTTGACAGAGAACGCGGAAAGAGGAGAGAAGCTGCGAGTAGGAACTCGAGCGGCTAGAGAAGAGAGGCCGCGAGAAGGAACTCGAGCGGCTTAGAGGAGAGAGGCCGCGAAGAGAAACTCGAGCGGCTAGGAAAGAGAGGCCGCGAGTAGGAACTCGAGCGGCTAGAGAAGAGAGGCCGCGAGGAGGAACTCGAGCGGCTAGGGGAGACTGGCAGCGGACAGAAGGCAAAGCCGCAGCGGTCAGAAGGCGAAGCCGCAGCGGTCAGAAGGCGAAGCCGCAGCGGTTAGAGGGCGAAGCCACAGCGGAGCTGGCAGCGGACAGAAGCAGAGAGCCCGCAGCGGTTTGAAGGAAGGTGGGCCCCACGAAGCAGAGAGAGAGGGAGAGGAGAAGCGGATGCAGAGGTGCAAACCGCAGAGCCAGGGGCAGACAGGAGACCGGAGCGGGTAGGCTACCAGTTCGCAAGAGACAAAGTAGCGGGTAGGAGAAAAAGAAACCGGGCGGGCTTGGCGGTTAGAAAAAGGGCAAACCGCAGAGGACAGTAACTTGGCTCTGATACCATGTTGAGAGAGCTCAAAAACTTGTATGTATTGCTTGTGTATGTAAATACAATGAGAGAATACAAATATATAGGAAGAGGAAGAGAGAAGAAAATCCTATACAAGATGTGAGACTAAAGGAGGAGAGAAGATAAAACAATAAATGAGCCCAATAATGGGCCCTTTACATGGGCTATTTTAACAACACCCAATACTCCTTGCTTAAGAAGATGAGTCATTTTTCCTTGCAAGTCATTTCCAAATTGTTCTATCAAAACAGTCGCAGTCAGTCCTAACCTAGGGCGAGGAAGATTGAGGGTCGATATTATATTGACGACCAACTATAAAACTTATCCAAAAACTAATTAAATGAATCCAACGAATTTAAATAAGAGTTCAAAAAATTTTACACCAAAACTAATTAAATGAATTCAACAAATGAAAATTGATTATTTATAAGCCAACTCAAAATAATTGGTATAAAAAATAACAAGGATAATAATGTTAGAATTCAAAATTTTCACAACCATCTAGCCAGCAATCAAAACAAAATTGTGGTCTTCTAAAGAGGGTATAAAAGCAGATTGAGATTTCATGAATGTCACTATGCATTAGTAGAAAAAGACTAAACAAGTCTTTTACGCATGCTTTATAGTTTATACTATGCTAAGAGAAGCTTTAACAGCTAGAGATTTGAAAATTATAAAGGAAAGATATATATTTAATGGAAGTTAGTATACAATAATAGTAAATCATATTTTTCAAACTGCCATTGTGATAGGGACCACGACACGCAACCTGTAATGGCCAGCATGTGTCAAGCAAGGAAGTGGTGATTGATCCAGTCATGTCATGCAGATTGATGGCACATAACTTTTTTAGTTGTTTTTGTAATTTAGTAATTTCATTTTGGACATAATGCTACAACTATTATGATCAGAAGATCATGACATATCATAACAGTTCTGTGTTTTATAAATATGGACAGAAGGATCCCCCAAGGATCGAGAGCTTGAGAAGAAATCCTCCTTTTGGTCTAAAACAATAATCACCCACTCCCTGCCTACTTCTAACCACCCAAGTCCCATTTTTACTCCTTCCGTAGCATTCCTATCTCCGTCCTCCTCACTACTGCAGAAGTTTCCTAGTAAGTGCCACTCAAACCGAGCCTTCCTTGCTTCCGAGATCCTAACCTGCAGGTCTTCGACCCCATTCAAACATCCATGTCTCCATCCAAAGCCTAATTGAGTCTTCTATGCTTCACAGCCAGCAGGCCGTCAGCCCCTCCCAAACCTCCATACCTCCATTCAGAGCCCAATTGAGCCCCATCTACACATAGAAGTCAACTATTCAACCCCCACTCTCCAACAACAGTTTATATGACCCCTCCATAGACAGTGGACTCCTTCCAGAACCCAAATCCAATCCACTAAGTCCCTCCTGCAAACGCATCTCGCACCGACGTCAACACTTCTCTGGGCAATACCACTTTCGGACACCCAAAACTGCATCCTCCGAGCTTCTCTTTTCCCAAAGCCTTCTATTTGTTGTAAGTTAAGTTTGTGGATGTGAATTTCTTTGTTGAATCTTGTATGAGTTTTCACTTCTCGTGGATATTTCCTAGTAACATTTGCACTAAGATATGTTATGATTTGCGGGGCATATTTCACTAAAGCATTTATTAGTCCGTACTCTCTCAGTACACACTCTTACTTTGATTCCAACTCTTATAAGTTGTATCCCCTTGTGATGTGTGGTTCGATTTATTAATTTTTTATTATTGCAAGCATAGTTGCTTGTAATCCATTATATTTCATTTATGCATCTTAATCTTTCTACATCCCACTCAAGGTTGTAAATATTTAATTTCAACTTCATGTCGGATTAAATTTTAAGATGTTGGATGTCGAAGAAATACCAGAGATATTTTAAAATATTGGATTTTCATATCTTAATAATAAATAATTTGTTTTTATATACACTTTGCATAATAATATGTTCTAAAAATTAACATAAAACAAAAATTAAGACATGTATATCTCATAAAATTCGAATAGTATTCAGAATAAAATATTATTAACAAGTACATATATATTACAAAACATATTTAATAAATTTTGCTAAAAGCATAAAATAATCAAAAATTTGTTGAACATTTTAACAATATTTGTAATATGAAATTAAAAAAATATAGCATTAAATAATTATTCAGAATTCATTGTAAGAAAACACATACTAAAGAGATCGAAACAATATGTATAATTGATTTTGGAAGTGCTTTGGTTTGATTAAATGTGAATTTGGGAGATCTTTGCTCTATTAACTTTCGATGTAATGTACAGCAGTCAATTGTCCCCAAGTGTAGCCCTTCTTTCACGAAGATTATCCTGGATACACTGCTTATGAAAATGGATTATTTCATTTCCTCCTCTGTGAAGTTGGGAAAACTTTTGTCAAGAGAAGAACCTTGATGAGCATCACTCTTAGCTCAAACAACATCATGAAAATGTTGTAGATATTGAGTATGATAAACTCTCAAAATAAATTTGGGTGATCTCCATTGTATTAACTTTCGATGTAATGTACACAGTACACTAGTTGTAACACTCCTTCCCAGTTTGACAAAAATCAGTCATCCGGCCGGGTCAGCAATATAAAGATAACTAAAAAACAGTATTAAAAGTAGTGCACAGCAGGTAATAAGAAGTATACTGAGAATTTAAACTTACAACGGAAGGTATGAAAGAAAACTAAGGGTAACCACATACCTTCATAAACTGGATTCATAGTCACTAAACATGAATTAAGATGAAAGAACTGAAAATCTGAAATAACATAATAAGTCTGATACATGATATTTCAAACATTAACCAAATACAGTATCCAAGGTTACAAATGTATACTGAAAGAAAAGAAAACTGAAAAGGAAACCAGCTACAAACTGACACCACAAGGACTCTCATCCTAGGCGTACTTTCCCACCTGAGTCATCTGTAAAAACATTGCCCACGAGGGGTCAGAGAAAGGAAAAATAACTGCTCCTAGTGACACTAAAACATTTTCTTAAATGATAAATACATGTCTTTTGAAAAATAGTTTGGTTCATTAAAATCTTTATGCTAGATGATATGCATGCGTTTACAATGCTTCCTGGTCAACAGACATACTCGTTCAACGTTCATCAACTTTCACTTTATTTATCCAAGCCTCGGCGTTCACTAACTAGTGCGCTGTCTCACGTCAGGTCCATGTTTGAGTTCTAGGTGGCTTCTAATCTGCACTTCTACTTGAAAGGCTCTAGGCAAAGTAGCTCCTAACGCGCAACTGAAATTTGACGACCCGAGACCATCTTACGAACTCAATTGTCCTGGTGTCGCGCGGACACGGTCTAAAATCTACTAACTGTCTCAAAGGGGAGTCATCTCCCAAAACTCTACTACTCATAGGATATCATATGCCTTATGAGAAAGGTAGTGCGCCTCTACCAAGCACGAGAAGACTTATGTGTGCTTACTGACCCTTTTTGATCTAACGCTACTCTGTTTGGGACCTCTCTTTGGTGTACTACTGAGCGACCCTTAATTTTCTTGTGGTCGGCTAGAAGGGACGTTCACGCCCTTAATTGAACAAATTCACAAACTTGTGTATACGTGTAAAGGTTTCGTACCTAACACTAGCATATATGATTTGGCTATTAGGGTCTTGGAAAAGGGGGTTACCCTACAACTAATTCCGCGACCGTTTTCCTACCGTCACTCCTTTCTATGCATGGTTATGATGCTTGTACGAAACTTACACATGCGTACATAAAATAATTTTTTTGATACGTCTAACTAACAGGGATTAGGTTTCCTTACAGTGGTGATGCAGCGCTCGTACACTCGGCATGGAGACATTTGCTTTTCCGAAGAAAATATGACTACTTAGGACTTCCGCCACCAAAAATCCGCAATCCAAGACAAACCTAAAATACACATTTTCCCTTTAGGGTTATCGGTAAAGGAAACTCAAAATGACTAGGGTAAACAAATGAAGGATCAAAATAGTGTAGTACCTCTACGTGAGGGCGATTAAGACTCACAATGCGATCAACTCCAGATTTGTGGTGGATCTACAACTCTGATCCCTAATTAGGGCAAAAGGAAAATGAGAAGATAGTTAGAATCAACTTCCAATTAGAAGGATTTCACCAAATAAATGAAGACAAGTGAGGAACTAAACTCACCGGGACCAAAACGTTGCCCTAGCACCCTTGACTTCCACCGGAAGGGATGAAATCGCTCTCCTACGGCACAGGAAAGGAGAAGGGATCACGCCGGCGCCCGTAGAGGAAGAAGGAAGGGCTTGCGCTGAGGAACGGAGCGGGGGAGGCGTCGCTAGGGCTGCGGGAGGCGGAAGGCGCGGCTTGCGGAAGAATCAAAGTCGGCGGAGTGTTTGCGATTTTCTCCCGTGAAAATGGTTACGGGATTTTAGGTCACGGGACTTGCGGCTCTTAATAGTCGGCAGGGGTGCGGTTTTGATAACCGCCCCCTTTTTCTCACCCAAAGAGGTGAGATTTGCTACACGCAACACACTCTTAGAAGGCCACTCCACATTAACCCCTTATGAAAATAAAAATTGTTGCGCTTCGCTACTAAATTAAAATGCGTCACACAAACTTTACGACTGACATAAATCACTAATTAACGAACGCGATTTTTAAGCATACTAACATTGTACCTCGACGACGCACTGCCTCGATCAAAATCCTTCGTGATTTGACCCTACAATTTAAATACATTTTGCGTCAGATTACGGATGTTACAAATCTCCCCTCCTAATAAAAATTTCCGTCCTCGAAAATTGTAACCATACCTGAATCAAAGAGAAACGTATAATTTGCATTGCTCCTAAGCTCATCCTCTCGCTTCCAAGTATACTCTGGACGGCCACAGTTCATCCAAAGGACTTTGACCATGCGAATCTCTCTATTCCTGAGTTTTTGTATTCTTGAATCCACGATTCTGACTGGTCTAATCCCAATACTAAGATCTGTCTCGATTGGTGTTTCTTTGGTACTGATGATCTGACTGGAATATCTGACTGCACTCCTCAGATAGGAGACGTGGAATACATCATGAACACCACTCATTTCCTCAGGTAAGGCCAACCTATATGCAACTTCACCAACTCGTTCCAGTACCTCAAAAGGGCCAACGAATCTGGGACTCAGTTTCTTCATCCGCTTTATTATAGAGACTCCTCTGACTGCTCTGACCTTCAGATAAACGTCGTCTCCAACACTGAACTTTACTAACCTGTGCTTCTGATCATGATACTTGGTCTGGCGATCCTGAGATGTCTTCATACGCTCTTGAATGAGCTTGATTCTGTCAGTGATCTTATCAATCCATGATTCCTTAATGGTAGACCTTTCTTCACTTTCAGCCCAACACAACGGTGTCCGACAACGCCTACCATAGAGAGCCTTGAACGATGTCATCTCAATACTTGTCTGAAAACTATTATTGTAGGAGAATTCCACAAGGGTGACATACTTCTCTCACTTCCCTCCAAAGTCCAGTATGCACATCCGTAGCAAATCTTCCAAAGTCCTATTGGTGCGCTCAGTGTGTCCATCTGTCTGGGGATGGAAAGCGGAGTTGAAATGTAACTTGGTGTCCAACCGCTCCTGAACGTATCTCCACTCCTTGGAGGTAAACCTGTCATCTCGGTCTGAAATAATAGTCTTGGGGACACCGTGAAGTTGAACTATCTCGTCTATGTATAAATGTGTCAGTTTCGGACCTTGATCCGTATTCTTAAGAGGAATGAAGTGGGCGACCCAGCTCGCAGGCCACCCCAGCTCGCAGGCCGCCCCAGCTCGCAGGCCGCCCCAGCTCGCAGGCCGCCCCAGCTCGCAGGCCGCCCCAGCTCCCAGGCCGCCCCAGCTCGCAGGCCGCCCCAGCTCGCAGGCCGCCCCAGCTCGCAGGCCGCCCCAGCTCGCAGGCCGCCCCAGCTCGCAGGCCGCCCCAACTCGCAGGCCGCCCCACCTCGCAGGCCGCCCCACCTCGCAGGCCGCCCCACCTCGCAGGCCGCCCCACCTCGCAGGCCGCCCCACCTCGCAGGCCGCCCCACCTCGCAGGCCGCCCCACCTCGCAGGCCGCCCCACCTCGCAGGCCGCCCAGCCCGCAGGCCGCCCAGCTCGCCCCAGGCCGTCAGCTCGCCCCAAGCCGCCTGCTCGCCCAGGGTCCCAGCTCGCCCGGCCTAGTGCTCGCCCAGCCTATCTCGCCCGGCTTGAGGGCCTGCCCCTTTTGCCCCTAGTGGGCTGCGAATAGGTGTTCAAAACAGCGGGATTTGGCTGTTGGCAGGCAAACCCGGGGGCAGTTCAGTAATTTTCAGAGCAGCGGAGGTTGGTTATTTGCATGTTATTCCCAGAAAACTATAAATAGACCCTTAGGGGTGCCTTGGAGGGCATCACTTCTTCATCATCTTTCTTCATCTTCAAGGCACCTACCTCAGCATTGGCTAGGGAGGGGGAGATCACCAAGGTCTTTCGGGTGTGAGGTGGGACCTCCACACTAGAGCCGAGGGTCTGTTCCTAATTTCCTGAGCCTTTGGTCCGTGACATCCCCCTGAGTGTAGTAAGTGTGAGGTCACCCCTTTCAAGGGACCCCGAACTCCACAGAGACCGATTTCTCGGTTTCAACATCTTGGTGCGGTGAGCGTGGAGAGTGACCAGCACAGAAGATCTCGGGAGAATGTCATGGTTGGAGATCAGGGAGGTAGTGATGATCTCGGCGAGCCCCCCAACCCAACACCCTATGTAGGGAGGGAAGAGTTCATGGCGTCCATCCAAGGCATCATGGAGATGCTGCAAAGTATTGCTCCTCGAGGTAACTGCTCAACTCCCACCTCTCAGGATTGGCTCTCAGGGGTCTTGGCGAGACTGCTCCCAGGGTTCTCGGCGAGCTGTCTCCCAGGGACCTAGGCGAGATAACCCCAGCAGGGGGGGAAGGAAGTGCACCAGGAAGAAGACCCGGGAAGGAGAGGATGGAAGGTGGGGTCGAGCGAGACCTCACCGGCCGGGAGTTGTTCTCCAGCCCGGCGAGTGCCAGCCTTCCAGGCGAGCAAGTAGCGCGAGTAGAGGCTGCGAGACCACCTCTCAGAGGATCACCCTTCAGTGAGCTGATCATCTCAGCTCCCGTTCCCGAGGGGTTCAGAGAGTCTGACATGGCTTACTATACCGGGAAGGATGACCCCGTCCAGCACCTGCAGTGGTTTGAGGATGTCGTCTCCATCAGGCCGATGACGGATGCCTTCAAGTGTCGCCTCTTCGCGATCACGTTGAAGTACAAGTCAAGGGACTGGTTCCACCAACTCCCATCGAGATCGATTTATGGGTTCGAGGACTTGAGCCGGAGCTTTCAGCTTCGCTTCTCCACCTCCAAGAAGAGGAAGAAGAGTCCTGAGTCCATCTTCCTGATAAGGCAGGGTGTCGAGGAGTCGCTGGCCCATTACGTTGACAGGTTCCAAGAGGAGATCCTGGATATCCAGGAGATGTCGGGGTATGCCCTCCAGATGGCGTTCACGGTGGGGTTGCGCGAGGGGTTCTTCAAGATGAGCCTGACCCGAAAGGCCCCCCTTTCCTTTGAGGAGCTGATGGAAAGGGCAACAGAGGAGATAGCAACTGAGGCGGCCAACCCGACGTTTGTCAAGAAGTTGACAAGGTTAACAGAGGCAAAGTCGAAGGAGCAAGGTGGCTCGAGGCATCAGGAGGGGAGAAGGAGAGAGGAGCAGAGAGCTCAAAGGTTCCAGAGACCTCAGGAAAGTCCGGAGCCAGGTTGGAGGCAGCAGGGAGGACCCGTTCATGGTCCAGGAAGAGGTCTCGTCAAAGA
This sequence comes from Platanthera guangdongensis, assembly GCA_039583875.1. Classification (NCBI taxonomy): domain Eukaryota; kingdom Viridiplantae; phylum Streptophyta; class Magnoliopsida; order Asparagales; family Orchidaceae; genus Platanthera; species Platanthera guangdongensis. Next base: position 228,054,258 of record CM077163.1, read on the forward strand.
TGGGGCGAACTTCCATGGAGGCCAAGGGAGGTTCAACTTCCAGAGACAAGCCCCTAGGCATCTCCTACCCCCACCGCGGCAAGCCATGGAGATAGGAAGAAGGGGAAGAGGTAACAGGAGAAATCCCCCAGCCCGTCGAAGGAGGGAAGGAAGAGTGTTGTCGTACTGTGACTTCCACCAGGTAGAGGGACACGCCACAGCTACCTGCCCCGAGTTCCTGCAAGTGAGAGAGGCGAGAGCCCCAGCCCAGCAGCAGCCGCCGGTGCGGATCAAAGAAGTTCTACCCAGAGAAGGGGGAGACGACGTGTGTGAGGACCGGATCGACGTAGGAACCCGGGGAGGTATAGGAGTGATCGACGGTGGAGTGGGGATTGAAGCCGCTCGGAAGGCAAGCCTCCATGTCATGTACCGACGGAGTGTCGCTTCAACATCTCAGACTCCGCCCCCAGAGGAAAGGATCGCCTTCTCAATGAAGGACATGTCGGATCATGAGGATCCGTTCTGCGATGCGTTGGTCATCCAGGCAGTCATCGAAGGCTACACCGTCTCCCGGATCTTGGTCGACAACGGGAGCTCCGTCAACGTCGTTTTCAGGAAGGCGTTTGACGGGATGAAGGTGGAACCAAGGAGGGTGTTGGCCTCTAACGGACCCCTGTTCGGATTTTCTGGAGAAAGGAAGGAGGTGGAAGGTGGAGTCGGACTTCATGTGAAGTTAGGGGGAACTCAAGGAACAGTCGGTTCGTCATTGTTGACGCCCCAAGCAGTTATAACGTCATCTTCGGCAGGCCCCTCATCAGTGCCTTTCGTTGTGTGTCGTCGTCTTTCCACCAGTGCCTCAAGTTCAACTCAGGAGGGGTCCAAGTTAGGATCAGGGGAGACCCCAGGATAGCAAGGCAATGCTACGTCACGGCTGTCAACACCATCTCCTGGCTAGCCAAGGCAGAAGAGATGGAGAAGATCATGGAAAGCCCGAGCAAGATAGAGGTATCAGAGGAGGCGAATGATGGCCATCGTGCTCAAGCAGCCTAAGGGAGCATTGCCTTGGAGAGGTTTTTTTTCTTATTCTTGTAATGAGCTTTACCCCTGACCAGATGAGTCAGGCGGTCATGTATCTTAAAATTTTTCCCGTTTGAGGATATTGAATTCAGTAAAGTTCGAGTGACACGCCTAGTCCCACCCCCGAGAGGATCTCCTCATTCAGGCTCTCACTAGCTGGTTGGGTCGAATGTGCCTCGGGGAGAGCAAGTCTCACCCCCGAGAGAATCTCCTCATCCAGACTCTCACTAGCTGGTTGGATCGAATGTGCCTCGGGGAGAGCAAGTCTCACCCCCCGAGAGGATCTCCTTATCCAGGCTCCCACTAGTTGGTTGGGTCGAATGTGCCTCGGGGAGAGCAAGTCCCACCCCCCCGAGAGGATCTCCTCATCCAAGCTCTCACTAGCTGGTTGGGTCGAATGTGCCTCGGGGAGAGCAAGTCTCACCCACGAGAGGATCTCCTCATCCAGGCTCCCACTAGCTGGTTGAGTCGAATGTGGCTTGGGGAGAGCAAGTCCCACCCCCGAGAGGATCTCCTCATCCAGGCTCTCACTAGCTGGTTGAGTCGAATGTGCATCGGGGAGAGCAAGTCTCACCCCCGAGAGGATCTCCTCATCCAGGCTCCCACTAGCTGGTTGGGTCGAATGTGCCTCGGGGAGAGCAAGTCTCATGTGCCTCCCCCCCCCCCCCCGAGAGGATCTCCTCATTCAGGCTCTCACTAGCTGGTTGGGTCGAATGTGCCTCGGGGAGAGCAAGTCCCACCCCCGAGAGGATCTCCTCATCCAGGCTCCCGCTAGCTGGTTGGGTCGAATGTGCCTCGGGGAGAGCAAGTCTCACCCCCGAGAGGATCTCCTCATCCAGGCTCCCACTAGCTGCTTGGGTCGAATGTGCATCGGGGAGAGCAAGTCCCACCCCCCGAGAGGATCTCATCCAGGCTCTCACTAGCTGGTTGGGTCGAATGTGCCTCGGGGAGAGCAAGTCTCACACCCGAGAGGATCTCCTCATCCAGGCTCCCACTAACTGGTTGGGTCGAATGTGCCTTGGGGAGAGCAAGTCTCACCCCCCGAGAGGATCTCCTCATCCAGGGTCACACTAGCTGGATGAGTCGAATGTGCCTCGGCGGAGCGAAGGTTTCTACCCCGAGGTCGTCTCGTCACTCAGGCTCCCATTAGCTGGCGTGGCAGGTTGACCCCTCGGGGAGGCCAAGTGTTTTCTACCCCGAGGCCATCTCGTCACCCAGGCTCCCATTAGCTGGCGTGACAGGTTGACCCCCGGGAGGCCAAGTGTTTTCGGCTCCAAAAAGGCTACGCCGTGAATACGTTGGGTTAGATGTTTCTTTCCGAGCGCGAAACTCGCTCGAAAAGAGCGGGGATTGTGTACAACCCCGTATTCGCGAAAAGGGGCTCCCGAGCAAGGCGCAAGGCTTGCTACACGGTTTTAAGATTTTTGAGGATTTTGCACTCTTAGGGGCCAAAACCTTCAGAATATACTAGTAGGGGGATGCAATATTTGCCTCCCCCCGCCCTGATGTCAGGGGCAACTGCGGTGAGAGGCCGACTCAAGGGTCCCGGCCAGGCCGCCCAGCTCCCCTAGCTGCACAGGCCGCCCAGCCGCTTCAGCTCGCCCGACCCCAGCTCGCCCGGCCCAGCTCGCCCGGCACCAGCTCGCCCGGCTTCAGCTCGCCCGGTCGCCGAGCCCGCAAGGTCGCCTAGTCGTCGAGCCCGCCAGGTCGCCTAGTCGCCGAGCCCGCCAGGTCGCCACTCGCAGGCCTCCTGTTCGCCCAGGCCGGCCCTCGCTCCAGCTCCCCCGGCCCCAGCTCGCCCGGCCTCAGCCCGCCCGGCCCCAGCTCGCCCGGCTTCAGCTCGCCCGGTCGCCGAGCCCGCCAGGTCGCCTAGTCGCCGAGCCCGCCAGGACGCCACTCGCAGGCCGACTATTCGCCCAGGCCTCCCCTCGCTCCAGCTCGCCCGGCCTCAGCCCGCCCGGCCCCAGCTCGCAGGCCACCCCAGCTCGCAGGCTGTCGCAGCTCACAGCCCACCCAGCTCGCAGGCCGCCTGAGCTCGCAGGCCGCCCCACTCGCAGGCCGCCCCAGCTCGCAGGCCGCCCCAGCTCGCAGGCCAACCCAGCTTGCAGGCCAACCCAGCTCGCAGGCCGTCGCCGCTCGCAGGCCGCCCCCGCTCGCAGGCCGCCCCCGCTCGCAGGCCGCCCCCGCTCGCAGGCCGTCCCCGCTCGCAGGTCGCCCCAGCTCGCAGGCCGCCCCACCTCGCAGGCCGCCCCACCTCGCAGGCCGCCACAGCTCGCAGGCCGCCCAGCCCGCAGGCCGCCCAGCCAGAACCAGGCAGCCAGCTCGCCCAGGGTCCCAGCTAACCCGACCGAGTGCTCGCCCAGCCTAGCTCGCCCGGCTTGAGGGTCTGCCCCTTTTGCCCCTAGTGGGCTGCGAATAGATGTTCAAAACAGCGGGATTTGGCTGTTGGCAGGCCAACCCGGGGGCAGTTCGGTAATTTTCAGAGCAGCGGAGGTTGGTTATTTGCGGGCCATTCCCAAAAAACTATAAATAGACCCTTAGTGGTGCTTTGGAGGGCATCACTTCTTCATCCTCTTTCTTCATCTTCCAAGGCACCTAGCTCAGCATTGGCTAGCGAGGGGGAGATCACCAAGGTCTTCCGGGTGTGAGGTGGAACCTTCACACTAGAGCTGAGGGTTTGTTCCTAATTTCCTGAGCCTTTGATCCGTGACATCTCCCTGAGTGTAGTAAGTGTGAGGTCACCCCTTTCAAGGGACTCCCGAGAGGATCTCCTCATTCAGGCTCCCACTAGCTGTTTGGGTCGAATGTGCCTCGGGGAGAGCAAGTCCCACCCCGTGAGAGGATCTCCTCATCCAGTCTCTCACTAGCTGGATGAATCGAATGTGCCTCGGCGGAGAGAAGGTTTCTACCCCGAGGTCGTCTCGTCACCAAGGCTCTCATTAGCTGGCGTGGCAGGTTGACCCCACGAGGAGGCCAAGTGTTTTCTACCCCGAGGCCATCTCGTCACCCAGGCTCCCATTAGCTGACGTGACAGGTTGACCCCCGGGAGGCCAACTGTTTTCGGCTCCAAGAAGGCTACGCAGCGAATACGTTGGGTTGGAAGTTTCTTTCCGAGCGCGAAACTCGCTCGAAAAGAGCGGGGATTGTGTACAACCCCGAATTCGCGAAAAGAGGCTCCCGAGCAAGGCGCAAGGCTTGCTACACGGTTTTAAGCTTTTTGAGGATTTTGCACTCTTAGGGGCCAATTTAGGGTCGACCTTCAGAATATACTACTAGGGGGATGCAATATTTGCCTCCCCCCGCCCTGATGTCAGGGGCAGGTGCGGTGAGAGGCCGACTCAAGGGTCCCGGCCAGGCCGCCCAGCTCCCCTAGCTGCAAAGGCCGCCCAGCCGCTTCAGCTCGCCCGGCCCCAGCTCGACCGGCCCCAGCTCGCCCGGCCTCAGCCCGCCCGGCCCCAGCTCGCCCGGCTTCAGCTCGCCCGGTCGCCGAGCCCGCCAGGTCGCCTAGTCGTCGAGCCCGCCAGGTCGCCACTCGCGGGCCGTCTGTTCGCCCAGGCCGCCCCTCGCTCCAGCTCGCCCGGCGCCAGCTCGCCCGACCTCAGCCCACCCGGCCCCAGCTCGCCCGGCTTCAGCTCGCCCGATCGCCGAGCCAGCCAGGTCGCCTAGTCGCCGAGCCCGTCAGGTCGCCACTCGCAGGCCGCCAGGTCGCCCAGGCCGCCCTTCGCTCCAGCTCGCCCGGCCACAGCGCGTCAGGCCTCAGCCCGCCCGCCCCAGCTCGCAGGCCTCCCCAGCTCGCAGGCCGCCCAGCTCGCAAGCCGCCCCTGCTCACAGGCCGCCCCAGCTCGCAGGCCGCCCCAGCTCGCAGGCTGCCCCAGCTCGCAGGCCGCCCCAGCTCGCAGGCCTCCCAGCCCGCAGGCCGCCCAGCTCGCCCCAGGCCGCCAGCTCACCCCAGGCCGCCAGCTCGCCCAGGGTCCCAGCTCGCCCGGCCTAGTGCTCGCCCGGCCTAGTGCTCGTCCGGCCTAGCTCGCCCGGCTTGAAGGCCTGCTCATTTTGCCCATGGTGGGCTGCGAATAGCTATTCAAAATAGCGGGATTTGGCTGTTGGCAGGCCAACCCGGGGGCAGTTCAGTAATTTTTCAGAGCAGCGGAGGTTGGTTATTTGCAGGTCATTCCCAGAAAACTATAAATAGACCCTTAGGGGTGCCTTGGAGGGCATCACTTCTTCATCCTCTTTCTTCATCTTCCAAGGCACCTAGCTCAGCACTGGCTAGGGAGGGGGAGATCACCAAGGTATTTCAGGTGTGAGGTGGGACCTCCACGCTATAGCCGAGGGTGTGTTCCTAGTTTCCTGAGCCTTTGGTCCGTGACATCCCCCTGAGTGTAGTAAGTGTGAGGTCACCCCTTTCAAGGGACCCCGAACTCCACAGAGACCAATTTCTCGGTTTCAACACTGGCACCTAGGACAAGGGGGTAGTCCTTGCTCCTGTCTCCAGACTGACCACTCTTCTTAGCAGCAGGCTTCTGCTTCTTGTTCCAGTTCTTACCCTGGTCATTCCTGCTCTGTTGCGGCTGATGTGAATCCTGAGACCGCTTCGTGTGAAAACAGTTTCGCTGTTGTACCTTCTGCTGATCAGCCTCCAACCTGCAAGCCGTATCCACTAAGCTCATGTAGTCAGCGTTGACCACGGTCATCAACGGCTGCCTCAACGAGACACGCAAGCTATCCACAAAGCGGTTGCACTTCTCGACTTGATCTCTCTGCATCGCGCCCGCATAACGAGCCAGATGGGTAAGCTCTCGCTCGTACTCAGTAATGGTCTTGTTCCCCTGGTAGTGTCTAAGATATTTCTCCTGGAGACCTCGTCGTGCGGAAGGAGCCACGAACAAATTTGCAAGGACTCTAGAAAACTAGCCCCACGTAAACATATCCGACGTACGACCTGGCCAAAAAAAACATGGTCATACCATTTATAATGAATGTATCACTCCCTAAAATAAGAGAAAATTTTCATGACGATTTACCAGCAGGGTCATCTGTCCGGTACTTGTCCCACCAGACCTTTGCTTCACCCCGGAGGAGGAAAACTGTCAAAGGAACCTTATTATTCTCCGGACACTCCATAACGTTCAACAAATCTCTGGTGTTCGCTATCCAGTCATCAGTGTCCATCGGGGTTTCATCCCCACAGTAGTTTGACGGTTGGAGCTCTCTAAAGTTTCTCAAATAGCGCTTCAGGGTCATCTCCACGGGTGCTGGTGTCGGAGCTGGTGCAGGGGTTGGTACTTGCACTGCAGCTGGAAACCCTGCAGCCAGTCCTCTCTGAAACTCCATCAAGGCAACAGTGACCGTCTTGGCAATCTGGGACGCTATGTCAGTGGCATCTGGAGCTGCTGGAAATGGTGGCACCTATGGCACATCGGCATCTCCCATGGCAGCGTTAGGAACACGGTCCTGACGTGAAGATTCACCTGGTTCACTGACTCGTGGTGCCTGATAGAACATATAAAAGAAATATAATTATTTATCATGCATCTGAGAAATCTGGCCTAGCAAATAATTTCATACCCTTGCGAAAACTAGGGCTTAGACGCAACTTAAATATTCTACTAACAAGTGTTTACTCTTACACACTCTTATGACTCTGTGAATCTTTTTTGGGTCCAGGGATACTAAACCTCGCCTCTAATACCAATTTGTAACACTCGTTCCCAGTTTTACAAAAATCAGTCATCCGGCCAGATCAGCGATATAAAGAGAACTATGAAACAGTATTAAAACTAGTACACAGCAGGTAATAAGAAGTATACTGAGAATTTAAACTTACAACGGAAGCTATTAAAGAAAACTAAGGGTAACCACATACCTTCATAAATTGGATTCACAGAGCCACTAAACATGAATTAAGATGAAAAAACTGAAAACCTGAAGTAACATAATAAATCTGATACATGATATTTCAAACATTAACCAAATACAGTATCCAAAGTTACAAGTGTATACTGAAAAAAAACTGAAAAGAAAACCAGCTACGAACTGACACCACAAGGACGCTCATCTTAGGCGTAGTTTCTCACCTGGGTCACATGTAAAAACATTGCCCACGAGGGGTCAGAGTAAGGAAAAATAACTCCCCCTAGTGACACTAAAATATTTTCTTAAATGATGAATGCATGCCCTTTGAAAAATATCTTGATTCATTAAAATCTTTATGTTAAATGATATGTATGTGTTTAGAATGCTTCCTGGTGAACAGACATACTCGTTCTACATTCATGAATTTTCATTTTATTTACCCAAGCCCCGGCGTTCACTAATTAGTGCGCTATCTCACGTCAGAGTAGCTCCTAACGCGCAACTGAAAACTGACGACCCGAGACCATCTTACGAACTCAATTGTCCTGGTGTCGGGCGTACACGGTCTCAAATCTACTAACTGTCTCAAAGGGGAGTCAACTCCCAAGACTCTACTACTCATAGGATACCATATGCCTTATGAAAAAGGTAGTGCGCCTCTACCAAGCACGAGAAGACTTATGTGTGTTTACTGACCCTTTTTAGTCTAACGCTACTCTGCTTGGAACCTCTCTTTGGTATACTACTGAGCGACCCTTAATTTTCTTGTGGTCGGCTATAAGGGACGTTGGCTCCCTTAATTGAACAAATTCTCAAACTTGCGTATACGTGTAAAGGTTTTGTACCTAATGTTGGCATATATGATCTGGCTATTAGGGTCTTGGAAAAGGGGGTTACCCTACAACTAATTTCGCGACCGTTTTCCTACCGCCACTCCTTTCTATGCATGGTTATGATGCTTGTACGAAACTTACACATGCGTACATAAAATAATTTTCTTAATACGTCTAACTAACAAAAATTAGGTTTCCTTACAGTGGTGATGCGGCGCTCGTACACTCGGCGTGGAGACATTTGCTTTTCCGAAGAAAATCTGACTACTGAGGACTTCCAGAACATTGCACCGAGGCCACCAAAAATCTGCAATCCAAGACAAACCTAAATTACACATTTTTCCCTTTAGGGTTATAGGTAAAGGAAACTCAAAATGGCTAGGGTAAACAAATGAAGGATCAAAATAGTGTAGTACCTCTACGTGAGGGCGATTAAGACTCACAATGCGATCAACTCCAGATTTGTGGTGGATCTACAACTCTGATCCCTAATTAGGGCCAAAGGAAAATGAGAAGATAGTTAGAATCAACTTCAAATTAGAAGGATTTCCACGAAAAAATGGAAACAAGTGAGGAACTAAACTCACCGGGACCAAAACGTTGCCCTAGTACCCTTGACTTCCACCGGAAGGGATGAAATCGCTCTCCTACAGCACAGGAAAGGAGAAGAGATCACGTCGGCGCCCGTAGAGGAAGGAGGAAGGGCTTACGCTGAGGAACGGAGCGGGGGAGGCGTCGCTAGGGCTGCGGGAGGCGGAAGGCGCGACTTGCGGAAGAATCAAAGTCGGCGGAGGAATGTTTGCGGTTTTCTCCCGTGAAAATGGTTACGGGATTTTAGGTCACGGAACTTGCGGCTCTTAATAGTCGGTAGGGTGCGGTTTTGATAACAACCCCCTTTTTCCCACCCAAAGAGGTGAGATTTGCTATACGCAACCCACTCTTAAAAGGTCACTCCACATTAACCCCTTATGAAAATAAAAATTGCTGCGCTTCGCTACTAAATTAAAATGTGTCACACAAACCTTACGACTGACATAATCACTAATTAACGAACGCGATTTTTAAGCATACTGACATTTTACCTCGACGACGCGCTGTCTCGATCAAAATCCTTCGTGATTTGACGCTACAATTTAAATACATTTTGCGTCAGATTACGGATGTTACACTGGTCAATTGTCCCCAAGAGTATGTCTTCTTACACAAATTATCCTGGATACACTCCTTATGAAAGGAATTCTTTCATTTTCTCCTCAGTGAAGTTGGGCAAACTTTTGTCCTGAGAACCCTCGCATAAGTCCCTCTCAGTTCAGACATCGTCAAAAAGCAGTGTAGATATTTAGTAAAAGAAATTCCCCATTTACGGGCAAAGACATTATAATTCACCTCCATATTGAGTATGAGAAATTGCACCATATGTATGTGTATAGATTTTTATCTGGTATTTATTTAGAAAATATAAAGTATACCTTCTATCATCTTTTAAGGGAAAAATCTCTTTAACTTTAAACTAACGAAGTATGGATCATATAAAATAAAAAGTGTATTTGAACTTAGGGGCTATAATATTAAACTAAATTTCTGGAGGTAAACGATAATAATCCATTTTCTATAAAGTATGCATATTATTTAATAATAAGGTCATCTTAGCATTAATAATTAAAACAGAGAAATGAAAGTAAACCAGCTATTAGAAGGCTAAAATGGAAAAAGCATGCATCATGAAGCCACAATAATAGAAAGAAGCGTTTAACTTACTAAAACAAAACCCTGATAGAGCCATAGGTATCTACTATCAGCACCTTTGTATACTTATTTGCTATAGCACGATGCCTATGTGCAAGTTTCCTTTTATTAGAGTCATCATAAGGAAAACTTAAGCCATCATTGGTGAAGTCACACCCAGAGAGGTCTTTCCCATCATCATAATCACTCAAAAATGAGAGAAAAGGTTCATTGTAGTCTTCAATCTGTCAAATACATCTGAGAATGTCAGTTGAGACTTGAGAAAACATAGATTTCACATAATCAATTAATCATTGTATAACCTCCCTAACAATTTGATACGACTTTATGATTTGCATATTCATTCAAATTAAATTCAATGTGATATGCTAATTTTATATCTTAGTTCTATAAAGGCGCTCCATGTTATGTGCAACTACTTGGAGCACAATAAATTTGAACCAGCTTTCTTAAATCTGAAAAAGAATCCCATTTTATCATGTATGAGGTAATCCAATTAGATACAGCTATTGTCCATCCCAAGCTATGTGAATGCTGCAGATACGCTTGGGGGGCACAGGTACAACCATCATGGCACCAACAACAGCTCATGGTACCAACAATAACTCATGATGGATACAAAGTGGTAGGCTTCAGTATTTGAAATTCATACCATTCAATTTCAAAAATAATGTTACCTTAATTACGGTAATTTCTTATTTTCCTATTTTTATTTTTCAGTAACTTCTGATTTTCTAACTTGGATATATGCACAAGGAGAATATTAAAAGTGGAGGGTAAATGAAAGGACTATAAAAGTTTTTTTTCCTAGCCCCACCTTCCCTGTCATGACCACCACAAAGGGTCAAGGCCACCATTCCATCATTGCTTGATCTACAATGGTCAGCACTATTGGTCTCATGGAAGCAACTCTGGGAGAAGTATCCATCTCCATCAAGGTCAGTGACCAGATTCATCTCGGGCACACGACATATTGGTATTAGAGTCTGATGTAACCTAAGCGATCCGAGAGAGCGGATCCGAGTTCTAGCGCGCGGAAATTTTAAAGAGACGTTGGACTTTGAAAATTTGTTGTTGGTTATTCGAGAGAACCCTTAAATGTTAGGTGGCAATCACACAAGAAAATCTTGTAAGCACAAGTTGAGATCCATATACAATAACTTATGAAATTAACGATATCAAGCAACACGAACGTTCGAGGCAAGCCCAATTAATTAAATTTAGAGCGCATAAGTTTCAACTAACCAAGAGGAGCGGGATTAGGGATTTTACCAGAAAATATGCCAATCCACCGTAGGAATTTGGTGTCCCTGTTCGTAGACGCACATAAGACGAACGTCGGTCAGAATCGGGAACCTTCTGGATGCCGGATGAGAGGGCCGAAGTCGACGACATCCAACAGCTTCGTCGACGCTGGAGACGGGTTCAACTGACGTAAGATAAGGCGCAGACCGGCAGGGGATTTCTGGACACTTGAAAGGGGTTCTGAGGTCGACGATGTCCAACGCTCCTTGTTGTGGGCCGACGGCGACTGGATGGAACAGGGAGGGTCGCGGACGCTTGGAAGGAAGAGGGCGACGGGGCTTTGAATTGCGCCCGGAGGAAGAGAGGACACAACTGTCCGTCCTCTCGATTTTCCCTGGCTGCCTTTTTCTTTTTGTCGTTCAAGCCTTTTTAAAGCAAGGCCTCCAATGAATTTTTTTAATGGGAAGATCTGAACTTGCCTTGTGAGGGGGTTTCCAATAATACGATAACGTTGATCTCAGAATTATATGTTTCCAATAATATGATAATGTTGATCTCAGAATTACATTTTGCCTTAGTTATCTTATGCGCTTAAATTTAAAATTGCTATCCTACCTACTTAAATTACTGGACCGTTTATTTAGGGTCCCGCCGAGTGGTCAATCCGGTGAGCCACACTCTTATGGAAATGACATAATCAACAAGAGTGAAATTAAATAATGACAACAACGAAATTAAATAATGACAACAACGAAATTAAAATAACGACAGCCGTAAGCATGACTGCATTAGATGGATGTGAATCCATCAATTCCCCCGGGATTAACAAAGCTTGACCCAGACGAGAATTCACAAAAACTGGCGACGGAAAGATCTGGATGTCGTCTCTGCAACTTAGTGGTAGTAATCCAGGAACTGCCGGTGAGTTCTCGTCCTTGCCAAGAAACCAAGTAAAGCTAATATGTCCCGTGACGAGTACGAAACTCCCGAACGTCGAGAACCTGATCGATGCTCTGTAGTGGGTGTCAGTGTCGGTGCTAAATCAGGCGGAATGTCTGGAGCTACTGATGGTGGCGTCGAGCTGGAATCCGGCGGCTCTCCATAGAATAGCATGAGATTGTCCACGTTGAGAATCGAGGAAGTACCGAACTCAATGAGTAGATCAAGCAGATAGGCATTCTCTCTGATGCGCCTTCGAACCTGAAACAGACCAAACTTCCTTTGCTTTAGCTTATGATATGTCCCTGACGTAAATCTTTGCTTCCTGAAATAAGCATATACCCAATCGGCTTCTGAAAAATATAATTCTCGGCGATGACGATCGGCCATGGATTTATTGAAGTAATTCTAAATTAATCTTCAAAACAGTTCTCGTTTAGAAATCTATTTGACGTAGTGTTAAGTTCATATAGACGTAGCATCGAGTTCTGGCTTCATTCAGACAATCTGTCAATTAAGTTCTGTAATTGACGTTGCGTCGATATCATATCAGAGTATGCGTCGATTTAATCTTCAAGTTCTGTATTCAATTCAAATATTTCTTGAAGTAATTCTGAATTAATTTTCAAAACAGTTCTCGTTTAGAAATCTATTTGAAGTAGCGTTGAGTTCATATAGACGTAGCATCGAGTTCTGGCTACATTCAGACAATCTGTCAATTAAGTTTTGTAATCGACATTGCGTCGATATCATATCAGAGTATGTGTTGGCCTTCAATTACTGAACCGACGGCCATGAATTACTGAATTACTGATCCGTCGGTCATGAATTACTAATCCGTCGGCAATGAATTACTAAACCGGACGATCAAGTTCTTGCACGATATAGAAGATACTCGCGAGAATGACCAAGTTTACAATTAACATGCAGCCTCAATCTTTCTATAATAACAGAGTGTTGTCAGAGGTGCGGTGAAATTTAAGAGAGAACGCACAAATTTGTAAGAATAAGTAATCAGACGAGAACAAATTAACAGAGCATGAGAATGGATTGCGCGAGAAAGGTGATTAGTTTGGAGCTGATTTATGATGCAAGAACAGACAATCACACAATAATTACATGAGATTAATCAATCATATGAGAAAGGAAATTAGCTGCAAGAAAGGTTTGCACGCCTAGTTGAATCTGATGTGATTGAAGCTCTCTTGGTGACTACTCCCGTGCAGCTAATCTCCTTGTTGCACCTTTAAAGGGTTCTTTAATAAAAAATTTTGAATTATTGGAAAAAAATTAAGTGCTAAAAAACAAAAAACTAACCACTGGGTGCGAAGAAGTCCTACTACGAAGTCCATCGTGAGATCATCCCATGGTCTCTCAGGTATCGATAAGGGGTGTACTATTCAGTGTTTTGAGCATGCCCCTTAAATAACTGACATGTGGTGCAGTGTCAAAATGGTGTCGATACAGCCGAGGCGGGGCGGGTAGAAGTCGATGGTCATAGAACAGAACCCCACAGAGAGAGTCACGGCAAGGCAATGACCCTGAGTCGGTCGGTGTCGCCCATCGCCAAGGCGGACCAAAAAATTCGGGGATGGAACCGACGAAATTCGAAGTTATTGCACCAGTCGCTCGGAGATGAGCTCGTGGCACACGCCGATGTCCCCCATGACGATGATCGGACTATCACGAAGCGTGCCTGAGAGCATCATGATATGCGGCCCGTAGATCCCGCCCACGAGACACAGGATAACTCTAGGCGGTGGAACATAGTTGTCGCGGGATCGAAGGAGGTACCCTTCGCAGAAAGATCCAGATCCTCAAAGTCAATCAGGGTAACCTCAGGGTCGACGTCGTCGATGATGGCATGGAACTCCTTCACGGAGCACTCATGGTTGGGGGAGTGGAGTTGGTGGCACTGAAAACATAGGTCCTTGCTACGGAGCTCATTGTAATCATTGTTCGAGAGGCACTGAGCGGTCGAGGGGCGCCCTGGGTGGGGTCCCCCATGCGGCGGGCGTGGCGGACGATCCGGGGCGGGCGAGCGCCTAGGTGGCTACGAAGGGGAGTGGCCGACTGGAGAAGCATGCGGTCTAGACGAGAGGTCGGCCTCCATTAAATGCGTCATGTCAAGGGCATCAGAGATACTCCGAGGATGTTGAGCTCGGAGTCGGGAGCGGATATGCCGAAGCAGGCCTAAAATGAAGAAGCCAAGGTAGTGGTCGGGTGGAAGGCTGAGAACATGGGTGACCAGTGCGACGAACTAATCAGTGTAGTCATCCAAGCCGTCCATTTGACAAACACCGCAAAGGCGATCGATAACGGAGCCAGAGTAGCAGGTATCATACAGCCAAATCATCTCATGTTTGAGCTCGAGACAAGAAAGGAGGTGGTTGGTCTTGCAGAGCCATCTGGCCTAATGGAGCGCGGAACCGTCGAGACCGACCAGAGCGGTAGAAACCTTGTCCTGCTCCGACGTGAAGTTGAAGTTGAAGTACTGCTCCGCCTTGGCGACCAGACCCACCAGGTTGATGCCGGTGAAGGATGGAATGTCAAGGGAGGGAACCGAGCAGCCCAACGAGGGATCGTGGAGCGGCTCAGGTGGTGGCCCTGGCGGCGCGACGCCGAGGAGGGGAGCCCTCGTTCGTGGGCTTGTCGTAGGCAGTGATCGATGTTTGGAGGGAGTCGATCTTGGAGTGGGAAGCGAGAAGTGAGATGTGCATGGAGGCGAGGAGTTGAACGTGAGTGTCCACGCGACATCTAAGGGCGACGGCAAGGGTATCCGGAGTAAGGTCGCTAGAGGCGCAGGTGTTGGGATCCATAGGGAAGTGGCAGTGGCAGGTGCACGATGTAAGCCGCTAAAGGATGTGTGAAGCAAAGCGGGATCAGGATCGTGATCAGCTGGCGGACACGTGAAGTGGAGCTGTTATGAGCGTCTAGCGCGGACGCGGATGTAGCAAAAGCAAGGCTGGCGAAAGCACGTGGCGGAATCGCGAGGGAGAACACCGGCGGTGTGGCAGGTCGGACCAAATTAAGACAAACTAAGAGAAGAATCTGGGAAGAGAGGGGGTCAGTGGAGGTGAGAAGAGGACGAAGGGGAAGGGGAATGAGAAGAACTTAGGGAGCAGCCCTAAAACACATTCACCCAAGAATGAAAACCCTAATGAGACATACAATACCCTTTCTAACTGTGGTGTGTAAATAGCTAGAGTTTTGGTGTGTACATAGAAAAAACAGAATTACATTCAAACGAGAATATTTAAATGAAGATGGTTCCCGAGGTCTCCTTCAATCTCGATGGGCTAAGGGTCGTCGCCTTCCTCCAAATGTAGACTCTCCCCGGTGCATCGTCGGCATGCGCGACTGTAAGAGGTTACATGGTTGGGAAATCAGTTATAGTAGCTTTGAGGGGAGGCCGATGGACTAGAGTGCACAAGGAAGAAGAATCTGATGTGGTTATGGGTGGCTATCTTTAGGATTAGTGGGGAAAATGGTAACTATTAAGTGTCTATGAAGGTGGTTGGTGGTTAGCAATGGCTATAAGTACTTATGTTGAACGTAAATGGTGGAGGATGGAGGTGAATGACTAGCTGGTGCTATGAATGGTGGTTTCTGAGAGCCGGAGAAGGTGGAGAGGTGGTGGTCGGCCAAGGAGAAGGGGGAGAAGGCAATAGGGTTTAGCACCTACAGTGCCATAAAATTGGTAATGTGGAGAGATTATAGAACAGAAATTTTTGCCCAAATTATACAATGCCCAGAAACCAGCCCGTACAATCAAATTTATAGGCTAAGAACTCATGACGAACAGCTATGACCGGCCGCTACAAACATACACAAAAATGTGCGTAAATAAAATACATAAAATATCTATGCATCACTTTGAACGTGACTACGGATTCGGATCATCCATACGATGATCCTAACTCCACCTCCCGCATGTAGACTCGTGTCGGTTCAGATAACGGTCGGCCAGCCATTGAAATGTGATCTTCATCATAAAGAGTGCTAAGTAGGTCGTACTATACATTACATAATTAATCATCTAACATCAGAAGAAGCTCCTCAATTGTAGTACTAATTGAATTTGTAGAGATGAGTTCTAACGAAGGTAGGTGGAAACATGTCATACATGAATGGATGTAAAGAACCACAGTAAATAAGAAGAGGGTAAAATAAATGGATCCAAGTTACATACTTGTTCATAGAAGAAATGTTCATCACAAACTTGAAGAATTAGCTTTTCCCATAGTTTCCCAATTTCTATTCCTTTACTAGAGTCTTTTGTACCACCAAAGGCCTGTGCATATGTCCCATCCAGCAATGACTTCAACAATATTAGCGTCTCATCCATGTCCCATATATATACATTTGTCACCTTAATGTTTCTTTCACCAGTGAAAGGGGCAGTGGTTAAAGACCAATGAGCAGAAGTGACATCTGAGAGTTTATTCATCACACAGTTTACAGAGTAAGAATTCACTGTATCGTCTGCAAAGAAAAGAATGTTCGTATTCAGCCATTCAGATCTAGAATGCTAATTGTAGAAATAGAGAAACCTCCAACCTTGTATATACTTCTTGAATAAATAATTACAAGTATGAATACATTTATATAGGAAGAGAGTAAGAAGAGAAGATCCCAATCCAAGATGTGGGATTAAAAACAAGAAACAAATGGGCCTCATAAATGGGCCTTTACACGGTCTTTTCTAACACTCCCCCGCAAGCTGGAGCGTACAAATCGTAGGCGACAAGCTTGGATAAAAACTGGTAGTATAACGGTCTAGAGAGAGCTTTGCTCAGAATATCGACAACTTGATTTGTAGCAGAAACATGCTCCAGATCTACCTTCTTTGACTGAACTTTTTCCCGAATAAAATGGCAGTCAACTTCAATATGCTTTGTGCGTTCGTGAAATATCGGGTTCTTGGCAATATGTATTGCTGCTTGACTATCACAAAATAGGATGAGAGCCGGTGATGAGAGACGGACACCCAAATCTCCCAGAAGACTCTCAAGCCATGTTAACTCGGACACTACCGAAGCCATGGCCCGGTACTCAGCTTCAGCAGAAGATCTAGCAACCACATTTTGTTTCTTGCTACGCCAGGTTATGAGATGACCACCGAAGTAGGTACAGAAACCAGATGTAGAGCGCCTATCATCAACAGATCTTGCATAGTCAGCGTCCGAGTATGCAACGAGGGATAGTGATGTGGATGGCTTGTACAGAAGCCCTTGTCCTGGAGCGTTCTTGAGATACCGAAGAATGCGCTCGACAGCTTGAAGATGAGATGTCCTAGGAACATGCATAAATCGGCTCACGACTCATACGGCAAAGGAGATGTCTGGTCGAGTAACTGTGAGGTAGATCAGTTTCCCAACCAGGCGTCTGTAGTATTCCGGATTTGTAAGTAGCTCATCGGAGTCAGAACTATGGGCCGAGAGCCTGTGATTAGCATCCATTGGAGTATCCGTAAGTTTGCATCCCGAATAACCAGCATCATGAAGAAGATCCATACAATACTTTCTTTGAGATAATACAAGGCCATCAGGCCGTCGTGCAACCTCAAGCCCAAGAAAATACTGTAGGTTACCAAGATCTATGGTCTGAAAGGCGGAGTTCAACTGTTGCTTGGTATGTTGTATTCTTGTAGTGTCATCTCCAGTGATGAGGATATCGTCAACATAGACAAGTAGAATCACAGTTCCGGTTGGCTAGTGTCGAGTGAAGAGAGAGAAGTCAGCCGAGCTCCTAGTAAAGCCAATAGCGCGGACTACCTTGCTGAATTTGTCAAACCAGGCGCGCGGGGACTGTTTGAGACCATAAATCGATTTTCGAAGATGACAAACCTGAGACTCCCCCGTGGTCTCAAACCCAGGAGGTTGATGCATATAAACAGTCTCCTAGAGATCACCATTGAGAAAGGCGTTCTTCACATCCAGCTGATAGATAGGTCAATGATGGTGCACAGCCAAGGAAAGAAGAACGCGGATCGTGTTCAATTTGGCCACGGGAGAGAAAGTTTCCTCATAATCAAGGCCGTGTTGCTGAGTAAAACCCCGAGCCACGAGGCGGGCCTTCAGACGCTCAACATACCCATCCGCGGTATATTTGACAACAAAGACCCATGGTGGTAGAGAGGTGGGTTTGGTAGTAGGATATAGGAGGTCAATAGGAACGGCAAAATCAAGAACAGAAGAAGGGAGCCGGTTAATGAGATGACAGGCTGTGGAGACGGCGAAATTCCAATATTCGATTGGAACCTGCATTTGAAACATGAGGGAGCGAGCAACATCGAGTAAATGACGATTCTTTCGTTCGGCCACCCCATTTTGTTGAGGGGTATAGGCACACGAAGTTTGATGGATGATGTCAAACTCGAAGATGGAGGAGAAGGTGCTCCTTGTATATTCGCGAGCATTATCAGTGCGGAGGATTTTGAGTGGGGTGGCGAACTGCGTACGTACTTCAGTAACAAAGGCACGAAAGACAGATGTAAGCTCAGTACGATCATGCATTAAATAGAGCCACGTAGTACGCGAGTAGTCATCTATAAAAGTGACAAAATATCGAAAACCATAGATACTAGGGACCTTATAAGGACTTCATACATCAGAATGAACTAATGATAACGGAGTACTACTTCGGGTACATGTAGGGGGAAAAACAGAACGGTGGTGTTTGCCGTAGATACATGATTCACAAGAGAACTCCTGTAATGGAACATCAGGAAGAGTCCGCTTGAGAATCGGAAGAGGAGCATGGTCAAGGCGACGATGCCAGTCAACAGAAGAGACGGCGGATAGAAGAGTGGGTTGAGTATCCAGGAGGTAAAGCCCATTCACCAGCTGCCCCCTACCAATGATACTCCGGCTGCGACGATCCTGCATAAGAAAGGAAGAAGGAGAAAAAATTATTGAACAATAAAGGTCGTTTGTCAGGCGACTAACGGAAAGTAAATTGAAAGGAGAGCACGGAACGTGAAGAACCGAGGAAAGAGAAAGGGCCGGAGTAAGTTGGAGGGCAGCAGCACCAGAGACCGGGAGGGTGTCACCATTGGCCACAGTGATACTCGGGGGGTGAGCCATCTGGAGATATTTGGAGGGCTTCTGGGAAGTAATATGGTGAGTAGCACCGGAATCAACGATCCAGTGAGGGCTGGGAGAGAGACAGGTTATACCTTCCGCAGAAAAGGTCGCAACCGAGCCGGAGGAGCGACTAAGAACACCCTGTAGCTGATGGAGTTGGGTGCGGAGCTCATCAATATCATGTCGGGTAGTGGAGGCCGGATCCATGGCAGGAGCAAGAGCAGCAGAGGAAGTGGCAGCGAGGTGGGGAGGGAACCCATGCTTACTGTAACAGGTGGCCTCAAGATGACCACTCCGGCCACAATATGTGCATTTGAGAGACGAGCGGCCACCACGGCCGCGTCCCTTGGAAGGAGGCCGGCCTCCCCGAGTGGAAGAGCCACGAGCAGGAGGTGGAGTGGGAAGGAGAGGCTGTTGGAGAAGAGCAGGGGCAGAGCCGGAAGGGGCCTCCATACGAGGCGTAACTCGAAGTAGCATGGAGCAGACGTCAGATAGTGACGGAGTCGTCGTGGAAGAGAGGATTTGGGCCCGAACACTATGCAGGTGAGGCGGAACCCGGGACAGCATCATCGCGATGGTAACCGCCTCTTTCTGGGCCCGTTGAGTAGCAAGATCCGTGGTAGGAGGCTGATGTTGAATTCATGCCTCGGCTAGGGTTTTGGCCTGAGCAACAAAGGAAATCATGTCGCCAGGAGGACCTGGAACAAGATTCTAGAGGTTGGAGATAATATCATAGAGGTGCTGAAGACTGTTTTACCCAGAGTAAAAGGAGTGGAGCTCCTCCCACATTGTCTTGGTCGTATCATGATACATAGTCATCCGATAGGGTTCGGTGTCCATAGAGTTGAGGAGCCAAGACTGGACCCGACCGTCATCACGTAGCCAATCATCAGAAGGGACAACAGGGGTAGCCCGAGTCAGGTGATGGAGAAGACCCTTCGTCTGCAGGACACGACGAACAGAGTGGACCCATTCAACAAAATTGTGTTTGCCTGTCAAAGAGATAGTAGTAATGCGCAGTTCATCACGAAGGTCAGAAGCCGGAGGAGCCTCATGGGCTGGCGGAGCAGAAGTAGCAGCAGAGGCGTCGGAGGCCATCAGGCTAGCAGAAGAAGGAAGCCGGGCGGCTTGACAAGGGAGGCCGGGCGGCTTGGAGAAGTTGCGCGGCTTGACGAGAAGAGAAGAAGGCCGCACACCATAGGGAAACGACCAGCGACAAAGAAGGTCGCAACCACAATGTGGCTAAGGGAGAAGGAGGCCGCGGGAAAGAAGGCGCAGCGGCGAGGAGAAGCTGGGCGACTTGGCAAGGAAGACCACGAGCGACTTGTCAGGGCGCTGCGGTTAGAAGGGAGAGACACGGGCGGGAAGACCGCACGGTTGAGAGAAACCGCTGCGGCAAGAAGAGAAACCCGCAGCGGCTAGAAAGAAACCGCGAGAAGCGGGAAAAAAACGGGAAGACCGATCGGCGGATAGAGAGACCGCAGCGGCAAGAAGAGAAACCGCGAGAAGCGGGGAGAGACGGGAAGACCGCGCGGGAAAGATAGAAACCGCAGCGGTCAAGGGGAGAGAGCCGCAGCGGCTAGAAAGAAACCGCGAGAAGCGGGAAGATAGAGATCGCACAGTCAGAGAGTAAGACCGGGCAGGAGAGAGAAAAGGAGATGCAAGTGGACCACACGTGAGAGAAGGTTATAAAAGAGGGAGAGATAGGAAGAGAAGAGGGAGAGGAACAGAACAGAAGGAAGGTGGAGGAACAGCGGGTAGAAAGAACAGGTCGCCGAATACGGCGGCTTAGGCAAGGAAAGAACAGGTCGCGCGGTCAGCCGGGTGACCAGGCGGTTAGCAAACAAAGAAGCCGGCTAGAGGGAGAACGGTGGCTTTGATACCATGTAGAAATAGAGAAACCTCCAACCTTGTATATACTTCTTGAATAAATAATTACAAGTATGAATACATTTATATAGGAAGAGAGTAAGAAGAGAAGATCCCAATCCAAGATGTGGGACTAAAAACAAGAAACAAATTGGTCTCATAAATGGGCCTTTACATGGTCTTTTCTAACACTAATAACTTTTCTTCTTTTTCTAAGAAGTAACGAGGAAAAACTAAAAAGTAAGAAATACCTAAAATGCCATTTAATAGGAAATTAGCAAGTACAAAGCAGAAAACTCAAGCTGAAATGCGGGCAAACAATATAACAACAAAGTTCAAATTCTTTGGTAAGAATCTGATGATGGCCATGAAAAATGACTACAAAAACATTTTGAAATGACAAGACAGAGGATCAGTGAATTCCTTCTTGAAAAAGGTAAGAAAATTGAAGATAGGATATTTGACTTTTTGTATAGCTAAAAAAAAATACATAGAACTTTGATTTCGCAAATGTACATCCCAATTATTCAATAAATCACATATATCCAATAAACTATCAGCCTTTAATGTTAATGTTTTCATAAGAAGGCTCCACCAAATATTCATGGATAAGTTGTGCATCTTTTGGCCATATATGGGTAGGGTTGTTATTGATCGAGTTTCAAGCCGACAACAAATCTGCTGAGCTCAAACAGGGTTCGAGCCAACACGAAATTCATCAATTTTGAGTTGACACAAAATGATTTCAAGTGCTAAAAATTTTATCAGAGGCAAGGCTCAAGAAGTCGAGAGAGAGAATGCACGAAGTGAAGATAAAGAGCCAAGGAGGAAGAGTAACAGAGCGACAATTGAGTGTCAACAGATTGCAACACAAAGTAAAAAAGAGGTGAGAAAAATTTCTTAAGATTGATTTAAGGTCATTTTAGGAATGACTTACATCGCACAACGGGTTAGCAACATAGTCACACATAGCACTACATATAAATATAGTTGTTAGATTCTCAACACATGACAAGTGACAACCAGCATTATGTATAAGTATATACAAGTGACAGTGCACTCCCATGCACCGCGCGACAGCACCAACCCGCGACGGTGGTCCTTTACTTTTTTAAAAAAATAAATAAATTAAATTATATTTCATAAATATAATTTTAATAATTTTTAATATTATTTCATTTATTTTGTTTAAATATATATGATTTAATAGATTATTAATTAAATTTAAAACAAACATGGAGTGAGGGGGAGGGGGGGCGCGTCGGCCTCGCCGCCGGGCAAGACCTGGCGAACCCGCCGGTGGTCTCCGGTCAGGCCGCCGGGCAAGCCCTGGCGAACCCGCCGGTGGTCTCCGGTCAGGCCGCCGGCAGCAAAGGTAAGTGGCGTACAACGTTTTGGTGTTTGGGCGGTATCGGGTCTTTGAGTGAGCCAGGGAGGGAGTTTATGCTGTTCACGCTAATTGCAGGCCAAAATACTAAGATCTAACGGATAGGATTAAATCTATGACACAATCCAGCCTCAATACAGTCCTAAAAGTATTTCTTTATAGAATATAGATGTGTATATATATAGTTAATTAAAATAATGCGTTAACAACATTAATGCAAGCCTTAATCCAATTCATGTCTACTGAGAAAGGTTCAAGAAGGCTCAAAATGATGGCATTTTCATCATAATCAAAGGCTTTCCTAATATAAAGTTTAGCACAGAATTTATGAGTATAGTTGCATTTCTGGAAGCCATTTGTAAGCTCAGAAGCCAAAAGAATATTCTCATATAATAGAGAATAGGTTTCTAATCAAGATTTGAACTGGGAGATTAGATTTGGGAAGAAAAGTTACAGCAGTAGCTCTGATTTGCCTAGATTATCTTTGGTACAAAACCAGAAGACGGGCAAATAAAATATTCTCCTTGTATATATATAGCATGTAGCGGCTCCTTATATATATTGTTAGAAAAGCCTAATTAAGGGCCCATCTAGGAGCCCATTTTTCTCTCTTTTCTCTTTCCTTGTATTAGTCTCACATCTTGGAATGGGATCTCTCCTTCCTCTTTTCCTATATAAATGTATTCATACTTGTAATTATTGATTCAAGAAGTATATACAAGATTTGAGGCCTCTCTTTACATGGTATCAGAGGTACCGGTCTCCTCCTTGGGTTTACGGTCTTCTGTCCGCGGGTTCTCGCGGTCTGTTCGCGGCTTCTCGCGGTCTCCCTCTTCCTAACCGCCAGTGCTAGGTTGTCCGGCCTGTCTGTTTGGAAACCGCCTGTTCTCCCCGCTGCCCGCGCGGCTTCCCCTTCTCCAGCTTAGTCGCAGTGTCGTGTGGCCTGTCTTGTTCTAACTGCTTCCCTTACTCTGTATCTCTCGCGGCTTCCACGTCTCCTCCTCCTACCTCTCTTTTATAACCTCTCTCACACGTGGGGTCCACCCTCTCTTGTTTCTTTCTCTGTCCGCGCGGCCTCCCTTGCTATCTGCGCAGCCTTTCTCTCACGTTTCTTTCTCTTCCCGCTTGTCGCGACTTCTCTACAGTCGTCGCGGTCTCTTTTCGAGCCGTGAGTTGTGCATCTTGCTCGCTGCGGTTTCTTCTTTTCTCGGCAAAGTCCGCATCTAGGTCGTGACATCTCTCCTTGCCGCTGGTGGACTCACCTTGACCGTGCGGACTTCTTTTCTAACCTCTTCACCGACTAGTCGTCGCGGCCTGTGTTGTCGCTAGCGGTCTCTCCTCTTCCCTTAGCCGCATCCTGGTCGCGACTTTCCTTGTCGCTGGTGTGTCCGCTGAGTCCGTGCGACTACTTCCTCTGCCGACCTCTCTCTCTCTCTTCGGCCTCTTCCTGCTAGCCGCATCCTGGTCGCGACTTTCCTTGACGATGATGTGTCCGCCGAGACCATGCAACTACTTCCTCTGCCGACCCTCTCTCTCTCTCTCTCCGGCCTCTTCTCCTTCTAGCCGCCCGGCCTTCTCTGCCAAGCCGCCAGGCTTCTCTTAATAGCCGCCCGGTTTCTCTTGCTAGCCGCCCGGCTTCTCTTACTAGACGCCCGGTGTCTCTCTCATAGCGCTCACTGGATCGTTGATTCTGGCGCTACTCACCATATAATTCTCCCTGTATATATATAGCATGTAGCGGCTCCTTATATATATAAATGAAGGAGCAAGAATGAATCAAAGATGTGAGACTAAAGTAGCCTAAGAAAGAGATGGCCCAATGGGACCTTTATACATGGACCAAGTATAATGCCAATGACTAACTATTTTAAGGGCCTTCTCCAACACTCTCCTGCAAGATGGAGCATACAAGTTGTAGGTGTCAAGCTTAGAAAGACATTGCCGGTATAGTAAGCGAAGTAAGGCCTTAGAAAGAACATCTAAAACTTAATCCGCACTGGCAAATGTCGTAAAATCAATCTTTGAAATTGAAACTTTTCTCGGACAAAATGACAGTCGACTTTGATGTATTTTATGCACTCATGAAACACATGATTTTCAGCAATATGAAAACAGTTTGGCTATTAAAAAAGAGAATGGCCGGTGATGGAAGTTTGACACTTAAATAAGTAAGGAGACTCTCTAGCCATGTGAGTTCTGAAAAGGCAGCGGTCATGGAACGATATTCTGCTTCAGTAGAGGAGCGAGCAACCACAGTCTGCTTATTGCTTTGCAAGGTAATCAAATTTCAGCCAAAATATGTGCAGTAATCATTAGTGGATCGACGATCATCGAGAGACCCAGCATAATCAACATCACACAATATGCAATGAGAGAGAGAAGTGGAAGGCTTGTACACCAGTCCTTGACCTGGAGCATCTTCAAATATCTACACATATGTTTGACTTCCTAAAGAAGCGAGGTCCGCGGAGAATGCATGAAGCAACTGACCACACCAACTGCAAAGGATATATCGGGTTGTGTGATAATAAGATAGATAAGCTTGCCAACGAGACGATGATAATACTCCGGATTAGGGAGAAGTTGATCAGAGTCCGAACCATGAGCACAGAATTGATGATTGACATTCATAGATGTATCCAAAGGCTTACACCCAGAATAGTCAGCACCATGAAGTAGATCAAGGCAGTATTTTCGCTGAGACGGGACAAGACCAACAGGTCCTTGGGCTACCTCAATCCGCAGAAGTATCGAAGCCGACCTAGATTTTTAGATTGGAATTGAGAGGCTAAGTGTTTTTTTAATTTGAGTAATGTCAGAAAGATTATCACCCGTGACAAGAATATCAGAAGGATATGTCAGAAAGATTATCACTCATAAGAGGCTAAGTGTTTTTAATTTGAGCTCTGGGTGAAGCCACAATCACGAAACAACTTGCTAAACTAATCAAACCACACTCGTGAAGATTGTTTGAGGTCATACAGAGATTTCTTTAGATGACCAACTAAGGATTCCCTCGTGGCTACACAACCAAGACGTAGTTGCATATACACAATCTCCACAAAATCATCATTAAGAAAGATGTTTTTGATGTTGAGCTGATGCGGCGGCGACAACTGACGATGGACAGCAAGAGAGATTAAGAAAGAAATAGTATTGAGCTTGGCAACAGGAGAGGTCTCCTCATAATCAAGACCGTGTTGTTGAGTAAAATTGTGTGCAACAAGGCGGGCTATGAGGCAATCAATCGTCACATCAGGATGATGCTTCACAGTGAAGACCCATATACAGCTAACTGTGGAATGGTTGGGGGGAAGGGGAACAAGGTCTCACGTGTGATTGGCCTAGAGCGCGGTTGTTGAAACTAAAAACTTGGTCTCTGTGGAGTTCGGGGTCCCTAGAAAGGGGTGACCTCACACCTACTACACTCGAGAGAACGTCACGGACAAAGGGATCAAGAAGCTAGAAACAGACCCTCGGCTCTAGCGCGGAGGTCCCACCTCACACCCGGAAGGCTACCTGAGCACTTCCCCTCCCTAGCCAATGCTCGAGCTAGGGTGCCTTGGAGGAGCTCTCTCAACTCTACCAAGAAGAAGCTAAGGGAGGAGGAAGCCAAAAAAGAATCCTCTCCAAGGCACCCAAGGGGGTCTATTTATAGTTTTTCAAATCCCTTGGGCCAAAAATGACCAAAATACCCCTACGGCCAAAAGGCCTCGGGCCAATAGGAAACGCCCACGTCGGGGGGCAGAGGGGTAAAACGCCCCCAAGGGCACAACGATAAAAGCACGCCGCCAACACCCCGCCCCCAAACATCCGAGACGGCTCCAGGCCGCCGGGTAGGTCGCGAGCAGGCCGCCCGGGCGAGAGCCAGGCCGCGGCCGTCTCGCCCGCGAGCAGGCCGCTCGGGCGAGAGCCAGGCAGCGGCCGCCTCGCCCGCGAGCAGGCCGCCAGGGCGAGACCGGCCGCTGGCCGTCTCGCCCGCGAGCAGGCCGCCCGGGCGAGAGCCAGGCCGCGGCCGCCTCGCCCGCGAGCAGGCCGCTCGGGCAAGACCGGCCGCTGGCCGTCTCGCCTGCGAGCAGGCCGCCCGGGCGAGAGCCAGGCCGCGGCCGCCTCGCCCGCGAGCAGGCCGCTCGGGCGAGACCGGCCGCTGGCCGTCTCGCCCGCGAGCAGGCCGCCCGGGCGAGAGCCAGGCCGCGGCCGCCTAGCCCGCGAGCAGGCCGCTCGGGCGAGACCGGCCGCTGGCCGTCTCGCCCGCGAGCAGGCCGCTCGGGCGAGACCGGCCGCTGGCCGTCTCGCCCGCGAGCAGGCCGCCCGGGCGAGAGCCAGGCCGCGGCCGCCTCGCCCGCGAGCAGGACGCTCGGGCGGGACCGGCCCCTGGCCGTCTCGCCTGCCCCTACCACGGACTCAACAGGCCGGGGCGGGTGCTAGCCAACTTGCCGCACCCGCCCCCCAACAAAAGAGCCATTGGGGGGAGCCAATTTTTCCTCCCCCTAATAGTATGTTTCCAAGCCAGAGCCAAAATTAGTCACCGAGAGTGCAAAATCTCCAAAAAGCTTAAAAACTAAGCACGCCTCATTTATGGCCCACTCTTCGCGAATACGGGGTTGTACACAATCTCCGCTCTTTTCGAGGTTGGCACAAGCTCGGAAAGAAACATCCAACTCAACGTATTCGCGGAGTGTAACTTCCCCTCGGGGTCAACCTGTCATGCCAGCTATGGGAGCCTGGGTGGCGAGACCTCCTCTGGGTGAAAACACTTAGCCTCCCCGAGGGGTCAACCTGTCAAGCCAGCTAATGGGAGCCTGGGTGACGAGACGGCCTCGGGGTGCAAACACTTACTCTCTACGAGAGGTACCACCGGCCCTGTCGGCTAGTGGGAGCCTGGCAGCGGGACCACCTCGGAGCGAAGGGACTTAATCTCCACGAGAGGTACCACCGGCCCTGTCGGCTAGTGGGAGCCTGGCAGCGGGACCACCTCGGAGTGAAGGGACTTACTCTCCACGAGAGGTACCACCGACCTTGCCAGCTAGTGGGAGCCTGGCAGCGAGACCATCTCGGAGCAAAGGGATTTACTCTCCACGAGAGGTACCACCGACCCTGCCAGCTAGTGGGAGCCTGACAGCGGGACCACCTCGGAGCAAAGGGACTTACTCTCCACGAGAGGTACCACCGACCCTGCCAGCTAGTGGGAGCCTGACAGCGGGACCACCTCGGAGCAAAGGGACTTACTCTCCACGAGAGGTACCACCGACCCTGCCAGCTAGTGGGAGCCTGGCAGCGGGACCACCTCGGAGCGAAGGGACTTACTCTCCACGAGAGGTACCACCGACCCTGCCAGCTAGAGGGAGCCTGGCAGCGGGACCACCTCGGAGCAAAGGGACTTGGGCTACCACGAGAGATCAACCTGCCCTGCCAGCTAGTGGGAACCTGGCCGCGGAATCATCATCGGAGCAAAGGACTTGGGCTACCACGAGAGATCAACCTACCCAGCCAGCTAGTGGGAGTCTGGCGGCGGAATCGTCATCGGAGCAAAGGACTTGGGCTACCACGAGAGATCAACCTACCCAGCCAGCTAGTGGGAGCCTGGCGGCGGAATCGTCATCGGAGCAAAGGACTTGGGCTACCACGAGAGATCAACCTGCCCTGCCAGCTAGTGGGAGCCTGGCCGCGGAATCATCATCGGAGCAAAGGGACTTAGGCTACCACGAGAGATCAACCTACCCAGCCAGCCTGTGGGAGCCTGGCGGTGGAATCATCATCGGAGCAAAGGACTTGGGCTACCACGAGAGATCAACCTACCTAGCCAGCTAGTGGGAGCCTGGCGGCGGAATCATCATCGGAGCAAAGGGACTTAGGCTACCACGAGAGATCAACCTACCCAGCCAGCTAGTGGGAGCCTGGCGGCGGAATCATCATCGGAGCAAAGGACTTGAGCTACACAATCAAACCTTGCCAAATCCTACATCCTCAAACGGGGAAAATAGATGGGTTACATGATCCCCCCGACTCAGGTGGTCGGGGGTTAGACTCATTACAAGACAAGATACATACAGGACTCTGCCGGAGCGAGGCTTCCTCAGGGGGTCTGGGCCCGGTAGTCGTCATCCGCTTCCCCCTCGCCGGACACTTCCATCCTGCTCAGGCTCTCCATGACCTTCTCCATCTCCTCTGCCTTGGCCAACCAAGAGATGGTGTTGACGGCCGTGACGTAGCACTGCCTTGCCATCCTGGAGTCTCCCTTGACTCTGACCTGGATCCCTCCTGAGCTGAACTTGAGGCATTGGTGGAATGAAGATGGCACGCAACGGAAGGCGCTGATGAGGGGTCTTCCGAAGATGGCGTTGTAGCTGCTTGGAGCGTCAATAATGACGAACCGGCAGTTCCTCGAGACTCCTCCCAATTTTACTTGGAGCCCCACTCCACCTTCGACCTCCTTCCTCTCTCCTGAGAATCCGAACAGGGGTCCGTCCGAGGCCAACACCCTCCTTGGCTCCACCTTCATCTCGTCAAACGCCTTCTTGAAAATGACGTTGACGGAGCTTCCGTTGTCAACCAGGATCCGGGAGACGGTGTAGCCTTCGATGGCTGTCTGGATGACCAGCGCATCACAGAACGGATCCTCATGATCCGGTAGGTCCTTCACCGAGAAGGTGATCTTTTCCTCTGGGGGCGGGGTCTGGGAGGTTGAGGCGACGCTCCTCCGGTACATGACATGGAGGCTTGCCTTCCGGGTGGCCTCAACCCCCACCCCACCGTGGATCACTCCTATACCGCCTCGGGTTCCCACGTCGACCCGATCCTCGCATATATCATCACCCCTTTCTCCGGGTAGAACCACTTCTACCCGTACCGGCGGCTGCGGCTGGGCAGGGCCTCTCTCCCCCTCACCTCCAAGAACTCGGGGCAGGTAGCCGTGGCGTGCCCCTCCACCTGGTGGAAGTCGCAGTACAACAGCGCTCTTTCTCCCCTCTTTCGGCGGGCTGGGCGCTCTCTCCTGTTACCTCTTCCCCCTCCTATCGCCAAGGCTTGCTGCGGCGGGGGTAAGAGTTGCCTTGGGGCCTGCCTATGTAAGTTGAACCTCTCTTGGCCCCCGTGGAAGTTCCCCCCTCCTTGGATGAGAGCTCTTCCTGGACCTTGGGCAGGTCCTCCCTGCTGCCTCCAGCCTGGTTCCGGACCCTCCTGTCCTTGGAACCCCTGAGCTCTCTGCTCCTCTCTCCTTCTTCCTTCCTGATGCCTTGAGCCACCCTGCTCCTTTGACTCCACCTCCGTCAACTTTTCCAACCTCTTGACAAATGCCGGGTTGGCTGCCTCCATGACAATCTCCTCTGCCGCCCTTTCCATCAGCTCCTCGAAGGAAAAGGGGGCCTTCCGGGTCAAGCTCATCTTGAAGAAGCCCTCCTTCAGCCCAACGGTGAAGGCCATCTGGAGAGCATACCCTGGCATCTCCTGGACCTCCAAGATCTCCTCTTGGAACCTGTCTACGTAGCGGGCCAGCGACTCCTCGGCCCCCTGCCTTATCAAGAAGATGGACTCAGGACTACTCTTCCGCTTCTTGGAGGTGGAGAAGCGGAGCTGGAAGCTTCGGCTCAGGTCCTCGAACCCATAGATCGACCTCGGAGGGAGTTGATGGAACCAGTCCCTTGCCTTCTCCTTCAGCGTGATCGCAAAGAGGCGACACTTGAAGGCATCCGTCATCGGTCTGATGGAGACGGCGTCCTCGAACCACTGCAGATGCTGGATGGGGTCATCCTTCCCTGTATAGTAAGCCATGTCTGGCTCTCTGAACCCCTCGGGAACGGGAGCTGAGATGATCAGCTCGCTGAAGGGTGACCCCCTAAGGGGTGGTCTCGCCACCTCCACTCGCGCGACCTGCTCGCCTGGGAGGTTGGCACTCGCCGGGCTGGAGAACAGCTCCCGGCCGGTGAGGTCTCGCTCGACCCCATCGCCCATCCTCTCCTTCCCGGGCCTTCTTCCTGGGACACTTCCTTCTCCCCCTGCTGGGGTCATCTCGCCTAGACCCCTGGGAGTCGGCTCGTCTAGAGGGGGAGCTAACTCCTGGGGGGTCGGGGTGGAGCTGCCACCCTGAGGAGCAATGCTTCGCAGCATCTCCATGATGCCCGGGATGGAGGCCATGAACTCTTGCCTCCCCACAAAGGGCCCTGGGGTGGGGAGCTCGACGAGATCATCACTACCTCCTTGACCTCCCGTCATGACACTCTCCCGAGATCTTCTGTGCTGGTCACTCTCCACGCTCACCGCACCAAAATGTTGAACCAAAAACTTGGTCTCTGTGGAGTTCGGGGTCCCTAGAAAGGGGTGACCTCACACCTACTACACTCGAGAGAACGTCACGGACCAAGGGATCAAGAAGCTAGGAACAGACCCTCGGCTCTAGCGCGGAGGTCCCAACTCACACCCGGAAGGCTACCTGAGCACTTCGCCTCCCTAGCCAATGCTCGAGCTAGGGTGCCTTGGAGGAGCTCTCTCAACTCTACCAAGAAGAAGCTAAGGGAGGAGGAAGCCAAAAAAGAATCCTCTCCAAGGCACTCAAGGGGGTCTATTTATAGTTTTCCAAATCCCTTGGGCCAAAAATGACCAAAATACCCCTACGGCCAAAAGGCCTCGGGCCAATAGGAAACGCCCACGCCGGGGGGCAGAGGGGTAAAACGCCCCCAAGGGCACAGCGGTAAAAGCACGTCGCCAACACCCCGCCCCCAAACATCCGAGACGGCTCCAGGCCGCCGGGTAGGTCGCGAGCAGGCCGCCCGGGCGAGAGCCAGGCCGCGGCCGTCTCGCCCGCGAGCAGGCCGCTCGGGCGAGAGCCAGGCCGCGGCCGCCTCGCCCGCGAGCAGGCCGCCAGGGCGAGACCGGCCGCTGGCCGTCTCGCCGCGAGCAGGCCGCCCGGGCGAGAGCCAGGTCGCGGCCGCCTCGCCCGCGAGCAGGCCGCTCGGGCGAGACCGGCCGCTGGCCGTCTCGCCCGCGAGCAGGCCGCCCGGACGAGAGCCAGGCCGCGGCCGCCTCGCCCGCGAGCAGGCCGCTCGGGCGAGACCGGCCGCTGGCCGTCTCGCCCGCGAGCAGGCCGCTCGGGCGAGACCGGCCGCTAGCCGTCTCGCCCGCGAGCAGGCCGCCCGGGCGAGAGCCAGGCCGCGGCCGCCTCGCCCGCAAGCAGGACGCTCGGGCGGGACCGGCCCCTGGCCGTCTCGCCTGCCCCTACCACGGACTCAACAGGCCGGGGCGGGTGCTAGCCAACTTTCCGCACCCGCCCCCCAACAAAGGAGCCATTGGGGGGAGCCAATTTTTCCTCCCCCTAATAGTATGTTTCCAAGCCAGAGCCAAAATTGGCCACCGAGAGTGCAAAATCTCCAAAAAGCTTAAAAACTAAGCACGTCTCATTTAGGGCCCACTATTCGCGAATACGGGGTTGTACAGCGGTCATTTTCTTATCCATTGTCGTCCGCCAACCGGGATGCTGAAGAGCTTCCTACACAGAAGAGGGAGTGTAAATATAAGACAAGGAAGTCACAAACCTGCGCACATCGGAGAGATGGTGCAAGGAAACATAATTCAAGAGAGGATGTGTGGTGGAAGGTGTGGTCGAATCAGCAGTCGGTGAAGGATCAGTAGTATACAGGGGTTGTTGTGGGGCACCAAATCGAGGATAGTGGCGAGAATAGTCACGAAGACGAGGAGCCGAAGAAAACGATGGTGTCAGTAGTAAAGGTGGTAAAGGATAGTTGGTAGGAACCAGCGGGCAAAATATAGTTACACGGCCACAATCCAATTTGCAGGTAATAAGTTCATAAAAAAAATAGTATTCCAGTTGAAGGCGGGATCAGAAAAGGGAGACCATCAAGGACATCTTGGAAAGTATCCAAAACTATCGGAAGGGACGAGATTACAACCAGACATTTCAAAAGAGAATCTGATGCAAGGGCATGACAACTCAAGGGCACGGAAGGGTTGGAAAGAGGAGAATTAAAGAAATACCAAAGATCAGCTTTGTCATATGATACGATCATTCATCCACCTACTCTACAACGGTCAACCCAACTATGACACCATCCACAAACAGCCATGTCGAATATAATTGTGTCTGAATGCTAACAAATGTTGAATATATCTGGTAGACTAATATGTCAGAGTACTTTGTCATATTTCCATGTCAACTTCAGTAAATACATAAGCGACAACTCACAACCTAATAAAGCAACTACTTGCAACCGAATAAAGCAACTCGCCAAGACTTGTACATTTAATACTCTTTTAAGCATGATGCAAATTATTTTTACACCCTTGTATTGTTTAACAATACATAAAGGAAATAACCATCTCATCCTAAGGAAACAGAACCATAACCTTTTAAACCCTAATATTTCGTTTCTTCAACCCTCCTTATGGATCTTTTCTCTTACTCAAAAAGAGAATATTAGAGTTTCATATATTGTCGGAAAGAAATCATATCAAAATTCGACATGTCTGATGTCTTTCACAACAATAGTGGGTTGTCTTATGTTCAAAAAGCTGGAGGACACAATTGCGCGCCTCCATCATATCAGCATCACCACCCCCGCACAGTTCTACACCAATATCAACAGCATTAATTGAATCAACACCATCTTTTCCTCCATCGTCAACTCACTGCTCTCTATTGAGGCTCGCTTCGACAAGCTCCAAGCCTCCAACAATTACATTTGATCCCATCAACAGTAAAAATGCCTTCCTCCCATGACCAACCATAAACACCTCGCCTAGAAACATGGCAAACTAACCACCACCACAACACCCGAGACAACCAACACCTGCAACCCTGCTCCATATGCCTTGACTTATCCCATTTTGATGGATTTGAACTCATCTACTGAATGTTTAGAGCAAACCAAATTTTATCCTACCATCGCATACTCGAAGAACAGCACCAGTTCATGCTTTCCTTTCTGTGGACGGCAGTGCCCTAGCATGGACCGAATGGATACACATCAACCACGACAAATCTACTTGGAACTTATTCAGCACCTCTGTTGGTATGTGTTTTGACGTTTTCCTTTTCGTTAACCATCAAGGAACGCTCTCCAAGCTGGTACAGTCTTCCATAGTGCATTCGTATTAATCCCCATTCAAGATAGTTCACAAATCGCAGCACCAGTGATGTAGGGTAGGCTATGAAGGGCACCACTTAGGCTCTAAATGCAACACAACAACTGGTTCATGCAACGGATTAATAGAGCAATGAAGAAAGCAACGCCACAAACAAATAACTACAACAAGATTTTATTTTAATATTTGGCAAATTTCTTAGTTGGCTTTCCTCCGCTCGGAGGGCCAGAAGCGAAGCGTGCGGCGAAGGAATCCACCTGCAGATTAATAATCAACCGATACAAAATGCCACAAACTAACTCCAAACAAATATGAGATCTCCAATAATAATATCCAGAAAATAGTACACCACAATCACAAAAAAAACTCAAGACTAGGGGCTGATTTCGGGCGATGGAAGTGGAAGGTGCGGGTGGCGTATATCGGGTGCCGGGTGGTGGAGCCGGAGGTGGGAATGACGGGGAGGGGCTGTTTTGGTGGTGGGAGAAGGGATCGGGACGAAAACGGGCGGATCCGGATGAATATGTTCGGATCCGGGCTCGGGTGGACGGATCCGGTAATAGATGGCCGGATCCGGCTCGGGAAGGGTGGATCCACGGAGTTGGGGTGGAGACGGAGCGTTGGCGGGCTGGTGGGAGGTGAAAAGGGGGGGCGGGGGCTGATTTCAGGCGGCGGGTTGCTGGGAAGGGTGGCCGGCCTGGGTAGGGAGGAGAGGAGGGGGTTCCGGCGGCCGGATCTGGGCGGAGGGAGGAAGGGGGCTGGCGGCCTGGGTTGGGGGCAGCGGGAGGGGTTGCCGGCGGCCTGGGTTGGGGGCAGCGGGAGGGGTTGCCGGCGGCCGGATCTGGGCGGGGGAAGGAAGGGGGGCTGGCGGCTTGGGTGGAGGAGGAAAAGCGAGGGAGAGGAAGAGGAAACTTACCCCAAGGCGTCGGCACCAAGGGTCCACGGCGTCGGCACCGCGGAAGACCACCGGAAGTAGGGAAGAGGCTCTCCAACTTCAGCAATGAAAACCTAAAATCAGTCACTAGTCCTATTTATAAGAAAACAAGCATGAGGGCATCCCATCCAACGGCTATGATTGGCCGGTGGGTTTGCCCTTAAATAAAATAAGTACGCGTCCAAAAAAATACATAAATATATAATTCTGATTCGCGGCGACGTGCCGGACGCAACCGCGGGGTCGGATCGGCGATCCGATCACGTCTTCCGGCGGGAATAAATGAACGTGGGTCCCGCCCCATCATGTGCACGATCCGATGGATTCCCATCAACTCCCCCCGACTGAAAGGCATTCATCTCCGAAGAATGGAGACGATCGTACTGGAGTCGAAGTCCGGGGGCAAGTCGATCAAGCTCTGTCGGTAGTATCCAAGCGTCGTCAGCGTCTGTACGACCCCGCCAATGAACCAAGTAGCGAAGGCGCGGCCCGTCCGTGGTGGGAACAATCTGGTGGGATCTGATCTCCGTGATGCTCTCGTCTCTCATGGTGGGATCCGGTGTGAGTGGTGATGCCGGCGGTGGTACCAATGGCGACGAACTCCCAGGGGAAAGGGTGTCAGTAGTGGGCGGGCTGTGGTGGCCAACTGGTGTGGGTGGGGCGGTGGGGAAGGCGGGCAAGAGGGAAGAGGGTGGCGCACCTCCACTGCTCGGGTCCCCATAGTCATGAGGCTCGTAATAGGGTGTCAGATCCTCGATATTAAAAACTGGATGAATCCCCATGGTTGTCGGGATATCTAGTTTGTAGGCGTTTGTCTCAATCCGACTAATAACTGAGGAAGGACCCATTCGCCTGGCGCTTAGCTTCTTGGCAGACCCCGAAGGGAGTCTCTCCGGGCGGATTCGTACCATCACCCGTTCGCCAATATTAAAAATGCGCTCTCGTCTTCGCTGATCTGCGTGGGTTTTATAATTTTCATTGCTCATATTAATACGTCGGCGAACCGACTCATGCAACTCATGCAGATGCTGTGCAAATGACTCGGCAGACTCACTAGGACGAGACTCTAACGGGCTCGGAATAAGGTCAAGGGGTTTCCTGGGGTCGTAACCTGACACTATATGAAATGGACTCAAGCCAGTAGTCCTATTGACGGAGCTATTATATGCAAACTCGGCGACCGGCAAGTCTAAGTCCCAACTACTCACTCGCTCACCCACTAGACATCTCAACAAGTTCCCTAAACTCCTATTTACTACCTCCGTCTGGCCGTCCATCTGTGGGTGGTAGGCAGTCGAGAACTTAAGGGTGGTGCCAGTCTTGAGCCACAGGGTCTTCCAGAAGTAGCTCATAAATCTCACGTCACGGTCTGATACGATGGTCTTGGGAAGGCCGTGTAACCGGAAAACGTCCCTCATGAAAATGGATGCAACGTGGGTCGCGTCCGCCGTTTTGCGGCATGCAATGAAATGAGCCATCTTCGAAAAGCGATCAACCACCACGAAGATGGAATCGTGCTTCCGAAGAGTGCGGGGAAGTCCAAGAACGAAGTCCATGCTAAGGTCCTCCCAAGGCCGACGTGGGACCGGTAGAGGAGTATATAGGCCCGTGTTCTGCTTCGTGCCCTTGGCCGTCTGGCAGGTACGGCAATGGCGGACGACTCTAGTCACATCCTTCCTAAGCGTGGGCCAGTAGAGACGGTCATCCACAATGGCTATAGACTTGTCGCGCCCAAAATGTCCGGCGGCTCCACCCGCATGCAACTCCCAAATCAGGAAATCACGATACGATGTTCGGGGAATGCATAGGCGGGATCCATGGTATAGATATCCCTCGAAGATCTGATATCCCTCAACAGGGTTTGGGGGATCTCGGGATATGGCGGTGTAAATCTCACCAAAATCAGGGCACGTCGGATACTCTAAGATCATGCGCTCAAGCCCGTCAACGCGGGCGGTCATCGTCTGAAGCAAAGAGACACGACGACTCAACGCATCGGCCGGCTTGTTCTCAACACCCGCGCGGTGCTTGAGAACGTAATGAAAATCCTGCAGATATTCAACCCACTTCGCATGCCGGTGGCCCAGCTTGCGTTGCGAATCGAGATAACGGAGGGCCTGGTGGTCGGAGTACAACACGAACTCCCGGGGAAGGAGATAGTGTCGCCAGTAGCGCAGAGACTGGACAATAGCATAAAATTCTCGATCATAGTTCGAGTACTTTTGCTTTGCGTCATTCAGCTTCTCACTAAAGTAGGAAACTGGGTGTCCCTCTTGGCTCAATACGCCACCTATGCCGATACCGGACGCGTCGCAGGCGACCTCAAAGGCGCAACTGAAATCTGGTAACCTCAGGACGGGAGCTGTCGTCAATCTCTCCTTAATCTCCTCGAAGGCTCTGGTGGCTGCGGGGGTCCACTGAAACTCTCCCTTCTTGAGACAGCTCGTGAAGGGGGCCATGATCGTGCTGAACCCCTGGACAAACCTCCTATAGAAGGTGGCAAGCCCGTGAAAGCTACGAGCCTCGTGGATATTCCTAGGTACAGGCCAATCTCGAATAGATTTGACCTTCTCAGGGTCCACGGAGACTCCAGTGGAGGAAATAATAAAGCCTAGGAAGTGGACGGACTCGGACAGAAAGGTGCACTTCTTCAGGTTCACATACAGCTTCTCTTGACGGAGGGTGCCAAAGAGAAGTCTCAAATGATCGAGGTGAGCGGCCTGAGTCTGGCTGTAGACTAATATGTCATCGAAGTACACCACCAGGAACTTGCCCATGTAGGGCCGCAACACCTGCGTCATAACTCGCATGAATGTGCTCGGGGCGTTGGATAGCCCGAATGGCATGACTAGCCACTCATACAGACCGTCCTTGGTCTTAAATGCGGTCTTCCACTCGTCCCCCTCACGAACTCGTATCTGATGGTACCCGCTGCGGAGGTCGATCTTGGAGAAGATCTGGGCACCGGACATAGTATCCAGTAAGTCATCGAGTCGTGGGATGGGGAAGCGATACTTGACCGTGATTTATTGATGGCGCGGCTGTCGATGCACATACGCCAACTACCGTCCTTCTTAGGGGTAAGAAAGGCGGGAACCGCACAAGGACTCATGCTCTCGCGAATGAACTGCTTCCGAAGAAGCTCGTCAACTTGCCGTTTGAGCTCAGCGTGCTCATCCGGGTGCATACGGTAGTGAGGCAGGTTCGGGAGGGAAGCTCCCGGGACTAAATCAATGGCATGCTGAATATCCCGGGGGGGAGGCAACTCATCGGGGAGCTCGTCTGGCATAATGTCCGCAAACTCGCCTAACAGGGGACGCACCGCGAGTGGGAAATCGACTGGAGCGTCCTCGGTAACCTGGGTAGCGGCGACTACATAAATGACGTCGGACTCGGCACTATCTCGCAGGAACTCACCTTGCCTCAGAATATGCAGTGGTCGCGAGGCGCTCGTGCTCGGAGATGACTCTACCACACCCTTGGGTCGATCTCGGGGCTGGGTGGGCGTCAACGTGATCTTCCGCCCCTTATCATAAAAGACACACGTGTTCGAGCGACCGAAGCACGTGACATCACGATCAAAAAGCCAGGGGCGGCCAAGCAACACGTGAGCGACGTCCATGGGAATGACATCGCACCAGACCCTGTCCTGAAAGGACGCAATGGTGATCGGGACTAAACAACGCTGGGTGACCTGAATCGCCGTCTTGTCAACCCAGACGACACGGTACGGATGGGGGTGAGGCTCTGCCTTCACCTGCATACGGTCAAGCGCTCTCTGGGCTACAATATTCACGCAACTCCCACCATCAATGGCTAGCTTGCAGGGACCGCCTGCGCTAGGGAAGTACGTGTAAAAGATGGTCGTGCGTCGCCAGTCCTCGTCCACACGTGGGGTGTGTAGGAGGCGCCGAATCACTCCCACCTCTAAGGATCGCTCGGCATCACTCTCCCAACCTTCCTCGACTGCATCCCTAACCTCCTCTGGGGCCTCCTCTTCACCCTCTAAACCCTGTTCCTCCTCTTCCTCAAGTAACAGGGTCCGCGTGGGGCACTGCGCCGCCACGTGGCCCCTGCCAGAGCATCTAAAACATACAATGCCCCCAGATCGCTGGCCATCAGTGGCTACGGCTTTACCCTTCGCATCCGCGGGGATGCGCGAGGGTGCGGCCGTGGTGGTCTGGGGAGGAGCGGGCTTCCTAAAGGTCGAGGAATCAGTCCGAGAGGTGAACTGTCTCGTACTAGACGAACGAAGGTACTGCTCGTACTCGAGGGAGAGCTGGAATATCTGATCAACCGTCTCCAAGCGGTGGGGAATCAACTCTCTCCGAATATCGGAGTGAAGGCCCGCCTTGAAACGGGCGGCGGTGGCAATAGGTTCCTCTGAAATATCACTCCTGACGACCAGCTCATCGAAGCGAGCCATGTACTCAGCGACAGTAAGTGTCCCCTGTCGTAAGTTCTGTAGCTGCTCAAATAGCTGATCCCGATATGACGCGGGGAGGTATTTCTCCTTCAGTCTCTCCTTCATCTCGTCCCATCTGGTGATGGGGTAGTAACCATCCCGCTCTAGAGCTCTCTCGACACTAATCCAGAACACCTTAGCTTGCCCGATCAATTTCATCTTTGCAAAGCGGACGCAGCGCTCGTCACTCATGTCGTACCACTCGAAGTAGTGGTCCATGTCCAAGAGCCAATCGCTGAAGGCTTTTGGATGCGACCATCGAACGAAGGGGCATCGAGGCGGATGCGACGAGTGATGTCAAAGCCACGGTCGCCTCTCCGCGGGTTTGGATAATCATCAGGATCATCGTCACGGTCATAGTCGTGTCGAGCGGGCGGGGGTCCGCGCTCACGTCGACCCGGCGGGTAATACTCGTCGCGACGCTGGTCGTGGCGACCAAGCGGGGACACACGGTTCCTAGGGCCAGGCTGTCGTGGCACACGGTAATCCTCCCACGGGGGTGGGGGTCGGCCACGAGGTGGCTCTGGGTTCCGCCATGCTGGCGGGGTGGGGGCTCTCACGGGATCTTCGCGGTGGTAGCGGTCCGCAGGCGGCGGATCATCTCTGACCCGCTGCCCACGACGGGGAGAGTCGCCCGGGTCACCCGCCTCATGGTCGTGTAGGGAGGGAGTACTTCTTGCGCGCTCTATCAGATCTAGGCGACGAGTCACCGCGGCGATATCGTGACGCACGTTCTCGAACTGGGTACCCATTGCGTCAAAACGCTCTAGAATAAGGCGTTGAAAGTCTGTGGTAGCGGTGCTCGAATTTGAGCCCGCTGCCCGGTCATTTGTGACGGGTGGATCTACCATGCTTCTAAATGTCCTACCACTACGGAGCATGCAAATGGCCCGACCTGGGCTCTGATACCAACTGATGTAGGGTAGGCTATGAAGGGCACCACTTAGGCTCTAAATGCAACACAACAACTGGTTCATGCAACGGATTAATAGAGCAATGAAGAAAGCAACGCCACAAACAAATAACTACAACAAGATTTTATTTTAATATTTGGCAAATTTCTTAGTTGGCTTTCCTCCGCTCGGAGGGCCAGAAGCGAAGCGTGCGGCGAAGGAATCCACCTGCAGATTAATAATCAACCGATACAAAATGCCACAAACTAACTCCAAACAAATATGAGATCTCCAATAATAATATCCAGAAAATAGTACACCACAATCACAAAAAAAACTCAAGACTAGGGGCTGATTTCGGGCGATGGAAGTGGAAGGTGCGGGTGGCGTATATCGGGTGCCGGGTGGTGGAGCCGGAGGTGGGAATGACGGGGAGGGGCTGTTTTGGTGGTGGGAGAAGGGATCGGGACGAAAACGGGCGGATCCGGATGAATACGTTCGGATCCGGGCTCGGGTGGACGGATCCGGTAATAGATGGCCGGATCCGGCTCGGGAAGGGTGGATCCACGGAGTTGGGGTGGAGACGGAGCGTTGGCGGGCTGGTGGGAGGTGAAAAGGGGGGGCGGGGGCTGATTTCAGGCGGCGGGTTGCTGGGAAGGGTGGCCGGCCTGGGTAGGGAGGAGAGGAGGGGGTTCCGGCGGCCGGATCTGGGCGGAGGGAGGAAGGGGGCTGACGGCCTGGGTTGGGGGCAGCGGGAGGGGTTGCCGGCGGCCTGGGTTGGGGGCAGCGGGAGGGGTTGCCGGCGGCCGGATCTGGGCGGGGGAAGGAAGGGGGGCTGGCGGCTTGGGTGGAGGAGGAAAAGCGAGGGAGAGGAAGAGGAAACTTACCCCAAGGCGTCGGCACCAAGGGTCCACGGCGTCGGCACCGCGGAAGACGACCGGAAGTAGGGAAGAGGCTCTCCAACTTCAGCAATGAAAACCTAAAATCAGCCACTAGTCCTATTTATAAGAAAACAAGCATGAGGGCATCCCATCCAACGGCTATGATTGGCTGGTGGGTTTGCCCTTAAATAAAATAAGTACGCGTCCAAAAAAAATACATAAATATATAATTCTGATTCGCGGCGACGTGCCGGACGCAACCGCGGGGTCGGATCGGCGATCCGATCACGTCTTCCGGCGGGAATAAATGAACGTGGGTCCCGCCCCATCATGTGCACGATCCGATGGATTCCCATCAACCAGCCTTTCCAACATCATCTTCTTGAGTTGTTGTGTCAACCATGCACCATGAGATATGTTGTGAGGTAGTCTTTCCAATCAGCTTCCCTGCCATAGCCATGGATGAAGTCAAATTGCAAGGAGGCCAGTTTGTTGGCCTACGCCATACCTCCCTCCAACCTTTCACCGAATAACAGCACTAATACCTGCCTGACACTTTGCCGCTTGCACCAACCTCCACAACCAACCTGACACATTTAGTTGTATAAAACCCCATCAATACCAATGACGGAAACACATTTCTTATTCAAAACCCCACCAATACCAATGAAGGAAACACATTTCTTATTCACGCATGAAATCTCACATGCATGGCATTGTACTTACTCATCTTTCTGATTCAAAATTGGAGATTTGTGGCCTCAAAATGCTGCAATCGGAAAAAAAATCAGCAAAAAAAATCCAATGAAATCCAAGTTGTGACAACTCGTATCCCTCGAAGGTTCCCATCTTATATAGTGGGTAAATGCAGAAGAAATAGCCTCTCCTCTTGGTGGTTCTATTGTGCCCAAGGGAAAATATTTGATATCACCAGCAAAAGTGATTTGACCTCTGTACACAAATTTGCAAGCCACAGTTGCAGCAACATTGGCACATAAAGAGCTCTCCCTCGACGTTTTGTTATTGCGGTATATCCAATCTTCTTTACAATCAATTAGTTCAATAGATGAACAGGGAAGGGGAGGACTGTTACCAACACAAATTTTTAATTGTTATCGAACTTGAAAACCGGATACTATTCTCGAGGGATGCTCATGCTTAACCTCAGGATGTTAGTTCCTCCTTGAAATCCCTCTCCTAAATGAGAGATCTCAAAACCTAATGATCCAAAGATCCCTAAGACTCGTAAGTTTCCGCCTTCTATAGGAAGGATGACTTGCTAATCATAATACCCCTAAGAATAAAATTACATAATGACTATATAAAAAAAATGCTCCATGTCGATATTGTCGCATGTGTGTAACAATATATCCTGCCTGAAAATCAACCTTGACCCCAAGGTCGAAGCACCGCCCGCTGTCTAATAGTGGTACGTCTGCGGGTTGGCTGCGCTGAGGTGCTCGGGGCTTTGTTTGGTGGTGTGTCATAGATCTCAAGGGCGTCAAAGTCAACTATGTCGATCCCCTCCAGGTCAACACCGATGATGGCGTGGAACTCTTTGATAATACAATCATGAGTAGGAGAGTGGGGTTGCATGCAATAGAAGCACAAGTCCTTACTCTGCAAGTCGTGATACTCTCTGTTGGAAAGGCGGTGAGTAAGGATATGACAGTTGTTGCGTGAAGGCATAATGGGTAGGCGAGGTAGAGGAGGTGGTGGTGTTGAAGGTCTAGGAGGATGGGCAAAGTATGGTTGATAGGGGGCTTGGAGGGAGTAGAGATAGAACGAGGGCCCGTGAAGGTCGCAAGGAATTCGGCCTCCACAGTAGGGAGAGGTTCAGCACTTGGTTGACGGTAAATGGATGGAGGGTGCGGAAACGAACTTGGATAGGCGGTTGCAAGTCATGGATAAATAGCCCAAGTAGTGGTCGGGAGGAAGACCCAGAACGTGTGACCATCTCGATAAATTCATCCAAGTAAGAGTCAATGGAGCCCATATGGTGGACACCGCAAAGGTATTCGATCGCGTTGTCGGAGTAGTGGTGAACGTAGCGTTGAATAAGCACCTCCATGAGAGATGCCCAAGTGAGGCCAGTAAAGGGCTATTGAAGCCAAAGAACCCTATGAAGTGCGAACCCTTCCATACTAATGAGGGATGCAGAGAACTTCTGGGCCTCGGTAATCTGGTGAATGTCAAAATACTACTCAACACGAGCAATCCAACCTCGGGGGTCTATCCCAGTGAATGTTGGCATGTCGATGCGGGGGAAGGCGGAGGATGCTCCTCTCCTTGAACGGAGTCTTTAGAGGGACAATTGTCTGGGAAACCAAAGGCAGATCCGATGTTAGTTTTTGCGTGCTTGCCTGGGAGTATGTTGCGGAACAGTGTCATAATCGACGTGGACTACTCGACTTGGGCCTCGAGGCGAGTGTTAATGGTGGTGAGGGCATGTTCCAAGGATTCCACACGGGTTTCCATCAATTGACGGAG
Organism: Platanthera guangdongensis; assembly: GCA_039583875.1. Classification (NCBI taxonomy): domain Eukaryota; kingdom Viridiplantae; phylum Streptophyta; class Magnoliopsida; order Asparagales; family Orchidaceae; genus Platanthera; species Platanthera guangdongensis. Next base: position 228,097,031 of record CM077163.1, read on the forward strand.
ACTTTGGTATAAGGAGAGGGTGAAAAAGCAGCGGGGGTCCACTAGCGATTGTGTAAAGGGTCCCGACGAGGCGATGCAGGTTAGGTGAGCGGAAGTAGTAGATGTCTAGATGGAATGCGCTAGAAGGCCGCAGTAGTGTAAGAATTTGTCGATCTGAATGGTGATTGTGCTGGATTTGTAGACGTCAGGGTGTGCGGCTTCTACAGTCAGAGTCGGACACGGAAGTGGGATCCACAGTCGAGCGAGAAGTCGGGAGCGAAGGTCGGAGTCGCAGGTGCAGGAACTCGTCAAGATCGATGACAGAGAGACTAGACCAGGCGATGACGCGGCCGATTGCGGACAAACGTTGGCAAGCAGATGGAAAACGTAGAAAATGGTGGTGTGGTGGACACTTGTGTTCACTGCTGCCGACGCAGGATCGAGGGATCTAGGTTACTAATCGGGGCCTTCTTGGATGAGTCTACAGATGGACGGGAAGTCAATGGCTAAGAGCGGTCAGACCAATATTAAGAGTGCTCGGGCAAAGTGCGGTGGACATTTTACCTCAATTGGTGATGAGAAGTGAAAAAACTTTATAGTTAAGCATGCTCGGGCTGCAGTAGTCTTGGGATGGGTGACCTTCAGGGAAGAAACCATAGAGGCGCTTAACTAGATCACTTCTCATCGAAGAGAGATAACGGCCTCTAACAACCCGCCAATGAGACTGGAGAGGGGTTGGAGTGTACGGTCTGCAGACATGTTGAAGCTGAAACCTTTCGAGCATGTTGTTGGGGGTGCCGGCGGTCGTCCTTTCGAGTCGCGGGCTGGGGAGGCCGTTACAAAAAAAAGTGCACTTTTTTTAAAATGGGTGCAACACGAGTACTTCCCAGGAGGTTACTCATCTCAGTACTACTTTCGTCCAAGCACGCTTAACTCCAAAGTTCTGATGGGATTTGGTGCTCGAGCGTGGTGCTGGGGGTGTCAGCGGTCGTCCTTTCGGGCCGTGGACTGGAGAGGCCGTTACATAGACAACCCTAACCGACCAATAACAACGACCAGTGAGGTAATCGCCGGTCTTTAATCCACTGCAGATGACCACCAGGAGAAACAGATGTGGTTAGACAACTCTAACCGCCAACCGTAACAACCTTCATCCTCCTGTCCGCCATACCGCAACAGCGGTTAGACCTTCACCAAGCTTCCCTTTCCCTATCAAAGACGCGGTCTCAGTGGTCCTCAAGACAGCTAGACTGCCAGAACATACCGCTAGAGTTGTCTGCCAAACTGCCAGAGCCAGACCGCCAAACCGGCGGAATCAGACCGCCAAAGCAGTCTGCCAAACCTCCAGAACCAGTCTGCCAGAACAGTCTGTCAAACCGCCAAGACCAGACCGTCAAGGCAGACCGTCAAGGAAGACCGCCAAAACCAGACCGCCAGTCTGCTAAGACAACAAGTTCTAACATTCCCCCTCAAGCTGGAGCATATATGTCAACTATGTCCAGCTTGTCACAGACATTTGAAAGAGAAGCGGAAATTGATTTGGTAAAGATATCTGCAAGTTCTTTGTCGGAAGTGACAAACGGAGTGCATATATGATTATTTAATATTTCTTCTCTGATAAAGTGGTAGTCAACTTCAATGTGTTTTGTCATTTCATGAAAAACTAATTTTTTTTTATATGTATATAACAGCTTTGTTGTCACAGAACACTAGCAGGGAATGATCATAGACCTCCCTTGAGTCAAGCATAAGTGCACGTAACCATTTTAACTTGCAAGTTGTCGAAGTCATGTTTCTGTACTAAGCTTCAGCACTTGATCTGAATACAACATATTATTTTTTGCTTTTTCAGGTAACCAGATTTCCTCTCACAAAGGTGTAAAAACTAGATATAGATTTTTTATCTTTTTATTGTCAGTATAGCTAACATCAGAGTATGTTTCAATCTTCATATGGTTATGCTTCTGAAATAGTAACCCCTTTCCTGGAGACTCTTTCGCATATTCTAGGATTTTCAAGACTGAACAAGATGACACTTCTTGGAGACTTGTATAAATTGACTGACCTTGCCTACTGCATAGCTGATATCTGGTCTAGTGACAGTCAGATAGATGAGTTTTCTCACGAGTCGTCCGTGCTTGGTACTATTAGGAAGAAGAGGTGAATCCTCAGTCCAACATTTGTTAGCACTAACGGACATCGGACAACGGACGGGTCTTGCCCCAAGAAGACCAATCTCTTTCAAAAGGTCCAACGCATATTTTTGTTGTGAGAGCACTACAGAGTTGTGCTTTCGTGAGATTTTTATTCTCAGAAAGTACTTAAGAGATCTCATATCTTTAGTAACAAAATGTTGCAGAAGATGTCTCTTTGCTAGATCAATTCTCTCTCTATCATCACCTGTAAGGATGATGTCATCCACATATACAACAAGAACAACTAGCCATTTAGAAGTCTTGCGTATAAAAAGAGAATGATCTGCAGAACTTCGAGCAAAGCCAGTAATTGAGATAACTTTGCTGAACTTGTCGAACCAAACTCGTGGACTTTGCTTTAGGTCATATATTGACTTCCGTAACTTGCACACCTGAGACTCCCTCAAAGCAACATACCCAAGAGGTTGCTCCATGTATACCACTTCTTGCAGATCGTCATAAAAGAAGGCATTCTTTACATTTAACTGAGACATCTTTAAATCTCTGTTAACAGCCACAGAGAAAAGAACGTGGATTGTGCTAATGCGAGCAACCTGGGAGAAGGTGTCAAAGAAGTCCACATCATATGTCTGAGTAAAGCTTTTGGCAACCAGCCTATCCTTATAGTGATCAATAGTTTCATCATGATAAAACTTGATGACAAATACCCACTGACAACCAACCGCATCCTCCCCTAAAGGGGTAAGGACAAGAGCTCAAGTACCATTTTCGATCAAGGTCTCCATTTCTTCGTTCATACCAGCTTTCCAATGAGGAATATCAAAAGCTTCTTGATAAATGGTCGGGATGGCAGTAACAGAGAGAACGAGAGTAAAACTCCTTCAAGTTGGGGAAAGAAGAACATAGGAGACAACATCATGAATGAAATGTTTAGTGCACGTCCTAACACCCTTTCGTGGAGCGATGGGAAGATTAAGATCTGATTGTCTTCTATATCAGATCCATCCGTCAGAGAGATTGTTGGTCCGGGAACTGTCAGCAACGGCTCCAAAGGCAGAGGAGCATCAGGAGAGAGAGGTGGAGAATCAGAAACTGACATAGGAAGAAGAGGAAGAGGAGGAAGAGGCGTAAGATAAAGAGGTGCAGAGATAATAGATATAGAAGGGGAATCATCGGGTGATTAGAGAGTGGAGGATCAAGAAAAGTAAGATGTATCTTCAAAGAACGTGACATCAGCAGAAACGTATTGTTTTCGGAGAAGAGGATCAAAGCATCCATACCCCTTTTGAGTCGGACAGTAGCCAAGAAAAATGGACATAACAGAGCAAGGAGAAAGTTTGTCACAATCAGGAGAATTAGAGTTGATAAACGTCGTACAGCCAAAGACACGTAGAGATAAAGGAAATTGTGTGACTCCTGGATACACGATGGAAAACAGGGTTTTGCCCTGAAGAACCGACGAGGGAATACGGTTGATGAGATAACAAGAGAGAAGCACGACATGACCGTAATATGATCGGGGAACATTCATTTGTGTGAGAAGGGTGCGAGCAACATCCAGGAGATGACGATTTTTGCGTTCGGCAAAATCATTTTGTTGAAAAGTGTATGGGCAACTAGCTTGATGAATTATGACACGATGCATGCAAAAGTCCAAAAATTAATGACTAAGACAATATCTAGCATTATCAGTACAAAGAATTTGAATAGAGACATCAAACTGTGTATGTACCTCATTATAAAAGGCAGTGAACATAGAAAAAAGTTTAGGACGTTCTTTTAAAAGATACGACCAAGTGCATCGTGGGAAATCATCAATAAAAGTAACAAAATATAAACTTCCCCAGCCAACAGACCTAGTAGGAGAAGGACCCTAAATATCTGAGTGAACAAGTTCAAAGGGAAGAGAAGAACTACATCCTTGTCTTGCTGGATAGAAGGAGAGATGGTGTTTTCCAAGTTGGCAGGCTTCACAGTTCAGAGAGGAGTCCCCATGAGGTAGATCCGAGAGGAGTTGGTAGATGAGCCAAGGGGGAGGATGACCAAAGCAAAGATGTCATTGTCAAAGAAAAGTAGAAGCGGAGAAAGCAGTGACATTGTCTGGGAAGAAGAGATCGTCGCTTTCAGTCCCAGTAGTAATCGTTTCTTTGGAGTGAGTATCCTGAAAATAACAAGAATTGGATGTAAAGGCAATCGTGCAGTTTAGTTGTTTGCAAAGAGCAAGAACAGATAACAAATTGCACGGAAAAGTGGAGACGTGGAGTGTCCTCAAGCCGAAGAGACGGGGTGATGTGAACTGTACCAGTCCCGCACACAGGAGACGGAGTACCAACCGCAACAAAAAACGGAGGTGACCGGTCATGTTTGTCCAAACGAGAGAACAAACGAGGATTTTCTTTCATGTGATTAGTAGCCCTATAGTCAATAAGTCACTTACCCCGAGTGACCATACGAGCACTTCCTGAATATGAGGCAAGGGATGTGGACTTCCTTGTGGCGTCACCCGCCGAAGGACGAGGATGAGGAAACTCGACTCGGCAACAATCCACAAGATGTTCTGTCTTGCCACAATGAGAGCAGAGATGGCGAGACAGACCACGCCCACCGGAGTGACCACCACGACCACTAGAATTGCCAGAACGAACCAGATAAGCAATGGTGTCGGGATGGGGTGGGGAGGCAAGCAGAGGACGCTGAAGAAGAGTAGTAGCAGCGGCGATGCGAGCAGCAATAACACCAAGAGTGGGAGAATCAGCCCCTCCTAGAATTTGTTGGCTAATCATATCATAAGACTATTAAAGGCGGAGAATATAACGCACAACCAGAAGTTCCTGAAAGTGTTTGTGTTGTTTAGCAAGATCAGCGGAGAAAGGCGAAGCTGAAAAAGTTCGGCGTCAAGAGCTTGCACCTCATGCTAAGCAGCAGCATGAGGCAAAGTGGGACGGGAAAACAGATTAGCATATAATGTGTATATGCGCGAAGTTTGAGCTCCCTTGGAGTACAGAGCAGCAAGATGAGTTCAAGCAGCCTTAAGCGACTCATCATGACGAATGACGGGTAAGCACTCATCAACTAGACTATTAGCAAGCCAGGTTCGAATCAAAGCATCACTAGCATCTCAGTCATCAAAGGTAGCAAACCGTTGAGCAGTAGAGTCATCAGTAAGATGATGACGCTTGCATTGAGACTGTAACAAGAATACGAAGGAAACACTCCAATCTGGATAATTAGCGCTAGTTAGCTTGGAAGCAGTTACAAGATTACTAGAATGAGTGAAACCAGAGGTAGCGATCTGAAGAGCAGGTACAGACAGGTAGAAGAAGATAGAGTCGGAGTCTTCATAAAGAAACCGGACAGAAAGACTATCCACGCGATTTGAGGAAAGAAGACCGCATGAAGAGCACAAAGTAAATTACTCTAACCGAGCAGTTAGAAAGAGGCCGCACCACAAGGGCGGAGACCGCGGAGTTCGCAAGAAGCGAACAGAAAGCAAGCAGAACGCGGGTTGCGAAGGGCGATAAGCTGCAGAGCGCACAAAAGAAAGCGGACAGAACAGAAACTGAAGGGCTCGACGGGCGGTTAGAAAACCAGAGTCCGCAGAGACCGCAAAAGAGCTTAGTTGGCGGTTAAAAAAATAGTCCGCAAGGATCGCGTTGTCCTCTGATAACATGTGAGAAAATCTAAATAACATAATTTTTCATTCCCAAAAATTTAACATTACATGGGTATGACCCCATATTTATAGGGTTTAGGAGATAAAAAGAGAATATAATAGATGATGTGAGACTAAATTACAACAGACGAACTAGGCGAACTGATATTTACAGACCACGGCGAGATGTGCGGCTAGACAACCCTAACCACCCAATAACATCGACCACTGAGGTAATCGCCGGTCTCTAAACCACTTCAGATGACCACCAGGAGAAACATATGTGGTTAGACAACTCTTATTGTCAGACTGCAACAACCTTCAGTCTCATATCCGACAGTCCGCAACAGCGGTTAGACCTTCATCAAGCTTCCCTTGCTCTATCAAAGACGCAGTCCCAGTGATCCTCAAGACAACTAGACTGCCAGACCAGTGCGCCAGAGCTATCTACCAAACTGCCAGAGCCAGACCGCCAAACCGTCGGAATCAGACCGCCAAGGCAGTCTATCAAACCTCCAGAACCCCTTGTAGAGGACTTGGATCTTACTTTTGATTGACGCCTAATGGCCCAGCCCTATGAGGCTACATTACTGTCGGGATGATTACCAATGAAATCAAAATCCTTAAAACAGATATCATGTCGTCGTTGCCGCACAATACGACGACGATAAGGTATATTATTGTGATGATTAAAGCCCCATCACGGGAATCAACATCATGATGGCAAGATTACGAGACGAATCCACGTTGACGCTCCATCCTTTGACGGTCATATGAACCCAAAGACCTTTAGTGACTAACAATCAGACATGAACCACTATTTTGACTGGTACAAGATGATCAATGAGCACCGCCTACTTGTGCTTCCCTAAGATGAAGTTAGTCGGACATGAAAATATTTATTGGACCAATCTAGAGAGATTGATTGAACGCGCAAGTCAACGCCCCATCTCTCATTGCAAAGAAATGAAGCATAGGCATAAGGAGAAGTATCTTCTGGTGTCTTAGCGAAAATAACTCCTTCGTCGTCTTTATTCTCTTCATCATGGGACCTATTTTTCAGAATATGACTAGCTGTCAATAAGAAGCATTGTTCGGGAGGATATCTCCAAACAACCAATAGAACAATTATAAAAAGAGCTACAAGGTGACGCCAGCCACTCCAAACAATTAATAACTCAGAAACAATCAACTAAGAGCTGAAAACACCACAATGAGTCCAAAAACAATAGAGTAAACTGACGAAAAATGTTGCAAAAAAATATTAAAACAAAGAGTAGAGGAGCAAAAGATACACATTTCGCAATTGGGAGAGATGAGGCAACACCCACCACTCCAAATAAGAATCACTCATCACTCCTTAGGAAGATCAAAGAGGAGGGGCTTCACAGATTCTGATCTCTCTATGGGATGCGGCAATGGTGACATACAAAACTCACGGAAGAGACTCTTGGATGCCCCTAGAGGCCTTGAAAGAAATACAAATCAACTAACTAGAGGCCTGGCCTGGGTTTCTCTCATTGGACCAGCTCGGCTCGGTGATGCAAGCAGATGTCGGGACGGGATCGGGCAAGCTAGGAACTAGGCCCGAAGGCTGGGATGGTCCTAAGGAGGGAGGTGTCGGCCATGAATACAATCCACGGCAAAAGGGGAAAAAATAAGCGGTGAAAATTCAGCATGAGAAGATAAGGAGTGCGCTAAGGACCTCATGGCCAGAAGGTAGGAACCAGGGGTACGGTGGAATGGAGTTAGAAGATCATAGATCACGAGAGGGGATGAATTAGAAGATTATAAGGTGGGTAGAGAAGATGGCGAAGTGACAACAAGGGGGAGAGATATGCTACCGTGCAAGAAGGGACGACCCTAGGCAGAGTTTGGGATCAGGGGATGGAGAGATTACCAGAGGCAATATGGGTTGCCGGGCGGCGACAAGGCAGTGAAGAGCAGCGGCGTGGTGGAACGAGGAAAGAAATGATAACTGAGACCGAGAGAGAGAGAGAGAGAGAGAGAGAGAGAGAGAGAGACACACACCTGCAAGTAGATCGGGTAGATCCGACAGCAAAAGGGGAATGAAATGGAGATTCAGTGGTGGCGAGGGAAATCCGGCGGCGTAGAATCAGGTTCGGGACGGCGAGACAGCTGAGTTCAACGCCTCACCTATCGATCTATAGCGGAAGAGCGACGATTGTGGTCTGACTGCGCCGGAAGGATGAAGTTGATTGGAATTAAGATTGGTTATCCGCACGTCAAAAATTACTTAATTGAGTAATTATATGTGAAAATAAAGGCTCCATTTGGAGGACTTATTTTCACCGGTCAAGTGGTACGATCGCATGAACCAGATGTTAATTAAGATCTGGTTCATGCCATCGTACCCACTTGATCGGTGAAAATAAGTCCCCAAACAAAGCCAAAATTTGGAATTGTGAAAATCAAGTTTGAATATGAAAAATACTAAGTGCAAATCAGTTTATTATTTCCAAACCAAATTGAAGCAATTGGAAAAAAAAACCCATCCGGAGTAGCAGATTAGGTAATTAAAATGCAAAAGGCCATCAGGATATAGGAGTCCATTAGGAAATAAGGGTCATGGGGTAACCGGCAGCCTGGAAGAGATGGAACTAGTAGGGTTGAGGAATGAAAATCGACAAAACCGACGGAACCACATTGCATCGAATCGCACCGATTTTAAAACCGAGCGAAAATTGTTGGAGCCTCCACACAATCGCTGGAAATGGACGCGACATCTATCGGAAGAGTCGCACGAGAAGAAAATCGCAGGGTGCGATGTCACTGACGGAAGTAACGTTGGGAGCGAGGGAGATGAGAATCCGGATCCTTTGGAGTTTGTGTGGGAACTCCCGGGTGGATTTCGCACAATCTCGCGCGTCCGATTGAAATCTAACGGACGAGTATTTTACATTTTTTAATATTTTAACTTTTTTTTTCTTTTAGAGCGTGATAAGTCCAACTGTTGGATTGATAGAGTTGGTGGTTTTCGCGCCATTGGATTGAACTCCACCCTGGAGTTCTCGCACGAACTTCAGAGGATCCGGATCCGGGAGATAAGCAGTGAGCGAGGAGCATAAGGCTCCGTTTGGGATGACTTTTTTTCATATTTCCGTTTTCTAGAAAACGTCACCGTTCATAATATTGTGTTTGTTTTTTCTATCAGTGAACAACGCAGCTCATCCAAAAGGAGTTATTTTGTCTTTTCAGAAAGTCACTCGCCCCTAAAACAAACAGGTTACTCGCCCCTAAAACAAACAGGTTATTATGAACGATAACATTTTCTAGAAAGTGAAAAAGAGGAAAAAAACTCTCCCAAACAGAGCGTAAGTGTGAAGGTCATAAGTTAGTGGCCGAGAGATAACATTACGGTATTAAAAATTGTGTTATTTGATGCTTTTATGGGATGCTAATAGGGGCTGATCCTCATAAAGGCTCTGTTTGGCGCAGCTGCAGTGACTGGAGAAGCAGTGGTGGGAAACAATGGTGAAATAATCAGCTGTTTTGCAGAGTGGTGGCAGAATTTGTGAATCTGTTTGGAAGAACAGCGTTTGCAGTGTTGTTTAGTAATTTTATTCGAGAAAAATAAAATACCCACCAAAAAAGAGGGAAAGTCGACGAAACCCTAGAAAATCAACCGGCCCTGTTTATGATCCCGTCCTCCCCCGCACGCCGCTTCTTCTTTCGTTTTTCCATGGACAATCGCTGGCGGCGGTGATGAGCGGTGGCCGATCCAAGCGGCGGAAGACGACGGGTGCCGCCGCTGCCGAAGGCGGATCTTCTGTCTCGGAGAAGCCACTCTCGCCTTCTCGGACATCCGGAGACGGCGTGATGGCCGCTCCGTCGGTGGCGCCGGGGTTGGATCTATACACGCAGGCAAGGAAGGGTGAGAATCGCGAATCGCGCATATCCGCGATTCAGGAGTCGTGAAAAAAAAATCACGACTCTTAATCGCTCCTTTTCAGCAATTAGGCAGCGGGGGCTTCTCCCACCAATGATGTTGAATTTGCTGTTTGACGCGGCGTTTTTAAAAACAGCAGCATGCTGCTCTAAAAATGCCGCACCAAACAAAGCCAAAGCCGAGAGTGGGCGGAAGGCATCACAGGTTTTAAAAAATACATACTATTTTTCAACAATAGAAAGAATTTTTTATTTGTTTGATGTCAAATACTAAAATACATATATTTATAAAAAAATCAAATGGATAAATAGTTTAGCAATTTGGTATTCCACTATTTAGTCACAAGTTTAATTCTTGTGGATAGTACATTTATTTATCATTTTATTTTATATTTACTTTATACTTATTTATTATTTTATTTTTTTTATGTATGAAACATTTCTTTATCATTTTACTTTCAATTCAATTCATATTTATTTATCATTTTTAAATATAAATAAAATTAATAATATTTTTAAATTTTATTATTTTAATGACTTCAAATTATATATGCCAGAAAAATGGTACTTTTGCTAATTTATAAAAAATTGAATAATTAATTATTTTTAAGCAATAAATATTTAAAATATTATAATGAATAATAAAAAATTATTCTCAAACTTTTATTATTTTAAATACTATTTGATGAAATACATCTTGAAAGCTTATTATTTTTTATTAATTTATAAAAATAATGAAAATTAAATAATGAGGCAATGCAAATCAATAATTATTTAAAATATTATAATGCTTAATTAAAAATGTATGAGTATTAAAAATCATCAACTAGTGTATGATATCAATATAATGTAGCCATATTTTTGTTATATTTGCCTTTTTTTTGAAAATTTTTGTACACAACTCACAAAAAAAATCTCTACTATGTAAAGTCCAAGGATAAATGCACGCTAAACTAAAAAATAATAGGAAGTTGTAAACTTGTATAGGCATTGACCTGCACATAACCGTTCGGAAATTGCAAAGCCTGTACATAGCCGAAGTCGACTAGTGTATACACACACACACACACACACACACACACGAGTGACAGGCACGGGCCTCCGGCCCGATTGCCACGCGCCACAGTACCCGTCCGGCAACGGCGGGCGAAGCCCGCCCGACAACGGCGGTCGAAGCCCGCCCGACAACGGCGGGCGAAGCCCGCCCCCCGGGGTCGATGTTGCCCTGGCGGAGCGCCACCAAAATACCGCCGGCAAGTTCATCTGCTCCCGACGAACCCGCTGGGGGTCTCCGGTCAGGCTGCCGGTGGTTCCGCCGCCGGCGCCGGAGATGGCCGTGAGAATGGGGGATTTCAGGATTCCTGTATCAGGTTTTAGGAGATAAAAGGATTTAGATTTTTGGGTGTTTTTTTTATATGCAAAACAAACCCGCTGTTTGCAGCCACAGATCCAACGGTTTAGAAACCAAACATTCAAATCCGACGGCTCATGTAATTAGAATATTTTCGAACTCATTTTTATTGGAAATAGTACAGATACAGATATAGTATATACTTTATTGACACCCTTGGGGGCTCCACCGTAAGACCTCCGCTGGCATCGACTGACGTGGAAGCAACAACCAAACCCCCCGCGATTCCAAAGTCAAAAACTCCTCTCTAATTTGAGACGGGGATGGACGGCATGAAGCAATCCCGTAATTTGCATGGAATGTGTTGCAACGGCATGCACGGGAAGCCTATAATATTTAATTGCGTGAACTGTAGCGGCATTCGTGCCTAGAGTTGAAAGCAATTGGGACGAACCAGTTCATCACAGAGCTGCTCTGCACAGTTGAGATCCCCGTGAGCTTTTTTCAATATTTTTGACAATGCAATAATTAACTATCCTTTTCAGATATTAATCTTCATTGCTTTTAACCTTTGGTGTTTAAATAACTAAAATATTTAATTTGTTTAAATAAAAAAGATTAAAAAAAAACTACTGAGGTTTCTAGCATTACCTTTTATTCAGTATTGTTTACCCTTGAGTGGAAGGGAAAGAAGTAGAATGCTGCTGAATTTCTACCTACTGGCAGGAACCATGTGAACTATAACTCAATTTTAACTCTCAAAGAGTCAAAGTTGCTTCCTTTGCTGAGAGAAAATGATGCTCAACTGCACCTGCCATCACCAGATGGCCCAAGCCTCCAAATTTCCTGATATAAATTCACATGATTTCTTCAACCATAGCCATTCTTTAAGTTTCTCCTCTGATGCCAATGGCCGTGAAAGAAGATCTGAACAAAGACACCAGCATCAGCACACAGCAAGATATAATCATGAAGAAACTGAGAAAACTTCCTAATTCCATTTGCATAAACATATGGAAGGTAGGAAGAGACGACCCGCGGCGGGTCATTCATGCCGTCAAGGTCGGCCTGGCCTTGACTCTGGTTTCATTTTTGTACCTCTTGGAGCCTCTCTTTGAAGGAGTCGGGCAGAACGCAACGTGGGCAATGATCACTGTGGTTGTGGTGCTCGAGTTCACCGCAGGTGAGGTTCACGGTGGTAGACTGGTAGTGAAGCATTCGATCTATATGTTGAATTGATCAAATGTTCATGAATTCAATTTTCTGTGCTAGGTGCAACCCTGTGCAAGGGGTTGAATCGAGGTCTCGGGACATTGTGCGCCGTGTCCTTGGCGTTTTTCATCGAGTTCATGGCAGAAGAGACGGGGAGAGCTTTCCATGCCGTTTTCATAGGGGCGTCTGTGTTTTTAGTAGGTATGCCTAGATATGATTTCAGCGTACTTTATGAGGTTGATATGAAAATGATGAAGGATAAGAAGCCTCAGTGAAGGCGCAATTGAACCTAATTCAAACCATGAAAAAAACGGTGACATGCTCAATACGCATCGCGCTGCCATCCGTTTTTCATTGAACAGCTTTTGGGACTGTTCGGTACCTCTAATTGTCATTTAGTTCGCCTAATGTTGTTTTCAAAACTTGAGACTTCTACGCATTAATGACGAGTGACCCTAATATGTCTGAGGGAAAACTAATCCAATTGATCTAACAGAATCTCCTATCTATCTTCTAAGGGCCGTGAATTTCCACTGTTTTTAGGAACAAACTTATGGGATTGCTCTTGATTCATTGTTTATAGGCTTCTCATCTACATACCTGAGGTTCTTCCCCTCTATAAAGAAGAACTATGACTACGGAGTGGTGATTTTTCTACTAACCTTCAATCTAATAACGGTATCTAGCTACCGCGTGCAAAATGTGCTGCGCATGGCACGGGAACGCCTCTACACCATCGCCATTGGCTGCGGCATCTGTCTTCTCATGAGCCTTCTTATCTTCCCCAATTGGTCCAGCGAGCATCTAGAGAGTTCTACAGCCAGAAAGTTTGAAGTATTAGCAAAATCAATAGAAGGTAACTGGATTATATCAGAATCTATTTTTTTCAGTATCATAAGATAGATAATTAATTAAGAAGTGAGCCTTACAGATTCTGTGAACGAGTATTTCCATGGCAAAGACCAGAAAATTGGTGAAGATGATTCCGAAGATCCAACATACAACGGCTACAGGGCAGTATTGGACTCAAAATCTAGTGATGAGACACTAGTAAGTTGTTCTCTCGCCCCTCTATTTTCAAAATCATTAAAACCTCTCCTCCAAGTTTAATATAAGTCAGAGGGAGGATTTCATAATTACTATTTATACTTAATGGTAATAGTTAACTTCTGCCAGGCAACCTTCGCAAGCTGGGAACCGAGGCACACAAGACACTGCCACAAGTATCCATGGCAACAGTATGTGAAGCTCGGAGCAGTTCTTCGACATTTTGGGTACACTGCTGTGGCCCTTCATGGCTGTCTTCACTCAGAGATCAAGGTGGTAGATGATGGCTTCTCTTTTTCATGCATGTTTGCTTTTATTTCATGATGAATAAAAAGGTTTGCTCTATTTAAGCTTTTCTCAGTCTCTCCTCCATAATGTAGAGTAAAGAAAAAAATAGTTAATAGTGTGAACCAAAGTTAATCAAAGTTAGGCATGATGCACCTGTCATAAAATCGCCTTTTAAAATTTAAACATGATAGATTAGATATAGGAGAAAAAAAGCAATTTTGTACCCCCCAGCCCCACCACCACACATACGCGCGTGAGAACTGATAGGGTTAGAGCCGCTCAAAGTATTCTATCATACTCTATATAAGTATGGAATAGGGTATATATAGTACTTCCAGCGTAGAGCAAGACCCTAGTATGACACGAACCCATTAACCTATTCCGAGTCAGCCTCGACACGTGCGGACATATTATTGAATAAACCTAACAATCTCCTCATATGTCCGCCGTGAACCCAGACTTCGGATAGATGGTGTTTGTGCAAAGTTCAACCAACTGTGAATCATATACAACCGTGTCCAGCACCTGTTTCAAACAAATTAGACTTGAGCACAGAATAATAAGCACGCACAAGTAAAATGATACTCAGCTGCAACACAGCATAGTCTCAGGTACAACAAAACACAGACTCAAAACGTCTGGTGTCTCAAACAAACAGAGAGTTAATAGTCCAATCAAATAGTGCATAAAAGAAGAGCTAAAATAATGCTCTGAACAGAAGTAGCAAAAGATAAACTAAAAAATACTCTAAAACTCATCATCCAGAAGATCATCCTGATCTGGATCTCAGTCAACCAGTGCTCCTCCTATCCCAGCAACCCCTGCAATTCCAACAGAGAATTTTATTTCAGAATGAATTCTATCCTTTGCAAATTTGCAAATATCTAGTTTTTGCAGAAAAGAACTTAGTATTTATAATATTAATTTGTCTGGGAGGACACGTTCACAGAGTATTATAGTTTTACCTCAGAACCTGATATCTGTTTCAACTGAAACGATTCCAGACTTCTAGACACCGCAGCTATATCTGTGATCTTATATGGAATGTCACGGTTACTGTCATTCTAAAGTTGATTGTAACTCATCAAGTTTGGAATGAAATCAATCTCCAGAAGAAGAGACAAGACCAAGTTAGATTGTGTTATCAAGTTTGGAATAACACTCTCCTCCAAGGCAAAAGCCGAATCCAGGTGAAGTTGTTAGCATCAAGTTTGGAATGAGACAACTTACCAGATCCGAGCTCAGCAACCAAGAGCATCAACGGAACACAACATGTTTGCTTTGACAAAGAAAATCAGAATAATCAAAACTTTCGGACAAAGACTGAACTGAATCGCCTATTGCTGAACTAAGGCCGAACTAAATCGTCTTTAGTCCCATTTCCCCCACAGTTTTGATCAGACGGTCTTTTGGCATTCCTTTCGTCAATGGATCAGCCAGGTTATCCTTTGAACGTACATCGATCAAAGTGATAATTCTTGTTCTTTCGGATAATTCAACAAGACATGTTTCAGTCGTACATGTCTCCTCTTAGTATTATAGAGAGTATTCTTAACGACTTGAACTGCTGCTTGATTATCACAATACAAGCTCAACGAGTTGACTTGTAACTTAGATAAGGGAATGTATAGAATCAAGTTCCTGATCCAATTCGCCTCTTCACCGGCCAAGGCTAAGGCAAACAACTCGGCTTCCATAGACGACAATGCTATGCAGATCTGCCTTTTGGATTTCCAAGTGATAGCAGCTCCACCCAAAGTGAATATATATCCACTGGTGGACTTGCTATTCCCGACTTCTGAACACCATGATGCATCAGAATGTCTCTCCACAGAAGGTGGGTAATCAGTGTAGCACAGAGCATGATCTTTAGTAACTTTCAGGTACCTCAACAGCCTATCTATGGCTTCCCAATGTTCTTTGTCTGGATTACTGGTAAAACGACTCAGCATGCTAACCGAAAAAGCAATGTCTGGTCTAGTACAACTTGTGGCATACATGAGACTACCAATTATTTTGTAATATTTAACTTGATCAATGCTGGTCTCTACGTTAGAACTCAACTTAACATTATGATCAAATGACGTCTCAATCGGCCTACAGTTATCATATCCCCAGGTAGAAAGAAGTTGATCAATATAATGAGTCTGACTAAGAGTAACTCGACCCTTGTCAACTCTAACTTTCATACCTAACAGGGTATCCACAGGACCAAGGTCCTTCATGTCAAAAACTTCTGCAAAAGTGGATTTAATATTTCTAACTGCAGCAAGATTAGACCCCAAAATCAACATGTCATCTACATATAAGCATATGATGACTGTCAGATTCGACAATGAGCGGTGATAAAGACATTTGTTTGAGAGACTGGACTGAAATCTGAGGCTCTTTACCACCTGGTCAAATTTCATATGTCACATCTTAAGCGCTTGTTTAAGCTCATAGATTGATTTATCCAGTTTGCACACTTTATCTTTTTGATCTTTCTGCACATAACCTTCAGGTTGTGTCATGTAAATCTCTTCATCAAGCTCTTCATTTAAGAAGGTTGTTTTCACATCCATCTGATGAACTATAAAGTTCTCGATAGACGCTAATGCCAGAAGAATCCTGATAGTCGATAGGTGACACACAGGTGAATAAACATCAAATTAGTCTATTCCCCCCTGTTGTTTATAACATTTAGCTACGAGACGTGCTTTATACCTGACTATAGACCCATCACTATGTAGTTTTTTCTTCAACACACACTTGCATCCTAGGACTTTAGCGTCTTTCGGCAAGTCAACTAGATGTCAAGTATTGTTATGTAACAG
Source organism: Platanthera guangdongensis (assembly GCA_039583875.1). Taxonomy (NCBI): domain Eukaryota; kingdom Viridiplantae; phylum Streptophyta; class Magnoliopsida; order Asparagales; family Orchidaceae; genus Platanthera; species Platanthera guangdongensis. The sequence continues at coordinate 228,113,441 of CM077163.1, forward strand.
CGAGTCCATCTCATCATCAATGACTTCTGCCCACATCAACGAATCTCTAGATCTCATTGCCTCCTGGTAGGAGAATGGATCATCCTATAAGTGGTAGATGCTCTAAGTGGAACAGTTTCCACCTCTAGAGGTTGGGGAGCAGTTCCAGAAGGGCCAGCTATAGGTTCTACGATAGATTCTGAAATCATATCATTAGACCCGGAAACATACAAACCATGATTCTTGACAAATTTATCCTCAAAGAATATGACATCTCTAGACTCTATCACGATATTCGTGGATAGATCGAGAAATTTGTCGGCTGCACTATCTTCTGCACTACCTAGATAGACGCATATTGTCGTCCTAGGTCCCACCTTAGGCCTCTTAAGGTCTTGTATTCGCACACAGACAATACAACCTCAACTCTTTATAGTATCGTATCTACAAAGATGACCGTGTCACAGCTCATACGGGGTAGCGGTGAGCTGAGAATGAGACACTCTATTCAGAATGTGATTTGCAGCACGAACTGCTTCTCCCCAAAAAGAATTAAGCATGTCAGCTGTTAGAAGCATAGAGTTCAACATCTCTGTTAAAGTTCTATTCTTACGCTCAGCAACACCATTTGACTGGGATGAGTAAGGAGCTGTAGTTTCAAGAATTATTCCCTCAGAGACACAGAATTCCTTGAACCCAATAACAGTATATTCTCTTCCTCGATCACTTCTAAATCTCTTAATTTTCAGGTTCAACTGATTTTCTACACGAGATTTAAAGGTCTTAAACGTCTCAAAAGTTCGTCTTTCGATTTTAACAGATACACATGACAATATCTTGAAAAATCGTCTATGAATGTAATCAGATACTTCCTTCCCCCTCTAGTGGCGTGGCTACGAAAATCACAGAGATCTGAATGTATCAACTCAAGAAGTTTCGTGCTCCTAGAAACCGATTTGAATGGCTTTCTAGTGATTTTGGTTTGAGCACACACCTCGCACTTGTCAAATCGAATCGACAGATCTAAGAGAATGTTATGACTCTTCGCTAGATCTAGTATTTTACTATAGTTCACGTGTCCAAGTCTGTTATGTAACAACTTATGATCAATAAGGTTCGAACTTATTTGGTTAATGCTATCATTGTTTAAGCTAAGTCTATATATTCCGTTGATCAGATACGTACACCCAAAATAATGTGAATTTACCGTTAAGGTCATTCTACCGTTTTGAGTTGTGAAGGACATCCCAGCCTTATCTAACAGACTCATTGAAATCAGATTTTTAGTTGAACATGACACTACTTTAACATTATCCAGAAAAAGAGTTTTACCTGATGAGAGAACCAGCTCGGCTGTCCCAGCATGGGTCATCTCGGTCTCTCCTCCATTGCAGTTCTCCACCTTCTCCTGGACCGTCTTGACCTCAGCAAGTAACCCTCTGTCATTCGTCACATGACAGGTAGCACCGCTATCTAGCTACCACTCAGAGGACGAACTGCGGTGACTGCTCCCGATCATATCCACGAAGGACTTGGGATCTGAGGCATCAGCCAGCATGTTCGCCACATTTTGCGGGGCATCCTCCTTTTTCTTTTTAGGAACCTTGCAATCAGCCGCCCAGTGTCCCCGCTTATTGCAGTTGTGGCACTTGCCCCTCTTCTTTTTGAAAGAGGGCTTTTTAGGTGCCAACTGTACAGAGGCTTCACCTTTGGGTGCTGGTGGCTTCTTTCGAGGCTTGCTGGGTCGAGAAACGAAGTTGACAGCCTGTGAGGACTGACCAACTTGTTCCAAGCTCTTACCAGCAATGTTTTGATCCTCGATATGAATGAACCTTTTGAGTTCATCCAATGTGATCTTTTCCTTCAGTCTGTGCATTTCAGTCTTGAAGGTCAACCACTCAGGAGGTAGCTTGCTAAGTATCAGACACACAAAGAGATTATCAGAGATGTCGGACTTATCGTCCGCCAACTTGAGACGCAGACTCTTCAGTTCAATTATTTGAGAGGTGATTGACGAGTTCAAATTGAATTTTGAAGTGAAAAGTCTCTCCCCAAGGAGAGTCCTCGACAATCCCTTTTCCTTCTGGAAGTGCGCATTCAAGCGATCTCAAATCTCCTTTGCAGTCTTATGATTGTTGTCGGTCAGGGCGAGTCTAGGGTTCAGTGAATTTAAGAGGTAGTCCCTGCAGAAGTCTTCATCTTTTCTCCACTGAATTTCGTTCACGTCCTCTTCGGTAGTGCCAAAGTCACTCAGGACCGTGTAAAAAATCTCACGTTCCTTCATACCAAGTTGGACGTGCAGCTTCCAAGCGTGGAAGTCGGAGAGATCGAACGACTGAAGCTTGACGATGTCGTAGGAGGAAACCTTCGACATCTCGCTAAAGCTAGAACAGAAAACACCCGAAAGAAGTCACCTGAATCGTGCGAGATGAGAACGGGTCTTCGGATCCAATCCAAGAATTATTTGCTCCTCCTTTGCAGCAAGCAATTCTCCCAATCTCCAGGCAAAAACAGAAGATTTTCCACTGATTTGTTGATCAAATCTAAGCAGATATATCTTGGATCGTTAAAATTCAACCAACAGGATCTGTTGATCCGACTTCAAACAAAGACCGGGCATAGAGAGAATCCAGTGGTCAGACCTTATCTCTCCAAGTAATTTCCTTTTCCTGGATCAAGATTGGTAATGGTGGCAGGAAAGATCTCTTCCAGATCTCGATCAACGAGAAAAATCACCAACGGAATCACCAAAGCCAAGGTTCCTCCTTCTTCCAGCGGCGGGCCTCGCACAGATCCAGCAGCGGCGCACCTTCTCTTCCACGAATGATTGAAGCTTGATGGGTTAGGAGAACACCAGATCTGCTCCTTCTTTTAACCAGATCTGCCTCAAGAGCGAACACCAAAGGCAATATACCTTTGAACCCTGCCCAACCATCGTCAAAAGGCACATACTTGATCCCAGTGAACCTTTAACTATCATACTACTTATTAGGGAGTGTGAATATTATTATAAAGAAACGTCCAGAATATTGAAAGATAATCTGAAAATTTTATTAACTCTTACTGAATTATCAAATACAAGCATTTGTACAATTATATAGGAAGAGAAAGAGAGAGAAAAAATCTCTATTCAAGATGCGGGACTAAAACAGAAGATGGAAGAGGGCCTTAGATGGGCCTTTCTTTGAGTTTTTTCATGTTTTTCTTCTAACACACCCCCGCAAGCTGGAGCGTACAAGTCGTAAGCGCCCAACTTGGACAAGAACTGATGAAATAGAACACGAGGTAGGGCCTTCGTGAGGAGATCAACAACTTGAGCAGTTGTTGGAACATGTTTCAACTCAATCTTCTTCATTTGAACTTTTTCCCGAATGAAGTGGCAGTCAACTTCAATGTGTTTCGTCCGTTTATGGAAAACAGGGTTCTTAGCTATGTGTATAGCCGCTTGACTGTCACAAAGTAAAGTAGCTGGTGAGAAAAGTTTGACTCCCAGATCCCTTATGAGACTTTCTAGCCATGTGAGCTCAGATACAACATATGTCATCGAACGGTACTCGACTTTGGCTGAAGAGCAACCAACCACAGAATGTTTCTTGCTGCGCCAGGTGACAAGGTGACCTCCGAAGTAAGTACAAAATCCACAGGTGGAACGTCGATCATCCATGGAGCCAGCATAATCAACATTCAAATATGCAACCAACGTTGAAGTAGAAGAGGAAGAAGTTTTGTATACCATTCCTTGACCAGAGGCTGTTTTCAAGTATCTTAGGATGCATTCGACGGCCTGTAGGTGAGACATCCAAGGAGAATGCATAAATCAGCTGACAACCCCAACAACAAAGGAAATGTCAGGTCTTGTAACTATAAGATAAATCAATTTTCCAACAAGACGTTGATAGTATTCTGGATTTGGAAGGAGAAGATCGGTGCCAGAGGCATGAGCACAAAATTTGTGATTAACATTCATAGGAGTATCAATCGACTTGCATCTAGAGTAGCCAGCATCCTGAAGAAGATCGAGATAGTACTTTCGTTGAGATAAGACAAAGCCATCAAGACGTCTTGCGATCTCTAGGCAAAGGAAGTATCGAAGATTCCTCGGGTCCTTTGTCTGAAAAATAGAGTTCAGGTGCTGCTTGATCATTTGTATTCCCTTTGAGTCATCTCCCGTGATTAGGATGTCATCGACATAAACTAAGAGGAGAACTGTGTCTGTCTGTTCACAGTTGGAGTCTCCAAATATCACCTTTAGTCCAAGCTTTGCTTTAAAATCAGTTAGGTTATCTTTACTTCCTGTCATGTGTTTTGAGCATCCACTATCCAGATACCATTGTTGCTCTGTGGTAGGATAGTTCTTTACCTCAAAAGGAAGAGCTATTGTTTTATCGAATGAAAATTGGGTTTGCGAATTTGGTAAAGAAAACTTTAACCTAAAAGGAGAAATATGATGATAGGAAAGCTAGCACTTGATCTAGAATCCCTTTGGGTTAGAATAAATTTCCATGAAATTATAAAATGCAAGCATCTAAATTATCAACATTTGTGGTGGTTCTCAAATTCGCTCCCATGGTTCTTCAAGGCTGTCTTTGGGGGTAGGCACAATACTCTGCATGTTTTATTGTAGATTCAAGGAGGTCCACTCATCGTGAAACAATGAACCAACGTGAGAGCAAACTTAGGCCCGATAATCTAGTGATAAAACAATCTTTGAACTCATATTTGAATAAGCATCCAATTTAAAATCAATTGATTGGAGATGGAATTCATATTAAATGGATGAGGCTTATTATTTTCAAATATAGGATCTTTGGCCTCTAACACATGGTACATTTTTTCAATTGGGGGACAAGAGTGAGCCGCTAGGCCTAACCTACTCTGCTATATTTTAGAACCTAAGCATCAAACATAAAATCCATTGATCATAATCTGAGGGTTCCAAGATCAACATCAAGTGCATGAAGCTATATTAATTTCAAACACAAGACTATCCTCAACCACTCCAAATCATAAGCACATGACACAGTCTAACACACTTCAACAGAAATCAAACAGAAAAAAAGTTGGCCAACCTACCTTCTTGCTCCAAACATTTCATACTATGATCCTCCTTTTTCTCCCATTAACTAATCAATGATTCATTTGTTACAGGCTCCCAAAGGTGTGAGATTATTGTTCCGAGATCCATGCATACGAGTTGCATCAGAAGTGTCCAAGGTATTAGTCGAGCTAGCCAGCAGCATAACTACCCACCGCCAATTCTCTCACGAAGCTCTCTCCGACCATCTCCATGAAGCCTTGCGGGACCTCAATTCAGCAATCAAATCTCACCCACGTCTCTTCCTTGGCTCGAAAAATGCCCGCAAGGTCGCAGCACTGAAGCATGAGAAGGAAATTTCTTCGCCTGTTACTCTGCCTTCACTTAAAACGGACTCATCGGTACTGCTACAATGGAAGAGAAGCAGGGTAGAAAACCAACCGAAGGAGACGAACGAGCAAAAACAACTACGGCCAACGCTAAGTAAGATTGCAATAACTAGTCTCGAGTTCTCAGAGGCACTCCCATTTGCAGCATTTGCTTCCTTGTTGGTTGAGATAGCTGCAAAACTGGAAGTTGTTATTGAGGAGGTAGAAGAACTCGGAAGGGCTGCATATTTTCGTGAAAGTTCAGACAGAGACGATATATCAATCAAGATCAACATAGAAAACAAAAGGCGTAATGTTAATGATTTGCATGCACCTGAGGTGCACCAGATAGCCGACTGAGGAAGATGAATTGCAACAAACTAAATCATTATTTCTCGTTCTTGTTTCTAAAGTTCTTCCATGATTTCTAGCCGAAGTCTTACTAGCAATAATGATAATAACCCATAAAATATGTAACACGATCATTTAACTCATCCAATTATGTAGTACTATTTATATAGGAATCCAGTTCAGAATGACTAGTTGCGGTCCTGTTAAATATTTAGGACATAATTTCTTTCTCTTCTCGCATGAGATCACTTTTGAAAATCTTATTTATAATCCAAAAGGATGAATAGAGAGAACTGCACTAGAAGCTTCATATACAACACCTAATTCATAGTAAGTCTTCTCTCTTCATTGCATTAATCTACCGGGAGTACCTTATATCAAATTTACAATTCCCGTGTTTGAATTACAATGATACACACACAGACACTAAATATTAGCACATATGCAAGAAGTTCCTGCATGCTCTTTACCTCCCTCTCTTAGTCACACTGACACGGAGGATAGGGATGTGTGAGTGAAATGATAGGAATGTGTGAGTGAACTTAAGATAATGCAAACCCTAGGTGCAGTGTAAGAGAAATAAAGTCTATCGAACCGTATAATGATGTATGCATGCGAAAAGTGATCCGACAACGTTTTGAAAATAATAATTAATGCATAAAACTTAAATGCATATCACAAGTAGTGCTCAAATGATTTTAACAAGTAGGCTAGGCTTTCCTACGGTTGGAGTGTCAAAAACTAATATACGCAGACGATAAAGATCTTGCAAGTCAAGATTAATCAATGAAGAATATACTAGGAAAGCAAAACATCCATAATCATATAAGAGTCTAAATTTGTAAAACGATATTGAATATAATGAAACCAAACTAGTAGATACTAGGAAAGGGAGTCTAGGTGGTGGAAGGTGGAGATCCGATGGCCGTGGAGGCGTCAGATGGTTGTCGGGGGATGTTATATGGTTGCGAGAGGCCTGGGAAGAGAAGGTAGGGTTGTTGGGGGATTGTTTGGGGTGGTTACAAACTGGGAAGTGGGAGGCGGGCTGACGTAGTGCCCCAAGATCTTGTCGTTGTTTTCTCCTCCTTGGACTTGTATTCATTGTAATTTACGATTTCCGATAAAATTTTCACCAAACTTAAGGGTACCAATTAGCGAACGCGATACTGAGTCTACTCTCAGGTCAATCCGGTTCAACCAAATCCGTCACTCTGAATCATGACGACAACTGCATCATTGAGCGACACGTGACCTTCCATAGTCACAACAGCTTACGGATTTAACCGACATGGACAAAACGTGGTTATCATTTAGAACAACATAATGAAGATTGTGCGCACAATTGTTGTTCCAATTTGGAGGTCAATCAAACTCCTCAAATGAATGCACAAAACCATGTCGCAAGAAGTTCTAAAGTATTCAAAAGAACACGTATGTTCAATCATAAGATTTCAATTATTGTGTCAAATAGGTATACCAAGACTTTATGAAAATGAAATAAAGTGTCTTAAGTCTTATGCTCAGACTGACACTCGTCCGAGTCTTTTAAATGAAGTGTGATATATCACAAAAAACTTTATGAATATCGAAACTTAATGATATTTTATTTATGAATATTCTTTTAATGTTTGATTTCAAACAATTATTCATGAATTTAAACAAAGTGCAAATGAATAACAGATGAATGAATTGGAGCTTTATGTAGCCTCCCACTAATCTAGCATATCAATCGACTCCACAAGCCTCATACTGTCGGCGTGCTTTTGAAATATATTGGGGTGGAATCCTTTAGTAAGGGGATCAGCTATCATATCATTTGTTCCTATATGCTCCACTATAATATCACATTTCTTAACAAAATTCTTAACGGTCAAGAATTTAATTTTCATATGCTTAAACTCTATAATACTTTTATTTTTTATCGAGAACATAACTGCAAAAATATTATCACAGTACAATTGAATGGGTCCAACTATAGAATCAAAGACCATCAACTCTCTAATAAAGTTCTTAAGCCATACCGTGTAAGTAGAAGCTCCAAAAGGAGTGATAAACTCTGCATGATTGTGGATAAAGTAATGAGTGTCTGTTTTACACTCTTTACAAAACGACCCCGCTAGCAAACTTAAAAATATAACCCGAAGTAGACTTCTTATCATCCTCATACACGGCAAAGTCAGAGTCTGTATACCATATCAAATCAAGATTTTGTACTTTATGGTAAACTAACTTAAGATCTTTTATTTCTTTTAAATATTTCAATACCTTCTTGACAGCCACCCAATGAACTGGTCCTGGGTTCAACTAATATTTGCCTAGAAGTCCTACTGCGAATACAATGTCCGGTCTGGTACAGACTTGGGCATACATTAAGATGTCAACCGCACTAGCATAAAGTATATCCTTTATACACACTCTCTGTATCGTTACTGGGGCATTGTGACAAGCTCAGCTTATCACCCTTAATCATAGGTACATCGTCAGGCTTACAATAGAGCATGTGAAATCTCTCAAGTACACGCTCTATGTAGGTTTTCTGAGAGAATTTTATTGTATAGTGAGATTGGTCTCTAATTATCTCAATCCCTAAAACAAAAGGCGTTTCTCCAAGATCTTTCATATCAAAGTGTTTTGATAAAAATTGTTTACATTCATGCAATAATGTCAAATAACTACTAGCAAGTAAGATGTCGTCTACGTATAGAACTAGGAAGATGAATCTGCTCTTACTGATCTTGAGATATGTACAATGGTCTCTCTTATTTTTTTCAAAATCGAATGAATTAACTACCTCATTGAATTTTAAATATCATTATCTAGAAGGTTGCTTTAGACCATATAGAGGCTTGTTGAGCTTGCATACAAGTTGGCTAGTATGATCGGACTTGAATCCCTCAGACTGCATCATATGCACTTCTTCAGTCAAGTCGTCGTTCAAGAATGTGGTCTTTATATCCATCTGGTGTTGCTCCAAATCATAATGAGCTACTAATATCATTATCACTATAAAAGAGTTTTTAGTGAAAACATGAGAAAATGTCTCGTTATAATCGATTTCTTCTCTCTGCGCAAATCCCTTGGCTACTAATCTACCTTTAAACAGCTCGACCTTCTCTTTAGAATCTTTCTTAATCTTAAATACTCATTTAGAACCAATGGATTTGCAGTATTTGGGTAATTCAACTAACTCTCAAACTTTATTCAGCTTCATAGACTGTATCTCGTCTTTCATTACATCCCATGATAGATCATCTTAAAGTCCAAACACAGCTTCGTCAAATGTCACTGTATCAACTACATGTCCAATATCATAATCACACTCGCCTAAATAGACTTCATAGTCTAAAGAAATTGCAGACCTTCTCTGCCTAATGGATCTACTAATAGGTGGATGAACCTCCTGAATATGTGGAGGAACCTCAACTAGGATTAGTAGTAAGACCGAATTCACATCCTCGACTTGTTCTATCATAGGTTCAAGCACCACATGATTTCCTATCAAGGGCACAGACAAATTAATAGGCATGATTTCCTTGACTTCACTCATAGTGCGAGAGCAATTCAGTTTGTTAGTGACATCCAATTCTAAAAATTTAATCGTTTGTGATTCCACGATTCTGAGTCCTCCTGAAGGGGAATAAAACTTAAATCTCTTACACTGATCTAGGAAACCAATGAAGTAGCAACAACAAGACATAGGGGCAATTTTATTTTTTGATAGGTTGTATAAACGAATTTTTACATGGCAACGTCAAACACATAAATGATTAAGGTTGGGTCGTATACCAGTCCATAACTCAAAATGTGTTTTAGGTACTGACTTAGAGGGTACTTTATTGAGAATATACATCGTTGTCTTAAGTTTTTCACCCCACAAAACCTCATGAAGATTAGTCCTACTCAGGAAGATTAGTCACACTCGTCAGGTTATCCTTCGATCGCACATCGATCAAAGTGATAATGTTTTGTTCTTTCAGATAATTCAACAGAGCATGTCTCAGTCATACATATCTTCTCTTAGTATTAAAGAGAGCATTCTTAACGATTTGAACGACTGTTTGATTATCACAATACAAGCTCAAATAATTGACTTGTAGCCTAAACAAGGGAATGTCTAGAATCAAATTCCTGATCCAGTCTGTCTCTTCACCAGTCGAAGCTAAGACAAACAACTCGGCTTTCATAAACGACAAAGTTATACAAGTCTGTCTTTTGAATTTTTAAGCAACAACAGCTCCACTCATAGTGAATATAAATCCACTGGTGGACTTACTATTATCAATTTCTAAGATCATGAGGCATCAGAGTATTCATTCACAGTAGCAGGGTAATCAGTATAGCACATAATATGATCTTTAGTACCTCTCAGGTATCTCATCAGTCTGTCTAGGGCAACCCAATGTTCTTTGCATGTGCTACTGGTAAAGCGGCTCGGCATGTCAACAAAGAAAACAATATCTGGTCTACCATAGTTTGTGGCGTACATTGGGCTATCAATGATCTTCGAGTACTTTATTTGTTCAATGTTGGTCCCTACATTCAGACAACTTGACATTTGGATCAAATAGTGTCTCTACATGCATACAGTCCTTATAACCCTAGGTAGAAAGAATTTGCTCTATATAATGAGTTTGATTAAGAGTAACGCAAGTCTTTTTTACTCTAACTTTCATTCCTATAAGGGTATCAACAGGACGGAGGTGATTCATGTCAAATGCTTTTGGAAAAGTGAATTTAATATCTCTCACTGTAGCAAAATTTGACCCCAGAATCAACATGTCATTCACATATTAGCATATGATAACCGTTTTATTTGATATTGAGCGGTGATAGACACTTGTCAGAAAGACTGGACTGAAATCCAACGTTTTTTGTCAACTGATCAAATTTTATGTGTCACATCTTAGTCGCTTGTTTAAGCCACATATATTAATTTATCTAGTTTGCACACTTTTTCCCTTCAGATCTTTATGGACATAATATTCAGGTTGTGTGATGTATACCTATTCATCAAGCTCTTCATTCAAGAAAGTTGTCTTTACATCCATCCGATGAACTATAAAGTTTTTGATAGAAGATAAGACAAGAAGAATTCTAATAGTCGATAGGTGGCATACAGGTGAATAAACGTCAAAGTAATCAATTTTTCTTGTTGTTTATAACTCTTAGTTATTATACGTGTTTTGTATATGACTATAGACTTATCACTATGCAATTTCTTATTCAAAACTCACTTGCATTCTAAGATTTTAGCTCCTTTTGGTAGATCAGCTAGATGTCAAGTATTATTTTGTAGTAGCAAGTTCATCTCATCATCGATGGTTTCTGCTCACATTAACAAATCTCTAGATCTCATCGCTTCCTAGTAAGAGAATGGATCATCCTCTAAGTGGTATGTGACAAAATTCTCACTAAATTTTTTAGAGATTCTATCTCTTGTAGACTCTCTAATAGGAACAGGTTCCGTCTCTAAAGGTTGGGGAGCAATGCCAGATGGGTCAGCTTCAAATTTTATAGTAGATTCTGAAATCATGTCAGTAGATCCGGAGACGGTTAAGTCATGATCTTTGATAAATTTATGTAAAAAAAAATAGTATCTCTAAACTCCATCACTGTATTACTGGATAGATCCAAAAACCTGTCAGTTGCACTATCTTCTGCACTATCTAGATAAACACAGGTTGTTGTTCTAGGTATCACCTTATGTCTCTTAAGATCTTGTGTAAGAAATCTTGAGAATGTTGAGCCTTCGCTAAAGATAATCCACAATAATTCATCAAGTTTTGAATGACACTTTATAATATCTTCAGCGTAAAGTATCGCCCTAAAATGACAGGAACGCAATAGATTTTTCCGAGTCGGTGTCAACATGCGCGGACATATTACCCAAATACCTAAGAAAATGTAAGCTTGAAAACTGATCCCGAGCTAACTTGGATTCAGACTCGAGCCAAGCTGGATCCCATTTAAACGACAAGCCTATAAAAATCCAATCTGGACAAATAATAAATGTTTTTTTCCTTTAGATGCTTGACTTATGGACCCTCCCCCATCGGCCATGCCGCTACCTTCGCCCACTAACACTATAATATTCGCTCACTCGATTGTAAGAGCATCTCCAACAGGGGATCTCTATATTTAGAGATCCCCTTGTACTATGTTCTCCAAATATGAGAACATGGAGAATCAACTCCAACCATGTTCTTCATATTTGGAGAACATGATTTTTTAATATTATTTAAATAATTTTAAAATATAAATATTTCTAAAATATTATATTATATTAATTTTTAAGCTTTTTTTATTTAAAATTTAATTGCATAAATAAAATAAAATAAACATTATATAGTTCAAACAAAATATTACATTTGAAAATAATGCTAAAATTCTGAGAGCTCATCATCGGGTTCGCTACGACTTCCGTGTGCGCTTCCCCCGTGTTGTTCTCCTCCATACCCGGGAACTACATAGTCACTTCCTCTATACTGACTTCATTCGTGCTGGTGTCCTCCGGATCGAGCTCCACCATATTGGTCTCTTCCATATAGGCTTCCGCCGTACTGACTTCCTCCAAAAAAAGGCCCTCCAAATTGAGGTACTCAAAACTGAGGCCCTCCAAATTGAGGTCCTTCATGTGGGTCTCCTACATAGTGACTTCCTCCATATTGGTTTCCTGCATGCTGGCCGACTCCAAACTGATGTCCTTCATATTGGTCACCTCTATGCTGGGCTCCGCTGTACTGGCTTCCTCCGTGCTAACTTCCTCCATATTCGGTTCATCTAGTGATGATGATGCTCTAAATAGGGATTGTTTAATGTTTTTATTCATAATTTTTTATTTTTTCTGCCAAAAATATTGTCGCTCCGGAGTTCCTTTTATGCTATCCAAGTCTATTATCATAATACCATGATCTTGTTTAGCACTCTGAATCTCTAATTTTTTCTTTTCATTTTCGACCTTTAACTTCAGTAGTTCATTCATAGAAGACATATCATTTGCTCGTTATTTTTGCCCTACTTACAGAAGCTCTAAGATTTCTTCATTTGCTTTTGTTTGTGTTTTCATACCATAACTCTTACCACAAACTTGTCTCCTCCTTTCTTTTTCTTTCTTTCCCCTAATAAGTGGAGTATTTGAAATTGATATTGGAGAATCTTCATCACTAATGCTATTCGGGTTCATTTCATTATGTCTGTGTTTAGGTCTATACGGCTCCGTTGTGTGGGAGAGTTAGAATCAAAATCTTGCGAGATATTATCATGCTGAGAGTTCTTACCAGCTGTAGCCCCGGAATGATTTATCCACTTTTCAGTATTTTTCAAGATTGACCAAATATGATCAAACAAGAAACTGCTTTTCTCGTTCGGATCTTCGTCGTACAAAATTTCTATTTGATTAAGATACAAAAAAAATAACAATTACAGTAACAATAAATTCATTTATCTAATATATAAAAATAACAATTACAGCTACAAAAAATAACAATTACAGTAATACTTACAATATCCATTTCAGATGCACCGCTCGGATTTATTTGTTCAATCTATCGAATGCATCCTCTAAATTTGCTAACCTTACTTACTAACAATGACCAGCGACATGAGAGAGATTTTGGAGTTCTCTGTCCTGAGCAAGTAGTCGGTCTTCTGTTGTGAAATATAACAGAAACTCTTTCTCACATCTTGTGTTCTTTTTGATTGTTAGTCATAACTGGGTCTTCAGAGACCTCAAGTCATGCATAGCATAATGCTTGATCTTCTTTCACTGAGAATGTTGTTCCTCGACTGGAAGTCATGCTTCACAATGCTTGCTCTTCCTGTTTGTGAGGTACTTATAGAACATGCTGGAGATAAGAATCCAATGCAGGGGATGAAGTGACATGAGAATCTGATGCTTGTGATGAAGTGGCATGTGATAGGTATTCAATGTTATTGATAACACAAGGCAGAGAGAACACAAGGAATTGGAACTCAATAAGTTCTGCTCGACGTTCGTCGAGCTCTGCTCGACGATTTCGTCGAGCTCTGCTCGACGATTTCGTCGAGCTCTGCTCGACGATTTCGTCGAGCTCTGCTCGACGATTTCGTCGAGCTCTGCTCGACGATTTCGTCGAGCTCTGCTCGACGATTTCGTCGAGCTCTGCTCGACGATTTCGTCGAGCTCTGCTCGACGATTTCGTCGAGCTCTGCTCGACGATTTCGTCGAGCTCTGCTCGACGATTTCGTCGAGCTCTGCTCGACGATTTCGTCGAGCTCTGCTCGACGATTTCGTCGAGCTGAGCTCGACGATTTCGTACAGCAGAGCTCGACGATTTCGTCGAGCTGAGCTCGACGATTTCGTCGAGCTGAGCTCGACCAAAATCGTCGAGCTCAGCTCACGATTTTGGTCCAGCCATGTCGACTGGACATGGGAATCTGATGCTTGTCATAAATTGACATGTGATAGGTATCCAATGCTGGAGATAATAATCCAAAGCTGGTGATGACGTGACATGAGAATCCAATATTGGAGGTTAGAATCCAATGCTGATGATGAAGTGACAGGGAATCCAATGTTTGATCTAAAAAAATCTTATATAAGCATCACTTCTCTTCTCATCTTCAGGCTAACTATTTTTCTCTCATACAAATAATGAACTACGGAGCAGGATCATCTCATTTACGATCTTCATCGTATTCAGATGATAAATTATTTTATCAACAAATTCAAAAGTGCGAAGAAAAGACATCTGAATGAGAGCAAGAAGATGAAATTTTAGCTTGTGCTTATAACTCCAACAAAGCTCAACTTCATGAAAATGAACTTCTGAGACGTCGAGGATCAATACCCGGTCACGTGGTAATCAACCGGACAGGATTGAAGGTGATACTAGAATGTGGAATGACTACTTCTATGATCATCCCACATATGGGGAAACATATTTTCGAAGAAAATTTCGCATAAAAAGAATTTATTCCTTCGTATTGTTGTCGCGGTGCAGGAGCACGATAATTTCTTCATGCAAAAGAAGGATGAGGTTGGTAAGTTTGGATTGTCCACTTTACAAAAAATAACAGCAGCATTCTGTATGTTGACATATGAAACAGCAGCTGACAATTGCGATGAATATATTCGAATCGGTGAGTCAACCGTGATTCAATGTTTGAAAAAAAAAATTTATGGCGATTGTACAAGTGTACAAAGAAGAATATTTGAGATATCTCAATGTCAATGATGTTGTTAAATTATTACAGATATCTCAATGTCAATGATGTTGTTAGATTATTACAGAAAGGTGAAAAACGAGAATTTCCAAGGATGTTGGGAAGTTTAGATTGCATGCATTGGCAATGGAAGAACTGCCCAACAGCATGAGCATGCCAATATTCAGGACGCCATGGTGGGCCAACAATTATACTCGAAGCAGTAACATCGTATGACTTATGGATATGACACACATATTTTGGTTTACCAGGCTTGAACAATGATATTAACGTCCTGCAATCGTCTCCTTTGTTTTCCAACTTAGCACAAGATATTACGCCTCCTACTTATTATTAAATATTGAGAAAAAATTATGGCGTTAATTATTATTTAGCCGACGGAATATATCTGAAGTGGTCAACAATAATTCAAACTATTTCTCATTCACAAGAAAAAAGAAACAATACTTTGCAATGATGCAAGAAGCATGTTGAAAAGATGTAGAGCGAGCATTTTTTGCTCTTCAATCAAGATTTACGATATTAAAGGTCCGACCCGTTTTTGGGATAAGTACGTTTTACACAATATCATGTCTGCTTGTGTTATAATGCATAACATGATCGTCGAAGACGAGCGAGATGAAAATGAATATGTCGCTATTTCAACTACAGCACAAACTCAGAATGTTGAAGATTTGAACACAAGTGAAGCCGAACGATTTTTTCGGTTCCTAAATCGACATAAAAAGATCAAGGACAGGGATACGCATTTTACACTTCGAGATGCACTAGTTGAACATTTGTGAGAACGACATGAGAATGAAGATATGTAATTTTGAATGTATTTTATTTTTGCACGAGTTTAATCAGTAAATGAGTCTTCTTTTCTTATTTATATGACAAATAATAATTAGAAAGTATTTAATATTAGTCTCGTTTTATAGGTCTCGAAAAAACAATTTTATTGATAATTTATGTCATAATTGAAAAACTATTATAGCGGCTACGAATATTTATATATTATACGGAGAATTCATAAAACAATTAATTAAATAATTAAAAAATAAAAATAATATAAAAAATTAAATGTCGGCCACGACATTTCCTTTCCCCCTCCTCTATATTTAGAGGAAGAGAGAGAAAATCTGCATAAATACAGCCTTATATGTTGATCGGTTGGAGAGAAAATCTCCTCTAAAAATGACAAAATGCCAATTTTGTCCATCGGTTGGAGATCCTCTTGAGCCATGGTGGCTTTTACTTCTTTCTTGAGTCTCCGTGGCTCCGTCGTCGGCAAACTTCCTGAAATCCAATGCTTCTCCGTCCTTCTTTCAGACACCAGAGCTCAGCCGGGTCTCGTTCTCCGGCGATTCAGCTCCGTAAACAATAAATCCAAGTTTCCAAATCCATCATCCCCCGCCCGTAACCCCAGGATCCAGCCGGTCTCAGCTACCATCTTCTCCACCAACACGCCATCCGACTCTTCCAGGCTCAGCAGCAAGTTGCAGGAGCTACACGTTTACGAAATCAACGAGAGAGATCGTGGCAGCCCCGTCTATCTTCGGCGAGGGGCGGATCTATGGCTGGGCACGCTCGGGCACGTGCCCGAGCGTCTTTTTCCGCGATGTTAAAATCCCGCTGCTTTTCACGGGGAGAAGAATAGAAATCCCGCTGCTTTTTCGTGCCCTAGCCGCGATTCCGCTGATCCCGCCAAGCTACTCCCGCCAGCCGCGCCGCTAGGTATCTTCTTCTTCTTCTTCTTTCTTCTTCTTCTTCTTCTTCTTCTTCTTCTTCTTTCTGCTTCGTCTTCTTCTTCGTCTTCTTCTTCTTCTTCGTCTTCTTCTTCTTCTTCGTCTTCTTCGTCTTCTTCTTCTTTTGCTTCTTCTGCTTCTTCTGCTTCTTCTTCTGCTTCTTCTGCTTCTTCTTCTTCTTCTTCTTCTTCTTCTTCGTCTTCTTCGTCGTCTTCTTCGTCGTCTTCTTCGTCGTCTTCTTCGTCGTCTTCTTCGTCTTCGTCTTCTTCGTCTTCTTCGTCTTCGTCTTCTTCTTCGTCTTCGTCTTCTTCTTCGTCTTCTTCTTCTTCGTCGTCTTCTTCTTCGTCTTCGTCTTCTTCTTCGTCTTCTTCTTCGTCTTCTTCGTCGTCTTCGTCGTCTTCGTCGTCTTCTTCGTCTTCTTCGTTTTCTTCGTCGTCTTCGTCGTCTTCGTCGTCTTCGTCTTCGTCTTCGTCTTCTTCGTCTTCTTCGTCTTCTTCGTCGTCTTCGTCGTCTTCTTCGTCTTCTTCGTCGTCTTCGTCGTCTTCTTCTTCTTCTTAAGAAGTCCAGAAATCTGGACTTCTTCAGTCCAGATTTCTGGACTTAAGAAGTCCAGAAATCTGGACTTCTTCAGTCCAGATTTCTGGACTTTGAAGAAGTCCAGAAATCTGGACTGGAGAAGTCCAGAAATCTGGACTTCTTCAGTCCAGATTTCTAGACTTTGAAGAAATCCAGAAATCTGGACTTCTTCAAAGTCCAGATTTCTGGACTTTGAAGAAGTCCAGAAATCTGGACTTCTTCAACGTTCTGAACTGAGCATTTTTTTCTTCAGGTTCACGTTCTGGACTGAGCATTTTTTTTCTTCACTCCATATTTGCGAAATCAGTCCAGATTTTAGTCCATTACAGTGGTTTGTAAGTATCTTTCCAATTTGGGTATCCTTAGATCTTCATGGAGGAATTTTTTTATCAGAATTGTTATGAGATTGTATCAAGTCAATGGATTTCAATTTTATATTTTATTTTAATCATCTTAGGTTCTTTTACCCTAGAAGTACAAACGCCTAATTAAAGTCAAATTGTCTTATGAATCGTATCACATATTCACATTGATTTAAAAGATGCAATCCATTAATAAGATGCCTAAATTTTAGATATTATAAAGGATGGTGTGTCCGGATAGGCGTGGTGATGAATCTTAGAAGGATTAAGGGAACAATATAGGCACGATGAGTTCTTACTTGATTGATTATGCTTAGATTTTAAAATATTTTTAGAACCTTAGGAATTTCCCTCGCGGGCCTGGTACGGTCGCGCTTGGCCGTATGGGCATTGCCCGTGTACCGTCAGGATTTGCCACCGTTTTGAATTCAGTACAGGCTAAATTGTTATGGTCAGACAATCAAATTAGATACTTTTTTATCAGCTGCTAACGGTAATGTCCCGTCGATTTTATGCAGCATTTTAGTTAGTGCAATGGAGAAATTTTTTTCAAAAAAAGGAGCATGTCAAAGTTCGTTAGATTCGCAGGAGATAGTTGCAATTGGTAAAAGAAGTCGCGTAGACGAGTTCAAAATTGAAGATTTACCTTCAGACCCGGGCTTAAGACTTCCTATCAACTCCTACGATGCAAATATTCAAGAGGCTATACGAAGATATTATTTGCAAAAGGGTCCTTGTCAACCTCATCTAGAAAGTTTTCCCCAAATAAAAATCGGAAATAAAGCTCGACGCTTTAATAAGAATTGGTTTAACGAGTTTAAAGGATGGTTAGAATACAACAAACAAAAAGATGCAGCATTTTGTCTTTACTGTTATATTTTTTCTCAAAGGGGTTGTGAGCCTACTTTTACCACGAGAGGCTTCAAAAATTGGAAAGATAAATCAGTATTGGACAGACATGTCGGAAGTCACACTACTCCACACAATGCTTCTAGAAAACTATGCGAGTCTTTGATGAATCAAAAACAAGGTATTCAAATTGCTTTTGCAAGACAAGATGAACAACAAAGTTTGGATTATCGCGCTCGTTTATATGCTTCAATCGATTGTGTTAGATTTCTTTTACGACAAGGATTGTCCTTTCGTGGTCATGATGAGACTAAAGAGTCTACCAACAGAGGAAATTTTCTTGAGCTTTTGGAATTTATTGCATCACATAATAATGACATCAACTCAGTTGTGTTACAAAATGCTCCTCAAAACTGTCAACTTATATCGCCTAAGATTCAAAAAGAAATAGTATCAGCAATTGCAATAGAGACAACGAATAAAATTGTTCAAGAAATTGGAGAAGACTGTTATACAATTTTAGTGGATGAATCACGTGATGTATCTATAAAAGAGCAGATGTCTATTGTTTTACGATATATTAGTTCCAATGGCACGATCACAGAACGTCTTCTTGGGTTTGTTCATGTAGCAGATACTTCCGCGTTATCCCTTAAAGCAGCTATAGATCATTTATTTATGAGATATAGTCTTAGTATTTCTAAATTGCGTGGGCAAAGATATGATGGTGCTAGCAATATGAAAGGAGAGTTCAGGGGGTTAAAAGCTTTAATTTTAAATGAGAACAGTTGCGCTTTCTATGTTCACTGTTTTGCACATCAACTGCAATTGGTACTGGTAGCTGTTGCAGAAAAAAATTCTGATATTGCTGAGCTTTTCACACTTATTAACACAATAATGAATGTTGTTGGTGGCTCTTGCAAACGCCGTGATTCTCTTAGAGCCTTGGAAGTTGATCGAGTTACTACAGAGCTTGGATGTGGGGACTTGGAAAGTGGACGAGGGTTGAATCAACCTTTAGAGCTCAAACGCGCTGGTGACACGAGGTGGGGGTCACATTATGGCACAGTTTTAAATTTTATTCGCATGTTCTCTTCTATTGTTGATGTGCTGGAGATTATCATAGTTGATGGGGCAGATGGAAACCAAAGAGGAATGACAAACGCACTTGTTCAAGTTATGCAGAGTAAAGATCAAGATATTGTAAATGTTATGTATTTCGTAAAATTATCAAAACTATTATTATTGAAGATGAGAAATGATGAACCCAAGTGAGAAATATTTATGACCGAAGTTTCAACTTTCTATAGAAAACATGACATAGAAGTTGTTAATATGGAAGAGAAGTTTGTTCAGCAAGGTAGATCAAGACGCAATGCACATGAGATTACAAATAAACATTATTTCAGAATTGAAATTTTTAATGCAGTGCTTGATTGGATGCTAAATGAGTTAAATGATCGCTTTGATGAAGTAAACACAGAATTACTCTTATGTGTTGCTTGTCTAGACCCAAAGGATCATTTTAGTTCTTATGATAAACAAAAATTAATTCATCTTGCTGCATTATATCCGTATGATTTTACGCCAATAGAGCTGCAGTTACTTGAAGTACAACTTGACATATATATTTTTGATATGTGCTCTACATCAACGGACACATTTTCTGATGTTAAAGGAATTAGTGATCTTCTGAAAAAAATGGTTGAATTAAAAAAAGATAATCACTATTAGTTAGTTTTTAGATTGTTGAAGTTGGTTTGCCTCTTAACAGTTGCTACAGCTACTGTTGAAAGAATGTTTTCTGCAATGAAGATCATAAAGAATCGGCTGCGAAATAGAATGAGGGATGAATGATTGTTTGATTGTTTACATTGAAAAAAAAGTTGTCGATACTATTACAACAGAAACTATTATTTCACGTTTTCAGAGCATGTGTCAACGGAAAGTATCTTGTTGAATTGTAAGTTTTTCAGATCTAAACTTTTCTTTTGTAATATTGTGTTCAATTTTTTATTGTAATATTGTGTTCAATCATTTTTTTACAAAAATATCTTTGCAAAAAAAAATTTTTCGGGTGCGCTGCCCCCGAACCCCCGCTCAGGGTGCGCTACCCCCCGACATTTGGACGGTGCTTAGATTGTGACCGTGCGGCTTCAAAATCCTAGTTCCACCACTGATCTTCGCCTGAGCCAGAAGGAAGTCATTTCCCTCGGCGATCTCGTCCCGTTCAGCAATAAGGTTTACAGCCGGAATCTGGAGAAGAGGCTGGGAATTACAGCGGGAATCACTGTTCTGATACAGAACTTGCCGGAGAAAGGGAACAGGTACGAGGCGATCTATAGCTTCTATTTTGGAGATTATGGACACATATCAGTGCAGGGGCAATACCTCACCTACGAGGACTCTTACCTGGCGGTGACCGGTGGCTCCGGCATCTTCTTTGGGGTTTATGGTCAGGTATTGCTGCATCAAATCGTTTTCCCCTTCAAGCTCTACTACACCCTCTATCTCAAGGGCATCCCCGACCTCCCGGATGAGCTGATCTGCACACCCGTGCCGCCTTCCTTCGCCGCAGAGCCGAGCGAGGCTGCCGTGGCGGCGGAGCCCCACGCCGCCGTGAGAAATTACACAGACTAGTTACTTTCTTGTTGTTGCATCCGATGATTTTTATCACGTTTTAGAATGCGTAATGGCGTATGAATTTTATTTTCCTGGCATAAATGAAAATAATAATTTTGTGCAGATTAAATATCTAATCAATAGTTTAAAGACTAATACGCGGCTAAAAATTAAATACCCTAAAACTAGGAAATTATTATAGGAGAGTTGAGAGCAGGCGTGCACCAAAAAACTGGTCCAGTTGGGACATGCTCGGGACCGGTCCCGGTTAAGTGGATCGGAATGGTACCAGAGAGCCCAAGTGGTCCCTCTTTTTCATCAAAGATCGATTCTGAACTGGGGCGGTAAAAGACTGGTCCCGAATCGGGACCGATAAAAGACTGGTCTTTGACAAAAGACCAATTATTCCACTTATAAATTGTAATGAAATAGGTGTTGATTTGATTGAAATCTCAAGTTTTATAATTTAGTCTCTCATTTTAAAATTAAACTTGAAAATTGAAATAGTTGTTGCTCTAGTTGTAATTATTAATGAAATAAAATTCAAAATATAGTTTTATAATTTATTTTTAATTTAAAAAATAAAAAAGATTGATCCGGGACGGATTAGAACCGGTCATCCCCTAGAGGATGAAAACCGGTTCCGGGGACTGGTTTGAGCGGGACCGATCCGAAACTAGTAGGCCAAAAGACCAATTTTTTAAAAGACCGGTCCCGAACCGATCTCACAATCCTAATGTGCATCACTAGTGATTAAAAATTTCTCTCCGCAAATTAAATATTTAATTGTCTTTAAATTAAAAATATTTATCCACAAATCAAATATCTAATCAGTAGTTTAAAGGATAAAAAATTATATGAGTTTTAATTTCTTTTTATATTTTTATTTGCCCTTAAATTATTTATTCACAACCTTACAAAAAAGGTTTTTTTTATTGAAATTACTCTCATTATTCTATATAACAACAACAATACTCAACCCTTTATTCCATTATAGTGAGGTCCGCTAAAATTTGTGTATGTATCCTTGCGCATGGACCATACTAATCTTCTCTATATCGTTCCAATTTTATCAGATGTCCATTCAGGGACATCTAAGTAAATATATATACAAACAGATCCATAGTATAGGACTCTTGTGCTGGTTAGTGGGGGCATGGTTCTTATGCTTGTTTATGGAGGCCCATGCGCGATCATTAGTGGAGTGTTGGACATGAATATAATGTCGGCGTATGAGAAGCATATGTGCATGGTTCGCAAGGGAGAATTTTTTTTGCATATTTAGCGCACATGCGAGAGAAAATACAGTCGCACTATCAGTATTTCAACGGTGTATAATTGTTTTTCAAATAAGGTCATATTAGAAAATATGGTCATAATATGGTGGTATCTAACGGTGAAGGATCTCAACCGTTGAAAACACGGATGATACATTTGGATTTGCTCCGTGCACGAAACAGTAGTACTTTGGTTATACGCACCAACATTTTTTCCTCACAAGGCTTAGGTGTAAGCAGCACGTGAGGTGCGGAGTTGTATGTGATTCGCCTACGCTATGGTTGTATTTGTGTCCAGCTAGTTGTACATCAGGCGTGAATATTGAAGGCACTTGATCAAATGTTTAGTGTGACTATCAAATGCATGTGTTCTACTGATTGTGCGTTTAGTAAGTGTTGAGCGCCCTCAATCCCTCTTTTAATGTGGCTAACAAACATTTTTCATCTTTGATCGATTACACGTCTAATGCAGTTGTTGTCTTGTTCTATTGCATTCGTCTTCTTATCAATTGTGTATTTGTGTGTCTGATGTAATTGTTGAATGCCATCAATCACGCATCCTGTGTGACTACTGAGAGCATTCATCTTCCTTCGGTTATGAAAAATGAAAACCACCAGACGCACGTCTAATGCAAGTATCGATAAC
Source organism: Platanthera guangdongensis (assembly GCA_039583875.1). Taxonomy (NCBI): domain Eukaryota; kingdom Viridiplantae; phylum Streptophyta; class Magnoliopsida; order Asparagales; family Orchidaceae; genus Platanthera; species Platanthera guangdongensis. Next base: position 228,136,440 of record CM077163.1, read on the forward strand.
ATTCATCTTACATTGATCGCACATGTGGAGAGATTATCGGGCGCTCTCTGTCGCATTTCTTTTGTAACCATTGAGCGTCTTCTCCATTCGCAGACCCACACGTCTTGAGTGACTGTTAAAGCCCTCAAACATACCGTTGTCATGACTAAAAAGTCTTCCATTTTGCTATGGCTCAGCTATTAACCATACAAGCGGGCCCAAAAAATGCATGTAACCATACATATGGCTTGGTAGTAACCATTGAGCGTTTTCTCCATTCGCTGATCTACAACTTTCGTGTTGAACACTTTTTTCTAAAAATGCATGTACAAGTCGTATTTCCAAAATGCACGAAAAATTAGGAGAAAGTGCGGTGCGACTAGCCAAAACTACGGTGCTAATAACAACGCTCTATTTTTATCACGTACAGGGCTCAGTTATACACACAAATAAGATATATAAACTCATCGTTCTATACTTCTTGCCTGCTCGAATCTTGACTGCTATATTTTTCAGAAAATCTGTAGCTGCAGCAGCTGCAGCATTTATGAGAGAATTATAAGAATTAAATATAGATGAAATGTATGAACAATATAACATTAGATCTAGCATTTGCAAATGATTTTAGAAGCAATGCTATAGAAATCGGTATAAAAATCATCCCACCAAAAGTTCAACGCCCTTTCTATGTATATAAAACATATTAAACTCATCCGCCTCCACCATAAATAATAACATAATTTAAAATCCGCATCCACAGAGAATCATTTGGCGCATAACATGCTTTTAGTATTCAAACAAAAATTTACAGGCTAACAAGTATTTCAAGAAGGAATCCTGCAGGCTAACTAAGAAGCTCTTCTCCATTGTTGTAATCCACCTTCCATTGAAGACTGAAGATGCAGTCAAGTTTGGTTAACTCGAAATCATTTGCAACAGCAATGTAACAATCTGGCGGCCAAAGGCATATTGATTTCGTTCTTCATCCGCCCCTCGCACCATGTTTTTTTTTTGAATCATAACTTTTTCGCGCAAACACTCTCTTATCAGATCATGTACTCCATTTTGATTGAGATTTCTACCAGAAGACAAAACTATATTGCATCTTGATCAGATAATTGTTTCATCATCAGTAAGAACAATTGATGGCTTGATTATCAAGTCCGTTCTAGTTCCAGCTTCTTCATCATCAAGAGAAGGAAAAAGCATTGCTCCAACTGCACTAGTTTCTGTTTTTTTATCACTAAAACGTTTCTCCTTCTCGCTTCCCTCTTCATTATCATCGAGGTCGGTCAAGTTTTTCACTAGAATTTTTACACGCTTTCCTTTGATATGACGGTATTCCCACTTAGGCGGCGGATATTTCATGTGCAATTTCTTGTATTTGTCATGCATGCCCAGTGTCAGGAACACCTCACCAACCATCCTTACAATAGATCGGTCGGGTTTGACACCAAGTTCTTCCATATCAGCAAATACCTGAAAAAAGACAAATGGTTATAAATTATCACTAAATTACAGTGCTTTAGGGTAGTGGATGCAGTGAAGATGTGGTTGGGCAAGTACCAATTAGAGCGCGTGACTAAGCCACATTCGTTGGGAGTTGAATCCTTCCTAGCCCACAATTGGCCCAAAAAGAAACGGTCTTTATCTCGGAGTTAAGAGAACAAGAATAGAGATTGGGGTGGTGGCAACAAAGCTATCAAATTTGGTTAAGGTCCTTTGCTAAAATTAAATGGATAGACTTTAGGTTTAAATTATTACATGTTTAGTTTTTTTAATGAATTACAAGTTGTAGGTTATTGTTCATAGTTCAAGAGGATATCTATATTATATAAGACTATATATCCAAAAAAAACATCACACGGGATCTGGACCCACCATTTCCGCCACTTTTAAAAAACATAACTGAAATTGTCAGTTCCTAATAAACCTTCTCTCCCGCTGCTCGTTCCATTTTCAGAAAAATTTAGGTCGCTCAGTCTTCTCCTTTGCTCCTTGTCTCTGTCTCCCCTCCACTGAATCTGACGGCCAACCGCTTCAATCGATGGAGGCTGCACAATTGCCGCCGCCTGTATTTTAAGCCACCACTCTAACCCGCATCCGTTGTCGCAGCCGTACCTTGCCATCAATTCACAACTGGCGAGGTATTTCCTTCTCAATTCTTATTCTTTAATTTGTGTAACTTAAAGTTTCAGTGCATCCAACGACATCTCTATCCATAGCAGTTTTAGGGCACCAGACTGTCAGCCTTTTCCTAATTGAGGAATCATGAATTCATGATGCAGAGCAGAGACGAGTACCTGCAGTAGAGGGCGAGTTTTGGGCCCGTTCGGGGTCGATTGGTGACTTTTCATATATGGAGTGCCCGAATCGACGATCGGACTCCGCAAATATGTTCGGGTTCGCGTTGCAAATCGATTTCATATATAACTTCATTATTATTTTTTTATTTTATTGTATTTTGAGTGGCCCCACCTCCGGCCAATCATAGTCGTCGAAGGTGAGATGTCCTAACCTTTGTTTTATTATAAATAGACTTGTAGTGGGTGGTTTAGGTCATTGCAGATTTAGGTGAAAGAATTCCCGGAATCCCGTGATCCTGCCACAGTGCTGACCCTGTGGAACCCTAGGTGACGACTCTTAGGTTGGTATCTTCCTGATGTGATCCAAAACCTAGGGTTGTAGTTTGGAAATATAAAAATGCGATCTTTTAAAATAAATTGCGGCGCGAGAGTATTCGCGGGCTATTCTCTAACGAAATAAACGACTCTAAGTGTCGCACACGAACGTAAACGCTATCGCACGAACATACAACGTCATGAAACTAAATTTCACAGGCATAGCTAACAAGTGGGTGGCAACATGGATACGAAAATGACGGTAATTAGGGGATCTGATTAGTTAGGGTAAGCTCTAATAACCTACTATTCATTTAAACATGTAAGCATAAAAAATACTAGTGTTCGCAAGCGAGAAGATGAGAGGTATACCACGGGGAAGAGAGGCGGAGTCTTCCAAATCCCCTCAAGATGTAGGAGGAAGCTGTAGGAGGTTGCAGGGCTCGGGATGGCCTGGAATCGGGCTGCCTGGAAATGTGGGAGGACTGAGTGCTGGCCGGAACAACTCACTGAAGCTGGAAATCAAGAAACAGGTCCACGGGGAGAAGGAGACATGCCGGAGGTTGCACTGAATCCGCCGGAGGAGGGAACTGGGGCCGTCGACAGTGCCCTAGGAGGGCTCTGGCGAGCTCGACGACGGCGGACGAAGCTGTCCCAGGCGGCGACAGATCTGGACGAGAAGTTCGGCGGCTGCTTGAGCGACGGACAACTGTGGAGGGTTCGATCGACTTCGTAACTGGACGAGGAAAGCTCGTCGACTCTTGGGGAGTAGTCCAGAGGCGGCGCCGGAGTCTTGGAGGGAGGAAGAGGCGGCGTCGAGCGACTCCGTCTGGAGCACAGGGTAGCGGCGCTGGATGGAACCAATTGAAACCAAAAATTAGGTTCGATCGGTTCTTTTTCTAGGCTGCTGATCACTGGAGAGTTGGGGGGTTTTATAGCATTGCTTTTAAAGGGATGGGTTTAGGGTTAGGAGTTAAGTGGGCTTTTGGGACTGGGCTTCACAATCGGCGCTCGGCTATCCCACGATTGGAGTGAGATATCCCAGCAGCCACACCATACTGATGTGATCCAAAACCTAGGGTTGTAGTTTGGAAATATAAAAATGCGATCTTTTAAAATAAATTGCGGTGCGAGGGTATTCGCGGGCTATTCTCTAACGAAATAAACGATTCTAAGCGTCGCACACGAACGTAAACGCTATCGCATGAACATACAACGTCATGAAACTAAATTTCACAGGCATAGCTAACAAGTGAGTGGCAACACAAATATGAAAATGACGGTAATTAGGGGATCTGATTTGTTAGGGCAAGCTCTAATAACCTACTATTCATTTAAACATGTAAGCATAAAAATTATTAGTGTTCGCAAGCGAGGAGATGAGAGGTACACCACGGGGAAGAGAGGCGGAGTCTTCCAAATCCCCTTAAGATGTAGGAGGAAGTTGTAGGAGGTTGCAGGGCACGGGATGGCTTGGAATCGGACTGCCTAGAAGTGTGGGAGGACTGAGTGTTGGCCGGAACACCTAACTGAGGCTGGAAATCAAGAAACAGGTCCACGGGGAGAAGGAGACATGTCGGAGGTACATTGAATCCGCCGGAGGAGGGAACTGGGGTCGTCGACAGTGCCCCAGGAGGGCTCTGGCGAGCTCGACGGCGGCGGACGGAGCTGTCCCAGGCGGCGGCGGATCTGGACGAGAAGTTTGGCGGCTGCTTGAGCGACGGACAGCTGTGGAGGGTTCGATCGGCTTCGTAACTGGCAAAGAAAAGCTCGCCGGCTCTTGGGGAGGAGTCCAGAGGCGGCGCCGGAGCCTTGGAGGGAGGAAGAGGCGGTGTCGAGCGATTCCGTCGGGAGCACGGGGTAGCGGCGCTGGATGGAATCAATCGAAACCAAAAATTAGGTTTGATCGATTCTTTTTCCAGGCTGCCGATCATTGGAGAGTTGGGGGGTTTTATAGCATTGCTTTTAAAGGGATGGGTTTAGGGTTAGGAGTTAAGTGGGCTTTTGGGAATGGGCTTTTAATGAGGACATAAATAAAGGATAACTTACCTTGGGCTATCAAGAGGAGAAAAATTAAAGAGCTTACAAAGTATAGTTTTAAAAAAATAGCTAGTTAATTTTAAGCCTACCCTAAACTAACTTATCCCCTACATTATCGGACCTATGCATTTAGGGTCTCGTTGGCCGGTCACACCAACGAGTCAAATAAAAATTGTGTGAAAGCGTGCGTGATACAAAATTACGCTACACAATAATCCAAAAAAATGCGCAAAAACGTGAGCTACAATAATAAAAGACATGTGCGATAAAAATAATAAAAACGAGGCGACGCGGGTTCCATCATTTCCTCTCAAAGCTTTCTCCTAACCCTAAGCCCACTTTTCCACCTCCAAAACTCCCTTGTCGCCGCCCAGCCACCCCCCAAAAGTCAGCCGCACTGCTGGTTCAACAATCCCTCCAGCCACACCTCACTATAGTTTCTCCATCCCCTTGCCACCGCCTCCAAGGCAACCTCCCAGTAGTCGTCACTCCTCATCCCTCTACATCCCATTGCCGACCATCCTCCACCCTCCAAAGCCACCACCACCCCTCCCTCTTACAACTACAGCAACCGCCCCCTGCCAGCCCTAGTTTCCCTTGCCGTCAGCCAACCATTCCCCACCCCGTAGAGCCACCTCGCAGCCCTCCCGTCCAGATCTGAACTATTTCATCCCCAATACGTCATTCCCTTAACTCGCACTTTAGCCTGGATCCACTACCAAACATTGGATCCATCCATCCCTCACCCGAATCTACTCATACGTGGCAAGATCTACCCATTTTTGGTCTGATTCCATCATCCATCGTCGAGGACAGTCACCCACACCATTCTCCTCACCTCCAGTTCCACCTCGAATCGTCGTACACGCATCTCCAGCTCCGGATTTTTCAGTGCCTTAGTCAGCTCACTATTTGGTGAGATTTCGTTGTATTAGTTTATTATTTTCAGCATTACTATTATTGGTTTAGACCTCATACTTGTTTGTGACTCTTGCATTGTGGTTGTTTGTTTGGATATTATTGTGATTTGCAAGGTCTACTCATCGTGTGCTCCTGCTTTGGCCCTCCACGTGGAGGAAAGCCTAAACTTGTTTGCCCTAATAAATTATTTATGTCTTGCTGTGAATTTATCTGCGTGGGATGTTTAAAACTTATTATCTTATTGTGATTTAACCATCGGAGTTGCCTGACATGTAGGATTAGGTCACCGTTAACCCTCCGCCTATAGATTCGTCTTGCATCAATTGGTATCAGAGGGGGGTTACACGCTCTTTTGATACGCAGTCGTAGAGTCTATAAGTTTTTCATTATGTCTAGGTGTCACAATTATTCCTCTCCTCACTTTGGAGGTCTCGAGTCCACTTGCACACGCTCTCATAGATCCCCTTCAGGGAGACCCTCACGACACTACGATGATTATTTACGATCGCAACACATCACTTCCAGAGATCGTGTTGACCCATCGACACGACCCCACTATGCATGAGGACAACTATGACAATTATGACAACCATGAAGACAACTATGACTATGTTGGGATTGATGCAAGTGTTGATGGGATGGGATAAATTGCTCGCTTTGGTGAAGGATGAGGAGTGGATTAACTTGGATGAGCATGACACCAACGTCATTAGAATGTGTGAGGACGACAAGGTGAACTTTAACATTGGCGTCAATGAAGTTGCAATGAAGCTGTGAGAGAAGCTTGAGAGATTGTATGATAAGGATCACTCATCATGCCCGATGGGGCTTGCAGGTGTTTCTTCTAGCAGGAGGTGTTTCTTCTAGCTGGAGGAGATGATCGGATAGTCGTTTAGACGATCTAAGTTTACGGTTGTGTCTGATGAGCCGTTTGGACATCTCTATGCGGTTTCTTTTTATTTTAATGTATTATTTAGTGAGATCGGAAGCTTATCGTGTACGACGTTGTTGTATGCTCGCTGAAGTGGTGGTCGGAGGCGAAGGGGATACTTCGGATCTGGAACTGCGACTGCCTACGCGGGGCTTACTCGAGAGAAGAGAGCTACCAAAATCTCTTTCACAAGACAGGTAAATGAGAAATACTTATTTGATAACATTACAAAACTCACACTTGTCTTTAAATAGGCTACAAGACTATTCTTAAATGCAAACTATAACCATCTAACAACTAAGTACACTATTAATAATAAAAGATTTTAAAGATACAATAATGGAATTGGGACCACAACATCTCATCATTCCTTCAAATTGAGCTTGCCCTCAAACTCGAGCAAGACACGATTGATGTGATCCTCGGATTCCTTAACTTCGTGCAAGGTCATAGCAGAGGCGTAATTTGGGTGGAGACTCATGACATGCTCGCAGACGTCACGGATGTCTGTAGAGATCTGGAGTGACGTGGGCGATAGCTGAGGAGAGCTTGTCATGCATAATGACTAGCGGTGGGGCAAGTGTACTTGCTGAATGTGAGTTGCGGGGATCAGAAGTGGCGGCGTCAACTGGGGAACAGTCAATGGAAGGAATGGCGCCAGAGGGGCTGACATAACATGTAACTAGAGCGTAGGGCGCTAGACGAAGGTGGTTGAAAGCACAGTTACCACGGGTTCTGGTGGAAAAATCAACGAGTTCGATGGCGGAGGCGAGAGCAGTGGGGGCGCTTGACTGTTAGTAGTTTGACCATGGATTAGAACAATGGTGGTTGTAAGATCAGTGAGCTTACTGGAGAGGGTGATAAAGTCTTCCTGGCGACGTGCATCGACTTCTTGAAAACGTGTTTTTAGGTATGTCAAGAACGTTTGCATCATGGTCCTTAGTGAGCGCATTTGATCGAACGAGTCCCCCATAATTCAACATATAAATGAATGACGTGCTATTTAATCAAAATTTTATCTACAAGGAAGATAGACGACTCGCAAAAGATCACACGGGGCTGAGCAGTCTGGTGATGGGACCCAACGCAGTTTGTAGGCAGAAGATCACGCAGGCGGAATCAACGATGTAGAGCTTGCAGGCGCAGAACTGTGAGGTCAAAACGGAATGAAGAAAGGCAGATCTCTGCTCGACGACGGAGGATCGGTGAGGAGGTACGGAAATGAGTTTCGGAGGCAGTGGAAAGAGGCCCTTGCAGTTGTTGCTGGAGACGACAAGAGATAACAAAAAATAGTGTGGGAGCTCGATCGAAGAGGTACATGCGAGGTTGACGAAAAACAGTTGGAAAAGAATGCAAATGGAAAATGTGTGCGCGGCTGGAAGAGACGTTGTTGGGCTTGATGAAGACGGTGTGGTAGTTCGAGTCTCTGGCGGCTAGGGCTCATCGACACAAAGGACGGAGTGGCACAAGAGCTTTTATTGTTGTTCTTCAGAAAAAGCACGTCCAGCTATAAGCCTCCAATTTTTCATAAAAATGAAGGATCGACCGATGATGGGGGGAACCGAAAAGGCTCAGATACCAAATTGTTGTGTGCTCGCAAGAGTAGTGGTCGGAGGCGGAGGAGATACTTTGGAACCGAAACTGCGGCTGCCTAGGCAAGACATGCTCGGGAGGAGAGAGCTACCAAAATCTCTTCATAATACAAGGAAATGAGAAGCGCTTATTTGATAGCATTACATGACCTACACTTGCCTTTAAATAGACTACACGACTATTCTTAAACGCAAACCCTAACCTAACAACTAAGCAAACTACTAATAATAAAAGATACTAAAGATACAATAATGGAAATGGGACCATAATAAACTCATAATAGTCATCCACGATGGATACTCTATAATGTTTTATTACAAATATGAAGGAAGGGGTTGGATTCATGGGGATTCTAGATTTTGAAGATCTTTTTCCAGAATCTGGCAGCCTTCTCATTGTCCAAACTCCATGAGATCATAGATGACGTGTTACGAGTGGGCCTGCCCCCCTATTATACTGGGCCCGCCGGCCCAGCGGGGTACCCACTCGCTGTACAGGGCCGCGGCCCATGCACCCCAACCCGTCTCGGCAACCAATTTAATTGTCGCGGGATGTTGAGGCGGGGGCTCGATCCCCCTACCTCCTTGATAAGAAGCTTTCAACACAGCCCTCATCACCAACTGAGTCGCGGCTCAGTTGGTGATGAGGGTTGTGTTGGTGATGAGGGCTGTGTTGAAAGCTTCTTATCAAGGAGGTAGGGGGATCGAGCCCCCGCCTCAACATCCCGCGGCAATTAAACTGGTTGCCGAGACGGGTTGGGGTGCATGGGCCGCGGCCCTGTACAGCGAGTGGGTCCCCCGCTGGGCCGGCGGGCCCAGTATAATAGGGGGGCAGGCCCACTCGTAACATAAAAGTGCACTCATTGCTGAATAGAAGAAGTAGCATTCAAGAAATATAAGACAAGAAGATCGGAGTAACATGAAGTGTCCTCACTGTAGGAAGAAAGGACATGGGAAAGAGAAATGTTGGGACCTACATCCTAGCTTGGTTCCGTCGAGTAGATTCATGGTACTGATGGGAAGTAAGTGAGATCTAAAACTTCTATGTATGATAATTTATAGAACACTGGATATCTTCTGGAAGAAAATGAAAGTTTGACTACAGAACTCAAGGCCTTGAAAGCTAGAGATGTTGGAAGACCTTCTACTACAGACTTGGCTGGTACGGCTGCTTATGTTCACACTACCTTAGTATCTTCTAAAGGGTCATCCTCCCCTTGGATCATTGACCCGGGAGCATCCGACCATATGACAAGATCTTCTATGGGTGTTTCTTCTGTTTCTCCTGCATCTGGTAGTGTGAGACTCGCTGATGGATCCTCGGCTTCGATGAGTGATAAAGAGAATATTCATCTTTCTCTCTCTATTTCCCTCAATTTTGTGGTTGTTGTTCCCTCTTTCCTCATTAATCTGCTGTCTGTGAGCAGTTTAACTAAACAGATTAACTGTGGTATCACATTTTTCTCTTCTCATTGTGCTTTCCAGGATCTGGCGAGTGGGAAGACGATTGGTTGAAGATATGAGTCTGGTGATGTGTATGTCATGGACATTGGTCATGCTTCTGGTGCTTAGAAGTCTTCCAATCCTGATCAGATGATGTTATGGCATAAGAGATTTGGGCATGCTAACTTGAAGACTTAAATGCTAATTTTCCGAGTTATTTTGATGTGGCCAAGTCTACCTTTAACTGTCAATCTTGTGAATTTGGTAAACATTGTAGAACCAACTATGCTCCTAGTATGAGTCAAAGTGTGAGGTATTTTTGATTTGATACATTTTGATGTCTGAACATCTCATGTTTATTCTGTCAATGAATTTAAGTATTTTGTTTTCTTCATTAATGATTTCTCACGCTTCACTTGGGTTTACCATATGAAAAGGAAAGAATGAGTTCTCTGAAATATTCAACTATTTTATTATCATGTGCTGACTCAGTTCGAAGATAAGATTAAAATTCTTAGGAGTGATAATGAAGATGAATACACAGGTAGAGATCTTCAGAGGTTCTTGGTAGATCATGACATTATTTTTCAATCTTCCTTTCATGGAACCCCTTAGCAAAATGGGGTGACTAAAAGGAAAAATCATCATATCATTGAGACCACTTGCTGTATATTGCAAGAGATGCACATTCCTAAGGGACTGTGAGATGAAAATGTCCTCATATCTGTCTACTTAATAACTGGATGGCTACAGATACTTAGTATTTGTTCATGTTGTGGGGCCTCATAAAAATAAATTATGCCCACAAGCAAGAAAATGTATTTTTGTGGATATGTTGCCAACCAAAAGGGTATAAGTGTTACTCTTCATCTCTCCGGAGAAGGTTTATATCAAAGGATGTTATCTTTTTTGAGCACACACCTTATTACTCCGATAAGGGCAAAACCGTTATATATTAGAAGTCTAAAGAGGAGAGTGATATGATGTCACCTCTACTTGTACTGGTAGATGTGCTAACTCCATGTAGGGTGGATGTTCCATATAGGAAGGAAGTTTCCACCAATGATCTATGTGTATATAAAAGAAGGAAGAATCTTCAAGTCTATCAGAGGAGACAAAACAAAAAAATTGGGTAAGAAGGTCATACTCACGCTCCACCAGCCGCCGCCACTCCGCCAGATCCAAACACCAGCATCACTCAGGAGACCACATATGTTCTCCAAATTCATAGTGATCGTACTAGATATCTTATTGATAAATATGTTGGATATCACTCTATCTCTCATTCCTTGAAAGCTTATCTTACATCCATTTCTTCTATTTATATTCCTAATAGTTTTTCAGAAGCTAGCCTGAATCCCCACTAGATGAAAGCAATGGAGAAGGAGATGGATGCTCTCCAATATCAAAAGACTTGGGAAATTGCCTCTACCTTGCATGGGCGTCACCCTGTTGGGTGCAACTAGATATATACTACTAAGTTTCTTCAATATGAAACACTTGATAGATATAAGGCTAGATTGGTTGTTAAAGGCTTTACTCAGATTAATGGGTTGACTTCCCAAAGACATTTGCTCATATTTCTAAACTGAATTATGTTAGAATTTTGTTGTCTATTGTGGTTCATAAATCTTGGCATTTACACCAGCTTGATGTAAAAAATATTTTTCTCCACAGTGAATTGGAGGAAGAAATTTATAAGACCCCTCCACCGGGTATGGGTGTTTCTAAAGGGAATGGGTGTCGTCTCAAAAAGGTCCTGTATGGCCTCAAACAATCTTGTCAAGCTAAGTGGCAAACTCTTAAATCTAAATTTCTCTCGTTGTGCGTCTGACCACTCGATCTTTGTCTACAGGAATGAGAAGTGTATCATTATCCTAATAGTTTATGTGGACGATATCATTATTACAGAAACAGATGATCGTCACATTGCTCTTGTAAAAGGGGAATTGTCATCTACCTTTGAAATCAAAGATTTGGGTCTTCTTTGATATTTTCTTGGGATTGAGATTGCTCGATCTGACAGGAAGATTATGATCTCTCAATGCAAATACGTCTTAGATCTTCTCAGTGATATTGGATATTTGGGAGTCAAACCAGTGGATAGTCCTATAGACACTAATTATGATATTCACATGGATACCTCTCCAAATCTTGAGAGTCAAAATTTCAACACATCGTGGGAAAATTGGTTTATCTGACGATTATCAGACTTGATATCTCTTTTGATATTGGCTAAGTGAGCCAAATCATGCAGTCCTAAAGTTCATCACTATTAAACAGTTCTCCGGATTTTTAAATACTTAAAAAGGACCCCGAAAAGGCATTATTTATCAAGATCATGACCATCTAAAGATTCACGGGTATTTTATGCTTATTGGGTAGGTTCCTCCCTAGACAGAAGCTCTGTGAGTGGATATTCTGTCTTTGTTGGTGGCAATCTTGTATCCTGGAGGAGTAAGAAACAAAATGTGATTGTTCGTTCCTCCACTGAAACATAATATCATGTCATTGTCGTCACTTCATTGTCATCACTACATGTGAGCTGATTTGGGTTAAATCTATCTTGGGAGAAATGGGTTTCCCTATCCTTGAGGCCCAGTACCTCCACTATGATAATCAAGTTGTTATTCACAGCACCAACAACCTTGTCTTCCATAAGAGGACAATATGTTGAGAACGAACCTTAGGGTTCGATACTTCTTCTTCGTTTATCTGCCGAAGAAGGATAATTCTTTTATATGGTTAGCCACTCCATAAGATCTGGTCACCACCCGATGAACCCAAGTTAGCTTGACTCACCCCCCCCCCTCAAGCTAACACCGCAAGCATTCAACATCTCGAGCTTGAGCGAGAAAGAATGAAGAGATTTCTCAGAAACAGCTTTCCTTAGAATGTCAGCAAGTTGATCATCATATGACACAAACACCACAGTGATAGTCTTGTCTTGCATTTTGTCCCGAATGAAGTGGCAGTCGACTTCAATGTGTTTGGTTCTCTCATGAAAGACGGGGTTGTTAGCTATATGGATAGCCGCTTGATTATCACAGTAAAGATGTATTGCATCAGAGACAGAGAAGCTCATCTCCTCCAATATAGACTTAACCCAGATGAGTTCACAGGTAGTGACAGCAATAGCCGGATACTCGGCTTCTGTGGAGGAACGGGCAACAAAATTTTATTTTTTACTTCTCTAGGAAATAAGGTTGCCACCAACATAGATAGAATATCCATTTGTAGATCTTCTATCCGAGGAAGAGTCTGCCCAATCAGCATCACAATACCCGTGGACCTTAAGATGGCCATGACCTTGATAGAGAATGCCTTTTTCGGGATCCTTTTTTAAATATTTGAGAATCCGCAGGACAACTTGATAGTTGTTAGAAGACGTAAGGAAAGATGATGTAAAAGCCCATTTATAGGCTCATTTCCTCCTCCTTTAGTCTCACATCTATTGTATAGGATTCTTCCTTCTTCTCATCTCCTATATATTTGTATTCTCTCTTTTATTTAATTAATGAAGAAGTATCTACAAGGTTTTCCCACTTCTTTCCACATTGTATCAGAGGGAACCGGTCTGGCCTGTGCCTAACCGCTCGGTCCTCTGCTTAACCGGGCGGCTTGGTCCTTCCTTCCGTGGATCCATTCCTCTTTAACCGCCCGCTCCTCCGGTTAACCGGGCAGCTTGTTTCTCTGCTTAACAGCTTAGTCTGGCGACCTCTCCTTTTCTAACCGCGGCTTAGTTTTTTATCCGTCTCTCTCTTTCTCTCGTGGCTTCCAACTCTCTTCCCCCCCCCCCCTTTTATAAATCTCCCGGGCAGTTGGGGCCCACTCCTTCTACTCGTTGCGGTTTGTTTCTCTACCCGCCTTCTCGCCTCTCCCTTTGCTCGTTGCGGCTTGTTCCTCCTTCCGTGGATCCACCTCTTCCACTCCTCTGCTATTTTATAGCCTTCCTCTCTTTGTCGCTTTGTTGGTTTTCTGCCATGCCGTCTTGCTGCTCATTGTGGTCTCATATCCGTGCGGTCTATTCTTCTGGATTGCCGGATTGTCGGCTTCTTCTCTCCGTTGCGGTCTCCCTCTTTGTTCTGTTGTCGCTTCTTTACTCCAAGCTCGCCGCGACTTCACTTAGTCGTCGTGACTTCTCTTCTCTTCTCGCCGCGAGTTGTTCCTTACCCGTTGCGAGCTCCGCATCTAGGTCGCGGCATCGTCCTTTGTCGCTGGTGTGCTCACCATGACCGATGCAGACTTCTCGTGCGGCTTCTTCCCTTGATTAGCCATTGTGGCTTACCTTCCTGTTGTTGCTTTCCCTACTCGCTGCGACTTCTCGCACGGCCTTCTCTTATACGTTGCGGCTTCTCTACCCGCTGCGGTCTCCGCCTCTTGGTCGCGGGCTCTTGACCGCTGGTTTGTTGACACCGAGACCAGACGGCTTCCCTGCTCCGCTCCGCTTTCTTCTGGTTGTGGTTTCTCTCTTCTCGAGCGGCTTGTTCTCACCGCTACGTCTTGTTCTCGTCGTTGCTTCTCGCACTGCTGCCTCTTCTCGCGCGGTTACCCCTTCTCGCGCGGTTTGTTCTCGCCGCTGCGACTTGTTCTCGCCGCTGCTTGTTCTCACGCGGCTGCTTATTCTCGTTATTCTCAGTGCTTCCTCTGTAGTAACCGCTAGATCTGTCCGGCAAGCTGCGCGTCTTCTTGCCGCCCGGTTTCCGTGGCTAGTCGTTAATCAGGATTATGGCTTCTGGCTCCACCACTGCTGATTATATTGCTGCGTTGCGTGCTCAACTCGATCAGCTTCAAGAGGTAGTTTGTCGCTCCTCTGGCTCCGTGACCTCGATCTTCCAGGAAGGTATATCATGTCTCTTACACATCTCTCTCTGGATTGTGGACTCGGGTGCTACAAATCATCTCTCTCTGCAACAGCCGCTCAAATACTTAGATATTGCTTACCCCCAGCACATAACTGTGGCCAATGGTGACAGAATCCCGGTTTCTGGCGCTGCTCATCTGCCTATTTCTCTCTCTCTCTCCTTATTCTCGGTTCTTCATGTTCTGGGTTCTTCTTTTAATCTCCTTTCCGTTGGTCGTCTTACGCAATACCTTGATTGTTGTTGTTGAAAGTGGGCCCGCCGACCATAAAAAGGTCAAGGCCGACCATAGAAAGGTCAAGACCCGGGCCCACAGCCCGACTGCAGTCGGTGCACCCCAACCCGCTCTCCGCCTTGGATATAAACCGTGCTGGGGGTTGTTGAGGCCGGGATTCGATCTCAGGACCTCCTTTATAAGAGGATTTTATCTTATCCTCTCATACCCAACTGAGCTGCACTTTTGTTGAAAGTGGGCCCGCCGACCATAGAAAGGTCAAGGCCGACCATAGAAAGGTCAAGACCCGGGCCCACAGCCCGACTGCAGTCGGTGCACCCCAACCCGCTCTCCGCCTTGGATATAAACCGTGCTGGGGGTTGTTGCAGCACAGTTGGGTATGAGAGGATAAGATAAAATCCTCTTATAAAGGAGGTCCTGAGATCGAATCCCGGCCTCAACAACCCCCAGCACGGTTTATATCCAAGGCGGAGAGCGGGTTGGGGTGCACCGACTGCAGTCGGGCTGTGGGCCCGGGTCTTGACCTTTCTATGGTCGGCCTTGACCTTTCTATGGTCGGCGGGCCCACTTTCAACAAAAGTGCAGCTCAGTTGGGTATGAGAGGAGAAGATAAAATCCTCTTATAAAGAAGGTCCTGGGATCGATTCCTGGCCTCAACAACCCGCCGCACGGTTTATATCCAAGGCGGAGAGCGGGTTGGGGTGCACCGACTGCAGTCGGGCTGTGGGCCCGGGTCTTGACCTTTCTATGGTCGGACTTGACCTTTCTATGGTCGGCGGGCCCACTTTCAACAAAAGTGCACTTTTGTTGAAAGTGGGCCCGCCGACCATAGAAAGGTCAAGGCCGACCATATAAAGGTCAAGGCCGACCATATAAAGGTCAAGGCCCGGGCCCACAGCCCGACTGCAGTCGGTGCACCCCAACCCACTCTCCGCCTTGGATATAAACCGTGCGTGGGGTTGTTGAGGCCAGGGCTTGATCCCTGGACCTCCTTTATAAGAGGAATGCAGCTCAGTTGGTGATGAGAGCTGTTAGGAAAGCTCTTTATCAAGGGGGCGAGGGTTCGAGACCCCACCTCAATATCCCACTGCACTGAGAATAGGTGCGGTCATGGGTGGGGTGCATGGCCTGCAGGCCGGTAGTGGGCCACCGTATAAGAGTCAGGCCACTACATCAAAAAAGTGCACATTTGTTGAAAGTGGGCCCGCCGACCATAGAAAGGTCAAGGCCGACCATATAAAGGTCAAGACCCGGGCTGTTGAAAGTGGGCCCGCCGACCATAGAAAGGTCAAGTCCGACCATAGAAAGGTCAAGACCCGGGCCCACAGCCCGACTGCAGTCGGTGCACCCCAACCCGCTCTCCGCCTTGGATATAAACTGTGTGGGGGGTTGTTGAGGCCGGGATTCGATCCCAGGACCTCCTTTATAAGAGGATTTTATCTTATCCTCTCATACCCAACTGAGCTGCAATCAACCCGCTCTCCGCCTTGGATATAAACCGTACGGGGGGTTGTTGAGGCCGGGATTCGATCCCAGGACCTCCTTTATAAGAGGATTTTATCTTATCCTCTCATACCTCAACCCGCTCTCCGCCTTGGATATAAACCGTGTGGGGGGTTGTTGAGGCCGGGATTTGATCCCTCTGATACCATGTTAGACCTCCACACCCTTTTTTTCACTCCAAAACCCGGGTCAAAGGTTGGAGGGGCGGGGCTAATATAAGTTTGAGAGGACCATCTAGGTAGGCGGTGTGGGACTAATCAAGCATGCCTATTTTTGGTTCATGTTGACCGTCCAACACGCCCCCTCAGCGTGAACCTCCCTCTGATACCATGTTAGACCTCCACACCCTTTTTTTCACTCCAAAACCCGGGTCAAAGGTTGGAGGGGCGGGGCTAATATAAGTTCGAGAGGATCGTCTAGGTAGGCGGTGTGGGACTAATCAAGCATGCCTATTTTTGGTTCATGTTGACCGTCCAACAGTTGTATTACTCTTTCACGCTCTTCTTTTGTGGTGCAGGATCGACTAACGCAGAATATACTTAGTAGAGGGCGACTGTTTAACGGGCTATATCTTCTTGATGTTCCTCCCACTGCTCTCACTACTGTCTCCACCACTGATTGGCATCGCCATCTTGGGTATGCCCCTCTTCCAATTCTCAAGAAAGCTCTTCTTACTGTCTCCCTTCATGAGTTCTTTTGTGAATCATGTATTTTCGGCAAACAACACCGTGTCTCCTTTTCTCCTTCCTGTACCCAGAGCGATGCTCCTTTATCCTTATTTCACTCTGATATCTGGGGGCCCTATAAGGTCCCTAGTATTTTTGGGTATCGATACTTTGTTACCTTTATCGATGATTACTCACGGGTAACCTGGTTGTATTTACTTCGTGATCGCATCGAACTCCCAACCACGTTCCGTACATTTCTTACGGAAACTCGCACTCAGTTCTCTATCTGTGTCAAAACTCTTCGTACAGACAATGTTCGAGAATATATTGGTCGCACCTTCTCCAATCTATGCACTGAGTTCGGTATTATACATCAGACTTCATGTGCCTACACTGCTCAGCAAAATGGCATTGCAGAAAGGAAGAATCGTCACCTCCTTGATGTGGCTAGATCTCTTATGATCCAAATGCAGGTTCCTCCCCTATATTGGAACTTTGCAGTCTCTACTGTTTGCCACCTCATCAACCGTATGTCTTCGTCTGTGTTCAACTTTTTGGCACTCATTACTCTCATTTACCCATCCACGAATCTCTTCTCTCTCACACCTCGTGTTTTTGGGTGTACCTGTTATGTCCACCATCTTGCTCCTTCCAATGACAAGCTAGCCCCTCGTGCTATCAAAGTCATGTTTGTTGGGTACTCCCGCACTCAGAAGGGGTATGTCTGTTTTAATCCTATCACTGGAAAGGTGGTTGTGTCTGCTGATGTCTACTTTCATGAAAACCAACCATATCACGCAAGTCCTTCTGATCCCCTTCTTCCTTCACTACCTCGACTCATAATTCCCGTAACGTCTCCGCTTCCACCACTTCTACCTACTCCTTCTCTGCTTCGATTCCTTCACCACCAGTACCGTCCAAACCTCCTATCATTTAAGTTTACATTCGTCGTCCTCCTCATCCAGCTGCCCAGCAACAGCTTCCCTCTACCGATGTGATCTCACAGCCTGTTGATCTGGCCTCCTCCTCGACGACCCATCTCTTGGCCAATTATGTCTCTCTACATCGGCTCTCTCCACATCTTCTTACCTTTGCTCTCTCTCTCTCTCCTCTATCTTTATACCTAACTCTATGCAGGAAGCTCTCCAACATCCGGCGTGGCGTGCGCCATGGATGAAGAAATGACTGCTCTGTGGGGTAACCATACTTAGGATCTTGTGTCTCCTCCTCCTGGCCACGGTTGTGTTAGCTGCAAGCGGATCTTTACAATCAAACATGTCGCGGATGAGTCAGTTGATCGCTTAAAGGCTCGACTTGGGGCATAGGGTTTTACTCAACAGTGCGGGCTTGATTATGAGGAAACGTTCTCCCCAGTTGCGAAATTAAATACGGTTCGAGTCTTGCTCTCTTTAGTTGTTCATCGCCACTGGCCCCTCCACTAGCTGCATGTCAAGAATGCATTTTTGAATGATGACCTTCTTGAAACTGTCTATATGCAACAACCGCCCGGGTTTGAGACCACGGGGGAGTTTCGTGTTTGTTTACTTCGCAAATCCATTTATGGTCTCAAACAGTCTCCACGGGCGTGGTTTGACAAATTCAGCAAGGCTGTTTGTGAGGTTGGCTTCAAACAAAGCTCGACAGATTCCACTCTCTTCACTCGTCACCAATCAATGGGGACTACAATACTACTTGTTTATGTGGACGATATTCTGATCACTGGTAATGACTCCACTGGGATACAACATGTTAAGCAACATTTAAATTCTATCTTTCAAATCAAAGATCTGGGAAATCTTCGATATTTTCATGGACTAGAGGTAGCATGGCGACCTGATGGCCTTGTCATATCTCAGCGTAAGTATTGCATTGACCTTCTGCAAGATGTTGGTCTCTCGGGTTGCAAAGCAACGGAAACCCCGATGGAAGTCAACCATAAGTTGCGTGCTCAGGGATCTGAGGCCGAATCTCTACTTCCAAATCCAGAATACTATCATCGTCTTGTGGGAAAACAGATATACCTAACCGTTACGAGACCAGATATATCATTTGCGGTTGGAGTGTTTAGTCGGTTCATGCATACCCCACGGGTTTCTCACCTTCAGGCAGTGGAACGGATTCTCAGATATCTGAAGACTGCTCCTGGGCAAGGTCTTGTGTATAAGTCATCTTCCTCCTTTTCTCTTATTGCATACTCTGATGCGGAATATGCGGGCTCGTTGGATGATCGACGTTCAACTACTGATTTTTGTACTTACTTTGAAGGAAATCTTATCACATGACGGAGTAAGAAGCAGACGGTGGTTGCTCGCTCGTCTGCTGAAGCTGAGTACCGTGTGATGGCAATCGTTACATCTGAACTAACCTGGCTGGAAAGTCTTCTAATGGATTTGGGAGTTAAATTGTCTTCACCATCAACGTTGTTTTGTTACAGTCAAGCTGCATTACATATTGCGAAGAATCATGTGTTCCATGAGCGGACTAAACATATCGAGCTTAATTGTCACTTTGTTCGGGAAAAAGTTCAATCAAAGGTGCTAAAGCTTGAACATGTTCCCGCGTCTGGGCAAGTTGCTGACATCCTTACCAAGGCTTTACCTCGCAAATTGTATTATCAGTTCTTGTCTAAGCTTGGTGCCTACGACTTGTACGCTCCAGCTTGCGGGGGAGTGTTAGAAGATATAAGGAAAATGATGTAAAGGCCCATTTATAGGCCCCTTTCCTCCTTCTCCTTTAATCCCACATCTATTGTATAGGATTCTTCCTTCTTCTCTTCTCCTATATATTTGTATTCTCTCTTATATTTAATTAATGAAGAAGTATCTACAAGGTTTGCCCATTGCTTTCTACAATGATGATGAACTTTAGGGTTGTGCATGAATTGACTTACCAAGCCCACAACAAATGAGATATCAGGTCTGATAATAGTCAAATAACTCAACTTTCCAACAATACGTTGAAATTTAGACTTTCTCTCAAGATCGGAAGAATTTTCCTTGTGAATGTCATAGCTCGGATCCACGGGACTATCCACGAGTTTGACACCCAAATATCCAATATCTCTAAGAAGATCCAAGACATATTTACGCTAAGAAATCATAATCTTCCCCGCAGATCGAGCGATCCCAATTCCGAGAAAGTACCTAAGGATTCACAAATCCTTAATTTCAAAGGCAGAAGCTAATTCCTTTTTTACCAAAATAATGTGGTGTTCATCAGTTCCGGTGATAATAAAGTCATCCACATAGACAACAAGAATAGTAGTACAAAGACGGAGTGATCTGAAGTGCAACGAGTGAAGTTCAGATGAACAAGTTTGTCATTTAACTTGGCAAACTAGGCTCGAGGCGACTGTTTGAGGTCATACAAGGCTTTCTTAAGACGACACCCATGTCCTTCAGGAACATCCATACCAGGGGGAGGCGTCATATAAATTTCTTCCTATAAATCACCATGGAGGAAGACATTCTTAACATCAAGCTGACGTAACGTCCAAGATTTATGAGCAGCAATGGACAATAAAATTCTGACGGAGTTCAGCTTAGCGAGAGGAGCAAATGTCTCTTGAAAATCAATTCCATCAACCTGAGTAAATCCTTTAGCAACCAATCTCGCCATATATCTGTCAAGAGTTCCATCTTGAAGAAATTTAGTTGTATATATCCATTTGCATCCGACAGGACGACACCCACGTGGGATAGGAACAATTTCCCAAGTTTTTTGACGTTGGAGAGCATTCATCTCCTCCTCCATGGCCTTCATCCAATGAGGACGCAAGATAGCCTCTGTAATACTGTTAGGGATAGAAATAGAGGAAAAAGAGGCAAGATATGCTTGCAAAGAGTGAGAGATAGAATTATACCCAACATACTTATCTATGTGATATCTAGTCCGACCGATATGAACTTGCAGCGCGGAAGTGGTCTCCTGAGTGATGTTGTTGCTCGGATCTGGCGGAGTGGTGGTGGGTGGTGGAGCATGAACGAGGCATTCTTGACCAAGATTTCTATGTTTCCTTCTCTGGTACACTTGAATATTCTTCCTCCTCCTGTACACACGAAGATCCTTGATAGGAACTTCCTCTCTCACAGGAATATCCACACATCCCGGAGCAAGCATATCAACCGAAACAGGAAGAGGTGACATTATATCATTATCATCTTTACTCTTCTCCTGAAATGTGATAACATTTCCCTCATTAGAGTAATAGGGAGTATTTTCAAAAAACGTGACATCCTTTGAGATAAACCTTTTTCCGAAGAATAGGAGAATAACACTTGTACCCCTTTTGGTTGACAGCATATCCCACAAAGACACATTTTATAGCTTGTGGGCCCAACTTATCTTTATGAGGCCCCACAATATGAACAAAAACAGTGCATCCAAAAAATTTTGGGGGAGACAAAATAGAGACATATTTGGGAAAAGAAGCTTTAGGGGGTACTTTCCCCGTAAAGTACCTATAGCCATCCGAACAATAAGATATACGGAGGTAAGAACACCTTCATCCCATGCCCCTTAGGAACATGCATCTCTTGCAACAGGCAACGAGTGGTCTCCAAGATATGACGATTCTTTCTTTTGGCTACCACGTTCTGTTGAGGAGTCCTCGGACATGAAGTTTGGAAAGTAATGTCATGCTCTCCCAGGAAGCTCTGAAGGTCATTGCATGTGTATTCGTCTTCGCTATCATTCCTAAGGATCTTAACTTTAGTTCCAAATTGAGTCTGTACATAATGATAAAATAACTAAAATATTTCTGAAACTTCATTCTTCTTTTTCATGAGGTACACCCAAGTAAAGCACGAGTGATCATCAATAAAAGAGACAAAATACTGAAAACCATTCACAGAGCAAATAAGAGCAGTCCAGACATCAGAATGTATCAAATCAAAACAATTTAAACTTCGACTACGACTAGGGGCATAAGTGGTTCGACAGTGCTTAGCCAGTTCACAAAACTGACAATCAAAAGTAGGTTTTTCAATATTAAGAAAATGCGGAAAAGTAGCTTTTAAAGTCTTCAAACAAGCATGTCCAAATCTCTTGTGCCACAACATCAACTAATCAGGGTTGGTAGACTTCTGAACACCAAAAGCTTGACAGTTGTCCAAGACATACACACCACCAGACTCATGTCCACCATCAATCATCTTCCCACTCGCCAGATCCTGAAAAACACAATGAGAGGAGAAAAAAGTGATAGAACAGTTAAGCAGTTTAGTTAAACTGCTCACAGATAAGAGATTTGTAGGAAATGTGGGAATGATAATAACAGATTTGAGAGACACGGAGGGAGAAAGATGAATAACCCCTTTACCAGCCACAAGAGTCGAAGATCCATCAATAAGTCTTACACTGTCAGAGGCAGGATAAATAGAAGAGATCCTCATGGAAGACCCAGTCATATGATCGGAAGCCCCTGAGTCAATGATTCAAGAAGTAGATGGTCCTTTCGAGGACACAGGAGTAGAATGAGCATGAGCTGCCGTCCCCACAAAATCACCAGAAAGAGATCGCCCGGCAGCATTGGCCTTTAAGGCCTTCAGTTCTCTAGTAAAACTCTCGTTCTCTGCCTGAAGGTACCCAGTATTCTCCAGATTACCATACATAGCCGTTTGGGATCTCACATATTTCTCATCGGCACTACGAATCCAGCCTGGAATGATCAGGCGAAGATGAAGATCCCAACATTTCTCCTTCACATGACCTTTCTTCCTACAGTGAGGGCACTACATCTTGCTCTTGTCCCCTAGTCTCACGTTCCTCGGGTGTCATCTCTTCTGCTCTGCAGCAAGGGCAGATTTTTCATGACCAACTAGAATGTCTGAACGAAGGGAATTTATACGGCTTGCTTCCCCTCGAATATAATGAGCCACTGTCTCTAGATCCGACACGAAATCTCTACCCAACATCTGAACTCTCTGGAATTCAAGTTCAGGAGGAAGGCCAGAAAGCATCTCAAAGACCCTCCGTTGCATAAGGTCAGTCTTGTAATCTTCTACAGTCTGAATAGTGGAATACTGATCTATTTCAACCCTCTTATGGATCAACTTGCTGTAATATTCTTCGAAATCAGTCATTTCTGTCATGTGGACTTGCTTAGTTTGGAGCTGATATATTCTAGCCAAGTCGTTCTTTTTTGAGTAATTCCGTTCAATCAACTCTCACATCTCTTTCGCAGTTTGGTAGAATAAAACTTGACTTGATATCTTGGGTTTCATAGAATTGACAAGGCAATTTATCACAGTGAGGTTCTCACCTTCTCATTCCTCATATAGGGGGTCAGACACGTCAGGAGCTGGTTTGGATCCGGTGAGAAACCAAAGGCTCCGACGACTTCCAATGAATATCCGCATAGATTGGGCCCATAAAAGATAATTTCTCTCATTGAGCTTGATTTGAGTAACACCATGATTGAAGTGCATGTTAGAACTTCCTCCACTATAGTGTCTAGGTTGATTAACTACCCCTTCAGAGGTATTAAAACTCTTTGATTTGTCCTCCATAGGAACAATCACCAAGCATATGAGGGAAAGAGTTACCCCAACCAGCAACTACAACAACCGTAAGAATTTTCGGAGCAACAACAGCAGGAAAGACCGATGGAAAATCTGTAGAGACAAACCAGCCACAAAAAAAAATGACAGGAGGAGGAGACGGAGGCTTCAGCCGGAGAGAGGCGTGACGGAGTCAACCGCAGCAACAACAGAAAGTCTCGGCGGCTTCAACCAAAGAGAGGCGCGACGAAGACAACCGCGGCAGCAGCAGACAGTCACGACGGAATCAGTCGGAGAGAAGCGCGACAAAGACAGGCGGAGGAAAGCAGCGATAGCCGAGCGGGACAGAGGCGGAACACAGCAACCGCGACAGGATAGAGGCGGCGACGTCAACCAGGGACAGGCGAGCAGCGGCCGAGACGAAACGGTGGCATACCTTCAAGTCGACGCTGAGGCCTCCTCTGATACCATGTTGAGAACGAACCTTAGGGTTCGATACTTCTTCTCTGTCTATCTGTCGAAGAAGGATAATTCCTTTATATGCTTAGCCACTCCTTAAGATCTGGTCACCACCCGGTGAACCCAAGATAGCTTGACTCATAACACAATACACATTGAAATTGATTGCCACTTCGCGCAGGACAAAATTTAGGATCAAACTATTACTACGGTGTTTGTGTTATCTGAAGATCAACTTGCTGACATACTCACCAAAGCTGTCTCAGGTAAATCTCTTCATTCACACTCCCTCAGACTTGGGATGTTGTATACGTATGGTTTAGCTTGAGGGGGGGTGTTAAGATGCAAGCTAACCTAGACTCATCAAGTGGTGACAGTACCTCAAAATGCGGTTGAAGGGGTTTATATTGGGTTCGGCCCGTATGTGATTGATAAGGAGCAAAACCCTAAGATACGTCTCTTTTCTCTCTCAACAGTTGCAACAACATGACAGTACGACAATATTGGAGCAATGGTGGACTGCAGCGGAGAGACAGAGCCAGAGAGGCCATGCATAGTGAGTGCAAAAGTGCGGTAGCTATGGGTTGAAAGTGGACTGCCTTTGAGCGGCAAGGCCTAAATCCAGCTTGGATATCTTCTCAAGTGGTGGCGGAGGTTGGTCATACGATGACAACGTGAACTTTGTGCGTCTGAAGTTTTATTGATTGTAGTTAGTCATTCTATTTCTCAGTCGTTGGAGGTCTAATTCCAACTATAATGCTCTTTAGTGAATACTACTTTTTCTGTTGATTATATTGTTGTACGCATTTATTGTGATTATATAAATTGCGTGGAATTGACCCCACTATAGTGGGATAAAGGCTCGCGTGTTGTTATATATAAATTGTGTGGGTTGCATTTAGAGTGTCCACCCCGAGTAATCCCTACCCTGCATCAGATTTTGTGCCAATTTTTGTGTTTCTTAATTACTCTGATCTAACTACGCCTATGGGAATGTTCGTTTTCTAACAATAACAATTTATCAAAGATATTTTTGTTAACAATAATGACAAGATTTATTCTATCCAACACTAGTGCACTTTAGAGAATGACATGATCGCGCGACATGAAAACGAATCTTCAAACATCACACATTAAAAAATTTCGCACTTCATTTGTGTAGTATTACATTCATGGCATTTTTGTGTTTACATTCATTAAGTGATAAATTGAATTTTATTATACTTGATGCATAGGTACCGAGTATTTGCAGAGGACGATCATGTGGTAGTGTAGATTACTGTGTGAAACTATATTCTCAACATTCTTTAATTTATTATGATAAATAGCATAATATAAACTAATCATAAAAAGAAAACTCGTGGAAACTCAAATCATAAGAATAATTTAGGGGGAAAACAAAAATATGTGGGTTTTTTAAATGACGATGTTATACCTCAAACATCTTCTCATGCAAGCCTTTACTGTAGTATAAAGAGATTATTTTGATAAAGAAGATGCGAGGAAGACTTTCCAAATATTGTGAAAATATTTTCGTCCAAAATTCTTCTGCCTCTTCAAGTCTTCCATCCTCTGCCAAAGCATTCAGTAAGGTGTAATAGGTTCCCATGGTTTGTCCTTGGCCTTTGCTGAGCATCCACTTTATCACCTACAACCAAATGTTCCCAATTTGGAACAAATGGAGAATTGCATCAATGAACTCTGAGCAGAACAAAGGGGGAAAGGAACTTCAACACATTTTAAGTGACTTTGCATAATTATAGGGACCTTCCCTCTACTTTTTAAAATTATCAAGACCTCCCCACTAAGTTTACATTGTTAACATATATGTACCCCAAAAAAAAACTTGCAGCAGGGAGCTTTTTGTTACATGTATGTTAACAATGTAATCTTAGAAGAGAGAATTTGGTACTTTTAAGAGTTATATAGAATACCTGAATTATTCTTTTCCATTCTTTTTGAAATTCAAGTGTTTTCAAAGCCTTTTTTACAATAATCAAAGGAAACTCCAGGTCCCAAGCAATGAATGAATCAAGAGCTCCATAAACTTCTTCTTTAACATTTGATAGTTCCTTTATCTGGAAGAGAAAAGAGCAGCAGCAGCTAACATACATTAACTAACCAAGTATTTCTTGGAGCTTAGCAATAATTCCTACAAGTAAAGATGATAAATAGTTGACTCAAAACAATTTAAGCTCGAACCCAAACTAGAAAACAAATGATCAACTCCAACTCAATCTGGAATCTAAGTGTTAGCGGGATCCTTGGCATTGGCTGCATAGATAACTCTACAAAGTACCTGAAAATTCCTTTATTGCATGGTAGAGTTGCCAAGAATACTTATAAGGATTTAGCTCCATCATTTCGTCTTACGCTATGCTGACTCACTCTCTCCCTAAAGCTGTTACTAGTGGCATATTACCATCTGAATCGTTGTTTTCATTGGGGTTCACTTGGTGAATTCGGAGTCGGTTCGTTTGCCAAAGCATCTTGGTAGCCTTGGTTTGCGAAATATGGCATAACATAACATGACCCTAAAGGACTTTAGGTAAAACTCCTTAAACCTAAATATGAAGTGAGGGACTCGTATGCATGGGATCCGAGGTGTTCGGGAGCAACCTGGTCATATACTTGGAGGTGCTTAGTTGGGCTTTGAGAAATTTTTATGAGGGTCTTGGAAGGCGGATTGGAGATGGTCAATCTACAGCATTCTGGATTGATGTTTTGTTAAAGAACAACTAAAACACAAAGTTGTCAATGTTGGGTATATAACTAATCTAGCTGCTACGGTCTGTGATTTTATGATGGATGGTAACTAGGATTCAAACTTGCTCTTAGCAGAGCTACTTATGAAGTATTTAGGGTGTTAGGTTATCCCTTATCGCGAATTTGCCCATTGAATGATGGAAGGGCATGGCATTCTATGGCAAATGGAAAATTCACATTGAGGTCGGGATATATAGCGAGTTTGGGCGGTATTTTAGATGCATATGATCACGTGTGGGCATTACTTTGGAAGTTGCCTGCTCCATCATGTTGCCTTCATTTTCTTTGGTTGGTTCTGTTGAGGCCAAGAACTCGCTCACATGCCGAAGCCAAGATCTCGACCTGCAAGGGACAAGGTCTCAGCTCGCAAAGTTTGA
Organism: Platanthera guangdongensis; assembly: GCA_039583875.1. Lineage (NCBI taxonomy): Eukaryota > Viridiplantae > Streptophyta > Magnoliopsida > Asparagales > Orchidaceae > Platanthera > Platanthera guangdongensis. Next base: position 228,163,337 of record CM077163.1, read on the forward strand.
ACTGTAATACGATCGACAGTTGCTAGTTCGTGAGCAACTACGAAAGCAGGAGGCGAAGAAGAGAACAAAGCACGATCTTATTGCTTACAAGGTGATCGTGTTGCATTGTGGAGGTCCTGTCGCATACCCAGGAGTGTATAGGAACTCCCCCTCCCGAACCAAGTGTTGTGCGAATTCGGGGAAAGGCATGCAAGGTCGACAAATCTTCAAATGGGCGACCTTCGTGGGGTGTGAACTGCCTCCCACCGGCTACAATGAAGTTGTATTTATATACAAAGACAAGAGGGGGAACTTTTGCTGTCAGAAGGTGGACCCCACCCCCATGCGAGGTCATTAAGAGTTTGACGAGGTGATTTGCTGAGGTCTCCGAGGTGACCTACTGAGGTTGCCGAGCTGACTTGCTGAGCTCGTCGTGGTGATGGGTGAGTTGACCGACTAAGGTCGCCGAGTTGGACCGTTGACCTGCTGAGGTCGCCGAGTTGACCTTCTGTGATGAGCAAGTTGATCGGGATTTAAGTTCATGTGTGCTTCTGATCTCGAGGAATACAAGTTCGAAAAAAACCACGTCTTCACAAAGAGGCTTCATTATGGTGGAATATGAGTGCACCGAATGTTTGTGGATTGTGTGGGAATGAAGGGGCAATTTTGATTTATGCACTATGAAATTGTAAGCATGTAACAAGGGTACGGGTCAATTTCTTTTTGCAGCTCTGCGGAGGACTTTTTTTATCTCTCTTGCGATAGGTGGACTTATTTATTCACAGAGGACGTACGGGTGGAACTAAACACCAATATTTATTCTGTGTTATCTTAGTTACATGGCGAATAATGGGCAGAACTATGTTGCTTTGTCTTTGGAAAGGCAGAAGCAAAGCTGGATAATTGGATATACGAAACTTAACTTGGCCATTGTTACAACGATTTAAGAGGTAAAGGCAACCTACACTCCTGAACCGTGGGATCCTTCATTCAGTGGTTGAAGACTATGCCTACAGACTATTAAAGTATAAATATGTTAAAGGCATAGACTTGGTTCATATGCATGAAGATAACAAAAAACCACTTCTAGTCTTCTTGAGAAACCTCCCCGCTTTTTTTGTTTATGAATATTCATGTGGTCACCCGATCATTATGACTCCTAGATTCCTTTGTATATGGCTCTTTTCATTTTCAGTCTCTCTATTCGAAGATTTGAATGGGAATGAGTAGGGCAAGGCAATGATCTTTCATCTCTACGTAACTCAAACAGACAGATAAACAATCTGACACCATGTCTAACATCTAGATTTGGACTGGAACGGCAACACTTGTTCAGCATAGACCTGAATGTCAACATATCCCTATTTTTTGTTGAGAGAGCACTATGATTCTTTCCATAGCCAAGATATGCGTATGAAGCTTCTTGGGAACTTTAGAAATGAATCAAAGGGGAACTCACAGACCTTCTAGTCTTTTTACTTCGGTGGTCAAGCTTGACTCTGGCTAAATTTGACAGGAATAACAAAAATTGAATAGCTTCAACTTGTCATGAAAAGAATGGTTTTAGGAAAGAAATCGTTTTCATAAGAAGCAAGAGATAGCCCAAAAATCATACACATTATCCATGGAATATGAAAGACCATGCATATAGTGAAGCCAAAAAAAAAGCTTGAAGCTGAATTAGCATCTGAGTGAATTGCAAATCTCCGAGATTACTTCTTACATGACCCTTTCGCTTTTCAGTTTTCTGCATCACTTCTCCAAGACCCCAATAAGCCATGAGCCGAGGATAACGTGACGGTGACTCGTCGGGCGTGGCTGAAGGTAGAAAATGAGAAGGGGATACAATGGAACTGGAATCCACGGTTGTGTTGCGCGGAACTCTGGGAAGGAGATCTACCCACCCAACACATGAGGAGTAGGGGAAGGGGAAATGTTGGAGCTGGAATAAGCAGTTGCATAGCAGGGAGCTCGTGGAAGGAGAGTTGACGCAGGACGAATCTATACAAGGCAAATAAACGGTGACCTAACCCTACATGTTATGCAAAGCCCGACAGATTAATCACAAATTAAATAATAAACATTAACATCCCACGCAAATAAATTCACAATAAGGCAAAATAATTAATTAGGGAGAAACAAGCTTGGGTTTTCCTCCGCGTGGAGGGCCAAAGCAAGAACGTGAGACGAATAAACCTTTCCTGCAGTTAGAAATTTTCAAGGAGCAAATAGCGTGATAAACATTAATCTCAAGCAAACATCAAATAACCATAGCATAACAATATTTTATAACTAAATACCAATACAAAAACACAATATGAATATTAGGGCTGCTGTAATAAGATGTTTGAATGTTGAAGGGCTCAAAGAGGGATTCTGGTGGTTAGTGGGCCAGATCGGATAAGGGGAAGGCTGGATCCTGACGGGAATGCTCAGATCTGATGAGATCCGATATGAAAATGACGCTAGGAGGTGGTTCCACATGATAAGGGGTGGCAGAGGTTTACTGGAAAGTGTAGGCAGCGGATGGAGGTGGAGGTGGTTGGAAACTAGAGGGGGAGGGGCTACCTGGGGGTTGAGAGGAGGAGGCGGTGGGCTCAGGGAGCTCGCGGGTGGAGGTTTGATGGGGGAAAGTTGCTGCCTGGCCAGAACAGTGAGGGAGGAGGCGGATCCGGCGGGTCAGGATTGCTTTTAGAGTGGCGGCCTGAATGGAAGGAGGGGCGGTTCTGAGGTGGCGGGCTGGTTGAGTGGGAAAACTGGGCTGCGGTTGATCCTGGACAGGAATAAGTTGGAGCGGCTCATCCTGAACAGGGAGGCTTCAACGGGTGGTGGCTAGGGGAGAAAAAAGGGATGTCGGTGCTGGGGATTTTCTGGGGGAGAATGGAGGCTGGACAGCAAAAGGAAAACAGAAAAATGGAAGAAAAATAACAAGGATACACACTTACCCAAGGAGTCGTCACCAAGGGGGCTCCACAGAGTCGGCACCATGGAGATCACCGGAATGAAGGGATTTCTTCTCCAAACATTCAGCAATGAAGATGACGGCAGCCCTAAACATCATATATATAATAATTCTGAAATTATGGCACCCGGAATCAACGTCCATGATTGGCTGTTGGTTTTGAGGACAAAACTATATGAAATAAAATCAAAAAAAAATACAAAGTTATATATGAAATTGATTCACAACGCGAATACGGACGCATCCACAGGGTCGGTTTGTCGATCCGGGCACGCCATATATGATAAGTCGCCACACCGCATCAAGAGTTACCTATCCTAACACTAGCGGAGAGAACTAGGAGAAAGGGATATGGCGGAGCTGGAATCCGTGATTGCCTAGCTTGGAGCTCGGGGAAGAACAGCTACATATTCTAACACTAGACTTTATTAGTCAATGATGAATATCGTTTAAGCAATTGACTTTGTCTTCCACCATTTTAACAACAGCAAAAATGTTCTTCACAGTTTGAAACATAAAATCCTTCTATTACTCTGGTATAGTAGCATGGTTAGAATAAAGATTTAAGGATTTGCAACTTGTCATGTTGCTCATTAATTACTGCAGAGTCAAAAGAATTTGTGAATCCATTTAAGGCTCCTTTAAGTTTGATTGTGTTACGAGTTCTTTTATGGTGTTACTTATTATTAATTATTTCTTATATACATTTATCTTGTCTTAGAGTCTCGTCCTTATATGACGTCGTTATTTATGTCGTGTATTTATGAGGTGTCCTTTTTAGTCGCATGTCCAAGTCTGTCTCATATTTTTATTAAAGGTTTGTTGTGAGTCCTATTTAAAGGACTTATTGGGTATTGTATTGGTATGAAGGAAGAAGTCTATTTTCTCAAGCCCTAAAAGAGATCTTGGAAACTCTCTCCCCCGAGCACACTCTGTTTAGACAGATGCGGTCAAGGCTCTGTAGTATCTCCACAACCGTCATCTCCATCTCCGACCACTCCTCCGGCAACCTCCAAGTAGACCCTTAACAACTTGGTATCAGAACCCCCAATCCTTGTTTGTCGACGCACGCCAACTTGATCCTTCACGCATCTCCTCCAGCAGCACAATATTTTACTACCATAGAAGCCCAAACAACTTCCGTGAGCTCTTGCTTCTGCATCGGGCCAGCGACAGTCTTCTGCATCAAGCTGGCGACCGTCTTCCGCATTAATACAAGCTCGTGCCTCTTTGAAGACTTCAACAAAAGCCTCGTCGCCTCCAACATGTCTTCCCCGATCTACCCATTCAAGCACTCGCTCGGGCTCCCTCTCTTACAGGATCATCGCACGCGATCGAAGTCCATCGTCGACATCTGAAGCTGCATCATCATCGGAGATCACCTACATTAGCGTCGACCCCAAACTCCTTCCCAGCCCCCGATCTCCATAGCCGATCACCATTGACACGGAACGACGCTCCGCAAGACGCCATCGATAAATCCCTACGACGTCGAAGCCCTCTCACCAAGCAACGCCTGCTCCATCAATCCCATGTCTGTCAGGTTCTGCATGTGGGAATTAATTTCAATGGAGGTTCACATTTGTAAATCAATTATTCCTAGCCCAACCGGAAATTTTTAAAAGCAGCAACTGATTGGGCTAATTAAATTCAGGGCATTATTCTGTTGGGAATATTTTCTTCCATCATTGGGAGATGACGTGGATCTTGCAGCACCTCCCAAACCGCCTCCGAGTAATCTAGTTGTCCCGTCACCCACTCCTTATCTTGTGCTTCCTCCATCCACAATATGGGAGACTCGGACGACTTTTTGGATGCTATAAACCAAATACACGCAGTTATATCTGTCATGGATGCACGTCTTCAGGTTGTAGAAGCACGCTTTCAGGACGCTGACACACGTCATCAGGATGACATGGCAACCCTCACCACCAAGCTTAATGGACGAACAACGGCACCTCCCGTGGTTATCACCCCACCCACGGATCACGCCAACAACAGTCAAATTCCACTATCGCCGCTCATCCTCCATGACCCATCACCGCAAACCCTCTTACGCCCTAAAGTTGTTATTCTGTCACGCTATACCCAGTTGGAATTCCCACCTACAATGGGAAAACAAATCCCTTGGGATGGCTCACCAAGTGCGAACAATTCTTTGATCATCAACAAACTTCGGCAACCAAATGGCTTCCTTTGACTTCCTTCCACCTTCTCTACTCGACCTTGCTTTGAGCCACTCGTCGCCTCACTGATCAGCCGAGTCTGACATGAGACAACTTCAAGCAATTTTGCAATCTGCGTTTTGGCCCTCCAATCCGCAGCTGTAACATCCCAATTTTTGTATAAGGGTTTAGAAGTTTGATGGAAAGGCTTTGTGCACCCAAGGTGGTATGCTAAGCTTGGATGAGCCTCTCAATCCCTTCAAGAGGTGTACACGAAGTTTTGTCCATGCTCTATTAAGCCAAAAATTAACTTGCGGGAGTCATGTAGGTGCCTTGGACTGGGTGTGTGCACCTAGGTCACTAAAGGCCAATTGTGATGTGACACATCACTTAAAGTCAACCTTGTAGTCAACACTATTGAAATTTGATGACTCATACTATTCTAGTAAACCCTTAGGCGGGCCCTTGTGAGACTCAAGTCATCATGTGGTGGGTGAAGTCCTCAAAAAGGTCAAAGTTTGACCAGGAATAGTCAAACCCAAGCCCTTAGGGTTTGAATTGAGTAAACCCGACCCAATTGGGTCTAGACCAGGCTAGCCTGACTACAACCAACCTCAAAAAGGTGTCCCGTCATTTGCTTAGTTGGGAAGGGGTTTTGAGGGGAGAGACGACAGTTATGGGGGAGTTATAAAACCCCCCAAGTCTCCTCATTATCTTTGTTTACTCTCCCCGACCACTTTCGAAACGTGAGAGCAGAGTGAAGGCCGTTGTCGGCGACTGGAAAGCGAAAATAGGATTTTCGCCGCCGTGATTGCCACCATGTCTTTGCACATTCGTTCAACGTCAAAACTCTCCTCTTAGGTATACATTTGAACCCCCTTAGTGTGTAGATCATGTAGGAGGTTTAGCATGGGGTCTCCGACCACCGGAGCACCCATTTCCCGGCCACCCAAGCCTTGTACCACGGCATGACTTGAGGAAGCACTCCAGATCTCTCTAAGATTCACTAGGGGGCACCACAATGGAAAGGAAAACTTCCTCGTCCTCCTCTGGGCCTTTGAGGCGGTTGCCGTCGCCGGAGAAAATGATCCCGAGCGGTTGCGCCACGGGAAAACAATAATGAACATTTTTCGCGAGAGACGGTGGCGGTCGGCCACCGGATTGCCACCCAGGAGTTTGTCGTCCTCCGGCGAGTCGACTGAGGATGGTGCTTCGCCGTGATGATCGCCGGAGTGGAGTGGAGTTTTAACTGTTTAAGTATCAGTAAATCATCGGTCGTTGATCCCAGGAAGAAGACGAAACCAGGACTCTTGATTTTCTCGGCAATGATTGATCTTCAGCGCAGCGGATCATAACTGTCTGATCCCATGATCTGGTTGTATAAAATGTCGTCTGGCTGCATCTCAGCCGCTAGATTAAGGCATCACGCGCTATCCGCAGCCCGGGATTAAATTAAATTAAATGTGACAGATTTATTTAATTAAAGAATAGTTCATTATTTGATCATTTCGAGGACCTTATGGTCATTTTCAAAAAAATTGTCCAACATCAAACTTGTAGAGAACAGAGAGAGCTTTCCAAAATGGTGTGGAACGTCTCAAAACAACCTCTGAAGCCCTCTAAAAGTCCATTTTACTAAGGGTCATTCAACTTTAGGGATACAGTTAAATAAAGTGTATTTTTCTCGCAAAAGTAATTATTATGGGTTGAAATTTTATACAATGGTCTCTAATACCATTTTATACCTCTTGTTAAATTTTGGGAATTTTTGGAATAAATTTTCCTATAAATTTTGATGAAATTTGCTTGTGTCACATCAAATAAATAAATGGAATTTTTAGCACCTAGACTTTTCCAAATGGTCTGAAATTTTGGTGGCCCTTTTATTATGTTATTAAGCTTCAGCGGGAAAAATTTGGTGTCATTTGGATAAGTAAAACTCTGGTTTTAACTTAATCATGTTTTAGCTCTTACTCATTGCACCAAACTATAGTGTGAATTAATAATGTGCATATTTCATTTATTCAAGGTATTACGTGATGAAACTTGTGCTGAAAAATCATACTTTCATAATCCTTGTATGTTAGGATTGTAGTAGCACATAAATATGGCCTCTATTTCATATTATCATGTTGAAGGTAACATAACACCTAAAAGTACCACTTTGAACGAACTTATGATTGTGACTGTATGTGCACTTGTGCAAGAGTTTAGCACTATGGAAATTGGTGTTGTGACCTCTGAAATTTCAGGGTATTTACCCTTTCACTATATTTAGCCTTGTAACAAATATTTCATAATCTTGGTAGAAGAAAAGGATACTTGATTTACTAGCATTCAAACCCTACTTGTTTCTATGCAGTGGAATTACTTGGGCTTGTTTAGCCATATGTTGAGATAGTATTATGCTCTTCATGATGCTTTCAAGTACACAATATGTTGAATGGTTTTTGTAGCAAATCATTTAAAGAGATTGTGCTTTGTTCTTCTCTTAATAATAACATATTTAATACTCATGTTATAACTGTTTCAATATTTAAGACATGTCTTTGTCTTTTACTCTTTAGTTATGAGCATGCATGAGTCTCTATCACAATTATGATGGATGTTGTCATGTGGTGGCGGGTCACTCTACCTCTCCCGAACAGTGCACATTGACGGGGTGTTTGTTACGTGACTCTAAGAAGCTGTAATTTTTGAGGAAACCTTGGCTCTTTCTAAGGTAATCTTACTCGGTGGGCTCTACCTTCTTAAATCAGAATTTATTCGTTGTTTGTGCATTTTACTTAGTCATTTACTCCAAAATAGTACAGGTTTAACCCGTACAAAAGGGCATAGGGTGAGTTGTGTGTTACTTCCCTAGAAATGGTGGTAACCGTATCGTTGTTGTCGTCTTGCCACTACGACAAGGCCCGTAGGATCGCTACCTACTTAATAAGGTTGTTGGTGTCGGCATATGTCATAAATCATGTGTACATGATGGTGTCTCAGCTGGAGCTTGGGTAAGCTCGCAGTTTGCATAATTTTATCTACATTGTCTTGAATAAATGTATTATAACCTTGGATCCTTACTTTATTCAGTGTATGCGCGTCGTAATAAGATAAGTTATGTTTTTCTATGTTTACACTCAACATGGACCCTTATTATGTGAGTTAGTATGGGATCTCTCATATGATGAGTTACTTTATGCATTACCATATTCATATTTGGCATTGCTAGCTTGAATAAATAACATAATCCTCTGTTTTGTAATTTAAAAATTGTATGACCCTACTTGCCTTGTGCCCTAAGGTGCACCGAGGGGCGGGAGGATGTTACTTAGTTGTCGATGACTAATATTTTAAAATTAAACACAACAAGAGCAGGATCTAGCAAGCCAGTAGCGGGTGCCTCCGTTGAGGTTCAACCCGTACCAAGGTAGAAGGAGATTTATTCGGATTACACCAACACCACCATTACCAGACTCTTCTAGCAACTCGTCTGATGACCCAGTGGCTGTGAGTGGCGTGGAGATTATTGTTCTAGACTGACGTTATCCTTATTTTGGGGCAATTGTTTATGTAGCCCTTATGTTTGGACTTTGGTATTTTTCGAGACTTGATATGGTTGTATATGTGATGACTGTATTTACTTATGCTGGTTCTACTTCCTATTTTAGACTTACGTTGTACATTTATACTCTTATTTATAGTCTGATGTGGTTTGTGATATTTAGCCAGCAGGGTGAGTGTCACATGATGATAGTTGTCTTGTTTCATGGTATTATCGCGGGATGGTTACACTCGGCATAAAATCTGCTCTCTAGTCTTTTTGAGAGAGGGATTTTACAGCAGCAACCCCCTCGGCACTCTCCCGACACTACGTTAGACGGGCTCCGTGCACGATTATCTGGACCAGTTTCAACTTCTTCTGACATACGTCATACTTTTCCCAGAGATGCAGGTCGCCATCTTCACCGCTGACCTTCGCAAATGCCTGCGACTTGATGTCGAATTTGAGGCTTCTCCGAACTTAGTGAAGCAATGGTAGGTCGACTCGGAGTGGACGCTCTAAATGCAATCTTAAATGTAATGAGAATGATGACGATGCAAGAATTAGTCTGTTAAAATTACAACAATAATTAAGTATTATAAAAAAATTAACATAAGCACAAACAATACAAAATTTTAATTAAAGAGAACGAGCAATGTTCACAAACAATCAAGGCACAAATATTTCAAGTGGGTGCAGAATCAGCCCTACAAATCATACGGAGTCCAATACTAATAGCAAACAATAATAACATCCACAAATATATGGTGCCAAGTAATCGCAATAGAAAATAACAATTCTAAATTAGCAGTGACTCGTGCAGGCCGCGGAATAACAACTATTGATCATGGGCATCCAATCTTGTTGCAATCTTGGGAGGCGTCGGGCAAGAATTTTGGGGTGAAGAGGGACTCGGATAGGGGTATGGGAAGAACTAGGTGGGTGGGATCCATGGCTGAACTATGAAATTTTCTGGATTAACAAGGGCTTGGGTAGGGGAGGTATGGGAGGGACTAGGTTAGTGGAGGGGCTTCACGATTAGAACAGGGGAGTGTCGGCACTAGAGAAATGATAGTGGGAGACTGTTGGATCTGGGTGGGGCAGAGGAGGAGGGGCTTAAGGAGGTGTTGCGGGTATGGAGAAGTGGTGGGGAAGGGAGTTGATGGGCTGGATGTGGTAGGTGGAAATGATTTCAGCGGCGTCAGCTTAGGGTGGGGAAAACGATGGGAGAAATGCGGAGAGGGGGGAAGGACTGTGGCTACAGAAGATGGGGAGGGAGACAGGGCTTACCCTGGAGTAGCACCAGGGGAGGATCCTTTCCGGCATCACACTAGAATAAGAAGAAAGACTGACAGTTGCCAAAACTGTCGCAAGCCTTCGATACCTGCAATGAACCGTGGCTGCCTATTTATAGTCCTAAAACCACTTGGAGCACCAGAATAGGGCGACTCATAATGTTTGGGCCGATCGGGCATCAAATTAAACTCAAAACATTAAAAATAATATATGAAATCGACTCGGATCGACCGTCCGGATGCAACCGCGGACTCGGATCATCCGGTTGGATAGCGAATCACTGTCTCCTGCTAGAATAGCGTTGTGCGCCATCACTCTGGCTAGGCTATGTGACAATCGCCTCCAACTGGCACATGAGGTATATTTGCCCACCGACATGGACATTCAGCAAGGTCGTTCTGAGGGTCATCCAGCCCCACTAGTCCGTAAACTATCTCCGGACGAGATGATGGAATGGTGTGCAAAGCTTATGTTTCAACTGCGACGAGCAGTGCACTCACAGGAGCAAACGGCTTTTCTATATGCATGCTGAGAACTCTGACGATGAGGGTGTCGGCTAACGCAGACACCATTGATCTCACTCAAGCTTGAGGACAAGCTCATTTTGCAAGGCGGGAGAGATGTTACAGGTCCTTTTATGGCGTTTTTATTATTAATTATTTCTTAATATGCATTTATTCTGTCTTAAAGTTGCATCCTTATATGTCGTTATTTATGTCGTGTCTTTATGAGGTATCTTTTTTAGTCACGTGTCCAAGTCTGTCTCGTATTTCCACTAAAGGTTTGTTGTAGGCCCTATTTAAAGGACCCGTTGGGTCTTTTATTGGTATGAAGGAAGAAGTGTATTTTCTCAAACCCTAAAAGAGATCTTGGAAGCTCTCTCTCAAGCACGCCCCGCTTAGGAAGCCACGATCAAGGCTCCATAGTATCTCCACCACCGTTATCTTGATCTCCGGTCACTCCTCTGGCAACCTCCGAGTAGGCCCTTAACAGATTGTTACTATGAAAAGATAATAGTGTAGATTCATCTCAGGCTAACTGGCAGTGCCAGTTAATTTAACTTATTACCTGGGATAAGCTTGCATAGGCAAAGGCCCTAAGTTTTGCCCATAGTTTAAAATAAGTTTTTAAAGTTCTGTTGTGCTGATATTTGTCCCAAATGTTTCTATTTTATATTTGAAAACACTCCCACTTTACGGAATTTATATGGTTGGCCTTGACATACGATATGAAGGGGAAATGATTAGGAGAGAGAAAGTATTTAAATAAAAAACAATATCACATTTTAACAAAAAATATAAAATAACAAACATGACAAAACATTTTATACAAAAATGTGATAATATTTCAATTTTTTATTTAAATGTTTTTCTACCCATCACCACCTTATATTGCCACATCAGAAACAACAAATCAAATTCTGTTAAATTTGTAGATGAAAAGCGAAGTGGGACTGTTTTAAAATAAAGCACAATCCTTTGGAACCAAAATCAACAAAATAAAACTTAAGATGCATGCAATGAATACCAGAAGAAAAATGTTCTAATTGTAGAGAGAGTAAAACCAACTTACAGACTGAACAAGCTTTTCTGATTTGGAGATGGTGCCAATCCTATTACGACTTTTCCACACACGAGGGAATCTGGGTCTTGGACCCCTAGCACTGCATACCTGATGCAAATGTCACGGCCATATATCTTTATATGTTTTAAAATATATATATATATATATATGTTTATACATTTATATTTATATGTTTATATATATATACATATAAATAGAAACTAGCATCTTCGCATGAGCTACATCTATACTCTACGATATATATATATATAGTGTTATTCACCGGAACCACCCCTCAAAGTTTGTGTAATTATAGATTGCACCCCTCTAACTTTCAAAATTACAAAAACGGCCTGTCAATGTTTACATTTCTTAGCATTCATGCACAAAAGTACCCCCTTGGAGTAAATCTCATGGGGCTCTTTTGTGCTTGGATGATGTGAAATGTAAACATTAAAAGGGGGTAATTATAATTTTGAAAGTTAGACGGGTGCAAGTTGTAATTACGCAAACTTTGAGGGGTGCAAGTTGTAATAACCATATCTATATCTATCTATCTATCTATCTATATATATATATATATATACGAGTGCCCGACACAGGGCTCCGCCCCTATGGCTACGTGGCACAGTACCTGGCCGATGATGGTGGGCTTCTCCCGCCCATGACGGGTCACTGCAGGCTGCGCCCGCATCAAGGAGCGACAATACCCGGCCGGCGACGGCTAAATTTTTTTTGTTTTGAAGGCTTTATAAACTTTTTGAGCAAATCGAGGATCTTTTTTCTTTTTCAAGGGTATGATCCGAATAAGATCTTATGTATGTTTTTTTGTGTTAAATCTGGTTTCTGATTTCAGTTATATATAAACATTTGCTGCCTTGGAATGAGTTTGAATTTGGGCTTCGATTTCAGGCTTTTGCTCAGTTGAATTTTACTTCCCCTGCCTGCTCTATTGAATATAAATTCCTGGACTTATTATTAGCTTTTAGATGAGTTGAAATTTCATTGGTTTTGTCCATGAGTTTCCCTTGCAAGGAATTAAGCTTTATTGATTATTTTGTCATGGCTGAGAAGTTATATGATCTTTTATTTAAGAGTTTGCCCTTTATATCTGTGTGATTTTTATATTGATTGTCCATTTGAAGTTATCAGACAGTTGGCAGCACTGAAAATCATACGTAAAAATTTTTGAAGGGAGTCTTAATAATTAATTTATTGTATGAGTTCAATGAAAAACTTCAGCATGATCAAGGATCGTTAAATGAAAGCACTGCAAGCAAGCAAAGTTGTCATTTCAGTGAAGAATTGAAGACTGTGATCGTGTTTGAAGAGCATGTCAAGTTAAAAATTATCTAATCGGCGATGATCCTTTAAAGCCCGCTAATTGAATCCAATCAAAATTTTTTTGAAGAGCATGTCAAGTTAAAGAATGGTGATTTCTAACCATTTAATGCAAATTTGGACTATTTGAGTTCTGTTCTTACTTCAAAATGATCGGTCTCATTCTTTATGATAAGGTCGGTCTTGGGACAACGGTGGGATAGTTGTGCCGTTTTTGAACGCAACTACGAATACCAAAAAATAAAGTTGAAACATGCCTTAGTTTTTGAAATCTGTGATGGATGATACATATGCCTTAGTTTTTGAAATCCATCATATGACTTAGTTTTTGAAATCCATCATATGCCTTAGAGAAGGAATCTGTGAAGGATGGAGTGATGTAGGATGATACATATACCTTAGAGAAGGAATGCCACAAAAAATTCAAGCAGGATGATACCACAAAAAAATCGCACCAAAATAATCTGAGAAAAAAAAAGATTTCAGGCCTATTTTGAGATTAATCGCACCAAAAAATATGTAAGGAACCTGGTGAGGAAGAGGGGAGCTAGGAAAAAAAATATGAGAAGAGACTTAGTTTGAGATTAAGAGCAGCATAAAAATCACACCAAAAAATCTATAAGGAACCTGGTGAGAAAGAGCAGAGCGACTGTGAGCAACCGTGGTTGTAGTGGCCTAGAATGATGATTTGCAAGATTTGCAAGCAACCTAGAATGAGAGGATGGAGTACATCGATGGAGTGTTGTACTTACTAAGCAAAAAAGGGAAGAAAATAAGGTTAGGAGTTGGAGATGGAAGCATACCGTGAGCGTTGTGAAGGGGTTGACGGGATATGGAGAGGAAGAGCAGAGCAGAGTCACCGTGAGCTGGAGATGGCATCGGGAAGGAGTAATAACGTGAAGGGGTCTCCCGTCAATGTCGATTTGGGCGGGAGATTTGCCGCCCAAAATATTTTAGGCCGAGTGATTCAAATATAGAATAGAGGAGGCCTATTGCCGTGCGGGAAAAGGTTGTGTGCAGCTGTCAGCATGCGCAGATGGTGATAGGAGGTGCGACGGAGAGCTCTGTTTTAGATTTCGGTCGAGTAGATGGAAGATTATTAGGGCGAGGGTGGATCACATTGCTGGAGGGGCTGACCACGGGAAAAAAAATAAAAGGAGAAATTAAGGATGGGTGGTAGAGATTATAAATTTGGTTTCTCTTCAACGGTTGTGACCTGATTGTGATGCATCTTTATAATAGATATATATGTCTAAATGTGAAAATACATATGAAGCCAAAAACACGGGGTTCTTTGCAAAAGCAGCAGAAAAATCCATCAAATGGAATAAAAATGGAATAGTTCTTCAAATATTTCAAGACAAAAAAGTGGTTGTCATTTATGACTGCAGGTCATAATCCAGTCATGGAAAACATCAAAAGCTGAATTAATCAATGCTAGAAAAAATATCTTGTTCAAGTAAAATCACAAAAATTAAACATTCAATTATGAACATGAAAACCATAAACATTTTAGTGATGACCATTGTAACGCTCCTGATTTTTCGATGTTTATCTTAATTCTTTTAGTGGCGTATTTTTGACGTCAGGGCGTTACGTTGACGCGTAGTTGATAGGTACTGTTGCTGGAGCATGGCTTTTGCTCATTTGGTATTTGAGGTTTTGACTTAGAATATTAACTTGGCAAATTTCTAGTGTGTTTTTGGAGTTTTTCCTTGCGAGTCGGGTTTATTTTGGAACATGGTGGAGCCTTTTGGGGATGTTTTGGAGTTTTGGGCATCGGGGAGTTTTTACCCGAGTTTGGTTTGTCGGATTTCGATTTCGACTTCGTCGTTGGATTCGTAGCGTTGATATTTACCTACGGTGCGATTTTCGTAGAATTCCGAGTTGATTTGAGTTTCGGGTCGTTTGGACGTTTATTTAATAATTAATTATAAAATAATATTATATTACTTACATAAATATAAATAGTTAGCGATGTGACGGAAACCTTTTCATATTCTTCCCGAGCCGACGAACTGTTTCGCGAAGGGAGAAAGCGGCGGACATTTCTAGGCTTTTGGTCGTCGATTGCAGGAACTTTGGTGCTCAAAATCGCCATCGGAGAGTAGATTTGAACTGCTCTCGTCGAGATCTACGTGTGTGCGGTGAGTTTTTCCCGTTTCTTGAATTTTTGGGGCGTTAGGGAATTCGTTTTGACTTTTTTCTTCCGAAAATTTTCAGGAATCGTTGTCTAGGTGTTCTTGCGGCCAGATCTTTGAGGAGCAGCGCTTGCGTGGCCGGTTTTCGGGCGATTCAAGGCAAGTGGTGATTTCTTTCCCTTGCCAAGTTCGTTTCTTTGTGTTCCTTGTTGTTTTTCTTCCCTTCTCTCCTTAGGAAATAGGAGCAGTGTAGGGTTCGGCCGATCTGCTGGGTAGTGTAGGTTTTTCGGCCAATTTTAACTTCGTTGTTTATGTAGGAGTCAGCCCGAGTATAATCCGTCGAATAAGGATTTAATCTGGATAGGTTAATACGTCAAGTAGATGACTGTTAGTCTAGGATAATTCGTCGAGTATAAGACAGTTAACTTAAGTCTAGTTTTCATCGTGTATAACAGTCCGCCTAAGTCTAAGTTCGTCGTATAAGAGTGAATAGAATTTAAAGGGTGAAGGTTGATTTGGTTTAAGTAAAATTCGGCGAGTATGGTTGGGTTAGCCTGATTGAGATTCGTCTAGTATGGTATAGGGTTAAGTCTAATTTGTCGAATAGTTTACAAGTTGGGTGAAGTCAGATTCGTCGAGTAATCTCGACGAATTCGCTGAGTATTAACCTTTGGCGTTGAGTGTAGTCCTAGCGTTGAGTGATTCTTGAGACTAAAGTAAATTCGTCGAGTATTCACGACGAATTTGTCGAATGCCAGCCTTGGCGTTGAATGAATTAGCCATGACGTTGAGAGCGTTGAGTAGTCTGTAAGACTAAGTCCAAAGTGCAGTGTTAACTCGACGAATTAGTCGAGTATAGTCGGTTTGGCGTTGAGAGCGTCGAGTGAAGGCGTTGAGTGAAGTAAACTTCGCTGAGTTAAAGTCCAGGCGTCGAGTGAGACTGCTTTAACGTTGAGAGCGTTGAGTGAATTGAGATTCGTCGAGTATACTCGACGAATCTCCTGTGGACTTATGTTATTTTCGCCGATTCGTCGAATATCAAGGTTGTGTTAGCTGAATCGTCGGGTATCATGAAGTTGGCTAGTTTTGCTAGTTTAATTTGTTCAATGTCTATTGTATTCGTCGAGTATACTCGACGAATGAGTGTGGACTTAGTCTTTCTTGCCGAATTGTGTCGAATCATCGAGTTTGGGCCTTGGGTGATTTTGGGATTTATAGTCCTTTTGCCATTGGTGTAATCCTATTTCTTTTTCGATGGGGTTTTATCGGTGTTTATGGATCTTTGCCCTGATGGGTTTACCCGATGTGGGTTTGTGAATGGGTGTGTGGAGGAGGAGACCACCACTGCAGGTGCCAGTATTTCCCCGGTTTTGGGTGTGTCAAGAAATATGACCACCTTTCCTTGAGCCCTTGTGAAGTTTTGTTGTTGTTGGTGTGTGGAGTAGACCACCACCGCAGGTGCCGGACGTTGTCGGTGTTTATGCTCATTCTATGATGAGTTTACTACTTTTATGAATATTTATACACTTACTTATATTAATGTTTTATAAAGCATAGATCTTTATCGCACTTGGTGAAACTTGGGATGTCTAATCCTTGTGAGTTTTTCCTTACTGTTTACCCTATGGTTGGTGTTTTTCATTTCAATTATTCCTGTTTGTGTTGGTAATCCTTTAACTCCTGCATTTTCATTTGAGACTGATTTTTCCTTGCCACTTGTATATTCTTGTTGAGATATTCTTTTCTGATAGGAAGAAGAAGTGAGAAAGAGAGATCTCAGGTAGAGGAACTAGAGAATTAGGGTTGAATAGGAGAGAAGAGGAAATACCTTGAGATTCTATTGCTTAGCCCACCAAGAAAGACACCCCGGGGTATTTATATCCGGGGTTGAGAGGGGCCGGCCGGCCCCTCCCCATATGGGGGCTGAACCCGTCCGGTTCGGCCCCCATATCGTCGGTCTTCAATTAGAGTTAGAGGGGGCTGAACCGGTTGGTTCAGCCTCATTGTCGTCTCTGGATTCCTTCCGCCTTCACATGTATTGATGTCCAAATAGACGGGATGCGTCCGGGGGCATAACATTCTCTTCCCCATCAAGAACCAGCTTGTCCCCAAGGTGGTAATCGGGGTACAACTCCCGGAACTCCAGCAAATCCACCCATGTGTTGTGCGTCGCGGTCAGATTCTTCAACTTGACTAGTAGCTCTGGACGGTACTCAGCGTCGCGGTGCTTCCACTAGATCATCAGAATCTCCTCAGGTATCGGGCGAAGCTCGCCCGTGCTTGTGGCCTCAGGTAGGAGAGGGCTGGGTCGAACAAGATCGTCGATCTTCTGCTTCAACAAGGAGACATGAAAGGTCGGATGTATCCTCGATCCTTCGGGCAACGCCAACATATAAGCAACAGGGCCCACTCGCCGGACAATCCGGAATGGACCATAGAAACGAGGTGCCAACTTCTGGTTTGACCGCTAGGCCACGAACAACTGCCTGTAAGGGCGAAGCTTGAGAAAGACCGCGTCCCCCACCTGGAACTCCCGTTCCTTCTGATGTTTATCAGTCTGCACCTTCATGCGGTCTTGTGCTATCTGGAGATTCTCACGTAAAGCGGCGAGTGTGCGATCACGATCACGAAGTGCACGGTCAACGACGAGCAACGTCGTACTGCCGGCCTCATGACTGCTCAAGGTAGGAGGAGGACGACCGTACACGACCTCGAACGAGGTCATCTTGCTGGCAGTGTGGTAGGACGTGTTGTAGCAGTATTCGGCCCAGTGCAACCAACTCGTCCACGTGCGCGGCTCGTCCATAACATAGCAACGCAGATATGTTTTTACACCTCGATTGAGTACCTCTATCTGTCTGTCTGCCTGTGGGTGGTGTGTTGTGCTGAAACGTAAAGAGGTCCCTTGTAAGCAAAAGAGCTCCTTTCAAAAGTTGCCGACGAACGTCGGGTCACGGTCCGAAATGATCGCTCGTGGTATGTCATGAAGCAGGACAATCTCGCGGGCAAAAAGAGCGGCGACAGATTCGCCGGTGTAAGGATGACTCGGCGCTATGAAATGTCTGTACTTGGACAGTTTATCGACCATCACCATAATGACTGTCTTGCCATGAGACCTGGGCAGCCCCTTAACGAAGTCCATGGATACCGTATCCCAAATCTGGTGAGGAATATCCAAAGGTGTGAGTAAGCCGACTGGGGACGCGGTTTCATACTTCTGGCGCTGGCAAGTCTCACACTGATGAACAAACAATTGGATGTCATGGCGCATCTCCTTCCAGAACACATTGGCCCGCGCCCGCTGGAGAGTGTGAAGAGCACTGGCTTGACCACCCGTCGGAGAGTGGAACTCATGCATCATAACTGCCCTCCAGGCAGACTTCGAAGGAATGACCACGCGGCCTTGATAGAACAACCTGTCATTCTGCAGATGGTAGCCCGGAGTTGTCTCGCGTGCCTGTCGAAGAGCCTCCACAATAGGTTGCAACTCGGGATCATGTTGTACCTCGTCATGTATCTCGTCAATGGAGTCAAGCAGTGGTGTAGTAATCTGACTCGATTGTCCTTCCAGTGCCGGTATTCGATCTCGTAATCATACCCTAGAAGTTTGATCACCCACTTTTGTTGGAGAGGAGAAGAGACCCGCTGTTACAAGAAATGTTTTAAACTCTGATGGTCCGTCCGAATCTTGAAATGTCTTCCCAACAAATATGGCCGCCACAAGGCCACCGCATGAATGACTGTCAACATTTCCTTTTCGTAGGTGGACAACCCCAGCATCATTGGAGCCAATGCCTTGCTGTAGAAGGCTATGGGCCGCCCTTCCTGCATCAATACAGCACCGAGCCCCACTCTCGGCGCATCAGTCTCCACTACAAACTCCTTCGTGAAGTCGGGAAGCGCCAAGACCGGTGTTGTCGTCATGGCCTTCTTGAGTGCTTGGAAGGCCTCCTTCGCCTCATCCTGCCAGAGGAAGGCGTCCTTCTGCAGCAACTGGGTAAGAGGTCTGGCGATCTTGTTGTAGTCCTTCACAAAACGACGGTAGTACCCGGTAAGGCCTAAGAAGCCTCGTAGTGCCTACACAGTCTGGGGTCGTGGCGACGACAGCATACTCTCAATCTTCCGGGGGTCGACCTTGACGTCCTGAGCAGAGACTAAATGTCCCAAGTATTCCACCTCCTCCAGACTGAAGGAGTATTTGGACCGTTTAACATAGAGTTGGTTCTGGCGGAGGATGGAGAAGACTTCTTCAACATGAGCTAAGTGTTCATCCCAACTAGGGTTGTATATGAGGATGTCATCGAAGAAGATCAGCACAAAACGACGAAGAAGCGGACGAAAAATCTCGTTCATGTTGGCCTGAAAGGTGGACGGCCCACCGGTCAGCCCATTGGCCATCACCAAGAACTCATAGTGGTCGTCGTGTGTCCGAAAAGCTGTTTTGTGGATGTCGCTCTCCAACATGAGGATCTGATAGTAACCCGACCGCAAGTCCAGCTTGGTGAACCGCTGTGCGCAGTGCAGTTCATCCAATAGTTTTTCAATCAATGGAATAGGAAATTTGTCTTTTACAGTGACACTGTTCAGTGCGCGGTAATCTATACAGAACCGCCACGAACCATCCGTCTTCTTGACCAAGATGATCGGGGCAGAAAATGAGCTCGTACTGGGGCGGATGATCCCCGCATCTAGCATCTCCCGAACGCTGCGCTCAATCTCGGCCTTCTGCATGTGCGGATATCGATATGTCCGGATATCGGTAGGCTCCGCCCCCGCTTTGAGGATGATTTGATGATCCCGAAAGCGCGGCGGTGGGAGAGTGCGGGGCTCCTGGAATATGTCAGCATACTGCTCTAGGAGAGACTGCATCTGGATCGGTACCTCAGATGGCCCGTGTCGGTTGACTGCGCCCCTAAAATAACTGTCATCATGTTGCCCTCTTCCCCAATACGTTGTAAGCTCCGGACAGAGATCTCTTTCACTGGAGATGATTTTAGGCCTTTCATACAAAACTGTTTCCCATGCTGTAAGAATTTCATAGTCATGTGTTCTCAATCAAAGGTGACTCGTCGTAGCTGTTGCAACCAATGTACCTCAAGCACCATATCTGAACCTCGGATCGGAAGGAGATAAACATCTGTACGACCAGTGTAGCCTTGTATGTTAAGCTCCACCTGCTCCCCCCCCCCCTCACGCTGCAGCTTGCTCTCATCGGCTACCATAACCTGGAAGGAAGCACCTCGATCGATCACGTGTCCCACTCGGCGCGCCACCTCGGGACGGATGAAGTTGTGGGTACTCCCACTATCTATCAGAATCGTCACCTGTTCCCGTCGGACCTTGCCTGCCATGCGCATAGTGAGGGGGGCGTTGCAGCCCTCCATAGCCTGTATCGAAACTCCAAACTCAGTCACTACCAACTCCTCTGTCAAGTCCGGCTCGGGGGACATGTCCACCTCCTCCTCGGCATCCTCATATAGCATGAACACCTGGACCTTTTGACATTTGTGCCCAGGAACGAACTTCTCATCACAGTTATAGCACAAGCCTTTTTCCTTCCGCGCCTGAAGTTCCAACCAAGTCAGCCGAGTGACAACCGGCTTGCTTGGACCCTGGGAGTTTCGTCTCGCCACCGGCGTAGCGGCAGTAGTACGTGTTGTGTTGCGGGAGCGTTGCCTGTAGTATCGTTCCTCCTGTATCCGAGCTAAACTGATTGCATGGTTCAAGCTGCGGGGCATGTACGGCTGGATTTCATCTCGCAAATAATTCTTGAGTCCCAATACAAAACAACTGAGTAATGTCTTCTCCTCCAACTGCACTCGGTTAGCCAACTTCTCGAACTCCGTTCAGTACTCCATCACTGTACCCTTCTGGCGAAGCTTCTGTAGGAGCACCTCAAAGTCTTCGTACTCTGGTGGCCCAAAACGAACGGTGAATCCATCCGCAAAGTAGGTCCAGGGCACGTAATCCTTGCCCCTCAGAAACCACTGCACCCACTGGAAAGCATCATCCTCCAAGTGAAAAAATGCTAACAACACTCACTGTCCCTCGGGAATCTCCTGATAATTGAAAAACAGTTCCGCCTTCTGCAACCACTCCAGGGCATCACCGCCGCTGAATTTGGGAAAATTCATCCGCGTCAACTTTGGCGGCATGTACAGCCGTGGACCGGCCTGTCCACGCCACCCCGCCTCCTGTTCAAACTCCGCCGGCCTTCTTGGTTCCCCGGGTTCAAAAGGCATGCCCGGGAACCCATGACAAAACGGTCCCGCCGCTGGAGCACGACCCCACTGCACGCCTCCTCTTGCCGGGTGAGGTAGCAGCCCCTCCCCCACCCCCTCCATATGGGAGAATCGGCCACCCGCCACCTCTAGCGCCAAAACCGCCCGAGCCGCCCCCACCTGTGCCGAAACAGGTTGTACCGAACCCGCCAGAGCCAATCCCGGTTGCTCCGAACCCGCCGGAGCCACCCCCGTCGTGGCCAATCCCGCCTGCGCCGACCCCGCTGGGGCCGATCCCGCCTGCGCCGACCCCACTGGGGCCCATCCCGCCTGCGCCGACCCCTCCTATGCCGATCCCGCCGCTCTGGCTCGATCCGGCCCCAGCTGCAAACCCTGCGCCCCTTGTCTACCCTTCGTTTGCGCCGATCCGGTGCGAATCAACCCGTGCAGCGGAAGATCCGCCTGAATCCTCCTTCGACACGGCCTTACCCTTCAGATTTTCTGCCAACAACGCCATGATCTCCTCCATTCGGGTGTCGATCCATTCTTTTATCCCTTGTGTGGATGTTTTCACGTTTTCCTCAATGGCGGCCACCGAATCCGTCAATCCCACCAGATTTTCCTATAGGGTTTCCAAGCGAACGATTTCCTCTTGCGTTCGAGTAGTTATCATGGTGGAGAAAAGAACCTCTGATACCAAATGATAGGAAAAAGAAGGGAGAAAGAGAGATCTAAGGTAGAAGAACTAGAGAATTCGGGTTGAATAGGAGAGAAGAGGAAATACCTTGAGATTCTATTGCTTAGCCCGCCAAGAAAGCCACCCCGGGGTATTTATACCTGGGGTTGAGAGGGGTCGGCCGGCCCCTCCCCATATGGGGGCTGAACCCGTCTGGTTCGGCCCCAATATCGTCGGTCTTCAATTAGAGTGAGAGGGGGCTGAACCGGTTGGTTCAGCCCCGTTATCGCCTCTGGATTCCTTCCGCCTTCGCGTGTATTGACGCCCAAATAGATGAGATGCGTCCGGGGGCGTAACATTTTCTTAGGAATGCATCGGGTTCGAAGCAGTAGCCGGTTGAGCGGCTAGGTTTGGTGGTTGCTGGTTTTCTGCTGTTGTTGCGGTTGTCTTTTTCTCACCAATGTGAGGTTGTGTTGTTGTTCTGTTTTTAGTTCAGACATACTTGTTTTTCCTTTTTGTGAGTTCGTGTCAGGTTATTGACGTCCACCGGAGTTTTTATACTGCTAAGTACTTGCTACCTGCTAAGTCAATTTTTGATTGAATGGTTGGTTTTACTTACTCTCTGGGAAAGTTTTATGCTAGGATTGCATGTTAGTTATTTTAAAAATATAAGAGTATCATTTGACTATCTCATGCATAGCATTGCTTTAAACCAAAGTCACTATATTTCAACTATCGTAAAAGCTATTTCAATACTTATATTAAACCTACAAGTATGCATATCATGAGTTGTCCTGTTTGGATGTCTATGCTCATGTAGGATGTTAATCGATATAAACAAAGTATTTTCCGCAACGTATATTCATGTTTATACTTATGGACAAATTGATCCACTGAACTGACGGATACGGCTATCTAACTTAACTTAAATTATAGTTTTATTCACAATAACTTGAGGATTTCATAAAAAGTGTTAGGTTCGGGTTCTTGACCGAGCGTCTGCATGGCGTGGCATCATGACGCGTGTTTTCTCTTACTCTGATATGTTGTTTAAATGCAAAGAAAATGTGGGTTGTGACAACCATCTTCATTGCAGTGTACCGCAAAAAAGTTTAACAAACTTATCAACCACGAAAAAAATCAAAAAAAAAATCTTCAGGAATGATATAGAGTTGCTTTCCCTAGCAGTATCAAGGACTTGTACCTCTCAAACTTCGACAAATTGAAAAGCAACAGACATATTACACATCACGAGCTTGTTGCTTAACAATTGAATATAAGAAACACCGAGCAAGGTTAAAATAATCTCTATCACAATAAAATACCAGTATCTTGCAAAAAACGAGGTGTTATAACCCATATGACAACTAAAACAAAAATCGAGGGCTCCAATTTATCATGTTTATGGTCAGACATAACTGTTAGAATAGCCCATGTATTAGGCTCATGTTTTGGGCCCATTTTCTTGTTCTCTCCTCTTTAGTCCCACATTTTGTATAGGATTTAGTCGCTCTCTCTTCCTCCTATATATTTGTATTCTCTCCTTATATTTACATACACAAACAATACATACAAGCTTTGAGGTTTCTCAACATGGTATCAGAGCCAGGTTCGGTCCTCTAGAGGTTCCTCTAACTGTGGTTTCCCTTTTCTTCAAACCGCCCAGCCCGCCCTCCCCTGCGGCCTGCCTGTCTATCCGCACCGGTCTCTTGCGGTCTGTTTTCTCCTTATTCGCGTGGCTTCTGCGGACTGCCCCTCTGCTTCCGCCTTGCTTCTTTCTCTCTATGGTTTCACCCTCCTCAGGCTTCTTATAGCCATCTTCTGCTCTAACCCGTGGGACCCACCTCTTCTATCCGTTGCGAGCTACTCCTCTTCTGTCCGCTCGAGCCTCTCTACTCGCGGACTGCTCCTCTCTACTCGCGGACTGCTCTCTATCTCTCCCTCTCCCTGCACAACTCCCTATCCGCCGTCTCTTACGGCCTGCTCTTGTCCGTTGCGGGCTCGAGATCCTCTATCCTAACTGCTACGGGCTTCTCCCTCTTGCGGTCTGCTCTTCTTTCTTGCGGACTGCTCCTGTCCGCCGCGGCCTCCTTTCTCCTGCGGCCTGCTCCTCTCTTCAGCGGATTGTTCCTGTCCGTTGCGGCCTCCTCTCTTTTGCGGCCTGCTCTTCTCTCCCGCGGACTGCTCCTGTTTGTCGCGGCCTCCTTTTTCCTGCGGCCTGCTCCTCTCTTCTGAGGACTGCTCTTGTCCGCCGCAGTTTCTATTTTGTGGACTGCTGCTGTCCGCTGTGGACTCGTGTTATCCTCACTGCTTCTTGTGCTCTGACCGCAGCTGGGTTCACCTAGACCGTGCGGAATCCTCCCTGCCCGCATTTTGGTCGCGATTTGCAACATCGCTGGTGTATGGCGTAACCGCGCGGACTGGTGCCTTCCCGCATTTTCTTTGGTTGCGGTCTTCTCCAGCCTTCCCGCTGCGGCCTGTTCGTGCGACCTCTTGTTCTTCTCGCAGCGGTCTCCCTCGGTGATCTGTTATTGTGGTCTGTCTCTATGGGTTCTTCGGGTGCCTCCACTGGCTCGGCGGCCAGTCCGCCTCTTGACCGCCTGGCCTGTCCTACAGACCGCCCGACTTGCTCTGCTGAAGTCCATAACGAGCTGCGGATCACTACCATCTCTCTTTCTGCAAGAAAAACTTTATCCCTTGGGTGCACTCCGTTAGACGGGTTCTTCAAGCCAAGGGTCTTCTGCCTCACCTTACTCAGGCACCTTCGTCTCCTCTTACTGATGATTGGCTCTGTAATGATGGTCGCGTTCAGACTTGGATCCTGAATTCATTAGATGGTGAACCTTACCAGATGGCTATGTACCATGACACTGCCAAGGCTATGTGGGATGAGCTGCATTCCTTATACTCAGGCCGCGACATTCTTCAGCATCTCTACGACATTTTCGCTGACCTCTTTGCTCTCGACACTGGCGAGGCTTCGGATATGACGTCCTTTGTCGCTCGGGCTAAAACTCTTGCAGAAGCCTGGATACAGCATCAGTCGTCCACCAATGATCATACTGCTCAGCGCGCTCAGAAGGAAGCCGCATGCATTGTCATCATAATGGCTCGTCTTCCACCTCACCTTCAGAGCATTCGTGCTCAGGTCTTGGCTGCTCCCACCACACCATCCTTCTCCGATGTATGTTCCATGCTTTTCGTGTATCACCTCCTCCGGATACTTCTGTTCTTTCTTCCTCGATCCTTCTACAGCAGGCCCCTCCGCTCCTACCTTTCTCTCCTCTTTCTGCTCGGGGAGGACATTCGGGCTCTCGGGGCCGTGGTCGTGGTGGCCGGGGTCGGCCGAAGTGTTCCTTCTGCGGGAAAGATGGTCATCAGGAGGTGACCTGCTATAAGAAAATTGGTTATCCTCCTCGTCTGACGGCTTCTGTTGATACAGAACGCCAGTCCTCCTGATCTTGAGACCGTCCATCTTCAGCTTCAGCATCTCCAGGGCCTGCTCAACCCACCATCTGCCTCTGTCGCCTCCGTCTCCAACACAGGTACTGCTTGTCTCTCCACCAGCCTGGGATGGATTGTGGGCTCTGGTGCCACACATCACATTACTTCGCGACGGCCTGTCCAGTACTCGGATTCTCCTTATCCAAAGTCTATCACTGTGGCCAATGGGGCGCTGGTTCCCGTCTCCGGCTCGTCAGATCTTTCTCTCAACCAGTCCATCTCCCTTCGCTCGGCTCTTCATGTTCTGAGTTCACCATTTAATTTACTATTTGTTGGACGTCTTACGAGTGATCTTGATTGTTCTGTTATATTCACTTTCTTTTCCTTTGTTATACAAGATCGGCGGACGCGCACTACCATTGGTAAATGTCAGCTGCGGAACGGGCTCTACCTTCTCGATGAATCTCCCACCATTCTGTCTTCCGTCTTTTCCACTGCATGGCATCGTCGACTTGGGCATGCCCCTCTGTCGGTCCTCCAGCGGGCTTTTCCAGATATCCATTTTTCTTCTTTTCAGTGTGACTCATGTATTCTCGGCAAACAGTCGCGTTCTTCTTTTCCTTCTCATTGTACTCGGAGCGCTGCTCCCTTTGATTTAGTACATTCTAAGTATGTGGTCCTTTTAAGACTCTCAGTATCTCTGGCTTTCGCTATTTTATCACATTTATTGATAATCACTCTCAAACTACGTGGCCATACTTTGTGAATGCTTCGAGATTCCCTGAGTTTTTCGGGCATTTATCCTCGAGACTCGTACACAATTCCACACCACACTCAAAATACTCCACACTGACAATGCTCGTGAGTACATCAGCCACGATTTTACCGCTTTATGTTCTGAATTCGGGATTCTTCATCAAACCTCCTGTGTTTACACGCCCCAGCAAAACGGTGTTGCCGAGATGAAGAACCGCCACTTACTAGATGTTGTCCGCTCCCTCATGCTCCAAATGAATGTTCTCAAGCCTTATTGGAACTTTGCGGTCTCGACTGTCTGCTTTCTCATCAACTGTCTTCTTTCCTCCGTCCTCAACTATGCTACTCCGTTTAGCCTATTGTTTCCCTCAATTCCGGCTTTTCCTCTACTGCCTCGTGTCTTTCGCAACCTCTGCTATGTCCACCGTCTGGGGCCATCCTCGGATAAGTTGGATCCTCGGGCGGCTCCACACATCTTTGTCGGCTATTCGCTCACCCAAAAGGGCTATTTGTGTTAATCTCCAGCTACTCGAAAGATCTCCGTTTCTGCTGACGTTACCTTCCGGGAAGAACAACCATTTTTTCCTGCTCCTTTACCCGCTACTCCACCCCCAACTCCTCTCCCACCATCCATCATGCGCCCCGTTATTCCCGCTACTCCACCACCTTCGCCGGTCTGTCCTGCACCGGCTCCTGCTCCCTCCAAACCACCTGTTGTCCGTGTCTACACTCGTCGCCCTTCCCGTTCTGATGCCCCTCCACAAACGCCCTCTACCACGGATACTCCGCCTCCTGTGGATCAGGTACCACCTTCCACTGCTCATCCTCTGGCGAACTATGTCTCTCTTCATCGCCTCTCTCCCCTTCTGTGCACATTTGCTACCTCTCTCTCTTCGGTTGTTGTTCCTAACTCTGTGCAGGAGGCGCTTACACATCCAGGCTGGCGGGCCGCCATGGAGGAAGAAATGTCTGTTCTCTGGGCTAACCAGACATGGACCGTCGTGCCCCTTCCTCCGGGTCAGCAACTGGTTGGGTGTAAGTGGGTCTTTGTCATCAAACATGATGTTGATGGGACCATTGACCGTCTAAAAGCTTGTCTCGTGGCTCGTGGTTTCACCCAGCAACAGGGACTCGACTATGAGGAAACCTTCTCTCCGGTCGCCAAGCTCAATACCGTTCGTGTCCTCATCTCTGTCGTTGTTCATCGTCAATGGCCCCTCTTTCAGCTGGATATCAAGAATACTTTCTTAAATGGGGATCTCCAAGAGACGGTCTACATGCAACAACCACCCGGGTTTGAGACCACGGGGGAGTCTCATGTCTATCGTCTTCTAAAGGCTTTTTATGGTCTCAAACAACCTCCGCGGGCATGGTTTGAAAAATTCAGTAAGCTCCTTCGTGATATCGGTTTTACTAGAAGCTCGGCCGACTTCTCGCTGTTTACTCGTCGCCGATCAACAGGGACGGTCCTTCTGCTAGTTTATGTTGACGATATCATCATTACAGGAGATGACTCACAAGGGATACAGGCAGTCAAAGTACATCTAAACTCCGTCTTTCAGACTAAGGATCTAGGACCTCTAAGATATTTTTTGGGTTTTGAGGTTGCCAGACGACCGGATGGGCTTACTCTATCTCAACGGAAGTACTGTCTTGACCTTTTTTATGATGCTGGTTATTCAGGATGTAAGCCAAGTGATACCCCTATGGATGTAAATCACAAGTTGTGCGCCCAGGCATCTGACTCGGATCTACTTCTCCAGAATCCTGAATATTATCGTCGACTCGTTGGAAAATTGATCTATCTCACGGTTACCAGACCAGATATTTCTTTTGTTGTTGGTCTTGTCAATCGATACATGCACTCTCCTCGAAGATCTCATCTTCAGGCTGTTGAACGTATTCTCAGGTATCTTAAAACAGCTCATGGTCAAGGACTTGTTTACCGGACCTCTTCTTCTGCTCCAACT
This sequence comes from Platanthera guangdongensis, assembly GCA_039583875.1. NCBI lineage: Eukaryota > Viridiplantae > Streptophyta > Magnoliopsida > Asparagales > Orchidaceae > Platanthera > Platanthera guangdongensis. The sequence continues at coordinate 228,191,383 of CM077163.1, forward strand.
TTGGTGGCATACTCAGTTGCTGATTATGCTGGTTATCTTGATGACCGGCGATCTACTAGTGGCTTTTGCACATACTTTGGAGGACATTTGGTTACATGGCGAAGCAAGAAACAAGCGGTCGTTGCTCGATCATCGGCTGAGACAGAATACCGGGCAATGACATCTGTTGTTTCGGAACTGACGTGGCTTGAGAGTCTTCTGACTGATCTGGGTGTAAAATTATCATCTCTGGCTGTTCTCCTTTGCGACAGTCAAGCGGCTATACATATCGCCAAGAAACCAGTCTTCCACGAAAGAACAAAGCACATTGAAGTCGATTGTCACTTCATTCGGGAAAAAGTTCAAATAAAGAAACTCGATCTAAAGCATGTCTCAGGGACGGAACAAGTTGCGGATGTCCTCACAAAGGCTCTTCCCAAAGCACTCTTCTATCAATGCTTGTCCAAGCTTGGTGCATACGATTTGTATGCTCCAGCTTGCGGGGGAGTGTTAGAATAGCCCATGTATTAGGCTCATGTTTTGGGCCCATTTTCTTGTTATCTCCTCTTTAGTCCCACATCTTGTATAGGATTTATTCTCTCTCTCTTCCTCCTATATATTTGTATTCTCTCCTTGTATTTACATACACAAGCAATACATACAAGCTTTGAGGTTTCTCAACAATAACAAATCACATAATCCTATGAACATTTTTAGAGAGGATAAATAGAGAAACTAAGGATTTGTTTGGAGAGAAAACTATCATAAAATATGTGTTTGACATGATGTTACGGTTGCACATGCCGACAGGACACGCACATGCCGACGGGACACACACATGCCGACGGGACACGCACATGCAGACAAAATGTCGTGGCGAGCCCGCGCGCTGAAAGAGACGTTAACGGGTCAGTCCGGAGGAGGAGAACTGAAGACGCGTCACCGACGTGATCATTTTATCTTCATTGCTATGTTATTTTCATGTGTAGGCAGTATTTTATTCGCACTGCATCTCGCACATCGCGCCTATAAGGGGTTGTGTTGTACTCTCTCTCTGATTATGTTTTGGATGTATGAAATTTAGGGTTGTTCACTAGGTTTTTGTCTCATTCTCTCCTCCTTCCTCTCCCTCACCTCCGCCGGCCCTTCCCCTTGCCGGATTCCTCTCTGGGATCGTATCGCGTGACAACGGTTATGACCGTCACCAAGAAAAAAAACTAACTTTGAACATAAAAGTGGATCCTTAGGTGAGGTCGGGCATTCACGAACGACGGTTAATTGACACCGCGTTCACGACTGCCGCTGCCGTGCCAAAAGTGTTTTAACAATCTAACAAGGAGTCATCAATCATACTTCGGTGCTAATACTTAGCAATCATTTGATAAAGTAATTGAAAATGCCACATTTAACATAGGTTTCTCCACTTTTGAATTTGACATTTTTCTAAAGTGAAAAAAAGTTATTTTAATAGATATTTCTATAAGAAAATTGGTATGTTTTATAGACTTGGAAAGCTTCATCAATCTATTTTAAATGATGCTGAAGCATCTTTAAGTTGATGGATTTTGATTACTTAAACTTAAGAATTAAAAAAATGCATACAACGTGACACTTGTTTACAAAATTACTAATCCAAAATTGTTCCACACCGTAACATAAAAGAAGACTTTGTCCATTATCTGCAGTATGCTCAAGTTACAAATTTTACATGGCACCATTAGCAACTTTATTATTATTATTATTATTATTATATATAACAATGTAAATGAATTTTTCTTAACATACAAAGTAATAGTAAAGTACCAAGTTTAGCTGAACAAACACATTGATAAAAATACAACCTATAGAGATTGTAGCTTACTACTAAACCACCCAGCTTCTTCTGGGAGAATTTGCTCACTTGCATTCTTCTTGTTAGAATTGACGGTAGATGAATGAGGCTGAGCATTCCGAAAATCTACTAGGGTTTCTATAAAAAGAGAAGAGAGTATTATATAAAACAACTTTCATAAATCAAACTATCAAATAAATGAAGTACACAAGTCCAAATCAAAACTGCAACTTCAACATGAAATCAGACATTTCTACCCTTAAATCAAGTCTAAATAAGAATAATTCTATAAGCCATAGAGATAAATATTAGCAATGGAGGACAAATGCCCAACACGCGCTTCATCAACCACAAAATAGTCTACTAAAACGAACTATGTCTGCAACATTTAAATAATTAAGTGTATTTTTAGAAGAATTTATCCACAGTTTAACAAGATCTATGCATCGACAACTTCAAGAAGGTGCAATATATCCCTAATATGTAGAGATATTGAGATTAAGAACAATTTCATAGCATAACAAGATACAATCTCCATAGTCTTGGTTTCAAAAATTACAAACCCCCCTTGTATTAAAATATACATAAGGTTTTACATGTGTCCCTTCTTGTCGTATTGAAACAATTGTAACACTTTCCTTCATCTAATCCATTACTGATAATGAATTTCTACCCCTTGATGCGATCCTGACATTGCAGGAAAATGGAAAAACACAGGAATAGGAGGAACTTCAACCGAATTGAGCAAGAAGAACAGGAACAGAACATCTCATTCTTTCATGATAATTCATTCATTACATATGATGATTGTCTGGTTTTATAGCATTTCGGGAGGAATACAAATCATCAGAATTAATCTAGGTCTAGGCAGGTGAGGACCAAATCTCTTCGATACTAGGCTAGGGTTCAGACAAGTGATTGATGATCTCGTTGCATATTTCACAAACAAGGCTTTGAGTGGAATCTGAAGAAGTGCCAATCTTGGCGAGAGTTTGAAATAGGCCGAAGGTCAATCGGATGAATATAGTCTGGTCGGCCTTGGCCGGAGTCTTCTACTGATAAGAACCATTCCTGACTTCTTGTTATCGCCCTACAAGATACAAGACTCTTCCATGCTGATAAGAGATCCGATCCTCCCGGGGAGAAAATGTCGGTGCATATGAATGTGATCTTTACTGGCAACGGATCCCTATCTTTTCCTACTGCCAAAAGAAAGTTATGCCCCAGGGTTCTCTCTCTTACACGATTCTTCACTGTTAGGAAATCCTCCTAATACTCAGAACTATATGTCTTCTCAATCACTTTTTGATTTATATTTCAGCCGACTCACCGGTGGCTACCGGAGATTCATTAAACTTTTCATAAAGGAATTCTGTTTTCCAAGGTTATATGACCCTTGGAGAGCAGTTACATTTAGTTTCATTTATTAACTGCAGGAAGATTATTCAACTGTGACCGGTTCATGTTCCAATAGCTGCTTGGGGATTTAAATCTTTTTTAAGCTCTTCAAAACAATGCCTTCTTAGGGATTTAGTGAGGATGTCAGCAAGTTGGTTTTGAGTAGGACAGTGTTCTAGCTTCGCGACCCCTTGCTCCAGCTACTCCCTGATGAAATGGTATTTGATATCAATATGCTTACTTTGGTTATGAAAAACAAGGTTTTTAGACTAAGCAGTTGTTGAGATGTTGTCGCACTTTAGAAGTACAACTTCCTTATTTACTCCTGTGAGCGACTGTTCGTTATTGGCCATAGAGCGACTGTTCGTTATTTTCTTGATCTCTATGTGATGGGATTATAGCTGTAAAGAAAATACCCCCATGTGTGCTTCTTCCATCATTAGGATGCCCTCCCCAATCAGAATCACAATAACCTGTGAGACTTGGGTTAAGGTTCTTGCTGAAGAGAATGTCATGTGTTAATGTCCCTTTCACATACCTGAGAACACACTTTGCAGCTTCCATGCGTTGTTTGGTAGTTTGGTAGGTGTGCTTACAAAATGTGATAGCAGATTTATCGAGTGCACTAGATCTGGGTTGGAGTTTGAGAGATATATGAGGGAGCCAATTAAGCTTCTATAAACTTCTTCATTTTCCCTCTCATCTCCATCTTTATACTTGTGAGCTTCAAACTGGTACACATGGGTTGGGTTGCATTCATGCATTTTGAATTTCTTTAACAATTTTGTTGCATACAGTTCTTGGTTTAACATGGTAACATTAGAACTCCTTCATTGTGACGTGTTAAAACATCGCACTTATTTTCCATTTCAAAACTCGGGTCTGTCATTTCATACCCTCTCTTCATTTTTTTTTAATCTGTCGATGATGATGGTAGATCCTCCGGTAATGAGTAAGCCATCAACATATAGGCAGACAATGAGTTTCTGATTGTCTGATTCATGTTTGATGAGAAGAGACAGTTCATGCTAGCTTGTAGTCAATCATTCTTCGTTGAAATAGGCTGTGATGTTGGAGTGTCAGGCCCGTGCAGCCTGTTTGAGCCCATACAGGGCTTTGTTAAGCTTGTAGACATAGTCCTCCTTTCCTCCTTCTGAGAACTTGTTGCTCAGCGTAGATTTCTACCTACAAATCTCCATTCAGAAAATCAGACATCACATCAAATTGATGAATTGGATAGCTATTGTTGGCTGTTATGGCAAGGATGAGTATATTGAATCTATACGGGCTACAAGGGCAAAGGTCTCCTTATAGTCTCTTCCAAATTTCTAGGAATAGCCCTTGGCAACGATCCTAGATTTATGTTTGACCACTTTTCCTTCTTCGTCTTGCTTGAGTTTGTATACCCACTTCAACCCTATAATGGTTTTATTGGCAGGCTTGGGGACTAAGGTCCATGTTTTGTTTTTCAATGTAACAGAGCTAAATCCGTGGCTTCATAGACTTCTTGAAGACATCGCGTTTGATGTGACAGTCATGACAAGGTTGTCTATGTGATTTGCCTTTAGCACAAATCTCACACTGCAATGATAAATCTTCAGCTCAGGAACCCCATTAGCAAGCTTGTTTTCGATCACAATTTTCATTGAGTCAAAATTTAAGTGGCCCAACCAGTGGCCCAACCTGTGATGCAAATAAATTACAACATCAGGCCAGCAACCCAATGTGGAGAGGGCCGCCTGAGATGGTGACTCAAGAAATAGAGTGAAAACTCTACTTTTTGCCATCTCAGCTGAGGCAACTTGTGAGTTTGATGAGTCAGAGATTATGCATGTGCTTGATTTAAATAGGACTGTGTAACCATTGTTCAACAATTGGTCCACACTAAGTAGATTTTGAGCCAATGACAGTACAAACTAGACATCAGATACTATATTCTTGCCATAAGAATATTTCACCATGATGCTTTCTTTACCCTCTAATTTCTTTGAATTTCCATCACCAGGATAAACACGACTTGCTGGTTTCATCTAACTCTATAAACAGGGACCTGTCATTTGCCATATGACTGGAGCAACCCACGTTGATGAACCATTTGGAAGATTGTTTTGGTTCCTTTGACTCCGTGCTATGAGTTAGAAACAACTTCTCTTCAACTGATTTAGTGTCTACAGTAAATTTTGCTTCCTCTTTGTTCTTAAACCAACAATCACGATTGACATGCGTGGGCTTTTTACACCTTTTGCATTTGAAAAAACATTTTTGCATTGTCGTGAATTGTTTTTTATAGAGAGTGCAAAACAACCCATTTGGCTCTGACCATTCTCAGTGGGCACTCCTGGATGTTGAAGTTGGTTGCTTTGAGCTACTGGTTTCCATTGTGATCCTCGAGAATTATTGAATTTATTTATATTTCCAGGATGCTTTCCACTAGAATTTTGTTTGTCAAGCTGCATTTTAGTCTGAAGTATGTGCGCAATGCTCGGCATGTGGCGTTTCAGACGTTCCTCATGGGACTAGATTTTTCCAATGAGGGCTGCAACAAGGAGAGTATTGAGATCATTACTCTCTATTGTGGTAGCAATGTGATCATAGGATTTTGGGAGACTTGTTAGGATTTTGAGAACTACATATTCTGGGACAGGAGCACCAAGGTTGCTCAACTGGTTAGTGAGATTTGTCAATTTTGGCATGAACTAAAAAATTGTTTCATCGTCTAGCATTGTGAGAGAATCAAACTGCTTCTTTCATTCACCATTCAAATAGAAATTACCTTTTTCTCTCCTTGATAGATCTCCTTTAGCGTGTGCCATACGATTTTTGTTGTTTTTCTCCCATGATTTGCGCAAAAATGTTCGATGTAATTGCTTGCTGGATGATCAGAAGTGCCAAGAAATTTTTATGTTTTCTCCCTTGGGTATCCTTGCTTCTTCATCATTTTTTGATTTCCCGTCTGACTATGAACCATTTTGAACCATCTCCCACAAGTCTTGAGAATCTAGCAACGTCTCCATCTTTACGGCCCAATGATCATACAACTCTCCATTGCAGATGGGTGACAGATGATGAGGGGAAGGGATAGATTGTGTAGATGATGAGCTCATGGCTTCCAAGATTTCAGAAATGCATGAACCAAACTCTGATCCCACTAATAGGAATTTCTACCCAATTGATGTGATCCTGACATTGCAGCAAAATGGAAAAACAGAGGAATAGGAGAAACTTCAACGGAAATGAGTACGAAGAACAGGAACAAAACATTTCATTCTTTCATGATAATTCAATCATTACATGTGATACTGATTGTCTAGTTTTATAGCATTTCGGGAGGAATACAAATCATCTGAAACAATTCATTAAATTTTTCATAAAGAAATTCTGTTTTCCAAGGTTATATGAGGCGAACAGTAACATTAATTTCATTTTATTAACTCCAGGAAGATGATTCAAGCCATCACATTGAGAAGCATCTTCAATTCTTCATAATTTTAGATAGTCTAAATCGAAATGTTAGACAACAAAGAAACCAATTAGAGACAATTTAAATGTGGTTAAAAAATGACTGCCAGTACAAATGTGATCAGATTTGGTATTTATGCTTGCTGGAGATAAGATGATAGAAACTTGACTTGAAGTGATTTAGGCATGCACTAAAAAGGAATAAGAAGCACAAAAAATGGCGAGTAGATAAAAAAGGTGGTAAAGATCAGGAAGAAAGAAGGGTAGTCCAAAGGTAACATGACTACAAATCATGCACAACATAAAGTTTATTCACGAGCAAACTCAACAGCAATGAAGATAGAGCAATGATTCATAAACCCAATAGCAAAGAAATATTTTTTGGTTGAAACAATTGGAACAATTAGGCTTTGTTTGGTTGGAAAGAATTGAGAGAGAGAGAGAGAGAGAGAGAGAGAGAGAGAATCGAACTAGAAAAGAAAATGATAAAGGAAGTGAGCTCAAATGAGATTCTCCCACTAGTTTGGTCGGAGGAAAAATTGAGTGAAAAAATAGATTCTAAGTTATTAGATTAAGGGCGCTGATATTTGCAGACACTTAATCGATATTTGCAGTCATTTGATATTTGCAACCCTCAAATAGATATTTGCACTCCTGACGGATATTTGTAGCCATTTTTTAAAACTTTTAAAATTGTGTTTCTCTATCTTTTTTTTCCTTCTGTTTATTATATCCTAATATTTTTTTAGAAATTCAACAACATTCAGTCATATAGATTAGCTTGGATGGATAAACCTTCAATTGTTGTTTCTCAAAGATGTTAGTGTCAATTCAAATTGTTTCTTATAAAGATATTACTTAGGCTCTGTTTGGGGTGACTTATTTCCACCGATCAAGCGGTTGCAACCGCATGAACCGGACCCTAATTAAGGTCCGGTTCATGCGGTCGCAACCGCTTGACCGGTGAAAATAAGTTCCCCCAAACGGAGCCTTAGTATGCAAAATATTATAGTTATGCCCTAAGATTACAAAGATGATAAATTTAGAGAATAACAATTCCTCCTAGAAAAGGAGCTAAGAACGACGACTATGGTGAATTCAAAATAATTGCATGGTTATCACTTAACATAATCACTACTGCAGAAAAAAAATTCGAACTAAAAGGTTGTGGCCTCTTCAATATCATGACTTTCAAAAGAAAACCAATTTTGCACAAAAATGAAGCAGGAGCAGGTTTTCAAAGATACAAATTTTGCACAGAAATGTTGGCAGAACAGTAGAATCGGCTCGGGCGACGAAGAATCGGTTTATTTCTGCAAGCCACCGGCACCACGAGATGTACATCAAGCAGGTGAAGATATGGCGGCGATTTCAAGGCAGCCGACGCAAGGAAACTCGAGGAATGGTTTAAGGGAGCAGAAGCGCAAGAAATCTAATCGGCGTAAACAGCAGCAAGGAATCCTAGATCGGAAGCTCCGGCGGCGATTTCTGGCTGCTCCGGGTGGTGAAATGAGAGAAAAGGGGGCGTTGTACTCGGCCTTGGAATGGGGAAATGGACTGAATCAACTTAGGTCATAGCTGCGCTTCCGCCTGTTTCAGGCGGCGACGGCGTGGATTTCGGGTAGGACGGGTGTGGAGTCGCGGATTAGGGCCAAAGCGAAGGGCAAGGCGGAGTGTTCGGGCTTCAAATGAGGCTCTGCAATTAGAGCTTTATTTTAGGTTAAAATATCTTTAGATTCTAAGGTTTTGGGGCTACAAATAAATATTATGGACCTGCAAATATAAGTGCCCTAGATTAATGTAACAGTCAATCAATTGAAGAATCAAGAAACTAATGTTAGAAAAACTTCACTTTTTCACTGGATTTAAGAAGATAATCATAAAGATAAAGGTGAAAATGCTCTAATTTCCGGGATAAAATCAACTTTATGAATCATAGCAAAACCAAACAACCAATATGCAGTTATCAGGTAAGGAATTTATCTCTTCAACTTAATTCCTCTAAACTAAACGCAAAATTAGAAAACTTCCCTTCTCTTGTTTCAAAGTGTACCGCTTCTCAAAAACTTATACGAAAATGGCTTCAAATTGATCTCTAAATATGAAATCTCAATATGCTATCACGCACAAAACTCAAACACTAATGGAGAAGGTAGGTTGTATGATTATAAGAATAAAGGAGTAGAAAGAGTATACAATGTATTATGAGCAGGATATAGCTTAAATCTGAGTCAAGCTGAACGGAGTCGGGGAAGCGCCGGGGAGAATTGTGGAGGGGAAGCCCGGCTGCGGGAAAGAGCGGATAAAGGGTCGAGCGCGAGTCGGCTTTGAATGCTCCTCGACAGTAAAGAGTGAAGGCTGAAGAGGGGATATGGCGTCGAACCGGATTTCGGTCTGTGACTCATGATGCTACGTTACAGCTCATTTGTCTGCTGAGTTTGGTCAAAAACACTCAACATTTGTGAAGACAAACATTATCACCTGTTATTAAGAAACTAAATTAGTTTTGAGCAAAAAATGCATTGTTCACGGCTGCCGCAGCAGCCGCCGCCGCCGCCCCGCCAAATGAAGGGTCTGTTTGGCTAAGTTGTAGCGTTGAGAGAAGTAACAATAGAACGCAGTGACCGATGTACAACCCCGTATTCGCGAAGAGTGGGCCCAAAACTAGGTAAGCAAGTTTTTAAGCTTTTTGGGAGTTTTGCACTCCTAGGGGCCAATTTTTGGTGAACTTGAAAGATATACTAGTAGGGGGAGAAAATATTTCTCCCCCCAAGGCGCTCTTGGCAAGCCGCCCAAGCCGCCTCAGGCCGCCAGGCCGCAAGCCGCCTCAGGCCGCTAGGTCGCAGGCCGCCAGTATTTTGAACTCTCAGCGGCCTAGCGGGGCGAGACCGGCCTGGGGCCAGGGTCTCGCCCCCGCCTCTTCTGGCTCGGCGACTTAGCGGGGCGAGACCGGCCTGGGGCCAGGGTCTCGCCCCCGCCTCTTCTGGCTCGGCGACCTAGCGAGGCGAGACCGGCCTGGGGCCAGGGTCTCGCCCCCGCCTCTTCTGGCTCGGCGACTTAGCGGGGCGAGACCGGCCTGGGGCCAGGGTCTCGCCCCCGCCTCTTCTGGCTCGGCGACCTAGCGAGGCGAGACCGGCCTGGGGCCAGGGTCTCGCCCCCGCCTCTTCTGGCTCGGCGACTTAGCGGGGCGAGACCGGCCTGGGGCCAGGGTCTCGCCCCCGCCTCTTCTGGCTCGGCGACCTAGCGAGGCGAGACCGGCCTGGGGCCAGGGTCTCGCCCCCGCCTCTTCTGGCTCGGCGACCTAGCGGGGCGAGACCGGCCTGGGGCCAGGGTCTCGCCCCCGCCTCTTCTGGCTCGGCAACCTAGCGGGGGGAGACCGGCCTGGGGCCAGGGTCTCGCCCCCGCCTCTTCTGGCTCGGCGACCTAGCGGGGCGAGACCGGCCTGGGGCCAGGGTCTCGCCCCCGCCTCTTCTGGCTCGGCGACCTAGCGGGGCGAGACCGGCCTGGGGCCAGGGTCTCGCCCCCGCCTCTTCTTGCTCGGCGGCCTAGTGGGGCGAGACCGGCCGGGGGCCAGGGCCTCTACTTGCAGTTTTACCTTCTTGCCCTCGGGGAAAATTCCCCCTTTACCCCCCGACGTGGCTGTTTTCTATTGGCCCAAGGCTTTTTGGGCGTGAGGGTATCTTGGTCATTTTGGTCCAAAGGGTTTTGGAAAACTATAAATAGACCCCCTTGGGTGCCTTGGAAGGGGATCTTCATCTTCTTCTCCTTCTCCTTGCTTTCTCCTCCCTTGGTTTCTTCTTGGTAGAGTTGAGAGAGCTCCTCCAAGGCACCCTAGCTCGAGCATTGGCTAGGGAGGGGAAGTGCTCAGGTAGCCTTCCGGGTGTGAGGTGGGACCTCCGCGCTAGAGCCGAGGGTCTGTTCCTAGTTTCTTGATCCTTTGGTCCGTGACGTTCTCTCGAGTGTAGTAGGTGTGAGGTCACCCCTTCCCCGAGGGACGAACTCCACGAGAGACCAGGTTTCTGGTTTCAACAACCGAGAAATCAGTTGTTTTATAATAATGAAACTGTTTGAAAAACTGTATTTGCAATGTGGAACAGTGTTGTATAATTAAACTGTAATAATAATAATTAAACTGTCCACAAAATTTACAAAATTCAAAAATAAATAAATGATTTGTTCGGAATTAATTTCATTTATATATTAAAAATAAAAGTATTAATATATAAAGCATTTAATTATATAATTAAGTTATTATTAATTAAATGTTAATATTTAAATTAATTAACATTAATAATTTAAATTATAAATTTAATTTAACGGATTAATAATTTTAATATATTGATTAAAATTATATATATTATTAATGATAATAATTAAAGTTATTATATAAATAACATTAATAATATAAAAATTAAATAATAAACTTAAGGTGGTGGTTAAACATCATGAACCTGGTACTTTCAAATAGAAGGAGGAGGTCCAAACCAAAATATTAAAGCTGAGATCACAAATCATACTCCAATGTGGTGGTTCATCAAATATTAAACATCATGAACTTGAACTTGTTCTATTTTGATGTGATTTCTCAAATCATGAACTAATCCTCGTTCTATTTCATGGTGTATCTTCCTACTCGTTCTATCATGAACCAGTTAGAGCGTGAATCACCGTCTTAGTACTTCGTTGAATCAGGTTCAAATAGATTAAATAAGTTAAATCATGAACACTAAATATTTCATAAACTAAAATATCTTCCTTCATGAACTTGTTCTAACTTGTTCTCAAATATTACATAAACAAATGGAGAAAGTACTATTTTGAAAGTCCATTTGAGAAATCTCAGCTCAAACCTCGGTACTTTCAAAATATTCCAAATCAAAATATTCCAGTTCTCAAATATTGCATAAACCAATGTTTAGACTATTTGGTATTTTGAAAGTACTTTAAGGGTCTGTTCGGCGCGCAGGTATTGGCTTTGGCCAGAAAACCAATATCTGCAGGAATTGGTTTTGTGCAGAAAACCAATTATGTTGTTCGGCTGCAGTGAATAGAATTGACATTGATATGTAAAAATTGTTCGGCTGCACACTGGAATTGGCTTTCTGAAATTGAAATTTTAAAATGTATACATTTTCAAATTAAACCAGGAAAGTAAACTGCTACTGATAATTATAGTTCAAAATACCGTCTAATGAACCAATGTTATCATATACACCAAACACATTTGTTGTGATTGCATGTTTACGGTTTCGATATCTGTCTTAATCTTCAATAGGAACAGTTACGTCAATATACATACCGTCTAATGAACCAATGTTATCTGTGAACCATCTAGATTGGTGTTGTTGTCTGTTTTCCGGGAATCGGATATAATCATTTGAGAGTCTTAGCACTGCATTCAAGACAATGTTGAAGTGTCTGCTAATTGTATCAGTCGATCGGATAAACGTGTCACCCGCAATTCAAAACTTTGTGTTATGTGACAAAATATATAGAAATAACGCAACTGATTTCTTAGTGGATACATACTGTGTGTCGCATACAAACCCTTTTGCGCGGAGAATACGACAAAGCTCATTGAAGGGTGTTTTACCCATGCGTAGGTGGCGAAAGCAATTAGCCTCATGTCCATCATATAGTCGTTTTAAAATTATATTACGTAAAACGTCTTTATCTACAATGTCGACTGGGTTTCTGAGAATGGATTCCATAACAACCACAACTACTCAATAAGCCGCAGCAACTGCTGACTTAATTATAATATCCATCTTACGTTTTTTTCTGTAACTCTACGTGCTCCATGACTGTGAATGCTCTAAGATCTTCACCTGCTTAAGCATTGATCAAATGTTCAACCTATGATGGCTACTCCTAATAATGATTCTCCAGTTCTAACAACTTCATATCAATTCATTGCACTTTATACTAAAAATTCATACAAGAAATTGCAATTTTACACTAACAATCTAATAGAGAGTGGAAGAGAACTGCTGAGATGAATGTGCTAATCGGAAAAATCCTACGTTTTTTCTGTACCTCTACGTACTTCATGAAAAGACCTAGTTTTATAAATTAAAGTGAAAATGGCAGTTAACCTTGTGTTGAATGGACACATTTATGAGTACCAAAAATGACCTAAATATACTGGGTGTGATATAAACAAACAAACATAGCTTGCATTCCACACACAGAACTAAATATATTGGCTACATGAATATCTATGACTATAGTGATTAAACCACAGAGAACAATCTAAAAAAAATAGAGCATGCATTCCATAGATCTGAAATTTCTGCATCTGAAATTTCAGATCTGAAATTTCTGGAAAATGAATTTCAAGTTTGAAATTTCGGGATCTGAAATTTCTTTTCAGAAATTTCGGGATATGAAATTTCTTTTCAGAAATTTCAGACCTGGAAAAAAAAGAAATAATATTTCTGAAATGAAGAAGAAGGTGAAGAAGAAATAAGGAAGAGGAAGAGGAATAAAGGAGGAGGAAAAAGAGGAAAAGGTAAGGATCAGGAGGAATCGAACGAAGAAGGTGTGGAAGAAGTGAAGAGGAGGAAGAGGAGGAAGTATACCTGAGGCGGAAGAAGAAGAGGCCGATCGGGGAGGACTTCCGTTGCTGTCGAAGGAGAAAAAGGTGTCGTCGGCTGCGATCGGGGGAGACAGAAATCAGCAAAAACTTATCTTTAGGGATAAGAATTGGGGCCGGACCTTTTTAGCCTTTGGTTAAAACCGACAGATTTAATCCAAAATCCATTTCCTCTCCAATTCTGTCCCGCCGAACACAGGAATTGGCTTTACTGTTTCTCAAAACCAAATCCAGAATGTCAATGACTGTGCGCCGAACAGACCCTAATATTTTCAAACCTTCGTCCAATGTTTAGACAAACATGTGAACCACCCGGTACTTTAATATATTGAAGGTTTATGTACCTCAATATCAAATAGTAACTGGAACGAATCCTTAGTCCAATGTGAACAACTTAGACCGCATGAACACCATTTTGAGAACGAGTTAGACCTTCAAAATTGGATTATATTTGAGACACCATTTGAGAACGAAATAGAGAAATGGAATATTTGAGAACGAGTTAGACCTTCAAAATGGTGTCTAACATTGGTTCATGCGGTCTAGTTATTTGAGAATGAATTCATACTCTAATATCCAATGTGAACAGAGGTCAGTCTCAACTGGAACGCGTTAGACTGATATGTGAAAGACAGTTCACTCAACGTCTCATTAAGAAGCTAGATAAAGTTAGAAAGCGTTAAGTGAAGAGGTTTCACTCAACGCCTTCGTGCAGAGTAAATCAACTAAGTCTGGATGTGTCGAGTAATGAAGGATCACGCAACACACTCAACGTCTCCAGTCATAATTCAGCTAAGTACTTGTGCATTGAGTGATAAGGCTTCACACAATGCTTATGCAGAATATCTTGAATTTGTTAAGTCCACAGGAGCTGAGTCATGTTGACATCAGCAGAAATTCAAATATCACGGGATCTGCTTGTTAGAAGACAAAAGGGGTTGTTTGCCTTTAGTACAATTATTATGCAAAAAGAAAGTGTTGTAGTTACTAAACTCAGTGGTCCATACTGCATAGAGAGCCGTTGGACAGCGAAATACAAAAGTATAGTTCTGAGGAAAATAGATTAACTTTTGGAAACAAGAGTTTTGAGCTTCATCTACTTCCTCTCAACAAAATTGCAGAGCTTGAAGAAAATACTCTTACTGTTGGTCAGAGAAGTTCAGACAGATAGTTGTTGATGGTCACATCTTCAACAACAAGGTTAAGAAGATTTCTTTCTGAGTAAGAAGAAGCAACCTCTGTAGTTTCTTCTCAACACAAGCAGAAATAACCTTGAAGATCTTTTTTTGGTGCTATGAAGAAGATAGGACCGAGTCTTCTCAGTTCGGGAAGAAGTTGACTTAGAGATAACTTCTCTAGAGGCATTCATCACTAACAAACTTATTCTCTCTATAAGATCATTCTTGATCTAAGTTGTAAGCCTGAATTATAAAGGTTGAGGTAGGATCCTTTTGTGGATCTGAGGTAGGATCCTTTTGTGGATCTGAGGTAGAATCCTTCTGTGGATCTGAGGTAGGATCTTTCTGTGGATCTGAGTGTAGGATCCTTATGTGGATCTGAGTGTAGGATCCTTCTATGAATCTGAGTGTAGGATTCTTCTGTGGATCTGAGGTAGGACCTGTGTGCCTGAGCTATAGGAGAGTTCATTCTCTGAGGTAGGATCCTGTGGTGGATCTGAGTGTAGGGCTATCCTCTTAGCCTGAGTTGTAGGACTTTGATTAAAGTCTAAGGTAGGTGATCTGTGGATCACTGAGCTGTAGGAGCATCATCTGCTCTGAGTGGTATGGCCTTAGGCCTGAGGTAGGACTTGGAGGAATCTGAGAGATCCTGATGGATCTGTGTTATAAGCTATTGGAGCCAAGATTGGAGAAGTTGGCCTTGTCTAACACAATGTAAGAAAGGTGGGAGGGACAGTGGATGTACTCATGCCTTGGGGAACCACTATAAACACTTATATGTTGTTGTGTATTCTTGAAAGTTAATTTAAAACTAAGTCACAACACACCAAATTAAAAGGATAGTTATAAAAACATAAAAACCTATTCACCCCCCCCCCCTCTAGGTGTTTAACTACTCTTGAAAACAAAGACTTTCAGTATGACATGAAGGATCCATGGAGGAGGAGCAAGAGAGTGATGAGCAGTAGGAGGAGGAAGTGATAAATGTAAAACCTATGGATCAAGGGGAGCTACTTACATATCGTAAGAAAGAGAAAAGAATTGAAGAACAAGTATCCATGCCTCTGATGTCAGTGTCTAGTCCCTCGCCTAGGTCAGTTTCTACTCCTAGAGTGCATCTACCATAACTATCACTTTTTGATGAGATCATCCTTATACTACTCCAACCCAATTGTTACGGCCTGGAGGACCACTTGCAGCAATATGGGTAATCCACTTGATAGATATGACTGAGACATTACTTTTTTGTCTCGTATGATAATATATCTTGTTCCCATGAAGCATTTATTGTATTTTTGGATAATATAATTGTACCTAAAAATTGGCTAATTGCCAAAGTCAATCCAAAGTGGCAAGCAATAATGAAGGAGGAGATGAGAGCTCTTTAGAAAAACAAGACATGAAAACTAACACGACTACCAAAAGACAAGAGAGTTATCGGGTACAAGTGGGTTTTCTCCGTGAAGCGGAATCTGGACGGACGGGTAGAGTGCTACAAGCCTCAACTAGTCGTCAAAGTGTAAAACAAGACATATGACATTGATTACGTTGAGACATTTACACCCGTGACAAATATGAGCACCATTCGGACTCTGATCAGCTTAAACAATAAATTATGGATGAAAGTTGTACCAATTAGATGTAAGACCCCCTAACCTTGGCTGGGTTGGGCCGGAGGGGATCTTACTTGCCCAAGACGTCCACCCAGTGCTCCTAAAGGGGTAATGACCCATACCACTGAGCACTAGTTGGACGTTTTGCTCAGCTTGAATCACAATATTCACATCTCATCACAGAATTTTTGCGGAAGCATTAATAGGAAGACACAACAAATATATATACGATATATATATATATATAAGAGAACGCAAAAGACCGTAGCCACTGTTTATACATGAAGTCCGTAAGCTATAAAAGTACTACAACTAACAACTCCTAACTCTCTCAATCTTGCGCACTAGTACTCACAACTCGAAACTCTGGAGACGACAGGGGTGCCTCTGCTTGGGTATTCATATCAGCTGGTGTATCATTCTACAGTAGCTGGTTACTACAGTGCCTCATCTACTGTGAATGGTTATTAAAATAATTGTTAGTCACATAGCTAAGTAGAATCAAATCTCCTCCCCGAATCCATATCCAAGGGGAGAGCACACTCACCCAACAAAAGTAGATAACCGAAGCAAGAGAGAGTTAGTACAACATTTCACATATATAAGTTAGGCACAATCACGAAAGGGGGTACATCATAGTATAACCGGAATAACAGCAACAATATACATCAGTTATAATTAAAGCTCCACTAATACATTAACATAGTAGGGGTTCACAACCGCGCACACATCGCAGGCATTCCCAATTGCGCACACATCACAGACATTCACAGCTACGCACATATCGCAGACATTCACAACCGCGCACACATCACAGGCATTCACAGCCACACACAAGACCCTATGTCGACATAATATGGATTGCTTCTCTTCAAGAAGGGTAGCGAGCCCCGTGGGCCTCACTGATGGGGTCGTCAGTGATAGTGACCAGTCCTGCCACTTTTGGGGGTGGTCGTACCACACAACCCAGACCCCATCGTACAACCATGTGTACTCTTGAATGTGAGCGACATCCGACGATTCAACATTTTGGCAAACCAGCGGAGGAAACCCAACGAGGAAAAACATAACAGTCGGTCACCCGTGGTACTCATCTCCCTGTTGCCCTGAGTCGTCGAACTTCTCACACCAGTATGATCGATCTGCGGTGACTGACCCGCCATAATTTACTGCAAGTAATTTACAAGAAATCAAAATTATCAATTTTGTTAGCATGCACTAGGTCTTCAACGGCTTGCCCTACTATACTTTTAAATAATTCAGGCAAACGACACTTGGCTCGACTTTCGACAAGAAGCGTAGGAGCACTTTATTTGGGGCTTAATTTAGGAGGAATATCTCAACTCTTGTTATCCCCAACTAAGGCTCAACATATCAATTAACTACTTGTTAGAGCAGGACCCGTGCTTAAAATAGTAAATTGTAGAAATAAAAAAATATGGTAATAGACGCTGTTGATAGTATAAGCTACAGAATTTGAAATATTATAATGAAATATGACCAATAGGATACTAGAGTAGTATTGAACTGAAAGAACTGAACTAAAAGGAACTTGACCAGTACGAGACTGGAGTACTTGAAAAGAAATAATTAAACAGAAATAAATAAAGGAATTGGATCAGTGTAAGACTTGAATAAATCATAAAGAAAATGGTTAGTAGTCTAATCACTCCATTTAGGAGGCTTCAGTTTCATCTCCGTTCTTAGGAGGCATGTTCAATTTCATCTCCTTTCTCAGGAGTCATTCTCAGTTCTATCTTCGTTCTCAAGAGGCATATTCAGTTCTATTTCAGCTTTTAGGAGGCTTCTTTGAGATTCACTCATTATTAAGATCTGATAACAATTCAGTTGTGCCCTTTTAATTAGATCTTAATCGAATCAGGGGTACATCTTTATTATTCGTCGAGAATAATTAACAACTCATTTGCTCGTATTCTCATTTTTCGAGTCTACCCAAAGTGCCCAAGAGGTATTTTAAGAACGAGATGCTCAGTGGTTTTGCAAAAACATCAAAATACTCAGAGCTTGGGCACTTACCTCGATCACAATTGAACTTATCATTTTATTTAAAAGGTGGTCGCGCGCTCCAATTTTCACTTTCAAAGAAATTGAGCGCATCAATTTCCGAATGTGACCCTAGACTCCAAAAAATCAGAAAAATTTTAAATTTTATCCCAAGTTTCTCAAATTTTGATACAACCTTTAAGAGGGCCTTAAATGAGTCTAGTAATTTTTTTAAAAATAATTTAAGTAATTTTGGGCCTTTAATTTGGCCAAATAAAAATTACTTGGATTTTTAAAAATATCAAACCAACTCCAAAAATTCTCAATTTTTTTGTGGATGAAGCCCTCATGAGGGGGAACAATTTTCATGTTCAACACTTTTTCCCTAGGGACTTAGAATTTTTATAAAAATTATACATAAATCTATTTTAACTTTTGTCTGCATATAGCCGGATGAAAGCTCCATCCTGCGGTCAGGATTGCGCCGGGCGAGATATTAGCTAAACCTTCCCCCACAGTGGATCGGCCATGGATCCGCTATGGGGGCGATGAAGTTGGGGCAGGGGGGAAATCAGGAAATCACCGTCGTCCATCTCATCCTCGAGATTGAACAGCGGTCGTTTCTTCCCGTCAATGAAGAAGATAGTGGCCACTACCACCATCGGCCAACCACTGCTGGATGCTGGCGCCACCCCCCATTCAACTCACTGGGGGTCGACGACCTTTTGGGCGGGGGTGTGGCAGTCTGCCGCCGACGGCCACCGTCGAAAATTCCAAGCCGAGAGCGGGGTGGTGATCGGCTCTGCTCCCAGGGCCACCGCGCCACCTCGTCTCTCTAGTGTCTGCCCTGACCACAAAATTACCCCCGACAAACGCATCGGGGGTTGAGCTATTCTCCAGTGGTTATTTAGTGGTCTGCCGCTAACCGTCACCGCAGAAAATCACATAATATTTACTTTGTTTTCGGGTGCCGCCGGAGCGGCGATTTCGGGCGGCACCTCGACCTTCCACCATTGGGGTAGGTTGTCCCCAGTGGTGTAGCACTTCCACAGCGCCACCACTGGCACTGGGCAAGGCTACACAATCTACGGCCACCACATGACTTGGAGCTTGGCTCGGGTGGTGTCAGCGACACTCTGGCCACCGGGAGGTTAATGCAAAGCGTTCAGAAAGTAGGGAAGGGAGAGGGGAGAAGCTTCCACCTGGACTAGGGGAGCTTGGGAAGGCCCCGACTGAGCCTCCATGGGAGGTGGTGGAGGAGCTTGGGTGGCGAAATCTTTTCCGGCAAGCTGGAGCTCTGGGGAGGATGCTCTGAGCTCGGGTAGGTTTTTGAGGAGGAGAGAAGGGGCAGTGCCTTTTATAGGCTTGTGGAGGGTAGCCACCCCTCCCCTCCCCAATGTGGGACTAACACGAGAGAGAGAGGAGGAGGAGGAGCTCCTCTCCTCTCCTCCATTAGCCATGGCCAGGTGGCACCATCAGAAGGGGGGGTAGTACATCCAGATGGCATCATCAAGGAGAGAATGGGAAGGGTTGGGCTTGGGAGCGAGGAAGAGGGGAAGGGAAAGAGGGTGGTGGGCTTTAGCCAAAGGCCCACCTAATAAGCCCTTGCTGGTTTGGGTGGCCCAAAATGAGAGAGAAATGAACAAGAGGTAAATAAACCGCAAATTGTATTGCTCTAAAAAGTTAACCATTACATAAGTATGTCCCTTATTTATAGAAAATGGGGTAGGTGAGAGAGTACAATACATGATATGGGACTAAACTTAAGTCGTGCGGCTTATGCGGTTTGACATATACAAAGCGCACACTACACAAAATACAATAATACATCATGCGGTCACTAGAGAAGACTGTCATAATCTATGGAAGACCGCCAGATAAGCCACCAGGCCGCACCTGCGGGTTGCCACCTGACCGTAGTTGCGGCAGACCATCTCTCCACTGCTGCGGCTTCCATCAGACCGCTGCAACTTCACAAGACCGATGCGGCTACTACCTAAACCATAGCTGCGACCTCCTACCAAACCGATGAAGTTTAACCCCAGATCACTGATGTGACTTCATACAGGCTGCTGCGAGTTCACCAGACCGCTGCGGCTAATCAACCAGACCGCTGATATGGCTTCATACAGATTGTTGCGGCTAGATCGGCTAATCGTCTGAACTGAGTTCCAACACTTGTCGGCGATGGGATATACTTCCTTAAGAAGGCATTCCTGAACTCTTCCATGGATGGGGTGCATCCAGGAAACCGGAGGCAGCTATGGCTCACCCACCACAACTTGGTGTCGTCTTCCAACATGAAGGTCGCAAACTGAGTCTGCTTATCCTCAGGTGTTTCTGCCACCCTCAAAAGTTCCTGAATCCTTGCCCACCAGTTCTCGGCGTCAGTCAGTGTATCGACTCCCTTGAATGTTGGGGGATGGAAACTCAAAAAGTACTTCATTTGCGGGTCTCCCTGCCCAACAACCACTCTCTTATCCAACGCCTCTGCCTTCCTGGATCCTCCGCCCGGTATGATCGGTGTCGCATCCGGGGTAACAAGAGTCGTTACCTGTGCAATAGGGTCACAACTTGCACCACCGCTGCAGCTTGGGCTGCTACCATTGCCTCTGCTAGCATGTGACAGAAATCGACCGGGGTTATACTCATGCCCATAAGACCCGGAGCAGTATCACTCCTCATTGAAGGCTCCTCTTGTGGCCTCGACGCCCTCGCCTCGTCGCTTGCACCCTTAGCAAAATCAAGGTAAAACAGAAATCAGTTTCCATTTGCAAAACTTAAACACTAGGACACTCGCGGTCCTGCGATACTCCTATGTGGATAACTTCTTTACGCGATCTGGGTATGTCAAATCGACCACTAAACCTTACCATGGACACAAACCTAGCTCTGATACCAAATTGTAATGTCTCACCTATAATGTCCATATAATATGTGTCCGGCCGGAGCCCCAAAACATACAGACTCCACAACTTAAGCATTAAAAGATGATACAAAGAACTACCCAACTCAAAACTCAAAAACAAGACAGCAGAAACACCAAACAAACTAGAAGTTATCCACTAACATACGAGTACAAAGCGACCTTTGGGCCTTACACATACAAAAGTCCAGAAACTGAAACAAACAAAAGCAGAGCAATGTGCTTTAGCACTCCTAAGCTACCTCGATATGCAAGCCAGATTACAGTGCATTAAGCATAACATTCATCAACTTATAAGTACAATAAAGGAGAACACTTCATGAGGCTTAGGCATTTTTTAGCCGACGAGCTTGCTCCAGCATGTGTACCTTGTCCTGTAAAAATTGTTGTAGCGTGGGTCAGCAAAGGCTGACCTCAACTATATAACCAAAACATCTCTTCCCGGTCGTACCTAGCGGACCCCGGGGCACTCCATCACCCCTACAGGTCAGCACTTCGTATGCAAATGTATATAAAACATAGAGAGTAAAGAAACAGGTTATGATGTCACATACATCAAACACGTTTCTAGGTTGAGCATTTAATAAAAATGGACCTAATATACAGCATGTATGCAGACCTGAGTTTCACCCAAGGCACCCTATAACACATATGGTTCTAGCATATCATCACGCAACATCATAACACATCACATCATAGATGAACTTCCATTTTCCCCTAACAACATTCAAGCCACAACACAGAACTCTTGTCTAGGCCCCACCCGCTCGTGTGTTTCAAAACCCGGACTTGCATGCAAGCTCTGATTTCTCACGTCAGAATTCCGTCACACAAACAAATCGATGATAAGAACCCTTGCTTGACCCCACCCGCTCGTGGGATTCATTGCTCGAGCTTGTCCAAATCTTGACGTTCTCATCACTTTCACAGAAAGGGAATTGTCTTGTCGGGACACTCTCCACACATGACTTTGCAACGTCACGGGCTAGCTAACCGACCACAAAGACACCGCCACACATTCACACATCAATCAACAAACATAGCCTTTCCCACCCAAATCCACCATTCATTCTCGCACGAAATAAAGGGGGCAAACATCATAAACGACGTTTTGTCGTAAATGGATTTCTAGCAAATCCTTAATGTTCATTATGCAACATCACCGAGTCGGACTAACGGTCATGACTACGGATTCACCCATAATGCTTAATCCACTAATATAGTTGATTTCTAATGCAACAGCAGGCCGGGAACGAACACAATCGACCCGGTGGTTCCTCTTGAACTATGACGACTCGTACCCCTCTCACTTGAGAGATCTGGTGCCTAAAAATTTGAAAGAAAGCAAAAATGAAACAGATTCCATGCACGAAGCCTAAAAACTGAGAGGAGAAATGTCGTTATCTTATGACTTGTCTTCCTAGCCATGGAGATCTTGATTTGCACAGATGTAAATATGCGCCTTCAAGTCCTCTCCATGGATCTGGCTTCAGATCGATGAACGGAGCCTCGAAGAAAGCACTTCTTCTTCCTCCTCCAAACCCTCTCTCACAAACCCTAACTCCCACTCAAATGAGAAGAATGAGGGGGAAATAGTACTTCAGCCCTACATAAGGCTGAAAGACGAAGAATTTTGAGCCATAGGATCATATCCCAAACGAATTGGACGACCGGAAACCACAACCCACGGAAATGCTTATGTCTGCTACCGCTGGGCGGTAGCTACCTACTACGCCACGGTAATTTACTGACCCGCCTGTCTCAAAATAATACAGTACTACCACCAGCGGTAACGATATCGCCGCGCGATAGCGATACCATCGCGCGATAGTGATATCGCTGCGTGATATCTCACCCCACGCTTTTTGTCTCGACACCTTTGTCTTAACGAACAAGGCTACCGTCGAGCGGTAACTAGCTAACGATGCGCGCTACCACTCGACGCCTTCCACTCGACAAAAGAAGGCTATTGTCGGGCGATAGCAACCTACCACCGCGTGTTACCACATCCAGATGACAACAAGGCTAGGTCGCACCATCAGGGGGGTAGTATATCTAGATGACAACATCAAGGAGAGAAGGGGAATGGGTTGGACTTGGCCTTGGGGTGAGGAAAAGAGGAAGGGAAAGAGGGTGGTGGGCTTTTTCCAAAGGCCCACCTACCAAGCCCTTGCTGGTTTGGGTGGCCCAAAAGGTGAGGAAGGCCAAACCCTTGACCAGTAAAGGAGAGGAGGTGCCCACTTCTTTGAGAAAATTTTCCAAAAAATGGAATTTTATGGGGTTTGACCAAAGTCAACCATAGGGTGGGTCCCTTGTGCTGGTCAAAGTCAAAATAGGTCCATGACATTGAGCTCGAGTCAGAGTTCGTTTGCTAAATATCCAAAATCTGTGCGTCACAGCGCGCTAAGATGGTCAAAATGCTCGTATTCGTCATTAGACTTCGAATTGTGACACAATGAGTTCCAATGTGTTTGTATCATTTTTACGAGGTCATATAAACTGACAGAACTTAAATCAGAGTTCTCTAGCTCTATATTTTCGTCTAGGGTTATCTCCTACCCAGGTGTGGTCCATGAGTAGAGGTTCGGGCCACTTTTATTGGGCTCATTAGGGTTTTGGTGGCCCAATAAAAGTCAGTATGTTACACTAGATGTGAAGAATACAATCCTTTGTGGAGATCTCGCTGAGGAAGTGTATATGAATGTTCCACAAAGATTTAGCATGGCCAAGACAGAAGGCATACTCTGCAGATTGAAGAAAACCCTCTATGAATTGAAACAGTCCCCCCGTACATGATTTGACCAATTCAGGAAGACTATGATTGGGATAAGATATTAACAAATCAATGTTGATCATACATTGTTCTTCGTACAAAATGAAGGTCACGACATCACCTTGCTGGCAATATATGCGGATGACATGATCATCACAGGTGACGATGAACAGAAGATTGTCTGCCTTAAAGAGGCATTGGGCAAGAAGTTCAAGGTAAGAGATTTGAGTTTGCTTAGATAATTCTTTGGGACTGAGATTGCCTATGGTACAAAGGGAATTGTTTTATCTCAGTGGAAGTATGTCTGGGATCTACTCACATAAACAGGAATGTCGATCAGAAGATGTATCAAAAACAAGTTGGGAAGCTAATTTAATTAAGCCACGCACGTCCAAACATGCATGACCGTAGAAAGAGGCATTTGGATAGCGTGTATCATATCCTTTAATACTTGAAGACTGCCCCCGGAAAGGGGTTGCTATTCAGGAAGAACAGACACATGAAGATTGAGGGAAACTGTATCTCTGATTGGACTAGTTATGCAACCGATAGGAGATCCACTTCGAGCTACTGTATATTCGTAGGAGGCCACTTAGTCTCCTGAAGGAGCAAGAAGCAGTCGGTGGTGGCCAGATCGATGATAAAGGTAGAATATAGAGCTATGACATTGGAGGTTGTTGAACTTCTATGCCTAAAGGGAATGCGGATGGAGTTGAAGTTGAATTGCGGAGATGGATAAAGTTGTGGTGTGACAACCATCAATATTGCAAACAATCTGATCCACCATGAAAGAACCAAGCATATTGAGATCAATATGTTCTTCATAAAAGAGAAGTTGGATAGTGGACTACTTGAGCTTAGTCATATCTCAATTCAGGAATAGGCCGTAGATTGTTTGACCAAGGGTCTTAGCTTAAAAGACATGGTTAGGAATTGTGACAAGATGTGCTTAATGAATATCTTTCACCCACCTTGAGTAAGAGTGTTGTTGTTTATTTAATGGTGTGTGGTTAGCATACTTGTGCAGGTTATATCTATGAAAATGAAATTAAAGAAACTATAACCTTTTTTTCAACAATAATTGGGGACAATGGATGTGTTCAGCGAGTGCCTGATAGCTGACCATACACCCAGGAGCTAGTTGACGAAGCTCCCTCTCTAGAATTGGCTCAGAGACTTCCACTTTCAAGGTTGAAAAGAAAAGTACACAAAGAAAGACAAAAGAAGGTCCACATTGTAGCTTACATCTCCTAAGTCACGTTAGTATAATGTAAATTTCAATACATGTTCGCCCTGCAAACCACCTATATAGTTTCCTATTTGGGTCTTTTGTTTCAGTTTACATTGACACATTGTTTTATTTTTCTTGATGTTCTTATGATTCTCTTTCTTTTCAACTCTTAAAAATCAATGTCTTTCATCCAAACAAACAAAGATGACCAATGCCAATTCATGTGATAAAAAATTACCTTGCGGCCTAACAATAAAATTGAAATTAAACTCAATGTTAATTTCTGCATGTATAGAGATTGAGTTAAAAGTGAATTATTAAAGGCGATTGTTAACCGCACCCCTCATATGACTATCCACACCCCATTATTGTTTTTAAAAATATTTTTTCTAAAACTTTACTCGCGCCCAATCTCCCCCATTTCGCGGAAGCCGCACTTCGTCTTCCTCTTCGCCGAGTTGCTCCCATCTCCGGCATCTTACTCGCGACATCTTTCTCGCGTCATCTTACTCTATTAGCTGTCTCACGCACATCACTAGGAGATATTTTCGGGTGCGTGAAAGAATTTCGGGGTGCGACAAGAAAAAAACGAGGTGCGGTTATATTTTCGGATTGTGGTTAACAATGGGGTGCGGATAGCCAAAACCGGGTTGCGGTTAACAATCACCTTATTAAAAACCAATATTTTTCATCTGAACGATCCAATTTTTTGCTGGCGTGTCCATAAGAGTTATTACATTGTTGTCAGTTGTCACCAAGCTATATTCTTGTAGTTAGGAGGTTATCGAATTCTTTATACTAGTCGAAATTTTTGTGTTTAATCCCCGAACACAGATCTGTGTCCGGGGCTCACTAGATGTTGACACATATAAATGTGTTCATGATTCCGCAAAATTGCAGGAACATGTTAAAAATCTCAGATACAACTTGATTATCTCATAGACAAACACGTTATCTTAGAGACAAATGCATTATCTCAAATATATTCTGATTATCTCGGAAATAAATTGATTATTTTAGATATAATTCTCTTATCTCGGAAATAAGTGAATTATCTTAATGAAATAATATTTCTTTATTTCATCTTCATCACAGAATTCATCCATATTGTTGTTATCATTCTTCTAAATTAAA
Source organism: Platanthera guangdongensis (assembly GCA_039583875.1). Classification (NCBI taxonomy): domain Eukaryota; kingdom Viridiplantae; phylum Streptophyta; class Magnoliopsida; order Asparagales; family Orchidaceae; genus Platanthera; species Platanthera guangdongensis. The sequence continues at coordinate 228,217,504 of CM077163.1, forward strand.
AACTTTGCTCATGAATATGCTTATTCACCTAACAAAACCCATTTTTAGCGATGAGAAGAGGAGCAACATCATGCAGATGGCAAGAAAGATGTCTCTTCTTCTTGGATCAACATTGTATAACTCGTAATTCGTCGAGATCAGATGCGACCGATGATGGCCTAGAGGATCTTGCCCACCTAGGGCGAGTGCAAAAGAAGTCACCTCTCAGGGGCAAGTGTAGCCCCCATGAGCGAGTTCCAGGCTCCCTGGGTCGAGTGTAGCCCCTCAGGGTCGAGTTCCGGGCTTGCTGGGGCGAGTGCAGTCCCCAAGGACGACTGTCAGGCTCTCTAGGGAGAGTGCAGCCCCCGAGGGGAAAGTGCAGTCTCCCTCCCCCAGGGGAGAGTTCCAGGTTCCCTGGGGAGAGTTCCATGCTCCTTGGGGAGAGTGAGGCCCTCGGGGGTGAGTTTCACGCTCCCTGGGGCAAATGTAGCCCCCCTAGGGCAAGTTCCAGGTGCGGGGCAAGTGGCGAGTCTCAACTTCACTGGGCACTCGCCAACCCCAGGATACCTCTTTATGTCTGTTAATAGCCCCTTCGAACAACAGAGTTACGTTATTGGCAGATCGTTTCGGGTTGCATATAGTAAAATCAAAATGCGGGATTGCGCTTTTGGCAGATCAGATATGGAAAACTATAAATAGACCCCCATGGGAACCATGGGGAGGGACAACATCTTCTTGCTTCCCCCTCCCCAAGGCTGACTCTGGTCGGTGAGTGCTCTTAAGGCCCTCCACGGTGCCCAACTCAGCATTGGTTAGGGAGGGAAAGCACTCTTTGATCTTTTGGGTGTGTGGTGGGACCTCCTCGCTGCAGCTCGGGGTCTGTCTCTTAATTCCAAGCAGCTGGGCAAGTGCTCTCGCTTGAGAGAAGTAGATGCAACCTACCCCCTTGGGTCCAAACTCCTTAAGAAATCGAGTTCTGGTTTCAACATTATGGTGCAGTGAGCGTGAATCGTATCATGTACAAGAAAATCTCGAGCGAGTCCTTTGGCTGGAAGCAAGGGGCAGGGCCCAGTTGGGAGAGTGCTGGAAGAGGCGAGCTTCAGCCGGGCCGGTTCTAACTTAGGAAAGTTTCGGCTCAATCAACTCGAAGGTACCCACTCGCTTCTATTCCACTCTTATGAGCTTTACTCGCAAGATGCGGGATGATTCCTAACTATATTTTGCACGATCTAGGGGTCGACCAAGCACTGTGAGTGTTAGACGAGTGCCCCTCGGCCAGTACCAGGCGAGTGCCAGACGAGTGCCCCTCGACTTCTGCCAGGTGAGTGCCAGACGAGTCCCCCTCGGCCTGTGCTAGACGACTGCCACTCGGCATGTGCCAGCGAGTGTCAAGTGAGTCCCCCTCGGCCTATGGCAGGCGAGTGTCAGGCGAGTACCCCTCAACCAGGGTCAGGCATGTCCCCCTTGGCCTATACCAGGCTAGTGCCCCTCGGCTTGTGCCAGACTAGTGCCAAACGAGTCCCCCTCGGACTATGCCAGGAGAGTGTCGGGCTATTGCCCCTTTTCTAGTGCCAAGGAGAGGGCTAGGCAAGTGTAAGGCGAGTGCTCAAGATGTTGGGCGAGAGCTTTTGAGGCGGGTGCTAGGAAAGTGTTTAAGGTTTTAGCGAGATGAAATTTGGCTCGGGTCTAAGGATCTCAAGGCAGGTCGAGCTGAAATCTAGGCGAGTTGGGCTGTATAACCCCCGAACCCTCTGCGTGGGGGTGGGGGGTCATAAGTTCTCTTGTGGCATCCACCATGCTGAAATTTCCCTCTTTTAGGAGCTAGCTTTCAAATACTTGGTGTGCTAGCACCCACGGGTACTTAGGTAAAACCGACAAATATTTTCATATGACATGCAATGGTGTCATCTTAGATATCTAAGCCATTGGGCGAGCACGAAATGGAGATGGACATAAGTTGTATTTTCGGTAAATGTTGGCATTTACCGGCAAGGGTGTTGGCTTCATTTTATCAAGGTTTCAACTCACAGCCGCGAGATAATCTCGTCGGCGGTTTTACTCAACGAGTTCATGTTCACAAACCCTATTAAAAAAGCTTATCTATTCCAAGTCTTCGTACCCCTAGGATGCTACTTCCCTCCATTCCGCGGGTACTCTTCTCACAAGGTTCCAAGAGTGCAAGTCCATTTTACTCTATTTTGTGCGCTCTCTTCTTGCAAGGTTAGGGAACTTCTCCCATTCGACAAGCTAATTTTTTGAAAGCTGTAGGGTAATTGCTTCATTTTGGGAGTTCTCTTCTCGTGAGATTACGAGATGATTCCACCCAATTCTGTGAGTCCTGTTCTCACGAGGTTCCAGGTTGGTGTGGTCATTTTATTTTATTCACAATTGAGGGTCGACGGTGGTCGGGAAGCCCATTCCCAATTGGGAAGGTCCCCATATAGAAGAAGAAGCTTTAAAATCGGGAGGGTACCACCTCCAGAATTTGGAAGGGGTATCTCTCAGTCGCGATTGAAGTGGCGATGATTTGAAACATTTCTATCCCTGATTAATCATTTTTTAATATATAGTTGGTTTCTGTCATAGTCTCATTTTTATATGTTTACGTGATGTGTATTGTGAATGAACAACCATAAGAAGATCCCGCTGATCAGGCTCCCACTAGCTGACAGATCCAAAAGTCACTTGGTGATAGATGTTATTAATATTAGCCCCGAGAAGATCACGCTGACCAGACTCCCACTAGCTGGCAGGGTCGGAAGTCACTCGGTGATAGATTGAAATGTTGACTCCGAGAAGATCCTGCTGACCAGGCTCAAACTAGTTAGTAGGGCCGGAAGTCACTCGGTGGTTGATGAAAATGTTAACCCGTAGAAGATCCTGCTGTCTAGGCTCCCACTAGCTAGTAGGGCCAGAAGTCACTCAGTGGTAGATGGAAATCTTGACCGAGAAGATCCCGTTGACCAGACTCTCACTAGCTGGTAGGGTTGAAAGTCACTCGGTGGTATATTGAAATGTTGACCCCGAGAAGATCTCGCTGACCAGACTCCCACTAGCTGCCAGAGTCGGAAGTCACTCGGCGGTAGATTGAAATGTTGACCCCGAGAAGATCCCGCTGATCAGGCTTCCACTAGCTGGTAGGGACGAAAGTCACTCGGTGGTAGATTGAAATGTTGACCCCGAGAAGATCCCGCTGACTAGGCTCCCACTAGCTGGCAGTGTCGGAAGTCACTCAGTGGTAAATTGAAATGTTGACGACGAAGAGATCCAGATGACCAGGCTCCGACTAGCTGGTAGGGCTAGAAGTGACTCAGTGGTAGATTGAAATGTTGACCCAAGAAGATTCTGCTGACTAGGCTCCCACTAGCTGGCAGGGCCGGAAGTCAATCGGTGATAGATTGAAATATTAACCCCGAAAAGATCCCGCTGACCAGGCTCCCACTAGCTGGCAAGGCTGGAAGTCACTCAATGGTAGATTGAAATATTGACCCCAAGAAGATCCTGCTAATTAGGCTCTCATTAGCTGTCAGGGTCGAAAGTCACTCAGTGGTAGATTAAAATGTTGACCATAAGAAGATCCCTCTAAACAGTCTCCCGAGAAGATGAAAGTCACTCGATGGTAGATGAAAATGTTGATCCCGAGAAGATCTTGCTGACCAGACTCCCACTAGCTGACATGGTTGGAAGTCACTCAGTGGTATATTAAAATATTGACCCTGAGAAGCTCCCACTAACTAGGCTCTCACTACTTGGCAGGGCCGGAAGTCACTCAGTGGTAGATGGAAATATTAATCCCAAGGAGATCCCGCTGACTAGGCTCTCAGTAGCTGGCAGGAATGAAAGTCACTCAGTGGGAGATTGAAATGATAGTCTCGAGAAGATCCCGCTGACCAGACTCCCACTAAATGACAAGGCTAGAAGTCACTCGGTGACAGATGGTTGAAATGATTGCCCCAAAAATATCCTGTTGACCAAACTCCCACTGACTGATAGGGCTGGAAGTCACTAGGTGAAAAATGGTTGAAATGATAGCCCTGAGAAGATCCCGCTGACCAGACTCCCACTAGATGGTAGTGTTAGAAGTCACTCGGTGGCAGATGGTAGTAATGTTATCCCTAAGAAGATCTCACTGACCAAGCTCCCACTAGCTGGCGGGGATGGAATTCACTCGGTGGTAGATGGTTAAAATTATAACACTGAGAAGATCCCACTGACCAGACTCTCACTAGCTGGCAGGACCAGAAGTCACTCAGTGGTGGATGGTGGTATTGATAACCCCGAGCAGATCCCGCTGATCAGGCTCCCACTAGCTGGCAGGGTTGAAAATCACTCAGTGGCAGAATGAAATGAGATGTTTATGGAAAGATAGTCCCGAGCAAATCTCGCTGACCACTCTTACTAGCTGACAGGGCTAGAAGTCACTCGTTGGTAGAATAAAATGAGATGTTTATGGAAATATAGCCCGGAGCAGAACTCGCTGATCAGGATCTCACAGATGGCAGGGCTGGAAGTCACTCGAAGGCAGAATAAAATGATATGTTTGTAAAATCATAGCCTCGAGCAGATCCCGCTGAACAGGCTCTTACAAACTATCTGGATGAGCAAACCTCTCGGGAGACAGGTTGAAAAAAGATGTTTTGGAAAGATGTCCCCAAGAGGTTCCACTAACCGGGTTCCCACTTGCCGACAAGGTGGGTAGACCTCTCCGGAGACATATTGAGAAAAATGATGTTTTGGAAAGTTGTCCCCGAGACGGTTCTACTGACCGGGCTCCCACTAGCCGGCAAAGTGGGTAGACTTCTTGGAAGATAGGTTGAAAAAAGTTGTTTTGGGAAGGAGTCCCCGAGGCGGTTCTGCCGACCAGGCTCTAACTAGATTGCGGGGTATGTTGATCTTTTGAGCGACAGAATGAGGAACAAGTGGTCTCAGTAAGTGAAGAACCTCAAGAAATTTCTTACACCTCCAGTTATGGTGGCTCCTGGGAGGTGTTGATTTTCCTCCATCTCTAGTTGAGTCGGGCTCCTGGGAGGTGTCGAGTTTCCTCTACCTCCAGTTGAGCAGGGCTCCTGGGACGTGTCGAGTTTCCTCCACCTCTAGTTGAGCCGAGCTCGTGGGGCGTGTTGAGTTTCCTCCACCTCCAGTTGAGCTGGGCTCCTGAGAGGTCTCGAGTTTCCTCCACCTCCAGTTGAGCCGGGCTCCTGTGAGGTCTCGAGTTTCCTCCATCTCCAGTTGAGTCGGGCTCCTGGGAGGTGTCGAGTTTCCTTAACCTCCAGTTGAGTCGGGCTCCTGGGAGGTTTCGAGTTTCCTCCACCTTCAGTTAAATCGGACTTTTAAGAGGTGTCGAGTGTCCTCCACCTCCAGTTGAGTCGGGATCCTACGAGGTGTCGAGTTTCCTCCACCTCTAGTTGTGTTGGTCTCCTAGGAGGTATCAAGTTTCATCCACCTCCAATTGAGTCCAGTCCCAAGGAGGTGTGGAATTTCCTCCACCTCCAGTTGAGCCGGGCTCCTGGGAGGTGTCGAGTGTCCTCCGCCTCCAGTTGAGTCGGGCTTTTGGGAGGTGTCCAGTTTCCTCCACCTCTAGTCTAGCCTGGCTCTTGGGAGGTGTCGAGTTTCCTCCACATCTAGTTGAGCTGGGCTCCTAGGAGGTGTCAAGCTTTCTCTATCTCCAGATAGGCATGGATTCTGGAAGGTGACGAGCTTTTGAATGACTTTTTGTCTAATGTCACTTTCTTTGAACTATGAGTTCTACATTGTTTTTTTAATCTCGTGCGGAGCTCGAAAAAACGGGAATTATGTATAACCCGTAATTCATCGAGATCAGATACGACCGGTGATGTCCTAGAGGATCTCGCCCACCTAGGGCGAGTGCAGAAGAAGTCACCTCTCAGGGGCGAGCGCAGCCCTCCGGGGGCGAGTTCCTAGCTCCCTGGGGCGAGTTCCTAGCTCCCTGGGGCGAGTGCAGCCCCCAAGGGCAGGTTCCAGGCTCCCTGGGCTGAGTGCAGCCCCTTATGGGAGGGTTCCAAGCTCCTTGGGGAGAGTGCAACTCCCCATGGGAGGGCTTCAGGCTCCCTGGGGAGAGTGCAGCCCCCAGGGGCGGGTTCCAGGCACCCTGAGGATAGTGCAGCCCCCAGGGGCGGGTTCCAAGCTCCTTGGGGAGAGTGCAGCTGTAACAGCTCAAAGTGCAGAAACAGGAAATTTTGAGTGACACGGCCTGTGACACGGGCGTGTCCCAGGGCGTGTCATTTGACACGGCCTGCGACACGGGCGTGTCGCAGGGCGTGTCGAGGTTGTGTCGACGATTGGGCTTTGTCTCGACGATTTTTGCTCTCGGCGATGCGCCGAGAGGAGGCACACGGCCCAGGACACGGGCGTGTCCAAGGCCGTGTCGCATGCTCGACGAGTTTTATTCGACGATCGTCGAGTGTCGAGACGTGAGTGTCGAGTGTCGAGAGATTGAACATGGCCTGTGACACGCGCGTGTCACAGGGCGTGTCAAATTAGGCGACGAACTCTGCCCGCCGAAGGATTTCGACAGGGCGTGTCTTTGTGCCGTGTCTGGGCACACGGCCTGGGACACGGGCGTGTCACAGGCCGTGTGAAGTCTCGGGATGATTTGGGATTTTTTTTCACCCAGGTACACGGCCACAGACACGGGCGTGTCTGAAGGCGTGTTGGTGACACGGCCCATGACACGGGCGTGCCCCGTGGGCGTGTCACTGGTTTGGATAAGTCGGTTGACCACCGCTTGAGGCACACGGCCTGGCACACGGCCGTGTTAGAGGCCGTGTCGGGTCAAAATATGTGTTTTTGGCAGAATCGTGGCCATCCATTCCTTCAGTGTAGATCCAAGGGCTGAAGCTTCTTCTTCTTTTTCCTTAAAGGCCGAAATCAGAGAAAGACTTCTCATTTCTTTGGCCTTGAACTTTCTTCAAGTGAAGAGAGAAAGAGAGAGAGAAAGGAGGAGGAAGAAGGAAAGGGGGCTGGTGGTGGTGGTGCTGCGGTTTACCGATGAGAGATCCGAAGCCAGCGTTGCGGAAGAGACGATCTTGCGAGTCTTGCAAGCTAGCTTTGAGGCCATGGCACCGAAGCGGTCGTCAAGGGTAACGACTTTTCTTCCTAGCCATGTGAAGGCTTCCTTTTTGGCATATTTTGTGATTTCCCCCACCAAGAGGTGGCTGGTTTTGGAAATCTTTGGGTGGATGCTTGAAATCCCCTTTGTTAGCATATAGATCCGGAAATGGAGTACGAAATAGGCATGATGTGTGAAGCCCATCTGGACAGGTTAGTCTGGATTGGTGATGTTGCATACGAACCGGAGAAGACTCCGTGATAAACGTGTAGTGTAAGGAGTCTACGAGTTATGCCTCCGAAAAGGAGTAGCAGGAAGTACTGGGGTGGTAGCCCAGGAAAAATAGCCATGTGATGTTTTGGGTTCACCCTATGATTGAGGCACAGGAAGTACTGGTGGAACCAGGAAAGGCCCTTTTGGTGATGCTTGATGTCGTAGGGTGTCCACCTGTGAAGCGAGTAACAGGAAGTACTGGCATGTGAGCTAGGAAAGACCCCTGACATTTGTGCTTGTGCGGTGTCCACCTGTGGAGAGAGTCACAGGAAGTACTGGTGTGCCCAGGAAAGACCCGCTGTTGCTGTGAGGAAATGAGTATAGAGAAATACCCAGGCGTTATATAGGAACGCGTTATATAGAGAAATAACCAGGAAAGACCCGCTGTTGCTGACCGAGAAGAATAAGTATCCTATACCCCGGATTGATGAATTATTTGATCAGCTGGTGGGATCTACGGTCTATTCGAAGTTGGACCTGAAGTCTGGTTATTACCAGTTAAGAATTCGGGAAGGTGACAGTCCCAAAACCGCATTTGGAACGCGTTATGGGCACTATGAGTTCACAGTCATGCCCTTTGGATTGTGTAATGCGCCCTCGGTGTTTATGGATCTGATGCACCGTATTTTTCGTGAGTACCTGGATCTGTTTGTGATAGTATTCATTGATGATATCCTGGTATACTCGAAGTCCAAAGCTGAGCATGAGATTCACTTGCGGTTAGTGTTGAATACGTTGAGGCAAAATCAGCTATATGCCAAGTTCTCGAAGTGCGAGTTTTGGCTATCGTCAGTGGCATTTTTGGGCCATGTGGTGAGTGGAGCGGGCATTGCAGTGGATCCAGCGAAGATAAAAGCCATACAAGAATGGCCAACGTTGTCTTCCGTGGCCGAGGTCGGGAGTTTCCTTGGACTTGCGGGCTACTATAGAAGATTTGTGGAAAACTTCTCGCGGATCGCTTTGCCGCTAACCACACTGACGCGAAAAGATCAGAAGTTCGTTTGGACGCCAGAGTGCGCACGAGCTTTTGAAGAGCTGAAGGTTCGATTGACCACGGCACCAGTATTGTCTTCGCCATGTGGAACCGATGGATTTGTGATTTATAGTGATGCCTCAGGGAGCGGCTTCGGCTGCGTTCTTTTGCAGAACGGAAAGGTGATTGCTTATGGCTCACGCCAGCTGAAGGTGCACGAGCGAAACTATCCCATCCATGATTTGGAATTAGCGGCGGTGATTTTTGCACTCAAGCTGTGGCGACACTAGCTTTATGGCGTGAAGGTGGAGATCTATACCGATCATAAAAGCCTAAAGTATATATTGGAGCAGAAAGAGTTGAACATGCGACAACGAAGGTGGTTGGAGTTCCTTGGGGACTACACTTTCGAGCTGCACTATACACCCGGGAAGGGGAATGTTGTCGCGGATGCCTTGAGTCGGCGAGTTCCGGTTAGAGCAAATTGGTTACAAAGGCATGATGAACGTCTTATCCAGGAGTTGGAGGCATTGGAGATCTATTGTGTTGACAAGATTTCCACTGCCATTGCATGTTTGAACTGGACCGAGGTACAATGTGACCTTGCGGACCGAGTTCGACGGGCAACGGAGTTGGATAACGATCTCTTGCGCTATGTGAATGAAGGGCCAGAAGGTAAATTCACCTGGAATGACGGTCTTTTGCGAAAAGAGGGTCGTTTGTGCGTCCCAAATGTGGGGAAACTGAGGGAAGAACTGATGTATGAAGCGCATTATACCAAGTATTCCATTCACCCCGGGAGCACAAAGATGTTCAATGATATGAAGAAGCTTTTCTGGTGGCCAGGGCTCAAGAAAGATGTTGCCCTTTATGTATCCAAATGCCAAACATGTGCGATGGTGAAGGCGGAATGCCAAAAGCCGGGCGGTTATTTGAAGTCACTGCCGATCCCAGAGTGGAAATTTGATGATATTTCCATGGATTTTGTGCATGAGTTGCCAAGATCGCAGCGAGGAAATGATTCCATTTGGGTGACTGTTGACCGGCTAACGAAAGTAGCACATTTTCTCCCGAACAGGCGGGATGATTCAGTTGAAAGTTTGGCAAAGTTATATGTTGACCAGATTGTGCATCTTCACGGTGTTCCTCGGAGCATCGTAAGTGATCGAGATGGGCGATTCACGTCAAATGATTGGAGGCTAGTTCACCGACTGTTGGGCACGAAGTTGACTTTCAGTACGGCCTTTCATCCCCAAACGGATGGCCAAACTGAACGTACCAGCAGAACAATGGAGGACATGCTCCGAATGTGCGCCCTTGACTTCGGAAAGAGATGGGAAGATCATCTCTATATGGTCGAGTTTGCATATAATAACAGCTACCAGGCAAGCATTGGGATGACACCATATGAAGCCCTATATGGAAGGAAGTGTCGTACTCCCTTGGCTTGGGTAGAAGCGGGCGAATCTCGGGTTGTTAAACCAAATGAGGTTGAGGAAGCAAACTCAACCATACGAACAATTCGAGAAAGATTGCTTATTGCTCAAGATCGACAAGCGAAGTACTACAACGCCAAGCACCGGAACGTAGAATTTGTGGTTGGCGATTGGGTCTACTTGAAGATCAAGCCATTCAAAGGTGTCTCCAGGATTCGACGATTGAAAAAGTTGAGTCCCAGATATTTGGGTCCGTTTGAAGTGGTTGAGCGAGTTGGCGAAGCGGCTTATCGGCTAGCTCTGTCGGCGGACTTGGGTGGGTTACATTATGTCTTTCACATCTCGGTACTTCGGAAGGCCGTGAAAGATCCAACTCAAGTGATCGCGGATGATCGTGTGCCGGTGGAGTATGGGCTAACAACGAAAGTTAGACCCATTCAGATCGAAGATCGAGCCGAAAAACAGTTGCGGAACAAGACGGTCGGTATGGTAAAAGTCCGGTGGGACAACTGCGGCCATGAAGAACTGACATGGGAGCGCGAGCAGACCATGCGAGAAGAGTTCCCTGAGCTGTTTTTGTAATCTGTAGCGAGAATGTTGTAACATCAAATTTTTTTTATGTTGTAACATTTTTCTTGCTGGTTTCTGTTGCTTTCCTGTCTCTAAATTTCGAGGACGAAATTTCTTGTAGGAGGGGAGGATTGTAACAGCTCAAAGTGCAGAAATAGGAAATTTTGAGTGACACTGCCTGTGACGCGGGCGTGTCCCAGGGCGTGTCAGTTGACACGGCCTGCGACACGGGCGTGTCGCAGGGCGTGTCGAGGTTGTGTCGACGATTGGGCTTTGTCTCGACGATTTTTGCTCTCGGCGATGCGCCGAGAGGAGGCACACGGCCCAGGACACGGGCGTGTCCAAGGCCGTGTCGCATGCTCGACGAGTTTTATTCGACGATCGTCGAGTGTCGAGACGTGAGTGTCGAGTGTCGAGAGATTGAACACGGCCTGTGACACGGGCGTGTCACAGGGCGTGTCAAATTAGGCGACGAACTCTGCCCGCCGAAGGATTTCGACAGGGCGTGTCTTTGTGCCGTGTCTGGGCACACGACCTGGGACACGGGCGTGTCACAGGCCGTGTGAAGTCTCGGGATGATTTGGGATTTTTTTTCACCCAGGTACACGGCCACAGACACGGGCGTGTCTGAAGGCGTGTTGGTGACACGACCCATGACACGGGCGTGTCCCGTGGGCGTGTCACTGGTTTGGATAAGTCGGTTGACCACCGCTTGAGGCACACGGCCTGGCACACGGCCATGTCAGAGGCCGTGTCGGGTCAAAATATGTGTTTTTGGCAGAATCGTGGCCGTCCATTCCTTCAGTGTAGATCCAAGGGCTGAAGCTTCTTCTTCTTTTTCCTTAAAGGCCGAAATCAGAGAAAGACTTCTCATTTCTTTGGCCTTGAACTTTCTTCAAGTGAAGAGAGAAAGAGAGAGAGAAAGGAGGAGGAAGAAGGAAAGGGGGCTGCTGCTGGTGGTGCTGCAGTTTACCGACGAGAGATCCGAAGCCAGCATTGCGGAAGAGACGATCTTGCGAGTCTTGCAAGCTAGCTTTGAGGCCATGGCACCGAAGCGGTCGTCAAGGGTAACGACTTTTCTTCCTAGCCATGTGAAGGCTTCCTTTTTGGCATATTTTGTGATTTTCCCCACCAAGAGGTGGCTGGTTTTGGAAATCTTTGGGTGGATGCTTGAAATCCCCTTTGTTAGCATATAGATCCGGAAATGGAGTACGGAATAGGCATGCTGTGTGAAGCCCATCTGGACAGGTTAGTCTGGATTGGTGATGTTGCATACGAACCGGAGAAGACTCCGTGATAAACGTGTAGTGTAAGGAGACTACGGGTTATGCCTGCGAAAAGGAGTAGCAGGAAGTACTGGGGTGGTAGCCCAGGAAAAATAGTCATGTGATGTTTTGGGTTCACCCTGTGATTGAGGCACAGGAAGTACTGGTGGAACCAGGAAAGGCCCTTTTGGTGATGCTTGATGTCGTAGGATGTCCACCTGTGAAGCGAGTAACAGGAAGTACTGGCATGTGAGCTAGGAAAGACCCCTGACATTTGTGCTTGTGCGGTGTCCACCTGTGGAGAGAGTCACAGGAAGTACTGGTGTGCCCAGGAAAGACCCGCTGTTGCTGTGAGGAAATGAGTATAGAGAAATACCCCGGCTTGAATGCCAAGAACAGGATTGGTGAGACCGACCCGCGCCTTTGATATAGCCATGAGTACGCTGTACTCGGAGAAGGCAAGGCGATTTGAGCAACGGGGGGTGGAGGATCCGACCTGCGCTATGTCCGTCTGACGTGAGACCAAAAAGTGCGGTCTGTTGGAGCGCATAGCAAGAGTCTTCGGCCTGCGCGCCATGACACAATGGGGGGCTACGGGCCATCCCGGTGTAGGAAGACTAACTCCGGCTGCACGCCATGGAGGAAATGCTCAAGAGAGTTACCGTTGGGTGCTGACCCTGATACGGTGGTGGGCAAGAGGTTGCCAGAACACCAAGAATGTGCCCTGAGTGCATGGACCGTTGGGCCGGGTGGCGAACGGTTGTGATGGCTTGTGTGCGTGACAGCACATTTTGATGATATAGCTTGCCATACTTGTGATCTAATATGCCTGCAGGGAATAATACCGCTGCCCCGAGAGGAGGGGTAGGGTCGGTATAATTTGGTCAGCTGAACGCTGACCGTTGCTTTTGTTTGCCACCGGTGGGTGGATTGTCCCTTTCCAGGTGCTGGAGAGCCGAGCGGATCGCATAGAGGCTGATGTTCCTGCGGGTGTTGCTGCTGCTGCTGCTAGCCCTCGAAGGCTAGCTGTGTTCTTTTGTGTGTTTTCTTTTCTTGTGGCCGGCCTGCGCGCCAATTGTTTAGGTCACTGTGTGAAAGCCCTGTATAGGCCATAAGGCCAACTCTTTTGTACGTGTTGTAAGACATTCCTATATGATATAAAATGTGGAGTTTTATGTTTGGACATTCATGAGAAGTTCAAGTTGTAGTCTAGGCTTCCGCTAGAATGCTTTGTGTTAGGTGCGATGCACGACTCTGGTATCATCATGTACCTTCACCGACTGTTTTGTGATATATCCTGTGGGGCCCCGGCCGGACCTTCTAGAATATATCATATGAACGGATGGGGTTGTTACAGCAGCCCTCAGGGGTAGGTTCTAGGCTCCCTGAGGCGAGTGCAGCCCACCAGGGGCGAGTTACAGGCTCCCTATGGAGAGTGCAGCCCCCAAGGGCAAGTTCCAGGTTTAGGGCGAGTGGTGATTCCCAGCTTCATCGGGCACTCGCCAACCCAAGGATACCTCTTCAGGTCTGCTATAGCCCTTCCAAACAGCGGAGTTACGTTGTTGGTAGACTGTTTTGGGTTGCTTATAGTAAAACCAAAAAACAGAATTGCGATATTGACAGAGCAGGCTTCGAAAACTATAAATAGACCCCCATGTGTACCCTGGGAAGGGACATCTTCTTCTTGCTTCCCCCTCCCCCAAGGTTGAATGCAGTCGGCGAGTGCTCTCAAGGCCCTCCAAGGTGCCTAACTCATCATTGGTTTGGGAGAGGAAGCTCTCATTGATCTTTCGGGTGTGTGGCGGGACCTGCTCGTTGCAGCTCGGGGTTTGTCTCTTAGTTTTGAGCAGGTGGCCAAGTGCTCTCGCTTGAGAGAAACAGGTGCAAGCTACCCCCTTGAGTCTGAACTCCTCAAGAAACCGAATTATGGTTTCAACAAACATCATGCAAATGACACGAGAAAGATAACTCTTATTTTTGGAGCAACGATAACAAGGAGGATAATAAAGAGAGTGATAAACCTGGAAAATATGTCATATTTACTTGTACGTATCATCTTCTGAGCCCGGACACATAATTGTTTCCTACTCGGACACAAAAAATTCTCTTGTATCAAGGGCTTCTTCTAAGACCAAGGATTCCCCTCCATTTGAAACTTAAGAATTGAATTTTGGAGTCTAATTTTTTATGAAAATTAATTTTCATGCAGGATTCTGTTACGTGCTAGAAGTGAAATGGCGGAACAATTCTGTTTTATGTTATTTGTTTATATTTTATGTTTGTCGTTTATGTTAAGTGAAGGGTAAAATTGTAATCTTCTTGGCTAGGTGAGTATAAATTGCTAAGATGTTGGGTTTTGGGGTATGCAGTTTTTAGTTGTCTGTTTTGGATCGACCGGCTGCTGCTCGCCGATATTAACATGCTCCTTCCAGCTGTTCAGAGCTTGGCTCTTAGGCTTGGACTTTCATGTATCTGTTTATCATTTTGTGTGGAATGCAATGATCTTCTTTGTTTTCTATTTCAGTTGATTGTGGTAGTTCTGTTCTGTTTCTATTGGAAGATCTTGAGTGTCCTGGTTAGAAGTATCTGCATCACTAGTATCAGAGCCAGATCACTAACCTTTCCTTCGAATGGTGCCATCGAAGGACCTGGTGAACGATCTGGAGGCAGTCAAACAAACGCAGGAGGCCATGGCACAGATGCAAGGGGAGATGGCGCAATCCATTCAAGGGTTAACCGAACAGCTCCATCACTTCTTCGAAAGCATGTCGGCGGGGAGGCGGACTGATTTCAGCAGCCCATGTTCGACATCAGAAGCTCCAGGCGGACCACCACAACATGTTTCGACTCGTTTTTCTTGGCTAGACTTCCCGAGGTTCATAGGAGAAGAGGTGATGGAATGGATTTACCGTTGTGAAAATTTTTTCGACATTGACGGAACCCCCGAGGACCAGAAGGTGCGAGAGGCTTCGGTGCATATGAAGGGGAAGGCTTTATATTGGCATCAAGCCTATATGAAAGCTAGGATCACATGACAAGGGCTGCACTGGGAAGAATACTGTCAAGCCATTGCGGTGTTGAATATTTGGTTCGGATCCAAATTTTGAAAATGTCATTCAAAGAAACGTCATGCATGGAAAACATCTAGCCATATTAATTATGTTAATTAGAGAGAGAAAGAGCAAGCATGACATGTCATAGATTTTATGGCAGAAAAATAAAAGAAATTTCAGCCCAAATTAATGGCGTTGAGAAATGCTCTCTCTAGATCTTTCTTGAATGGGAAAAAAGGAATAGCGTTATATATATAAATATATACACATATATAAGGATTTAGATTCCCTGTTTATGTGTATATAAAAAAAATCACTTGGTTAGAAGCCACATTTACCTTTCACGTTGGAGAAGCAGTAACCGTTTGAGGGAGAAGAACCGCCACCCCTGGTAGCATTGGAGAGAGGAGCCGCCGCCGCCCCGCCGCTGTCTCACTCTTGGTGCCGCAAAGGGTGAGAGACCCCTATTGGATGCCGCCGGTGGTTGCAGTTGGTGCAACACCGTGCAATGGCGGCGAAGCATTTCTCTCGTGAGGGACTCTCGACGTATCCACCGGCTTTGGAGGAAATAGCCACCGGTCTTGGAGGAGAGGATCTCTACCAGTCTTGGAGTAGATGAGGCGGTGAGGGCGTGGCGGCGAAGGCTTGCGATGGTGCAATGGCCTTGATGGAGTTTCTCTCCGACGATGCGGACATGACGACGAAGGCTTGCGGGAGTGCAGCGGTCTTGATTGTGGTTTTCTCCGGTGGTGCGGCTTGGCGTCGATGGCGTGCGTGAGTGTAGTTGGCCTCGACAGTGTTTCTCCGGTGATGGCAGGTGGTTTGGTCGTCATCGGACGACGAAGGTTCTCAGTGAATCTTGTGCGTCCGCTGTGCTAGCGGATTGCAGTCCAGATAATTCTCTCTCCCGCGGATCGAGCGAGTCCGGCTCTCCGTGGTGTTTTTTGTAACGGACGTTGGTACACTTCTTTATGTATTTTATTGCAGTTACATTAATTTTGTATGTTGTGGTTTGTTCATATTTATATATTTTTGTACACCCTGTAAATATTTGGCTGTGCCTAGGGGATAGTTTCCGCGTTATATCCCAACATGTGGGACGGTTCGAATCACTATTGTTCGATGACCCTATGAGTGATTTGAAGAACCTACGATAGAAGGGATCGGTGCGATCATGTTTGGATGTGTTCAATATACTACTACACCGCGTAAACATCTCCGAAGAATACACGATCAGTTTTTGTTTGGCCGGCCTCAGATAAAATCGAATTGCTGTAAGGATGTTCCAACCAAAAAACACTAAGGGACGTATTTTCTTTAGCACGACTTCAAGAACACAAACTGGCGGTGGTGCAACAGTGAGGTCCCAACAACAGTTTTGGGGGATTAGCGAGGGAGAAAGTGCTGCCTCCGATCAAGGGGCCATCAAACACGCCGTCATCGGGCAACACTTCAGGCAACACTACAGCGGGCAACACCTCACAACCACCGACCCGAAGAAGTCATCATCGCCTAACTTCAAAGGAGATGGATGAAAAAAGGAGTAAAGGCCTTTGCTTTTGGTGTGATAGCAAATTTGCACTGGGCCACCGTTGCACGAATAAACGACAATCGTATACCTTGGAGCTCTTACCGGAGGAAGACGAGGGGAACGTCACCGAAGGGGAAGGTCTGGAGGAAATGAGGGAGGAAGGTGAGTAGTAGTTTTTGAAGAAGAGGCCGACGCTAAAGAGATCAGCCCACATGTCTCATTCCACGCTGTGACGGGGTTAACCCACTTCCACACCATGTGAGTGATGGCGTCGTATCAAGGGAAACCAATCAGCATCCTCATCGACTCAGGAAGCACGCATACTTTCATCGACATCAATGTCGCATCACGGTTGCAATGTAAGCTTACACCCATCCCCATTTGTAATGTTGCGGTTGCAAATGGCAGGACAATCTCAAGCTCGCACAAAGTGGTGGAATTCCAATAGCGTATGCAAGGGGTGTGCTTCATATCCGAGATGCTCATCCTTCCTCTAGGCGGCTGCGAGGTGGTGCTCGGATTCCAATGGTCATCACGCTGGGAGTGGTGCACTGAGATTTTAAGAACCTACAAATGGAATTCAACGGCCAAGGACGAAAAATATCACTGCGGGGCTCCAAATGTACGACCGGGACATGAACTAAGCAACAGCGAATGCAAAAATTGATTAAAAAAGGGGGTGCTAGCTGCAGTTTTATGGCGCTCTGTAGTATGGAGGAACAAGTGATCGGTAATGAGGAGGCTTCATGTTCAATCAAAATGTTACAGGAGCTGGAATCCGGTTTGGGCAAGGAAAGGGAGGCACAACTGGCAGCGGAGTAAACAGTTTTCAGGATGTATTTGAAGAACCGCGGGAGCTTCCACCACGAAGGGGTCATGAGCATCAAATCCACCTCAAGGATGAAAAGGCAGACATCAATTTTCGACCCTACCAGTACTCACCGTTAAAAAAACAGAAATTGAAGGGTTAATCAAGGAAATGTTGGCCATCGTCACGATCCGCCCAAGTGGCAGCCCGTACGCATCACCCGTCATCTTGGTGAAAAAAATGATGTTAGTTGGAGGCTATGCGTTGATTACCAGATGATTAATCAAAACACCATAAAGGATAAGTTTCTGATTCCGATTATTGAGGAGTTACAAGGTGCTGTTTTTTTCTCCAAGCTTGATCTACGAGCCGGGTACCACCAAGTTAGAATGGCGGAGGGCGATATATACAAGATAGCATTCCAGACACATCACTGACAGTTTGAGTTCTTAGTCATGCCCTTTGGGTTGACGAATGCCCTCTTGACATTTCAGAGTTTGATGAACAAATTGTTTCAACACCAACTTCACAAGTCCATTCTTGTGTTCTTCGACGACATACTAGTGTTCAGTCCATCATGACAAATTCATATGGAGCACCTATCCTCCACCCTTGAAGTGCTCCGAAAATAGCGATTGTTCTTAAAGAAGAGTAAATGTGGGTTTGGTCTACAAGAAGTGCAGTATTTGGGCCACATCATTTCCGGCCAAGGCGTCGCTACCGACCCGACAAAAATCCAAGCCATGTTGGATTGACCCACACCGTCGTCCTTAAAAAAATTGAGCGGTTTTTTAGGGTTGACGGGATATTATCACCGGTTCATTAGAGGTTACGGGGTAATCGCTAAACCGCTCACGAGTCTCTTGAAGGGACCAAATCTCTCGTGAAATGAGGAAGCGGATCGGGCATTTGAGCATCTTAAGAGGGCGGTTTCCACACCACCGGTGCTGGCATTGCCCAACTTTAATAAACCATTCATGGTCGATACCAATGCCTCCGACATGGGCTGTTCTCATGCAAGAAAGACGACCACTTGCCTACTTCAGCAAAGCGCTAGGAAAGAAGAACACCTTGCTACCGACATACGAGAAAGAGATGTTGGTGAGAGTGGCGACAGTGCAAGATTGGAGGCACTACCTTGTGGGCAGTCAGTTCATCATTACAACGGATCACCAAAGTCTCCGGTTCCTAACAGATCAAAAGTTAGTGACCCCAGCGCAACAGAAATACCTCCACAAACTTATGGGATATGATTATGTCATTCACTACCGCCAAGGGAAGGAAAACGTGTGTGTTGACGCCCTTTCCCGCAAATTTGAGGGGCGTCCGAAGAGATATATAGGTTGTCCACGGTCTCATCCAACCTCATCCAACTAATTAAACAATCATGGCAAAGAGTTCAACGCATTCAGGTCATCATACACAAGAAGGAGCAGGATGAGTCCGCCAAACCGAATTACACTTGGCATCAAGGCATTCTCAAACGGGAAGGGAAACTAGTGATCGGGGATGATGCAGTCCTCAAACAACGGGTATTACAACTCTATCATGACAGAGAGGTGGGGGGACATCCTGGAATAACGACCACGCACCATCGACTTAAGAAGATGTTCTATTGGAAGAGGATGAAGCCGGATGTCCACTTGTATGTTCAACAATGTCAAGTGTGCCAGAAGTGCAAGTCGGACAACCAACAACCAGCGGGTTTGTTGCATCCCCTCCCCATTTCGGAACGAGTTTGGCAAGATGTATCGTTAGATTTCATTGACGGTCCGCCCAAAAGTAAAGACAAATCCACTATTTTTGTGGTCGTGGATAGGTTAAGTAAGAATGTTCACTTCATGGCCATTGCTCACCCATATACAGAAGAAGGAGTCGCACAAGTTTTCATGGACCCGGTGTTCCGGCTTCATGGGCTGCCTGTGTAGAAAGTGAGTGATTGGGATGCCGTATTTATGGGCCAGTTCTGGCAAGAACTATCAGAGCGCTGCAGGTCCAACTGTAGTTATCAACGACGTATCATCCACAAACCGACGGACAAACGGAAGTGGTCAACCGTTTCATTAAGGGGTACTTGCGATACTTGTGTTTTGAGCGGCCACGAAGCTGGTTGGAGTGGTTACCCTTGACGGAATGGTGGTATAACACCACTTTTCACAACGCCATTCGGATGATGCCCTACGAAGTGGTTTACGGGCAAGAACCGGTGTTACATATCCCATATCTCGAGGGGACAACACAAGCAAGTGAGGTGGACAGCTCTCTGGTGGCGCGGGAACAAGTCATAAGTCTCCTCAAATCCAATTTGGCCCAAGCCCAAAATAGGATGAAGGTATTGGCAGGCAAAAAAAGGCGGGAGCGCCACTTGGAGGTGGGTACGTGGGCTTATGTGCGTCTACAACCATACAAGCAAAGCAGCTTAAGGAGTCACAATGCTCAAAAATTATCCCATAAGTATTTTGGTCCATTCATGGTGCTTGAGAGGGTTGGACCAGTGGTGTACACCCGACGTTCCACATATCTCAATTTAAGGAGCACAGAGGTCCCCCACCGGTGGCATGCACAACCATACCAGAAGTAGTTAATGCGGAGGGGAATATCTTGGTGGAACCATTGGCGGTGTTGGCTCGGAGGATTGTTCCCATGAAGGGGAGGGTGATAACACAACTCTTGATTCAGTGGGTAAATGGGAGCCCAGATGAAGCTACGTGGGAGGACTTGTGGACATTGCAACAAAGGTTTCCTAATTTTGTTCCGTGAGGTCACAAAATTTCTGATGGGAGAAGTATTGTTACGTGTTAGAAGTGAAATGGCGGAACAATTCTATTTTATGTTATTTGCTTATGTTTTATGTTTTGTTGAAGCCAAATTTGACCTCAACTGAAGTTCGAAGAAAAAGGGGTGCAGCCAAAACCTACTCCTCTCAAGTCTCACCCCTTGACTGGATTCTAAGGACCTAAGACTGACCCTCAAGCCTCAGTAGGGAGGTCCCACCTCACACCCGGAAGATCTCTGAGAGCTTCCCCTCCAAAGCCAAAGCTGGGCTAGGAGCTCCTCAGAAAGCACTAGAATTCCGGAGACAATGATAGCTTGCTTTCTAAGGAGCCCTTATGAGTCTATTTATAGCATTTTGTTGTCCTGAATTTACTGAAAAGCCCCTGGTTGGTCTGCCAATAGCCAAAACCCGCTGTTTTTCTGAGGGTACTGAAGTAATTTCTCCTGAGGGCAATTAGGACATTCTTCCAAAGACCCTGGGCCCCACTCGGCGAGAGCTGGTGCCGAGACCTTTCGGCCCAGGGCGCGGCGCGAACGTTCTCGCACAGCGCAAGCGAGAACTCTTCGGGATTGAGGCTTGGTTTGGGCGAGAGCGCTTCCGCGCAGTCCGCGCTTGGCGCTCTCGGCCCACGGTTTCTCTTCTATCGCATCCAGCGAGAGCGTTCCCGCCTTCTGTGGGCGAGATCCTCCTTAGGGCGGGACCACTTTGGCTAACCCTCCTGTGACCATTGTGCCCCCTTGTCTGGCTCAGCGAATATGGGGTTGTACACAATCCCCGCTCTTTTTGAGCTAGCGCCGCGCTCGAAAAGACATGTTCAACCCAAAATATTCGCTGAGCACGTGTCAACGTCAGGGAATCTTTTGGTGGGCCGTACGGCGCCTATAAATATGAGTGCCGATAGACGGTCATAACACTTCCTTCGAGCCGTCATTCTCCCCCTGAGCTCTCGCCCTCTCTCTCGCTATGCCTTCCAAGCGTGCCGATAAACCTCTTCCGCAGGATCTGCAGGACCGCATCAACGCGGCGTAGGCGCGAGCTAGGGCTAACAGTGCCCTTGTCGCCCCATGGCTAGCGAGACAGCCGTCAGTTGCTGAGCCTTCTTTGCCCAAGAAGAAGAAGAAGAAGAAGGCGAAGGTGGTTCAGCGGGACCTATCCCGCGAGAACAGGAGCCCGCCCACCCCGACCCCTAGTTGCGCGGACGGCACCTCGCCGCGGAAGGTAAGCTTGATATACCCATTAACAACCAGTTGCTCAATTGTCTAACTTGATACCTCTCGCAGGAGACGGTTCCTGACGCTGCCATGTCCCCGCGAGAACGTTCGGATCCACCCTCTAGCCATCAAGATGATCATCCACAGGTTCCCGAGGCGCCTTTTCCGCCTGACCCGAACACCGCCGGTAAAGGTTTCCTTCTTGGCTTCGCCTGGTATTTTTAAATACTGACCTGATTCCTCGCAGCGCCAGTTTTCGCACCTCCAGATCTCGCCACCCGGGATGGTGGGGCGAGAACTGTGAATCAGCCTGCCCATGCGGCTGACTCCTCCCTACCGGCGAGAGGAAAAAATGCCGAGATCCCTGCGCCACCGCTAGACGCTAGCCCTCCAGCGGTTGAGGAGACCCGCTCCCCTACTCTCGATCAGGCCGGGATCACCATCCGCAAAGTTTACCCCCCCGGCAAAGGAAAGCCAATCCACCTCCTCTTTGGAGCTGAGGGGGGGCTGGGCCTTCTCGCCTGCCGTCGACCGGGGGGCCTCGTCACTCCGAAGGTATACGGCCGTTTTATCGCTGCTACCTTTTAGTTTCCGCTAAAATGGGGAATCTTCTGACAGGGGACATGGACTCGCGGCCTGGCGCTGAAGTGGAGGAGGAAGACGAAGAAGAAGAAGAAGAAGAAAGAGACGGAGAGGATGACGAGAGCTCTCCCTTCCCTTCCTCTGACGAGATGGAGGAGATCCTGACCGGTGCCGGGAGCGCAAAAAGACGGGGGAAGAAGGTCGCCGCCATACTGTCGAAGCTCATCCGGCGAGATCGAGTCCGCGACCTCGCGGCCAAAGAGTTTCGCCAGTCGGTGGAGAAAAGGCTGGAGTCCCTGGAGCGAGATTTCCTTCTAGGAGAGATGGACCGGCCCAGGGGAGCTACCGCCGGGTCCTCACCTGAGAGATGCATTGAGAGAATCCGGGACCTGTCTCGCCGGGTTGACCTAGGATGCAGCGTTCTGTCATCCTACTTCAACCCGCAGGCGCCCCCCCGGACCAAATTGCGGGACCGAGGCAAATGGCGTTGGGAGCAAGGGAAATGGCGCTGGGAGCCGTACTGAAGCGCGAGACCTCCCCTCCTCTTCCTCTGGCCTTCCCTTCTCTAATGTACCCTTGCTTTCTTTTTCGCTTGGAGTTGTAACTATTGTTCCCGCACTTTATTCGCTTATTATATTATTATTATTTATTATTTTTTTTATCGCGTTCCCGCTCAGCGAGAGCGATGGCTCTGTCTTTAATATTTTTGTATGCGTATGAGTTATCTTCCCAGCTCCTTGGGGTGGCGAGAACCACCTTGCTTCCGCCTACTTTTCCTGCCGCATGACACTTCGCAACGCTAGCGCCAGCTGTTTAATCGGTCGCTGTCAGATTCGGGCGGGAAAAACGAAGCGTCGCTGACCTAGGACGCGACGGCTGTACCCTCGCCGCCTTTCTGAAAACAACCATCATTACCACGATTTCCTATAAATAGAGGCTCACCTACCACATTCATTACTCTGACTCCAGTCTCTCTCCTCTTTGCTGTTGTTCTCGCAGTCTTCGCAAAGCTCTCGCCCCTTTTCTGTCTTCCACTTCCGTTCTCGCCGTGTTCTCGCTCTCGCCTTCTCCCCGTAGATCTCGCCTTCAATCCCTATTGCGATGCCTGGTGGTGGTGAAGGACGATCCAACTGTGCGGAAGCCTTCCAAAAGCATCTCTTCCCTTCCTGTACTCTCACTCTGGAGGAGTTCAATCTGACCAAGGCCCAGCACGTTCCCGCTGGCTTCGTCGCGCGGCCCCCGGGCAGTCATGACAAGGTCAACACTGCAGGGGAGGGGGAGCTCGCCATCCCCATTGAACACTTCGAGGTGGGCTTCCGCCTCCCGCTGTGGCCTGAGATGCGACAGGCTCTCCGAAACTACGGGGTGGTTCCCGCGCAGCTGAATCCTAATTCAGTTGCCATTCTCGTGGCATTCATATGCTACATGCGTTCCGAGAGGATCGAGTTCAGCCTGCCGATCTTCCGCAAGCTGTTTACCTTCCGCGCGAAAGGAGGCGTGGTGTTCTTCTCCGGGCAGCTTCTGAAGACGATCGGTCTCGCCAACAAGCATCATCATTGGGGCGAGAAGTTCATCTACGTCTCCGGCGACTTCGGGAACGTACCCTTGGCCCCCATCCAATATGAGGATGCCGCCTACAAGCCTCCGTCCTTGGGCTCCCGCGAGGGCGCCCTCCTTGAGTTCTTCGGAACCAAGGACTTCGACGTCCTCCACCTCCGGCGAGACGTTGATTCTCTTCCCCCTGTACTTCCGGGAGAAGGTAAGGTCTCGCCTTCATTTGTCTACTTCTTGCCTTTTCCGAGATTAGAACTTATCACTGTTGTTTTTTGCAGGAGAGCGCGAGATCCCTCTCCGCCAGCCTTTCGACGAGGCTCGCGCCGGAGGGAGTCAGCCTCCGAAGGACCCGCTGGCTCTTGCGAAAGCCGCCGCGCAAGCCTGCCGAAAGGAGCCGGGCCTCCCCCCTCGAGCGGTGTTGTGAAGCGAAAACCGGTTGCTTCCGCACCTCAGCCAATCAAGAGGCCCAAGACCACGGATACCGAGAAGGGCAAGGCTGTTGTTGTGCCTCCCGCCCAACCTCTCCCCGCCGGCCGCTCCTTCGAGGAGGTCTTGGAGGCAGCAAGCAGGGTTGCGGCCACCAGGGGCGGCCTGGGGACTCCTGCCGAGAACCCTCAGACCCCTGGCGCCGCCGAGAGCGAGGGTGCCACCGCCGGGACCTCCGGCCAACCCCCGTCTGAAGAGGTGTCGCGGGGTCATCGTAACTTTGGCCTCGGCGTGAGGTGCCTGGACGCGGAGAACAAGCCGCTGCTGCAATGGGACCCTGACGCCAACAAGGTCACGGTCTCGTCCCTCTTGCCGAGCTGGGCGGAGCGAGACGAGGTCACCGGCGAAGCTTTCGCCTTAGGATATGGCCTCTACAGCCGGGAGGGCGCTAGCGTCTTCGACAAGATGTCGACCCGGCTGTTGGCATATGACTCCACTCGCGCTTTAATGCGTGGGCTGGAGCTTGCGCACATGTGCGCCCGGCGGAGCATTACGATAGACCGCAACTTCCAAGATATGTTCAAGGCCAGGGAGGATGCGGTGGCCCAGGCGGCCTCTCTGGCCAAGGAGCTGGCCGAGACCCAGCAACTACTATCCTCGCGCCAAGCGGAAGGGGTAAGCGAGACTTTTCATAATCAGTTGTTCTCGCAATCCTAACCTTTTTCTTATGCTAACCTCCCGTTGTTCAGGATTCCGCTCAAGCCGCGCTTCGCGAGGAGCTGTCTCAGGCCCGATATGATAACGTTCTCCTGCGAGAGCAGATCGCGCGCCTCGAGGCGAGTGCACCCCCTCCGCTGGACGAGAGATTGAAGAGCCAGTATTACTCGGCTTATGAAATCGACAAGCTCCTTCAGGGGAACGCGCAAGCCACCGTAAGGCTGACGCTGGAGACGCTGCGCGACATCAACTGTTGGGACGAAAAGGGCAAAGACATTACCGCTCCACAACTTGTCTCATGGCTCTTCGAGCCCATCCCAAAGCCCCCTGGCGCCCCCAATACCCCTCCCTCGGATGTCCCAAAGTCCCCCGCGGCGGATGGCGAGACCTCCGGGGGGAGCTCCGGCGGAAGCTCCAGCGGAAGCTCCAGCGAGACTTCAGAAGGATACAGCTTGTCCCCTTGAGGGTCCTCTTCTTGCTTTTGTTCTTCACTTTTATGTAAAAGCGCGAGACGCTATCACTTTGTACCTGTATACAGTATTTGTTAATGCAAATGTTTTTTCTTGCGAACATTTTTTGTTATTTGCGAATGTGTTTGATGTGGTTGTCGTAGTCGAATGCTTTTGGCGTAGGCTTCCGCCAAGGCCCTTGGCCTTCTTAGGAAATTCGTAGCGATGAATCAGCAAGAACCCGCGGTAACCGGCCAGCCGGAAGCGTAACCCTCGAATCCTTAGGACGGGACCGTCCCCTCTAGACTGCGCGAGTCCCTACTAGCCCATCGTATAACGATCTCGCCTATTTGTTCAAGAGATCTGAGAGGAACCCTTTTGGCGAAAGCCTCCCCACCTTGGGATCCCCTTTGATGAGGATTCTCCTGCCGCGATCTATCTCTGCCGAGACCTGTTCCTGCCGAGATATATCTCTGCCGAGACCTGTTCCTGCCGAGATGTATCTCTGCCGAAATCTATCTCTTCATTTTCACTTTTCATTTGGCATTCCCAACGTGCTTCCTGCCTTACATTATCCAAGCCAACCAGACCAAACCTATCCCCCACAGGCGAGCCTTCGGACCTGCCAGCTAGATGAGAGCCTGCGCAGCGGGTCTACCTGGGGCCGAGCCGGGCTCGGGGTGCCGATGACGATTCCACAAACCTAACCTAACATATCCTAACATATCCCTACCTATCCTAACCTATCACCCACAAACCAAACCTATCCCCCACAGGCGAGCCTTCGGACCTGCCAGCTAGATGAGAGCCTGCGCAGCGGGTCTACCTGGGGCCGAGCCGAGCTCGGGGTGCCGATGAAGATCTCAAACCAACCAAACCTATCCCCCCACAGGCGAGCCTTCAGACCTGCCAGCTAGATGAGAGCCTGCGCAGCGGGTCTACCTGGGGCCGAGCCGAGCTCAGGGTGCCGATGAAGATCTCAAGCCAACCAAACCTATCCCCCCACAGGCGAGCCTTCGGACCTGCCAGCTAGATGAGAGCCTGCGCAGCGGGTCTACCTGGGGCCGAGCCGAGCTCGGGGTGCCGATGAAGATCTCAAGCCAACCAAACCTATCCCCCACAGGCGAGCCTTCAGACCTGCCAGCTAGATGAGAGCCTGCGCAGCGGGTCTACCTGGGGCCGAGCCGAGCTCGGGGTGCCGATGAAGATCTCAAACCAACCAAACCTATCCCCCACAGGCGAGCCTTCGGACCTGCCAGCTAGATGAGAGCCTGCGCAGCGGGTCTACCTGGGGCCGAGCCGAGCTCGGGGTGCCGATGAAGATCTCAAGCCAACCAAACCTATCCCCCACAGGCGAGCCTTCGGACCTGCCAGCTAGATGAGAGCCTGCGCAGCGGGTCTACCTGGGGCCGAGCCGAGCTCGGGGTGCCGATGGCGATTCCACAAACCTAACCTAACCTATCCTAACATATCCCTACCTATCCTAACCTATCACCCACAAACCAAACCTATCCCACACAGGCGAGCCTTCGGACCTGCCAGCTAGATGAGAGCCTGCGCAGCGGGTCTACCTGGGGCCGAGCCGAGCTCGGGGTGCCGATGAAGATCTCAAGCCAACCAAACCTATCCCCCACAGGCGAGCCTTCGGACCTGCCAGCTAGATGAGAGCCTGCGCAGCGGGTCTACCTGGGGCCGAGCCGAGCTCGGGGTGCCGATGAAGATCTCAAACCAACCAAACCTATCCCCCATAGGCGAGCCTTCGGACCTGCCAGCTAGATGAGAGCATGCGCAGCGGGTCTACCTGGGGCCGAGCCGAGCTCGGGGTGCCGATGAAGATCTCAAGCCAACCAAACCTATCCCCCACAGGCGAGCCTTCGGACCTGCCAGCTAGATGAGAGCCTGCGCAGCGGGTCTACCTGGGGCCGAGCCGAGCTCGGGGTGCCGATGACGATTCCACAAACCTAACCTAACCTATCCTAACATATCTCTACCTATCCTAACCTATCACCCACATACCAAACCTATCCCCCACAGGCGAGCCTTCGGACCTGCCAGCTAGATGAGAGCCTGCGCAGCGGGTCTACCTGGGGCCGAGCCGAGCTCGGGGTGCCGATGAAGATCTCAAGCCAACCAAACCTATCCCCCACAGGCGAGCCTTCGGACCTGCCAGCTAGATGAGAGCCTGCGCAGCGGGTCTACCTGGGGCCGAGCCGAGCTCGGGGTGCCGATGAAGATCTCAAACCAACCAGACCTATCCCCCACAGGCGAGCCTTCGGACCTGCCAGCTAGATGAGAGTCTGCGCAGCGGGTCTACCTGGGGCCGAGCCGAGCTCGGGGTATCACGAAACATTCAACTATGTTATGCCATGAAAAATTCGACACTAGTTAAAGGAGAATCAATCGGTATAATATAACAAGTTCATTTTGTGAGATACATGATTACATCCTTCTCCCTTCAGGGGTAGAAGCGCTTTAGATCATCACCACTCCAAGTGTGGCTTAGGGCTCTTCCCTCCACGTCCTGGCGATAGTATCCCCCTGTTCCGAGGACTTCCTTTACAATGTATGGACCTTCCCAGTTCGGATGGAGTTTACCCACGGGAGCCGATCTTCCCGCCGCGTCGACCTTTCTCAACACCAGATCCCCTTCTGCGAACTGCTTGACCCTGACATGCTTATCAAAATGCTTGGCCATCCGTCGCTTGACTTCTTCTTGCCTGATAGCCGCCACGTCTCGCAGTTCCTCTACCATATCTAACGAGAGGCGCTGCCCCTCTTCATTCTCCACCCTCCAAGTCTCGTCACCTTCGCCCGCGGCTGTGACTCGCGGGGACCGGACCTCAAACTCCACCGGTAGGACGGCTTCACACCCATGAGAGAGCTTGAAGGGGGTCTCACCGGTGGCCGTGTTCGGAGTCGTTCGTAGTGCCCACAGGACCGATGGGAGCTGTTCCACCCAATTTCCCTTCAAGTTTTCCACCTTCTTCTTTAGTAGATTTACAATGATTTTGTTTGCTGCTTCCACTTGACCGTTACTCCGAGGGTGATGGACGGAGGCAAACCGAAGATCTATTCCGAGTTGAGTGCAGAAGCTGATGAACTCCTCGCTGGCAAACTGGGGGCCGTTATCGGTCACTATTGCTTGGGGCAACCCATGTCTACAAATGATCTCCCCCCAGATGAAATTCCTTATAACCTGCGAGGTGACCTTGGCTAAAGCTTTAACCTCTAGCCACTTCGAGAAATAATCGATCATGACTAAAAGGAACCTCCTCTGTCCACTAGCCGGAGGAAAGGGCCCAACTAAGTCCATTCCCCAGATAGCAAATGGCCATGGTGCCGTGATACTCCGGAGTCTTTGAGCTGCCAAGAGTTGAAGGGGGGCGAAGAGCTGACATTTTTGACACCTCCTTGCAAACTCCATGGCATCCTTCCTTAGGGTGGGCCAGAAGTACCCCTGTCTGACCACCCTAGCCTCCAGTGTCCTTCCTCCAGAGTGACTGCCGCACTCGCCCGAATGCACCTCCCTTAAAATCTTCGGGATTTCTTCTTCGGTTGCACATCTGGCTAGAAGCCCTGACAACATTTTGCGATGCAGACCCCCCTCCATCATCAGGTAGTGAGCCGCCTTGCGCTTGAAGCTTCTCCCCACCTTGGTCCCCTCAGGCAGTTCACCGGTGGTTAGGAAGGCCACAAATGGATCTATCCACGAGGGTTGCTGATCCACAAGCATCAACTCTCCTTCCTCGATAGCTGGTCGGAACAGCTCCGTCAAGGTCCCTCCTACCTGAGGTCCGAACTTGGCCAGTCGATCGGCGGCTACACTTTCTTCCCTTGGAATATGTTGAATTGAGAAATACCGGAATCCTCCGATGATCACCCTTACCTTGGAGAGGTATCTGATGAGGGTTGGCTCCCGAGTTTCAAACTCTCCCCGGATTTGCGATGTCACTACCTTGGAATCAGTGAAAACTTCTACCTCCTGAATCCCCAGCTCCTTTGCCAGGCGAAGGCCAGCAATAACGGCCTCATACTCCGCTTGATTGTTGGTCACTGGGAAATGTAAAATGATTGCTTGCTCTATGGTTACCCCCTGGGGACTTGTCAACACCACCCCTGCCCCTAGGGAGTGCCTTCCTGAGGCCCCATCAACCGTCAACTTCCATACTTCTCGCGGTTGCTGCTCTTCCCCCTCAACCTCAACAACGTAGTCTGCTAGAAAGTCCGCCACTGCCTGTGCCTTGATGGAGAGCCTTGGTACAAAGGAGATGTCGAACTCGCTTAGCTCAATGGACCACTTAGCCAGCCTCCCCGAGTGCTCCACTCCTTCGAAGATCTTGCGAAGAGGGTGGTCGGTCACCACCCTAATCGAATGCGCTTGAAAGTACGGCCGGAGCTTTCTGGCCGAGATGACCAAGGCATAAGCGAGCTTTTCTAGGATGGGGTAGCGAAGCTCTGCCTTTCTCAATATCCGGCTGACGTAGTAGATGGGAAGCTGCTTCTTTCCTTCTTCTCTTACTAGGACGGAGCTTACCGCCTCCGCCCCTACTCCGAGGTACAAGGTCAAGTCCTC
The DNA here is from genome assembly GCA_039583875.1 of Platanthera guangdongensis. Lineage (NCBI taxonomy): Eukaryota > Viridiplantae > Streptophyta > Magnoliopsida > Asparagales > Orchidaceae > Platanthera > Platanthera guangdongensis. The sequence continues at coordinate 228,246,749 of CM077163.1, forward strand.
CCCATCCTTTGGGCTCTGGAGGAGGGGAGCCTGAGAGAGTTGTCTTTTCAGCCCTTGGAAAGCCTCTTCGCACTCGGCCGTCCATTCGAACCTTTGATTCCCCCGCAGCACTTTAAAGAATGAAGAACACTTGTCTCCTGCCCGGGAGAGGAACCTGCTTAGCCCAACCAGCTTGCCTGTCAAGCGCTGGACCTCCTTGACGTCGCGAGGTGACTCCAAATCCAGGATGGCCTTGACTTTGTCCGGGTTGGGCTCCACTCCTTCCGGAGTCAGGAGATGACCGAGGAACTTCCCGCGGCTTGCCCCGAAGACACACTTCAAGGGATTCAGTCTCATTTTAAATCTTCTCAGGGTGGCGAATGTTTCCTCGAGGTCTTGCAGGTGCGAAATTATGCATTTGCTTTTGATCATTAGGTCGTCGACGTAGACCTCCAAGTTCCTCCCCCTCTGATCCCGGAAGACCCGGTCCATCATGCGCTGATAGGTAGCCCCTGCGTTCTTTAACCCAAAGGGCATCATCTTGTAACTGAAGCATCTATCCCTCGTGATGAAGGAAACATCCTTGGTGTCAGGAGGGTGCATCCGGATCTGGTGATAACCTGAAAAAGCATCTAAAAAACTCATGACAGAAAAACCGACGGCTGAATCAACCAGCGCGTCGATCCGAGGCAGGGGATAGCAATCCTTGGGGCATGATTTTTTCAACAAAGAAAAGTCAACACACATCCTCCATTTACCACCTCCCTTCTTCACCATTACCACATTGGAGATCCAGCCTGGGTACTGGATCTCTGAGATGAAGCCCGCCTCCAGGAGCTTCTTGACCTCCTCGCGAATGGGCTCCTCCAGCTTTGTGGCGATGGCCCTCATCTTCTGACGGATGGGGCGGGCGCGGGGGTCCAGGTTCAGGCGGTGGCAAGCTACATCGGCGTCGATGCCCGGCATGTCCACCGCGCTCCAAGCGAAGACGTCAACGTTGCTTTGAATGCAGGCTCGCACCTGCTCCCGGGCCTCGAGACTCAACCCCCCGCTGACCCGCACCCTTTGCACCTCTCCTGCTTTGGTGAAGACCTCCATCTCCACCACTTCTTCAGCCGGTTCCAGCCGCGGCTGCTCCCAACCGGTTCTTGCCTCTTCCTCCAGCTCCATCTCTCCTTTTTCCTCCTCAATCTCCATCGCTTCTACCCCCTTCTGCTGCTGTTGTTCGGCCCCTATGCCTCCCGGGACTTCTCCCTCGACTTCTATCGACGCCTGCTCTTCCACTTCCATTGCCCCTTCCGGGCTTTCCTGCCCATCGCTTCTCCGTATCACCTGCACATCCTCTCGCACTTTCTCTGTCTCTTCCTCCCCAGCTTCCCCTCCAGCTTCCTTCCTTACCTCCTCAAGGACCATCTCCTCTTCCTCCACAACCTCCTCTAGGGCCGCCATCTCAATTTCCAACTCTTCCGCCTCCGCCATCCACGAAATAGTGTTGACTGCTGTAACATAACATTGCCTTGCCACCTTCGGGTCTCCTCTGACCCTGACCTGCACCCCCCCATTGTTGAACTTGAGGCACTGATGGAACGAGGAGGGGACGCAGCGAAAGGCGCTGATGAGGGGACGTCCGAAGATGGCGTTATAGCTGCTCGGGGCGTCCACGATCACGAACCTGCAGTTCCGCGACACGCCCCCCAACCTTACGTGTAACCCTACTCCTCCTTCTACCTCCTTCCTCTCCCCGGAGAACCCGAACAGAGGTCCATCCGATGCCAAGACTCTCTTCCCTTCAACCCTCATCTCATCAAAAGCTTTCTTGAAGATGACGTTAACCGAGCTCCCGTTATCTACCAGTATCCTTGAAACGGTATAGTTCTCCACTGCCGTCTGGATCACCAGGGCGTCGCAGAATGGATCTTCATAGTCTGGCATGTCCGCTGATGAGAAAGTGATCTTTTCTTCTGGTGGAGGGACCTGAGAGGTTGAGGCTACCCCTCTCCGGTACATGGTTTGAAGGCTCCCCTTACGGGTTGCCTCAATCCCCACTCCTCCATGAATCACCCCGATTCCTCCCCGGGTCCCTACATCCACCCGGTCTTCACATCTGTCCTCCGCTTCTGCCTGCTGCACCTTCACTATCCTCATCGGTGGATCTTGCCTCCCTGCTCCCCTGGCAGCCCTCAACTCCAAGAACTCTGGGCAGGTGGCCGTTGCGTGCCCCTCCTCCTGGTGGAAGTCACAAAATAGCAACGCCTCCCCGCCCCTTCACCCGTCTCCCCTTCCTCTTCTGCCTCCTCGAGCTCCCCTGGCTGCTCCTCTCCCTCTTCCTACTTCCATTGCCTCCTGCGGTGGTGGGGGACGATCCCTCGGCTCCTGCCTCCATGCCGGTCGATCGAACCTCCGGGGCTCCCGTAGGTTATCTCTCCCCCGATAGCCCTCTCCTGGACCTTGGGGGCGACCCTCCTGGGGCCTCCAACCCAACCGGTTGACTGGCTCCCGGGCCCCCCAACCCTGCTGCTGCCCAAACCTTCGGGGCTCCTCCCTTCTCCTATCTTCTCTCAGCTCCCTCTGCTCCCTCGATTCCTTCTGTCTTCCCGCTGCTGGTTCCTTCCCGTCCTCTTCTGCTAGCTTGGCCAACTTCCTGGCGAATGCTGGGTTTGCTCTCTCGAAATCAATCTCCTTTGCTGCCCTCTCCATGAGCTCCTCAAAGGAGAGGGGGGGCATCCTCTTCAACTCCATGCTAAAAAATCCCGGTCTCAGCCCCAGGGTGAAGGCCAACATCAGCGCGTACCCTGGAACCTCCTGGACCAGAAGGATCTCTTCGTGGAACCGGTCGACATAGTGACCCAACGTCTCGTCCGGCCTCTGCCTCACCGCAAACAGACACTCCGCTTCCTTCTTCCGCTTCTTTGAGGTTGAGAACCTCAACAGAAAACTTCTCCGCAGATCTTCAAAACAGTAGATTGACCTTGCCGGCAACTGGTGAAACCAGTCCCTTGCCTTTTCCTTCAGCGTGATCGCAAAGAGGCGACACTTGAAGGCGTCCGTCATCTGTCTTATGGACACAACGTCTTCAAACCACTGTACGTGCTGCACCGGGTCATCCTTCCCTGAGTAGTAGGACATGTCGGGCTCCCGGAACCCCTCCGGTACCGGAGCCGAGATGATGAGCTCGCTAAATGGGCTCTCGCCTCCTGCCTGGCGAGAAGGCACGTCTCGCGGCCTCGGCTGGCTCGCCCGATCCGCGAGACCGTGCCCTGGGAAGAGTTCCCGCACCGCCGCCTCCTTCTCGCCAGGCTCTGTCAATGCCTCCTTGCCCGGGCGCTGGCTCTGACCTGGGAATAGTTCCCGCGCCGCCATATCTCTCTCGCCAGCCTCGCCCGGGACCTCCTTTCCTGGGCGCTGCCCTGGGGCGTTCTCGCCCAAGAGCGGGACCTCTTCTATCGGGATCTGAGGGGTGGCCCACTCGCCTCTCGCCGAGAAGGCCAAGCTGATCGTCTGCAGAACCTCTCGCCTGAACTTATCCAGCATCCTCTTCGTTGCTTCCTCTCCCCGGGTGGGGGAGCCTCCAGAACCTGACCCTTCACCTTCACCTCCAGCCATGGGACAAAACTTAAGGCTTTCTTGAATCGGCTGCCTTCCACGCTCACCGCACCAGAACTGTTGAAGCCAAATTTGACCTCAACTGAAGTTCGAAGAAAAAGGGGTGCAGCCAAAACCTACTCCTCTCAAGTCTCACCCCTTGACTGGATTCTAAGGACCTAAGACTGACCCTCAAGCCTCAGCAGGGAGGTCCCACCTCACACCCGGAAGATCTCTGAGAGCTTCCCCTCCAAAGCCAAAGCTGGGCTAGGAGCTCCTCAGAAAGCACTAGAATTCCGGAGACAATGATAGCTTGCTTTCTAAGGAGCCCTTATGGGTCTATTTATAGCATTTTGTTGTCCTGAATTTACTGAAAAGCCCCTAATTGGTCTGCCAATAGCCAAAACCCGCTGTTTTTCTGAGGGTACTGAAGTAATTTCTCCTGAGGGCAATTAGGACATTCTTCCAAAGACCCTGGGCCCCACTCGGCGAGAGCTGGTGCCGAGACCTTTCGGCCCAGGGCGCGGCGCGAACGTTCTCGCACAGCGCAAGCGAGAACTCTTCGGGATTGAGGCTTGGTTTGGGCGAGAGCGCTTCCGCGCAGTCCGCGCTTGGCGCTCTCGGCCCACGGTTTCTCTTTTATCGCATCCAGCGAGAGCGTTCCCGCCTTCTGTGGGCGAGATCCTCCTTAGGGCAGGACCACTTTGGCTAACCCTCCTGTGACCATTGTGCCCCCTTGTCTGGCTCAGCGAATATGGGGTTGTACATGTTTGTCATTTATATTAAGTGAAGAGTAAAATTGTAATCTTCTTGGCTAGGTGAGTATAAATAGCTAAGAGGTAGGGTTTTGGGTATGCTGTTTTTAGTTCTGTTTTGGATCGGTCAGCTACTGCTCGGCGATATTGGCCCGCTCCTTTCGACTGTTGAGAGCTTGGCTCTTAGGGTTGGACTTTCATGTATCTGTTTCTCATTTTGTGTGGAATGCAACGATCTCCTTTGTTTTATATTTCAGTTGATTGTGGTCATAAGCATAAAGCCCGATCGGGCCGACCGGGTACCGGGCCCAACGGGCCCGGGCTTTTCTCAACCGGGCCGAGCCCGGGCTTTTCTGAAATCGGGCTCGGGCCCCTGCCCCGTGAAGGGGCCTGATCCAGCCCTTCGGCCCGGGCCGGGCTTTATAATTAATTTTTTTTAAAAAAAATATAATAATTAAATTAATTTTTTAAATAATTAATATAATAAAAAAATTTAATACACTAAAAAAATTCTCTCCCATGGACAAAAAAATTCAATTTCATTAATATTAAAAAATATTTACATTTTACAACTTATATTAATTGAATTTTTTTTTAAAAAAATAAAATTTATTATCATTTTTAATTTTAGATAAGAAAACTACAATATTAATTAATTTAACCAAACAAAAAAATATAGTTTTAACTTTTAAGACAGCTACTAGATGTGTGATTGTTGTTCAATCATCTTGTAAATTCATCGTGTCTATCTCGTCTTCGATCTCCTCTAAACTATCCTCTAATGATGTAATGTGTTGCTTCCTCTTCATAGCATCCAAGTAGTTCTTGTAACAGATGCACATTTCTAGAGATTCTTCATTGAGTCGGCTCCTCCACTCGTTCAAAACTCGGCAACTAAGAGAAAAGACGGACTCTGAAGCTACCGTACTAGCTTAAATTGTTAGTAAATCACGGGTCATATAGACCAAAATAGGATACGCATTAACTTTACATTTCCATCATTTTAAGAGATTGAAGTTTTCAATCTACTCCGTGCTCATAAAATCACGGAATTGTGTTTTATTGTACAATACTAATTCATTTAAACTACTAGATGTGCACGTCTTTTTCCTAGTTGTTAATTTTTAAATTTTGTTTTTTAAAGTATCCTTTGTTTTTGGTTACGATATTTATTCCCGAGGCCGGAAGTCGTATAAGTTATCATAATAATTGTAACACTGGGTAAAAAGAGAATTAAACTTTATAATACTAACGTCGTCACAATCATCGAAATTTAAATTTAAATTTAAGTTTGTATTTATTTCTTCTATCAAATTTTCTACGCCATATACGCTGAATAACAGATTTAAAACGACGGCACACGAAAATATTGCAGACATTTCTCTATAATATTTTTAAAAAATTTCTTCCATTATTTCAATTAATGGAAGTCATACATCATTGTACAACCCCGTATTCGTCCCGGTATAGTTTTAAGCTTTCGGGAGATTTTGCACTCTCGGTGGCCAATTTTGGCTCTAGCTCAGAAACATACTAGTAGGGGGAGGAAAAATATACCTCCCCCCAGTGGCCCTCTTTTGGGGGGCGGGTGTGGCAAGTTGGCTAACACCAGCCCCCGTCCCGATAGGTGCCTGGCGGCCTGGTGGGGCGAGACCGGCCGGGGGCCGGGGTCTCGCCCCTGCCCCTTCTAGTCTGGCGGCCAGGTGGGGCGAGACCGGCCGGGGGCCGGGGTCTCGCCCCTGCCCCTTCTAGCCTGGCGGCCTGGTGGGGCGAGACCGGCCGGGGGCCGGGGTCTCGCCCCTGCTCCTTCTAGCCTGGCGGCCTGGTGGGGAGAGACCGGCCGGGGGCCGGGGTCTCGCCCCTGCTCCTTCTAGCCTGGCGGCCTGGTGGGGCGAGACCGGCCGGGGGCCGGGGTCTCGCCCCTGCTCCTTCTAGCCTGGCGGCCTGGTGGGGCGAGACCGGCCGGGGGCCGGGGTCTCGCCCCTGCTCCTTCTAGCCTAGCGGCCTGGTGGGGCGAGACCGGCCGGGGGCCGGGGTCTCGCCCCTGCTCCTTCTAGCCTGGCGGCCTGGTGGGGCGAGACCGGCCGGGGGCCGGGGTCTCGCCCCTGCTCCTTCTAGCCTGGCGGCCTGGTGGGGCGAGACCGGCCGGGGGCCGGGGTCTCGCCCCTGCTCCTTCTAGTCTGGCGGCCTGGTGGGGCGAGACCGGCCGGGGGCCGGGGTCTCGCCCCTGCCCCTTCTAGCTTGGCGGCCTGGCGGGGCGAGACCGGTCAGAGGCCGCGGTCTCGCCCTTGCCCCCCCTGCAGTTTTACCTTCTTGCCCTCGGGGGGAATTCCCTCTTTACCCCCCGGCGTGGCTGTTTTCTATTGGCCCGAGGTTTTTTGGGTGTAAGGGTATTTCGGTCTTTTTACCCCCAGGACTTGGAAAAACTATAAATAGACCCCCTTGGGTGCCTTGGGGAGGATCTTTTTCTGAGCTTCCTCCTCCCTTAGCTTCTTCTTGGTTGAGTAGAGAGAGCTCTCCAAGGCACCTAGCCTAGCCCTTTGGTGAGGGAGGGGAAGAGCTCAGGTAGCCTTCCGGGTGTGAGGTGGGACCTCCGCGCTAGAGCCGAGGGTCTGTTCATAGTCTCCTAAGTCTCCGGTCCGTGACGTTCTCTCTAGTGTAGTAGGTGTGAGGTCACCCCTTTCAGGGACCCCGAACTCCACAGAGGTCAATTTTGGCTTCAACACTTTGGTGCGGTGAGCGTGAAGAGTGACCAGCACAGAAGATCTCGGGAGAGTGTCATGACGGGAGGTCAAGGAGGTAGTGACGATCTCGGCGAGCTCCCCAACCCAGGACCCTTTGTAGGGAGGCAAGAGTTCATGGCCTCCATCCAGGGCATCATGGAGATGCTGCGAAGCATTGCTCCTCAGGGTGGCAGCTCCACCCCGACCCCCCAGGAGCTAGCTCCCCCCCTCGATGAGTCGACTCCCATGGGTCTAGGCGAGATGACCCCAGCGGGGGAAGAGGGAAGCGCACCAGGAAGAAGGCCAGGAAAGGAGAGGATGGGAGATGGGGTCGAGCGAGACCTCACCGGCCGGGAGCTGTTCTCCAGCCCGGCGAGTGCCAACCTCCCAGGCGAGCAGGTTGCGCGAGTGGAGGTGGCGAGACCACCCCTTAGGGGGTCACCATTCAGCGAGTTGATCATCTCAGCTCCCGTTCCCGAGGGGTTCAGAGAACCAGACATGGCTTACTATACGGGGAAGGATGACCCCGTCCAGCATCTGCAGTGGTTCGAGGATGCCGTCTCCATCAGGCCGATGACGGATGCCTTCAAGTGTCGCCTCTTTGCGATCACGCTGAAGGAGAAGGCAAGGGACTGGTTCCATCAACTCCCTCCGAGGTCGATCTATGGGTTCGAGGACTTGAGCCGAAGCTTCCAGCTCCGCTTCTCCACCTCCAAGAAGCGGAAGAGGAGTCCTGAATCCATCTTCTTGATAAGACAGGGGGCCGAGGAGTCGTTGGCCCGCTACGTTGACCGGTTCCAAGAGGAGATCCTGGAGGTCCAGGAGATGCCAGGGTATGCTCTCCAGATGGCCTTCACCGTTGGGCTGAAGGAGGGCTTCTTCAAGATGAGCTTGACCCGGAAGGCCCCCCTTTCCTTTGAGGAGCTGATAGAAAGGGCGGCAGAGGAGATAGCCATGTAGGCGGCCAACCCGGTGTTTGTCAAGAAGTTGGCAAAGCTGACAGAGACGGAGGCAAAGGAGCAAGGTGGCTCGAGGCCTCAGGAGGGGAGAAGGAGAGAGGAGCGGAGAGCTCAGGAGGGTCCGGAACCAGGTTGGAGGCAGTAGGGAGGACCCGCTCAGGGCCCGGGAAGAGGTTACGCCCATGATGGGGGAAACTTCCATGGGGGCCAAGGAAGGTTCAACTTCCAGAGGCAAGCCCCTAGGCAGCTCCTCCCCCCACCACAGCAAGCGATGGAGATTGGTCGAAGGGAGAGGAGGAACCGCCAGGGAAGGAGAAGGGTCAGGATAGAGTTACCCTACTGTGACTTCCATCAGGTGGAGGGGCACGTCACGGCTACCTGCCCCGAGTTCCTGGAAGTGAGGGGGGCGAGAGGTCCTGCCCAGCCGCAGCCACCGGTGCGTGTTGAAGAGGTTCTGCCCCAAGGAGGGGGTGATGATGTTTGTGAGGACCGGGTCGATGTCGGACCCCGAGGCGGTATAGCGGTGATCCATGGTGGAGTGGGGATTGAGGCCACTCGGAAGGCAAGCCTCCATGTCATGTACCGAAGGAGCATCGCCTCAACCTCCCAGACCCCGCCCAAGGAGGAGAAGATCACCTTCTCGATGAAGGACCTACCGGATCATGAGGATCCGTTTTGCGATGCGCTGGTCATCCAGACGGCCATCGAGGGCTACAGCGTTTCCCGAATCTTGGTGGACAACGGGAGCTCTGTCAACGTCGTTTTCAGGAAGGCGTTTGATGAGATGAAGGTAGAGCCAAGGAGGGTGTTGGCCTCGGACGGACCCCTGTTCGGATTTTCAGGGGAGAGGAAGGAGGTTGAGGGTGGAGTGGGACTCCAAGTTAAATTGGGGGGAGTCTCAAGGAACTGCCGGTTCGTCATTGTGGACGCTCCAAGCAGCTATAACGCCATCTTCGGAAGGCCCCTCATCAGCGCCTTCCGTTGCGTGCCATCTTCCTTCCACCAATGCATCAAGTTCAGCTCCAGAGGGATCCAGGTCAGAGTCAAAGGAGACTCCAGGATGACAAGACAGTGTTATGTCACGGCCGTCAACACCATCTCTTGGTTGGCCAAGGCAGAGGAGATGGAGAAGATTATGGAGAGCCTAAGCAGGATGGAAGGGTCCGGCGAGCAGGAAGCGGATGGCGACCACCAGGCCCAGACCCTCTGAAGAAGCCTCGTCCCGGTAGAGTCCTGTATTTTTCTTATGTTGTATTGAGTCCAGCCCCTGACCAGCTGAGTCGGGGGGGGGGGGTCATGTAACTCATCTTTTTCCCCATTTGAGGATGTAAGATTTCGTAAGGACTGATTGAGATGCTTAGTTCTTTTGCTTCGAGACGGTCCCGCTGCCCAGGCTCTCACTAGCTGGGCAGGGCCGGTGGTACCTCTCGTTGATGCCTAGTTGTCTCACCTCGAGATAGATTCCGCTGCCAGGCTCTCACCTAGCTGGCAGGGCAGGTTGATCTCTCGGAGGGTGGGAAGGTCTCACCTCGAGATGGATTCCGCTGCCAGGCTCTCATCTAGCTGGCAGGGCAGGTTGATCTCTCGGAGGGTGGGAAGGTCTCACCTCGAGATGGATTCCGCTGTCAGGCTCTCACCTAGCTGGCAGGGCAGGTTGATCTCTCGTGGAAGCCAAGTCCTTTGCTCCGAGATGGATTCTGCTGTCAGGCTCTCACCTAGCTGGCAGGGCAGGTTGATCTCTCGTGGAAGCCAAGTCCTTTGCTCCGAGATGGATTCTGCTGTCAGGTTCTCACCTAGCTGGCAGGGCAGGTTGATCTCTCGTGGAAGTCAAGTCCTTTGCTCCAAGATGGATTCCGCTGTCAGGCTCTCACCTAGCTGGCAGGGCAGGTTGATCTCTCGTGGAAGCCAAGTCCTTTGCTCCGAGATGGATTCCGCTGTCAGGCTCTCACCTAGCTGGCAGGGCAGGTTGATCTCTCGTGGAAGCCAAGTCCTTTGCTCCGAGATGGATTCCGCTGTCAGGCTCTCACCTAGCTGGCAGGGCAGGTTGATCTCTCGTGGAAGCCAAGTCCTTTGCTCCGAGATGGATTTCGCTGTCAAGCTCTCACCTGGCTGGCAGGGCAGGTTGATCTCTCGTGGAAGCCAAGTCCTTTGCTCCGAGATGGATTCCGCTGTCAGGCTCTCACCTTGCTGGCAGGGCAGGTTGATCTCTCGTGGAAGCCAAGTCCTTTGCTCCGAGATGGATTCCGCTGTCAGGCTCTCACCTAGCTGGCAGGGCAGGTTGATCTCTCGTGGAAGCCAAGTCCTTTGCTCCGAGATGGATTCCGCTGTCAGGCTCTCACCTAGCTGGCAGGGCAGGTTGATCTCTCGTGGAAGCCAAGTCCTTTGCTCCGTGATGGATTCCGCTGTCAGGCTCTCACCTAGCTGGCATGGCAGGTTGATCTCTCGTGGAAGCCAAGTCCTTTGCTCCGAGATGGATTCCACTGTCAGGCTCTCACCTAGCTGGCAGAGCAGGTTGATCTCTCGTGGAAGCCAAGTCCTTTGCTCCGAGATGGATTCCGCTGTCAGGCTCTCACCTAGCTGGCAGGGCAGGTTGATCTCTTGTGGAGGCCAAGTCCTTTTGCTCTGAGATGGATTCCGCTGTCAGGCTCTCACCTAGCTGGCAGGGCAGGTTGATCTCTCGTGCAAGCCAAGTCCTTTGCTCCGAGATGGATTCCGCTGTCAGGCTCTCACCTAGCTAGCAGGGCAGGTTGATCTCTCGTGGAAGCCAAGTCCTTTGCTCCGAGATGGATTCCGCTGTCAGGCTCTCACCTAGCTGGCAGGGCAGGTTGATCTCTCGTGCAAGCCAAGTCCTTTGCTCCGAGATGGATTCCGCTGTCAGGCTCTCACCTAGCTGGCAGGGCAGGTTGATCTCTCGTGGAAGCCAATTCCTTTGCTCCGAGATGGATTCCGCTGTCAGGCTCTCACCTAGCTGGCAGGGCAGGTTGATCTCTCGTGGAGGCCAAGTCCTTTTGCTCCGAGATGGATTCCGCTGTCAGGCGCTCACCTAGCTGGCAGGGCAGGTTGATCTCTCGTGCACGCCAAGTCCTTTGCTCCGAGATGGATTCCGCTGTCAGGCTCTCACCTAGCTGGCAGGGCTGATTGATCTCTCGTGGGAACCAAGTTTGTTACCCAGAGAAGCTCTCGCCACCTAGGCTCCCATAGTTGGCGTGGCAGGTTGACTCCCTGGAGAGGCGTGCAAGGAAATTGCACTCGGCGAATACGTTGGTTGGACATTTCTTTCCGAGTTTGTGCCAACCTCGAAAAGAGCGGGGATTGTGTACAACCCCATATTCGCCCCTGTATAGTTTTAAGCTTTTGAGAGATTTTGCACTCTCGGTGGCCAATTTTGGCTCTAGCTCGGAAACATACTAGTAGGGGGAGGAAAAATCTACCTCCCCCCAGTGGCCCTCTTTTGGGGGGCGGGTGCGGCAAGTTGGCTAACACCAGCCCCCGTCCCGATAGGTGCCTGGCGGCCTGGTGGGGCGAGACCGGCCGGGGGCCGGGGTCTCGCCCCTGCCCCTTCTAGTCTGGCGGCCTGGTGGGGCGAGACCGGCCGGGGGCCGGGGTCTCGCCCCTGCCCCTTCTAGCTTGGCGGCCTGCTGGGGCGAGACCGGCCGGGGGCCGGGGTCTCGCCCCTGCTCCTTCTAGCCTGGCGGCCTGGTGGGGCGAGACCGGCCGGGGGCCGGGGTCTCGCCCCTGCTCCTTCTAGCCTGGCGGCCTGGTGGGGCGAGACCGGCCGGGGGCCGGGGTCTCGCCCCTGCTCCTTCTAGCCTGGCGGCCTGGTGGGGCGAGACCGGCCGGGGGCCGGGGTCTCGCCCCTGCTCCTTCTAGCCTGGCGGCCTGGTGGGGCGAGACCGGCCGGGGGCCGGGGTCTCGCCCCTGCGCCTTCTAGCCTGGTGGCCTGGTGGGGCGAGACCGGCCGGGGGCTCGCCCCTGCCCCTTCTAGCCTGGCGGCCTGGTGGGGCGAGACCGGCCGGGGGCCGGGGTCTCTCCCCTGCTCCTTCTAGTCTGGCGGCCTGGTGGGGCGAGACCGGTCGGGGGCCGGGGTCTTGCCCCTGCCCCTTCTAGCTTGGCGGCCTGGCGGGGCGAGACCGGTCAGAGGCCGTGGTCTCGCCCTTGCCCCCCCTGCAGTTTTACCTTCTTGCCCTAGGGGGGAATTCCCTCTTTACCCCCCGGCGTGGCTGTTTTCTATTGGCCCGAGGTTTTTTGGGTGTAAGGGTATTTCGGTCTTTTTACCCCCAGGACTTGGAAAAACTATAAATAGACCCCCTTGGGTGCCTTGGGGAGGATCTTTTTCTGATCTTCCTCCTCCCTTAGCTTCTTCTTGGTTGAGTAGAGAGAGCTCTCCAAGGCACCTAGCCTAGCCCTTTGGTGAGGGAGGGGAAGAGCTCAGGTAGCCTTCCGGGTGTGAGGTGGGACCTCCGCGCTAGAGCCGAGAGTCTGTTCATAGTCTCCTAAGTCTCCGGTCCGTGATGTTCTCTCTAGTGTAGTAGGTGTGAGGTCACCCCTTTCAGGGACCCCGAACTCCACAGAGGTCAATTTTGGCTTCAACACTTTGGTGCGGTGAGCGTGGAGAGTGACCAGCACAGAAGATCTCGGGAGAGTGTCATGACGGGAGGTCAAGGAGGTAGTGACGATCTCGGCGAGCTCCCCAACCCAGGACCCTTTGTAGGGAGGCAAGAGTTCATGGCCTCCATCCAGGGCATCATTGAGATGCTGCGAAGCATTGCTCCTCAGGGTGGCAGCTCCACCCCGACCCCCCAGGAGCTAGCTCCCCCCCTCGATGAGTCGACTCCCAGGGGTCTAGGCGAGATGACCCCAGCGGGGGGAGAGGGAAGCGCACCAGGAAGAAGGCCAGGAAAGGAGAGGATGGGAGATGGGGTCGAGCGAGACCTCACCGGCCGGGAGCTGTTCTCCAGCCCGGTGAGTGCCAACCTCCCAGGCGAGCAGGTTGCGCGAGTGGAGGTGGCGAGACCACCCCTTAGGGGGTCACCCTTCAGCGAGTTGATCATCTCAGCTCCCGTTCCCGAGGGGTTCAGAGAACCAGACATGGCTTACTATACGGGGAAGGATGACCCCGTACAGCATCTGCAGTGGTTCGAGGATGCCGTCTCCATCAGGCCGATGACGGATGCCTTCAAGTGTCGCCTCTTTGCGATCACGCTGAAGGAGAAGGCAAGGGACTGGTTCCATCAACTCCCTCCGAGGTCGATCTATGGGTTCGAGGACTTGAGCCGAAGCTTCCAGCTCCGCTTCTCCACCTCCAAGAAGCGGAAGAGGAGTCCTGAATCCATCTTCTTGATAAGGCAGGGGGCCGAGGAGTCGTTGGCCCGCTACGTTGACCGGTTCCAAGAGGAGATCCTGGAGGTCCAGGAGATGCCAGAGTATGCTCTCCAGATGGCCTTCACCGTTGGGCTGAAGGAGGGCTTCTTCAAGATGAGCTTGACCCGGAAGGCCCCCCTTTCCTTTGAGGAGCTGATGGAAAGGGCGGCAGAGGAGATAGCCATGGAGGCGGCCAACCCGGTGTTTGTCAAGAAGTTGGCAAAGCTGACAGAGACGGAGGCAAAGGAGCAAGGTGGCTCGAGGCCTCAGGAGGGGAGAAGGAGAGAGGAGCGGAGAGCTCGGGAGGGTCCGGAACCAGGTTGGAGGCAGCAGGGAGGACCCGCTCAGGGCCCGGGAAGAGGTTACGCCCATGATGGGGGAAACTTCCATGGGGGCCAAGGAAGGTTCAACTTCCAGAGGCAAGCCCCTAGGCAGCTCCTCCCCCCACCACAGCAAGCGATGGAGATTGGTCGAAGGGAGAGGAGGAACCGCCAGGGAAGGAGAAGGGTCAGGATAGAGTTACCCTACTGTGACTTCCATCAGGTGGAGGGGCACGTCACGGCTACCTGCCCCGAGTTCCTGGAAGTGAGGGGGGCGAGAGGTCCTGCCCAGCCGCAGCCACCGGTGCGGGTTGAAGAGGTTCTGCCCCAAGGAGGGGGTGATGATGTTTGTGAGGACCGGGTCGATGTTGGACCCCGAGGCGGTATAGCGGTGATCCATGGTGGAGTGGGGATTGAGGCCACTCGGAAGGCAAGCCTCCATGTCATGTACCGAAGGAGCGTCGCCTCAACCTCCCAGACCCCGCCCCAGGAGGAGAAGATCACCTTCTCGATGTAGGACCTACCGGATCATGATGATCCGTTTTGCGATACGCTGGTCATCCAGACGGCCATCGAGGGCTACAACGTCTCCCGAATCTTGGTGGACAACGGGAGCTCTGTCAACGTCGTTTTCAGGAAGGCGTTTGATGAGATGAAGGTAGAGCCAATGAGGGTGTTGGCCTCGGACGGACCCCTGTTCAGATTTTCAGGGGAGAGGAAGGAGGTTGAGGGTGGAGTGGGACTCCAAGTTAAATTGGGGGGAGTCTCAAGGAACTGCCGGTTCGTCATTGTGGACGCTCCAAGCAGCTATAACGCCATCTTCGGAAGGCCCCTCATCAACACCTTCCGTTGCGTGTCATCTTCCTTCCACCAATGCATCAAGTTCAGCTCCGGAGGGATCCAGGTCAGAGTCAAAGGAGACTCCAGGATGACAAGACAGTGTTATGTCACGGCCGTCAACATCATCTCTTGGTTGGACAAGACAGAGGAGATGGAGAAGATTATGGAGAGCCTAAGCAGGATGGAAGTGTCCGGCGAGCAGGAAGCGGATGGCGATCACCAGGCCCAGACCCCCTGAAGAAGCCTCGTCCCGGTAGAGTCCTGTATTTTTCTTATGTTGTATTGAGTCCAGCCCCCGACCAGCTGAGTCGGGGGGGGGGGGGGGGTCATGTAACACATCTTTTTCCCCATTTGAGGATGTAAGATTTGGTAAGGACTGATTGAGATGCTTAGTTCTTTTGCTCCGAGACGGTCCCGCTGCCTAGGCTCTCACTAGCTGGGCAGGGCCGGTGGTACCTCTCGTTGATGCCTAGTTGTCTCACCTCGAGATGGATTCCGCTGCCAGGCTCTCACCTAGCTGGCAGGGCAGGTTGATCTCTCGGAGGGTGGGAAGGTCTCACCTCGAGATGGATTCCGCTGCCAGGCTCTCACCTAGCTGGCAGGGCAGGTTGATCTCTCGGAGGGTGGGAAGGTCTCACCTCGAGATGGATTCCGCTGTCAGGCTCTCACCTAGCTGGCAGGGCAGGTTGATCTCTCGTGGAAGCCAAGTCCTTTGCTCCGAGATGGATTCCGCTGTCAGGCTCTCACCTAGCTGGCAGGGCAGGTTGATCTCTCATGGAAGCCAAGTCCTTTGCTCCGAGATGGATTCCGCTGTCAGGCTCGCACCTAGCTGGCAGGGCAGGTTGATCTCTCGTGGAAGCCAAGTCCTTTGCTCCGAGATGGATTCCGCTGTCAGGCTCTCACCTAGCTGGCAGGGCAGGTTGATCTCTCGTGGAAGCCAAGTCCTTTGCTCCGAGATGGATTCCGCTGTCAGGCTCTCACCTAGCTGGCAGGGCAGGTTGATCTCTCGTGGAAGCCAAGTCCTTTGCTCCGAGATGGATTCCGCTGTCAGGCTCTCACCTAGCTGGCAGGGCAGGTTGATCTCTCGTGGAAGCCAAGTCCTTTGCTCCGAGATAGATTCCGCTGTCAGGCTCTCACCTAGCTGGCAGGGCAGGTTGATCTCTCGTGGAAGCCAAGTCCTTTGCTCCGAGATGGATTCCGCTGTCAGGCTCTCACCTAGCTGGCAGGGCAGGTTGATCTCTCGTGGAAGTCAAGTCCTTTGCTCCGAGATGGATTCCGCTGTCAGGCTCTCACCTAGCTGGCAGGGCAGGTTGATCTCTCGTGGAAGCTAAGTCCTTTGCTCCGAGATGGATTCCGCTGTCAGGCTCTCACCTAGCTGGCAGGGCAGGTTGATCTCTCGTGGAAGCCAAGTCCTTTGCTCCGAGATGGATTCCGCTGTCAGGCTCTTACCTAGCTGGCAGGGCAGGTTGATCTCTCGTGCAGGCCAAGTCCTTTTGCTCCGAGATGGATTCCGCTGTCAGGCTCTCACCTAGCTGGCAGGGCAGGTTGATCTCTCGTGCAAGCCAAGTCCTTTGCTCCGAGATGGATTCCGCTGTCAGGCTCTCACCTAGCTGGCAGGGCAGGTTGATCTCTCGTGGAAGCCAAGTCCTTTGCTCCGAGATGGATTCCGCTGTCAGGCTCTCACCTAGCTGGCAGGGCAGGTTGATCTCTCGTGGAAGCCAAGTCCTTTGCTCCGAGATGGATTCCGCTGTCAGGCTCTCACCTAGCTGGCATGGCAGGTTGATCTCTCGTGGAAGCCAAGTCCTTTGCTCCGAGATGGATTCCGCTGTCAGGCTCTCACCTAGCTGGCAGGGCAGGTTGATCTCTCGTGGAGGCCAAGTCCTTTTGCTCCGAGATGGATTCCGCTGTCAGGCTCTCACCTAGCTGGCAGGGCAGGTTGATCTCTCGTGCAAGCCAAGTCCTTTGCTCCGAGATGGATTCCGCTGTTAGGCTCTTACCTAGCTGGCAGGGCTGGTTGATCTCTCGTGGGAACCAAGTTTGTTACCCAGAGAAGCTCTCGCCACCTAGGCTCCCATAGCTGGCGTGGCAGGTTGACTCCCTGGAGAGGCGTGCAAGGAAATTGCACTCGGCGAATACGTTGGTTGGACATTTCTTTCCGAGTTTGTGCCAACCTCGAAAAGAGCGGGGATTGTGTACAACCCCGTATTCGCCCCGGTATAGTTTTAAGCTTTTGAGAGATTTTGCACTCTCGGTGGCCAATTTTGGCTCTAGCTCGGAAACATACTATTAGGGGGAGGAAAAATCTACCTCCCCCCAGTGACCCTCTTTTGGGGGGCTGGTGCGGCAAGTTGGCTAACACCAGCCCCCATCCCGATAGGTGCCTGGCGGCCTGGTGGGGCGAGACCGGCCGGGGGCCGGGGTCTCGCCCCTACCCCTTCTAGGCTGGCGGCCTGGTGGGGCGAGACCGGCCGGGGGCCGGGGTCTCGCCCCTGCCCCTTCTAGCCTGGCGGCCTGGTGGGGCGAGACCGGCCGGGAGCCGGGGTCTCGCCCCTGCTCCTTCTAGCCTGGCGGCCTGGTGGGGCGAGACCGGCCGGGGGCCGGGGTCTCGCCCCTGCTCCTTCTAGCCTGGCGGCCTGGTGGGGCGAGACCGGCCGGGGGCCGGGTCTCGCCCCTGCTCCTTCTAGCCTGGCGGCCTGGTGGGGCGAGACCGGTCGGGGGCCGGGGTCTCGCCCCTGCTCCTTCTAGCCGGGCGGCCTGGTGGGGCGAGACCGGCCGGGGGCCGGGGTCTCGCCCCTGCTCCTTCTAGCCCGGCGGCCTGGTGGGGCGAGACCGGCCGGGGGCCGGGGTCTCGCCCCTGCCCCTTCTAGCCTGGCGGCCTGGTGGGGCGAGACCGGCCGGGGGCCGGGTCTCGCCCCTGCTCCTTCTAGTCTGGCGGCCTGGTGGGGCGAGACCGGCCGGGGGCCGGGGTCTCGCCCCTGCTCCTTCTAGCTTGGCGGCCTGGTGGGGCGAGACCGGTCAGAGGCCGCGGTCTCTCCCTTGCCCCCCTGCAGTTTTACCGTCTTGTCCCCGGGGGGAATTCCCTCTTTACCCCCCGGCGTGGCTGTTTTCTATTGACCCGAGGTTTTTTGGGTGTAAGGGTATTTCGGTAATTTTACCCCCAGGACTTGGAAAAACTATAAATAGACCCCCTTGGGTGCCTTGGGGAGGATCTTTTTCTGAGCTTCCTCCTCCCTTAGCTTCTTCTTGGTTGAGTAGAGAGAGCTCTGCAAGGCACCTAGCCTAGCCCTTTGGTGAGGGAGGGGAAGAGCTCAGGTAGCCTTCCGGGTGTGAGGTGGGACCTCCGCGCTAGAGCCGAGGGTCCGTTCATAGTCTCCTAAGTCTCCGGTCCGTGACGTTCTCTCTAGTGTAGTAGGTGTGAGGTCACCCCTTTCAGGGACCCCGAACTCCACAGAGGTCAATTTTGGCTTCAACAATCATGTTGCCTATAATAATTAAATTTTTATACGATGTTTACAAAATTTTCAATAACTAGTGAGATAGTGAGATAGTACACGCTAGATAAAAAAACCGTCGCCCTATAAAAACATTTTAATAAATCCATGTAATGTCCTAATACGTCCTAATCGACATCGGTTAAATCATAACTATTTACCATATTATAATATTCCATAATGCGTGATTTTTGTTGAAACGCTTTTTTAACATTTTATATGTTGAGTTCCATCTAATATGCATATCAAATTGTGGTTTCAAATATTTTTTACCATGCACGTTTACAAATTTTTTAAAATCCTGCGATCGTTGCCTATAACTATAAACGACTCTAAGCATAAGACAAATTTTTTCAATATACGGTTCCACAGCAGCTAAGCTATCTTGTACTACTAAATTTAAAACATGACAAACACAGCGAGTGTAAAAAAACGCAATGTTTAGCATTGGTTTTAAATCACATTTTAACCAATCAATAACTACGTTATTGTTAGAGACGCTATCAAAAGAAATACTCATTATTTTATCTTTTAATTTAAATTCGCGAACACATTTCATAATTACATTATATATAGCTTTAGCAGTGTGCGGATATTCAAAACCTTCAAAATAAATTACGTGTTTATTTAACTCCCATGAGACGGGATCGATCCAATGACACATGATACATATGTACGATAATCATACCTTTATGCTACTGCTTCAAACATCACTCGTTAAACTTATACGACCCTCAAAATTTTCAAAAAAATTTATTAACAAATATTTTGAATCTAAATAAGCTTTAATGACGTCACGTCTAATAGAAACTCTACTTAGCTGTTGATATTTGGGCTGAATGCCTCCATGTATGTACTCTGTTGCATCCCCGTTGTCATAATGACTGAATGACAACACGCGTTTGATGACATGTTTCATTTGTAGGTCCCGTTTGCGAAGTTGATCGTATGTTCAAATTTGTTCTGCTCCTGAAATTTGGGCCTGACTGCACTCATGAGCTTGTTTCGACACGCAATACTTAAGGTGTCTTGATAGTATCAAGTTGCCGGTAAGGGTCAGCAACTTCGAGCATAATTTGCATCGCGCCTTAAATTTGGCGCCAACTTGAACCTTATCGAAGTGCTCCTAAATTGTCGCCTTACGATTGTGCTCCACCACTACAAGCGTACTCTGAGTAGACAACCCAGGCGTTGAGGAGGATGACGCCATGTTGTTGTTGAGGGAGTGAGAGCCTTGGAGAGTGAGAGATTGAGGGAGTTGGAGAGAGAAATAGAGAGAAAGAGTGAGTGAGAGAGAGAGAGAGAGCTGAGAGAGAGTGAGTGGGGGGGGGGAGAGGTGCTCGGGTTGGGGATTGGAGAATGAGAGAGAGTGAGTGAGAGTGAGAGAAGGGGGCAGGTGGGGGGGGGGGGGGTTATAAATTTTTTTTAAATGATGAGCCTACAGCCTAGGCTCTGTACAACAGTACAACAGCTGCTGTATTGCTGTACAACAGCGGCCTGCGGGGCAACCAACGGCTCTTATTAGAGCCGTTAGCAGCCAACGGCTCTTATTAGAGCCGTTATGCTCTTCTTTTCCGCCGGGCTTTGCCCGGCCCTAGCCCGGGCCCGGGCCCGGGCCCGCCTAAAAATTGGGCTTTGCCGGGCCCGGCCCGGGCCAGGTATCAGGCCGGGCAGTGACTCTAAACCTGAGCCCTGGGCCCGGCCTTGGCTAGGGCCTAGCCGGGCTTTTATCGGGCCGGGCTCGGGCAGGCCCACTAGGCCCGGTCCTTTTGTACACGACTAGGTGGTAGTGTTGTGTTTCTACTGGAAGATCTGTCCAACTTAGCCTTCATTTGTTTCGGCGGTGGCGGATCGATCCGGCGGGTGGAAACGGAGTGTTCTAAACGGAGGGGGGAGGTGGCTGCTCCAAACGGAGCTTTTTGGGGCGTTTCTCAAGGCGGGCGGGTGGAAACGGAGCAAACGCCGCCGGAGGTTCATTTAATTTCCCGCCTTCCGGCGGCGTTTGCCCAAAACGGAGCTCCGAAACGCCCAAACAAATAGAGCCTTAGAAGTAACTTCATCACATTCACTCCAAATGGAAACCATACTATCCTGCCAATTCCGTTTCCTGGCTCCATCCCAAGAACCTAAACCCATCACTGCAATCCGCTCCCGCCCTTCAAAAACCCCAGCTCGCTGTCTTCCCCTTCTCGCCAAAAGCAAGCGAGCGGCCCAAGACTCCGTTAACGGTGAGGACGAATACGGCATCCCGGCGAACCAGGTGAAGACCCTCGCCAAATTCAAATCCCGTCACAACCACATTCGCGTTCTACAGGTCTCACGCCGCGCCGATCATCCACTCGCCGGTTCTCGCCTCCTTCTCCTCGACCGCCCAGGCAACATTCACAGCATCTCCTTCCTTCTTCATCCATTCACTTCCAGTTATTTCGATGTTTTTGCCACCCTCCCCCCCTTACTTCCTCCGGGTCCAATCGCTCTCCTCGGCTTCGGCGCCGGCTCCGCCGCCCGGGTCCTTCTCCACATCTACCCCGATATTGAGATCCACGGCTGGGAGATCGACCCCTCCGTCATCGCCGTTGCCCGCGAGTTCTTCGGCCTCGAGAAGCTCGAGAAGCAGCACCGCGTAAACCTCTCCGTCCATGTAGGTGATGCCCTCGACGAGACCGCCGGTGGCGAGAGGTTCGCGGGGATTTTTGTCGATCTTTTCCAGAAAGGGAGTCTGTTGCCGGAGCTCCAGGATCCGGAGACGTGGAGTAATTTGAGGAGAAGTCTGAAGAAAGGGGGAAGGGTTATGGCGAATTGCGGAGGGAAATGCGTGGAGGCGGAGGATTCGAGGAGGGACGGAGAGACGGTGATGCAGGAGACGGTGAAGTCGATGCGCTCGGCCTTTGGCGCCGCCGCCGAGGATGTGTTTGTGTTGATGCTCGAGTATGGAGAGAGCGAGGGATGCGTGGCTATGACCGGGCCATGGCCGAAGGATACTGAAAAATGGAAACTTGCCCTGCCCATGCCGCTGAGAGGATATGTGGACAGGTGGAAGCCCTTCACTGGCTAGCTGCTGCTCTGGAGGTATGGGTTCCCATTTGTTTTCACTTTTCAGGTTTCCTGCAAATTGAAGAGTGGTTTTAGAGAACAAAGTATTTAGGGCCCTGAATTGGACCTCCATTTTTAATTCTGAAGCCTCAGTTTCTTAAAATTGATGTGTAAGAATTTTGAGAACAAGTATTCCGTTGACTTCAGCTGCAGCAAATTGAGACTAATGGGAACATCTCTATTACCACATAGCCAAATAAATTATTATCCACTAATTATTTCATTTTTTGCATCACATTCACCACCTATATGATATATTAAAGTATAAATTTAATGTTTAATTTTAATTTGAGTCCATGGTCAACAAGGAAAAAGGATGTCGCTCTTAATCCCACCCTGAACTTAAGAGTAAAACCGGTGCCGGTATAGCACTGCAAACTATGATGATCCTTGATTTTTTTTCATAAGCTTTGACTGTTTGATTTCTATTGATTGAGCTGGTCTATGTATTCTATGAAAGTTCCCATGAATACATAAGGACCCTCTTCAAAATTTTGTTTGTTTGTTTTTGTAAGTGTTTATTTTACATGGTATTATAGCTATAAGGATTTTAGCAGCGTTACTAAATTTATTTGGTGAAGGAAAACAATTTAGGTCCCCTTTGGCATGACAGTGATGGTCATGAACATGATGGTTACAAACTGTCGCGAACCCGACCTTACCGAAGAAACTCCATCAATCTTTATGTTCGACATTAGTTTTTTTTGGTGACATTTTTGTTCAAATTCACCGGAGCAAAATCACAGAGCCAAACAAACCCTTATTGTGGATGCAAAAATGAGATTGGACTTTTTTAGAGGCCTTAGTATTAACTACTGTCTCCAGCAAATTACAACAAATTTGTGAATATAGGTAGTCATTGTGGGATAGAATCTGCAACATGGGAACCTAATGTAGAGAATGAGGCTGTGGAGAGGAGACGAAGGAAATCAAATGCGAAGGCAGAGTTTTGTCTTGAAAAGATCTATCTCGCCGGTTTTGTTCGACTAGGTTTTAGGGTGCATTATCGATGCTTGAAATTAAATGTCTCTTGATGAGCTATTCAATAAAAAATGTGATTTGTTACATTTCCTAGATAATGAGTTAGCAAATGCAAGTTAAGATGCGCTTTCCATGCACTTTTTTTTGAAGTTGAAGAACTTATGTTAAAAGATTTCTTTTTTGGATTCTAATGAACCTATTTCGAAGGCATGGGTTAAGTTCATTATTTAAAGAAAACATGTTTCCATTATCAATGCAATGGATGCAGAATTTTCATGTTCTATTTATGCTTAAGGAGGTAAAGTTTTCATAGGATGACTCTTCCTTGAATGCTGCTATCACCCACTCCTGCCTGAGGGTATAATTTTATTTAGTTTTGTCTACTTAATCTTATGTAGATAAAATGCGAATGGACAATGGAGCCTCTTGACATGAAAGACTTGGATATGTAGACATAGATAAATTGAGAGCTTTGATGTTAAATAACTTGTGATTGATTTTCCTAGCTTCTCCTTTTTTGGTGATATACGCATGTGAAAGATGTCAATATGGAAAAGACACGTCCCATTCCATTTGATTAGCCCTTTATTAGATGCAAGGGTCCTTTGTGGTGCACACATAACTTTTTGATGAATCGGGGTACAACCTCACTTATTCCAAAAGTAGCTATAGTTGAAGGCATGCTTAAGTCGAACATTAAGAAATTGAGAACTGACAATAGAGGATGATGTAGGGTAGGCTAGTGGTGCTCGAAAACTACAACTCTACGTGCAGGTGCAGTGGTAACACACTAATGCAATGCTACATGCAAGGTGGCCGTCGGTCGGCAACAACAATTACTATAAACAATGAAATTAATAACGCCATGCAAGTAATTGAAATAAAGAAACAAATAATTAATTTTTAGCAATTAGACACCGGCTTCCTCCGCTCGGAGGGCCTAAGCAAGCGTGCGGCTAATAATTCCTCCTTCAATATTAGTATAAGAGAACCAATTTGTAGACAACAATAATCTCAGCACAATATGATAAAATACCAAATGAAAAATATCAAGTCACAGAATACAATGCCACAAATGGTTCATAACGTAGATGGCTGAACCGAGACACTGGAAAATTTGAAGGCCGGATGTAAAGACGGGCGATCAGAGGTGAGAACGGTGACACGGTGACGGCGAGGTGGCTGCCCACGGTGGAAAAGAGGGGAGACAGGCCGGAAACGGAGAGATCCGGCCGCTAGGAAATAGATCCGGGTGTAGGTGGATAGTTCCGGTGTTTTGACGGCGGATCCGGGCTACGAGAAGGGGAATACAGATGAAAGTGATGGATCAGAGGGTGGTAGCACTAGATCAAAATAGATGTAGGGTTTTCAGAGCGATGAGAAGTGGATCCACGAAGGGGAGGAGTGGCCGGCTAGGGCAGGCCGGGCCTTAGGGGGGTTGGTTTTGAGGAGGAGAGGGGTGGTGAGGGGGCTGCAGGGCTGGCCGCTGCTTCTACCGAGAAGAGAGCGGGACGGCGGCGGACTAGGAGGGGAATTAGAACTATAGTGGTGAACAGTAAAATGCATTTTTGAATAATGAAACCTGCTGCTGCTTTGAGGGCTGCTGGACAGCAGTGCGGCTGGCTTTTGGGGGGCTTTCGGTGGCTGAAACTGTAGGGCGAGGGGTGGAAAATGATGGTGGGGGTAGAGTGTACCTTGGGGAGGAGTTTGACGGCCTATGAGTCGTCACCTAGGGCTCCACAGCGTCGGCACCGGGGAGGGATCGCTGGAATCCGAGAATATTTTTTCTCCAAATTCAACAATGCCTTAGATCAGCCCTCATACCTCCTATTTATAAGAAAAGACACATTAGAGTTTCCCCATCAACGACTATGATTGACTGGTGGGTTCACCCTTAAAATACATCAAAATAAACTGAAAAAAATATAAAGTAATATAGTATTTTGACTCGCGGCGACGTCCCGGACGCAACCGCAGAGTCCGATCGGCGATCCGATCAAGTCTTCCTGCGCGAATATATGTACGTGGGTCCCGCCCTGCGGCGAACCC
Organism: Platanthera guangdongensis; assembly: GCA_039583875.1. Lineage (NCBI taxonomy): Eukaryota > Viridiplantae > Streptophyta > Magnoliopsida > Asparagales > Orchidaceae > Platanthera > Platanthera guangdongensis. Next base: position 228,270,882 of record CM077163.1, read on the forward strand.
TTCCAGGTGCATCTGATGGATCCCCATCAACTCCCCCCGACTGAAAAGTCTTCATCTCCGATGAATGAAGATGGTCGTACCGAAGTCGAAGTCCGGGGGCGAGCCGATCAAGCTCTGTCGGTAGTATCCACGTGTCTTCAGCATCGGGGCGGTCCTGCCAATGTACCAGGTAGCGACAATGCGGTCCGTCTGAGGTGGGAACAAACTGGTGGGATCTGATCTCTGTGATGCTCTCAGCTCTCATCTCACGAAAGGTGGATCCCGACGCGATCGGTGGTGCCTGCGGTTGAACCAAAGTGGACGAATTCCCGAGTGGGTGGGCGACACCATTGGGTGGACTAGGATGCCATCAGATGGTGGTAATGCGTGAGAGTGGTATGGTAGTGACAATGGGGGTGGGGGTGGCTGACCATCTCCACTGCTCGGGTCCACATACTCATGAGGTTCATAGTATGAAGTCAGGTCTTCAACATTAAACACAAGGTGAATTCCCATACTGGCCGGGATGTTAAGTCGGTAGGCGTTGGTCCCAATACAACTAATAATGGAGTACAGACCCATTCGCCTCACGCTTAACTTCTTGGCAGGCCTCGAAGGGAGCCTCTCAGGGCGGATTCGCACCATTACCTTATCGCCTACATTAAATATTTGTTCTAGCATTCACTTATCTGCACGGGCTTTGTAATTTTCATTGCTTGCTACTATTCATCGGCGGACTGACTCATGCAAATCATGCAAATGTTGTGCAAATGACTCAGCAGACTCACTAGGTAGGGACTCTAAAGGGCTCGGGACAAGGTCTATAGGCTTCCTAGGGTCATATCCCGACACTACATGAAATGGGCTCAACCCGGTGGACTTATTGACTGAGCTATTTGTTGAGATTATATTAGCCAACATGACACGTGTGTGTGAGACCGCGTATTTGACTTCCCTATCGCGTTCCAGGTCTGGGTGTTGACCCCGGTGGGCCCCCTTGTGGCGGAATATCCCCGCGGTCCTGTGGTTGGGGTTAATCCCACACCGCCTGCAGACTTCTCCCCTTTGTGTTATTATAGGCAAACTCTGCTATCGGTAAATCTAGGTCCCAACTGCCTATGCGCTCTCCTACCAGGCACCGCAACAGATTCCCTAAACTCCGATTCACTACCTCGGTCTGTCCGTCCGTCTGTGGGTGATATGTCGAGGAAAACCTAAGGATAGTGCCCTTCTTGTGCCACGGAGTTTTCCAGAAGTAGCTCATGAACCTCACATCGTGGTCTGACACGATCAACTTGGGCAGGCCATGCAGTCGAAAGACGTCCCTCATGAATATGGATGCAACGTGAGTCGCATCTGCCGTCTTGTGACAAGCGATGAAGTGTGTCATCTTTGAAAACCGATCAACCACCACGAAGATGGAATCGTGCTTCCGTAAGGTGCGGGGAAGTACGAGAACAAAGTCCATGCTAATGTCCTCCCAAGGGCAGTGTGGTACGAGTAAAGACGTGTAAAGACCGGTGTTCTGCTTATTGCCCTTTGCTGTCTGACAGATGCGGCAGTGGCGCACAACGCGAGCTACATCCTTCTTCAGGCCGGGCCAGTAGAGACGGTCCTCGACAATGACTATGGATTTGTCTCGCCCGAAGTGGCCCGCGTCCCTGCCCGCATGCAACTCCCAAATCAGATAATATCGGTAAGACGTCTGGGGAACGCATATACGGGAACCTCTATACAGATATCCCTCATAGATCTGATATCCCTCAACATGGTCGGGTGGGTCTCGGGATAGGGCAGTGTAAATCTCGCCAAAATCACGGCACGTCGAGTAGTCGAGCATCAACCTCTCAAGTCCCTCGACACACGCAGTCATCGTCTGTAACAGGGATATGCGACGTCTCAACGCATCAGTCTGCTTGTTCTCAATACCAGCGCGGTGCTTGAGAACATAATGAAAATCCTGCAGATACTCGACCCACTTCGCATGTCGGTGGCCCAGCTTGCATTGCGAGTCAAGATAACGTTGGGCCTGGTGGTCGGAGTACAACACGAACTCCCGGGGAAGGAGATAGTGCCTCCAGTAGCGCAGAGACTGGACTATAGCGTAAAATTCTCGATCGTAGTTGGAGTACTTTTGCTTACCTTCATTCAGCTTCTCACTAAAGTAAGAAACTGAGTGTCCCTCTTGGCTCAATACGCCACCTATACCAACTCCTGACGCGTCGCATGCGACCTCAAAGATGCGGCTAAAATTCGGTAAGCGCGGGACAAGAGCCGTCGTCAATCTCTTCTTAATTTCTTTGAAGGCTCTAGTGGCTGCAGGGGGTCCACTGAAACTCTCCCTTCTTGAGACAGCTCGTGAAGGGGGCCATGATCGTACCGAACCCCTGGACAAACCTCCTATAGAAGGTGGCAAGCCCATAAAAGCTACGAGCCTCGTGGATATTCTTAGGCACAGACCAATCCCGAATGGACTTGACCTTCTCGGGGTATACAGAGACTCCAGTAGAGTATATAATAAAGCCCAGAAAGTGGACAGGCTCGGAGAGGAACACGCAGTTCTTTAGATTCACATACAGTTTCTCTTGGCGAAGGGTGCCAAAGAGAAGTCTTAGATGATCAAGGTGAGCAGCCTGAGTCTGGCTATAGACTAGTATATCATCAGAGTATACCACTAGAAACTTGCCCATGTAGGGCCGCAACACCTGCGTCATAACTCGCATAAACGTGCTAGGGGCGTTAGATAGCCCAGCCTTGGTCTTGAATGCTGTCTTCCACTCGTCTCCCTCACGAACTCGTTTCTGATGGTACACACTACAAAGGTCGATCTTGGAGAAGATCTGGGCACCATACATAGTATCCAAAAGGTCATCGAGTCGAGGAATGGGGAAACGATACTTGACCGTGATTTTATTAATGACGCGGCTATCAATGCACATACGTCAACTATCGTCCTTCTTCGGGATAAGAAGGGCGGGGACCGCACAAGGACTCATACTCTCACGAATGAAATACTTCCGGAGAAGCTCGTCAACCTGCCATTTGAGCTCAGCGTGCTCATCCGGGTGCATACGGTAATGGGGCAGGTTCGGGAGGGAGGCTCCCGGGACTAAATCAATGACATGCTGAATGTCCCGTGGGGGAGGCAGCTCATCGAGGAGCTCGTCCGGCATGATGTCCGCAAACTCGCCTAAAAGTGGACGCACTACGGGTGGGTGGTCAACAGAGGTGTCCTCAGTAACCTGCGTAGCGACAATCACATAAATGACATCTGACTCAGCGCTATCTCGCAGAAACTCGCCTCACCTCAAGATATGCAGTGGCCCTGAGGCGCTCGTGCTCACAGATGGCTCTACCACACCCTTGGGTCGATCTCGGGGCTGGGTGGGCGTCAATGTAATCTTCCTTCCCTTATCATAAAAGACACACGTGTTCGAGCGGCCGAAGCACGTGACATCACGATCGAATAACCAGGGGCAGCCAAACAACACATGAGTGACGTCCATGAGAATGACATCGCACCAGACCTTGTCTTGAAAGGACGCGATAGTAATCGGGACCAAGCAACGCTGGGTGACCTGAATCACTGTCTTGTCAACCCAGACGACACGATATGGGTGGGGGTGAGGCTCTGCCTTCACCTGCATACGGTCAATCCCCTTCTGGGCTACGATGTTTGCACAACTCCTACTATCGATAGCTAGTTTGCAGGGGACCGCCTGCACTAGGAAAGTACATGTAAAAGATGGTGGTGCGTCGCCAATCCTCATCCACACGTGGGGTGTGTAGGAGACTTCTAATCACTCCCATCTCTAACGATCACTCAGCGTCACTCTCCCAACCTTCCTCGACTGTGGCCCTAACTTCCTCTAGAGCCTCCTCTTCGTCCTCTAAACCCTGCTCCTCCTCAACTAGCAGGCTCCGCGTGGGGCACTGCGCCGCCACATGTCCTCTGCCAGAACATCTAAAGCATACGATGCCCCCAGATCGCTGACCATTAGTGGCTATGAATTTGCCCTTCGCATCCGCGAGGATACGTGAGGGTGCAGTTGGGGTGGCCTGGGGCGGAGTGGGCTTCCTAAAAGTCGAGGCATCAGTCCGTGAAGTGAATTGCCTCGTGCTAGATGATAGGAGGTACTGTTCGTACTCGAGGGCGAGCTGGAATATCTGATCAACAGTCTCCAAGCGGTGGAGAATCCACTCTATCCGAATATCGGAACGAAGGTCCGCCTTGAAACGGGAGGCAGTGACAATAGGTTCCTCTGAAATGTCACTCCTGACGATCAGCTCATCGAAGCGAGCCATGTACTCGGCGACGGTAACCGTCTCATGTCGTAAATTCTGTAGCTGCTCAAATAGCTGATCTCGGTATGACCCGGGGAGGTACTTCTCTTTTAGTCTTTCCTTCATCTCATCCCATATGGCGATGAGGTAGTAACCATCCCGCTCTAAGGCTCTCTCAACACTGATCCAAAATACCTTAGCTTGCCCGATCAATTTCATCTTCGCAAAGCAGACACAATGCTCATCACTCATGTCATACCACTCGAAGTAGTGGTCCATGCCCAAGAGCCAATCGCTGAAGGCTTTCAGATCTAGGCGACCATCGAACGAAGGGGCGTCGAGTCGGATGCGACGAGTGATGTCATGGTAGTGGCCCCCTCTCTGTGGATCTGGATAGTTCTCTGGATAATCATCATGGGCGTAGTCGTATCGAGCGGGTGGGGGACCACGCTCTCTCCACCCCGGGGGATAATATTCATCTTGGTGATGGTCACAGCGACCGTGTGGGGGCACACGATCTCTGGGGTCAGGCTGAGGCTGACGTGGCATACGGTACTCATCACGCTGATGTGGAAGTCTATCTCACGCCGAGACTTGCCTCTGATCTATCGCAAAATCAGGATTTCGCCTTACCGGCGGAATCGGGGCTCGATGAGGAATATCACGATGGTGACGGTCTGCGGGAGGTGGACCATCCCTCGGATGTTGCCCCCGACATGGAGGAGCTTCAGAGTCATCCTCAAGTGACTCGTCTCGCTGTGTCGGAGTGTCCATGACATTCTCTAAGTGGTCTAAGCGAAGGTTCACCTCGACAAGATCATGACGCACATCGTTGAACTGGGAACCTAAGACGTCAAAACGGTCTAGGATAAGGCGCTGAAACTCAGCAAAAGCGGGGCCCGAATTCGAGCCCGTCGTGCGGCCGTCGGTGACTTGAGGTTCTACCATGCTTTCTCTAAATGTCCTACCACTACGGAGCATGCAAATGGTCTAACCTCCCTCTGATACCAAAATGATGTAGGGTAGACTAGTGATACTCGAAAACTACAACTCTACGTGCAGGTGCATGGGTGACACATTAATGCAATACTACATGCAAGGTGGCCATCGGTCGGCAACGACAATTACTATAAGCAATGAAATTAATAACGCCCCGCAAATAATTGAAATAAAAAAACAAATAATTAATTTTTAGTAATTAGGCAACGACTTCATCCGCTCGGAGGGCCTAAACAATTTTGCGGCTAATAATTCCTCCTGCAATTATTAATATAAGAGAATCAATTTCTAGGCAACAATAATCCCAACACAATATGATAAAATATCAAATGAAAAATGTCAAGTCACAGAATACAATACCACAAATGCTCACAACGTAGAGGGCTGAACCGAGGCATTTGAGAATTTGAAGGCCGGATGTAAAGACGAGCGATCGGAGGTGAGAACAGTGACACAGTGACGGCGAGATGGCTGCCCACGGTGGAAAAGAGGGGAGACGGGCCGTAAACGGAGAGATCCTGCCGCTAGGAAATAGATCCGGGTGTAGGTGGAAAGATCCGGTGTTTTGACGGCGGATCCGGGCTACGAGAAGGGGAATATAGATGAAAATGATGGATCGGAGGGTGGTAGCACTAGATCAAAATAGATCTAGGGTTTTCAGAGCGATGAGAAGTGGATCCACGAAGGGGAAGGGAGAGGAGTGGCCGGCTAGGGCAGGCCGGGCCTTAGGGGGGTCGGTTTTGAGGAGGAGAGGGGCGGTGAGGGGGCTGGAGGGCTGGCCTCTACTTGTACCGAGAAGAGAGGGGGAGGGCGGCGGACTAGGAGGGGAATTAGAACTATAGTGGTGAACAGTAAAATGTATTTTTGAGTAGTGAAACCTGCTGCTGTTTTGAGGGCTGCTGGACAGCAGTGCGGCTGGCTTTTGGGGGGCTTCCGGTGGCTGAAACTGGAGGGCGAGGGGTGGAAAATGATGGTGGGGGTAGGGTGTACCTTGGGGAGGAGTTTGGCGGCCTAGGAGTCGTCACCTAGGGCTCCACGACGTCGGCACCGGAGAGAGATCGCTAGAATCCGGGAATACTTCTTCTCCAAATTCAACAATGCCTTAGATGAGCGCTCATATCTCATATTTATAAGAAAATACACATTAGGGTTTCCCCATCAACGACTATGATTGGCTGGTGGGTTTGCCCTTAAAATACATCAAAATAAACTAAAAAATATAAAGTAATATAGTATTTTGACTTGCGGCGACGTCGCGGACGCAACCGCGGAGTCCGATCGGCGATCCGATCAAGTCTTCCTGCGCGAATACATGTACGTGGGTCCCGCCTTGCGGCGAACCCCTCCAGGTGCATCTGATGGATCAGAGGAGATTTTAAATCAGAAGAGTTTTCTTTTTTTGTTGAAAGCGTTACATAAAAAGGGAGATTTCTTGTGCACTGCACAACAAAGTAGTGCAGAGGAGCCAAAAATTTTAGGTATTTAGTGGAGACATGCAAAAGTTGACCTTATGCAAAAAGCATGCCTGAGGTATGATAAATGGTTTGATTGAGAATAGATTCTTTATCCCATGCATGTTAATGAAATTTTGTATGAATTGCTTTTGGAACGTTACAATTCTCTTTTATAAGTTGATGAGTTGTGCTGATGTTGTTAAGCAACTTGTGGAATACTTTTGTAATATGCTTGTTTAGAGAGACTTTGCTTCATTTGAAACTACATTATATAAGATCTTGCAGAAAGAATTTGATGTACAAACTATCACAATGTCAGTAGGTATCAGGAGATGTAGATGATAATTCATTAAGTATTGCGGGTCTAGAACATTCTAAATTGGATGAGGGAAAGTAATGCCTTTTAGTTAGTGAATTCCAGAGAAAGACAACTCCCAACAAACTTATATGATGATGAAATTATAATTGAAATGAAGACATGGAAGAATGAACTGAATCACACATTATAATTAAGGAAAAAAATTATTGAACTTTGTTGAAGAAATTATAAAGAAAAACCCATCTTGATGGCCCATGTAAAGCTCTTTTAGGGATTAGTCCCACATCTTGGGATAGAGTTTAGATTCTCCTCTCTCCTCCTATATATATGTACAAATAGTTGTGGTGTATTGAGTGAATTTTTATGAGAAATTAATAAAATCATGTTTTTTCTCTCACTATGTTTGCTATTTCCTACATGGTATCAGAGCCACATCGGTCTTGATTTTTCTCTCTAATCGTAACCCAAGCTGTTTTTGCCCCCAATTTGAGCGGCTTACTGCTCTTGCCCCTGCTTCCGCTCTCCTCAACCCCCGGCTTTTATAGTTTTTTCCTTCCTATTTCTCTGGGCCCCGCAGCTGTCTGCTGCTTCCCCGAACTTGCCCTCTCACAACAAATTTTTCATGCGATCTTTGATTCTTGCCGCCCGCTCATTGTTAGATCGCAAAGATCTCGTGCTTCCAGTGCTCCTCGCCGAGTTCATCTGACCGCAAGTCCCGTTCTCCTGGTTGCCGCGATTTCTTCCCGCGAGCACTTGTAATCACCGGACTCCTATTGCTGTAGTCAGCTCCTGTATTCTCAGGGCTCTTGTTTTTGCGAGCTAGTCGCTTGTCTGGTTGTCACAACAACACCTCCTCCTTGCCGCTGCAGCCTGTCCGCCATTTCTCCTTCCGCCAACTGACCGTCGGGCCTCCTCTACCTCTCTGGTCGCTGCCTTTCTGGCCACATGTCCGCAGAACTTTTGCCCGCTCAAGTTGTCGGGCCTCTTCTGCTCACACGAGCTCTTTTCTGCGCACATCTAACTGCTCATCTGATCTTCTGCTCGCCAGTTCGCTCGTCAGCTCTTCTGCTCGCCAGGTCGCTTGTCAGCTCTTCTGCTCGCCAGACTGTTGAACAGATCTTCTTGTGCGATTGCTTGCGCTCCTTCCTGCCGGTGCTTCTGCGGTCAACAGTCCGTCTTCGGCCTCTCCGTCGGCCTTCTCTGATTCTTGCCGCATTTAACTGCTCATCTGCATGCTTCTTTTGGTTGGATCTTCTCCAATGGATAAACATGCTGCCACCGCCCTTCCGACCCTTCTCAAGCAATCACCTTCATCTCATTTCTCTCTCCCATCCTTTTGTAGAGGTCGCCCCTCTTCCCGGATTCAAGGTCGCAATAGTTGCACTCCTCTTCATCATACTTATCGTGGCAGGGTTGGTTACCATATGCACGGTCTACCTCATGTACCGCTTGCCTCTACTGTCGTTCATGCTCCAAACAACATTCAAACTGTCATTGATGTCTTGCGCACCCAACTCCAGCAACTTCAAGAGCTGATCAGCCACTCCGACTCTGTTGTGTCTATTTTAGATGGCAATATCTCTTGTCTAGCCTACAATTCTTCTTGGATTATGGACTCTGAAGCAACACACCATTTTACCCCAAAGAAACATTCTCAATACTTGGACTCTGAGCATCCCAAGTTCATTACTGTTGCCAATGGGGACACTACCCCAGTCTATGGATCTGCTAACGTCAACCTTACCCTCTCCATCACTCTTCGCTCAATTTTTCATGTTCCGGACTCTCCTTTCAATCTCTTATCTATTACCCGTCTCACTCAAGATCTTGATTACTATGTAACCTTCTCCTCCACCTCTTTTGTTGTGTATGATCAAAAGATGCAGACTGTTATTGGTAAAGATAAACTTTACACTGTGCTTTATAGTGGCATTGACGTCTTGAGCATGCACCTATCCGCATCCTCCAGAAAGCTCTTCCAAATTTGGCCCTTATTGACTTCACATGCGAGTCGTATATCTATGACAAACATCATCGTTCTACCTTTTCACCTCATTGTACTTAGAGCGCTGCTCCTTCTGTTCTAGTTCATTCAGATATTTTGGGACTCTATAAAATCGTCAGTGCTTCTAGTTATCGTTACTTTGTTATCTTCATTGATGATTACTCTCGTATGACAGTTGTATTTACTTCATGATCGATCTGAACTACCTTATTTATTTCATGCCTTTATAATTGAGACTCGCAACCAATTTTCTACTACTATTAAAACTCTCTGAACTGATAATGTTCGTGGATACAGAAGTCATATGTTTACCGACATGTGTGCTGAGTTTGGTATCTTCCATCAAACCTTGTGTCTGTATAGCCCCAACAAAATGGTATTGCAGAACGCAAGAATCATCACCTTCTTGAAGTCACACGCTCCCTTTCAAATGAATGTTCCCACCCGTGTTTGAATTTCATGGTTTCTACAGCCTATTGGCTCATTAATCGCATGCCCTCCTCCATTCTCAATTTTGCGGCTCTTTTACCTTCTTTTTTCATCCACACCCCCTTTCAGTCACACTTCATGTTTTCAGTTGCATTTGCTATGTTCATAATCTTGGTCCCCTCATTGGCAAGTTTGCTCTACGTGCCACAAAATATATGTTTGTTGGGTATTCTCGCACTCAGAAAGTTATGTCTGTTATTCTCCAACTGATCGGAAGATTATTATCTCAGCAGACGTCACCTTTTTTGAAGACCAGTCATATTATTTTCAACCCCTTGACCCTCTCCTCCGCAGCCAACTGTCCCTGCTACTTCACCACTTCCATCTTTCCTCCCCACACCACTCCCAACTCAACCACCAAAACCTCCTCTGATTTGTGTGTATACTCGTCGTCCTTCTCATTCTAATGTCCCAAGGCCGCTACCTTCTACTAGTGACACTCTGCGCTCTGCTGATCCAGACACGCCTTCTACAGCTAATCCCATTAGTAATTTTGTTTCTTTACATCGATTATCCTACTGCTTCACACCTTCGCGACATCATTATCGTCGGTTTCCACCCCTAATTCTTTGCAGAAGGCTCTTCAACATCCGGGGTGGAGGGTGGCTATGGAAGAAGAAATGACAACTCTCTGGGCCAATCATACCTGAGATCTTGTCCCTCTTCCTCTTAGCTAGACGTGTGTGAGCTGCAAATGGGTATTTACTATCAAACATACTCCAACTAGCACTGTTGAACGACTAAAGGCTCGCCTTGTCGCCCATGGTTTTACTCAACAACACGACCTTGACTATGAAGTGACCTTCTCCCATGTTGCAACGCTAAACACTGCCCGTGTCTTGATATCTCTGGTCGTTCATCGTCATTGGCTATTACATCAGTTGAACGTAAAAATGTTTCTCTCAATGATAATCTTGCTGAGACTGCCTACATACACCAACTTCTTGGTTTTGAGATCACATAGGAGTCACTTGTATGTCATGTAACACCCCATATCCGTCACATAACATATAGCAGTAGGTCCGGTCGGGGCCCGACGCCATATACCACAGACAGACCGAAGGGTTACACAATGAAACCATCCTTCCAATAAGCAACGTCTTACACAGAGTACATTCTAGCGGAAACATTTTAAATGTTGCAAAAATAAGAACCCAGCCACAACATGAATGTCCACTAACAATAATAACCCTAAAGGAATGAACGTACAAATACACAAGTATTGGCCTTATGACCTTACAAGAGTTTACGTTAAACAAATAGTGTCTTACAAACATCGACACGCAGACCGGTCACACATGAGAATATAAGTAAACATTCGCTTTAGTCCTTCGAGGGCCGGCTCAGCAACCAGAGCTTTTGCCCGCTATTTGCCACTAGGCTCCACAGCACCTGCAAGCACAATCCACCGAAGCGGTGACAAACAAAAGCAACGATCAGCTAAAGCTGACCAAATTATAACGACCCTGCCCCTAAACTCGGGGGGGGGGGATGCTCCTTCCCCAGTGCATTAGTAAAACCAAACAAGATAGTGGAAGTACAATTTAAGCACACTTCACCACAGGCGTAAGCACACACGGCCACACACCCCGTGCTCTCAGGGCACTTATACGTTGAACTCGGTCCACCACCGCCCCATGGACGACAAACACGTGAGCATTTTAGTCTTTTTCAGCCGAAGCCTAAGACCCACCCTCTATGCCATCGGTATGCCTCTAAAACCGAACCACATAGAGCAGGTACGGTTCCACTCAACCCGTTGCTCACCTCGTCACAGCAATTTAAGTCATCGATACGGGTCAAGTTTCCCCGAATCCCGAGTATCAGACACACAATATTACATAACCCAATTATGTACAAGTTGGCTCACAGGCCACCAAGATGGCAGAACCACGTTTCTGCCCAGTTTTCTGGGTGCACCTTGAGGTTAGTCCCCAAGGCTCCCTGTTGCAATCTACCGCGTAGAGAACTCGAAAAACAACCATCGACGCGGAGTCTTCCCCGACCATTCATGCAATGCAACATCACCGATCCAGACCAAATTGTCCGGGTAGGCTTCACACACCATGCCTATGTCCGTTCTTCGATTCCGGACTCTACATGTAAAACAACGAGGACTATTCATGTCTACCCGAAGGAATACCTCACACTCACCGCATACTCGCGAGAGCAGACTTCCTATGCAAAAAGGAAAGAAGACTTCACATGTCCAAGAAGAGAATCGTTACCTTTGCGTTTCTCTTTGGCGCCATGAAGATCTAGACAGATGAAAAGCACCACAACGACCTCGCCTCCGTAGATCTGAACTCGGCTTGCGATTTGGGGGTTCGAAGCTCCACCGGCGGCCGAATCTCTCCTCCTCCTTCTTCCTTGCTCTCCCCTCTCTCTAAAGCTTTAGAAAGAGAAAGCTTGAAGTAGAATGAGGGTTTCAAACCCTATTCCCGAACTTAACCCAGCAGGAACAACCCTGGGCCCTTGGATCCCAAAAGAAGGAAACGGACGGCCACGATTCACACTTAAAATCCATTTCCTGGGCCGAACACGGCTTGCGACACGTCCATGTCCAAGGCCGTGTGCCTCAATCGACGCCGAAACCGTCGCATCCAGACCAGGACACGGGCTGTCGACACGCTCGTGTTACACTTGACATGCCCGTGTCAATAGGTACACACCCGTGTTGCAGGGCGTGTTCCTCCATCGACACAGGACCAAAAACGTCCCGAAGAGGACACGGGTACTCGACACACCCGTGTCAGCCCGAACACGCTTGTGCTCCAGGCCGTGTTCCTCCCCCGACACAGCTCGGCTAACAGCCCGAGCAGGACACGACCTGGGACACACCCGTGTCTCAGGCCGTGTTCGCTGTCTCGACGATCGTCGACTGCATTTTTTCCGACCACACGGCCAGACCGTCGAACCCGAGCACGACACGGCCCTGGACACGCCCGTGTCCCAGGCCGTGTGATCCCTACAAGCACCAAACTTGGTTCTAAACGCTACCCGTCCCTCTTTTGAGTTTCGGGGCGTTACAATTCTCTCCATCTTAAAAGAATTTCATCTCGAAATTACAGAAAGGAAAATATACACAAAACTTAAACGGTACCTGAGCGGAATAACTCCGGGTACTCCTCAAGCATGATCTGCTCTCGCTCCCACGAGAGCTCTTCCCGACCGCAGTTGTTCCAACAGACCTTGACCATCCTGATGTCCTTGTTACGCAGTCGCTTGAATTCCGAGACCTCAATGCAAACGGGCTTGACCTTCGTCGTCAACCCATTATCCACCGTCACTTGATCGACCACAATAACTTGCGAAGGCTCTTGCACCGCCTTCCGCAACACCGATATGTGGAATACGTCGTGTAGACCACTCAGTTCTTCTTATAGCTTCAAACGATAAGCTGCTTCGCCAACCCGCTCCAAAACCTCAAACGGTGCAAGGTACCTCGTACTTAGCTTCTTCAAGCGCCGTACCCATGAGACGCCTTTGAATGACTTAATCATCAGATACACCCTGTCGCCAACAGCGAACTCAACGTTCCTATGCTTGACATTATAGTACTTAGCTTGCCGGTCCTGAGCGATTAACAATCTTTCTCGAATGGTTCGTACCAACGAGGTTGCATCTTCCATTTCTTGCCGCTTGTATAGCTTCGACTCATCAGTTTCCAACCATGATAACGGCGTGCGACACCTCCTACCATAAAGGGCCTCGAAGGGCGGCATTTGAATGCTTGCTTGGTAGCTATTGTTATAAGCAAATTCCACCAAGTACAGGTGATCTTCCCACTGCTTTTCGAAATCCAAGACGCATATGCGAAGCATGTCTTCCATCGTCCTGTTAACTCTCTCGGTCTGACCATCCGTCTGCGGATGAAAGGCCGTGCTGAAACTCAGCTTGGTCCCTAACATTTGTTGCACCAACCTCCAATCATTGGACGTGAACCGCCCATCTCGGTCACTCACGATGCTGCGGGGCACACCGTGAAGCCGAACAATGTTATCCATATAAAGTTTTGTCAATTTCTCCACCGAATCATCCTTCCTATTTGGAATGAAGTGCGACACCTTCGTCAAACAATCTATGATCACCCAGATGACGTCGTTTCCCTTCTGCGACCTTGGCAAACTATGCACAAAGTCCATTGTAATATCGTCGAACTTCCACTCCAGAATAGACAAGGACTTCAAGAATCCTCCAGGCTTCTGACACTCCGTCTTCACTAAGGTGCACGTTTGACACTTTGGCACATAAAGTGCCACATCATTCTTAAGTCTTGGCCACTAGAACAACTTATTCATATCACGGTACATCTTCGTGCTCCCTGAGTGAATCGAGTACTTGGTATGATGAGCCTCGTACATCAATTCCACCCGCAGTTTGCCCACATTTGGGACGCACAGACGACTATCCTTCCATAACAATCCATCCACAACATCAAATTGGGAATTTGACCCATACAAAGCCTCAACCATGATTTGATTCATGTGGTCATCCAAATTCAGAGCCTGCCGAATCCGATCAGCCAGGTCATACTGAACTTCTGTCCAGTTCAATAGTGCTTCAACACTAGTCTGCTTGTCAACACAAGAGATCTCTAATGACTCCAACTCCCGAACCAAACGCTCGTCATGAACCGACAACCAGTTGGCTTGCGCAGGGGCTCTGCGACTCAATGCATCCGCAATTGTATTGCCTTTCCTAGGCACATAATGAATCTTGAATGTGTAGTCCCCCAGGAACTCCATCCATCTTCGCTGTCGCATGTTTAGATCCTTTTGATCCAACAAGTAGTTCAGGCTCTTGTGGTTAATATAGATATCGACCTTCACTCCGTACAAGTAATGCCTCCACAGCTTCAGGGTAAATATCACGACCGCTAACTCCAAGTCATGGACCGGATAATTCCTCTCATGCACCTTCAGCTGACGCGAGCCATAAGCTATCACACTTCCATGCTGCAGTAGAACACAACCCAATCCTCTGCCCGAAGCATCGCTGTAGATCTCAAAGCCTTCGGTCCCACTCGGCGAACTTAGAACAGACGCCGTGGTCAACCGACTTTTTAACTCTTCGAAAGCTTGTGCGCACTCAGGCGTCTAAACAAACTTCTGCTCTTTCCTCGTCAGAGTCGTGAGGGGTAACGCTATCCGCGAGAAGTTTTCCATGAAGCGCCTGTAATAGCCGACAAGCCCTAAAAAACTCCGGACTTCCGCTACCGTAGACAACACATGCCACTCCCGTATAACAACTATCTTCGCCGGATCCCCCACAATTCCCTCTCCACTAACTATGTGACCAAGGAACGCTACTGAGGGCAACCAAAACTCGCATTTGGAGAATTTGACGTACAATTGATTCCTCCTCAGTGTCTCCAACACCAAATGCAGATGCTTAAAGTGATCCTCCTCACTCTGCGAGTACATCAATATATCGTCGATAAAGACGATCACGAAGTGGTCTAGGTACTCTCTGAAAGTCCTGTTCATCAGATCCATGAACACGGACAACGCATTAGTCAGCCCAAACGGCATGACCGTAAACTCATAATGCCCGTATCTCGTGCTGAAAGCTGTCTTGGGGATATCACTTTCTCTTATCCTCAGCTGATAGTACCCGGACTTAAGATCCAATTTCAAGTACACTGATGACCCGACTAACTGATCGAACAGATCATCAATCCTTGGGATCAGGTACTTGTTCTTCTCCGTTAACTTGTTCAGCTCTCGATAATCGATACAGAGTCGCAAACTTCCGTCCTTCACAAAAAAGACCGGTGCGCTACAAGGCGATGAACTTGGACGCACATAACCCTGTTCCAACAACTATTGAAGTTTAACCTTCAGTTCCGCCATCTCCTTAGGCGCTAATCGATACGGAGAGTGTGACACAGGTTTGACACCTGGCACTAGCTCAATAGTGAAGTCTATCTCCCGCTGAGGTGGGGCTCCAGGGAGATCGCCAGGGAACACGTCAGGGTATTCAAATACCACTGGGATGCTGTCCAAAGCAGGCTTAGGCTTCGAAGCCTCCACTAGCGTGAAGAACAGCTCTGCACCAGCACGAACCGCCTTAATCACCTGAAGAGCAAACATCAAAGTCTTGCTCGACCCTTTCAAGCCCGCAAATGTCGTCTCACGACCAGTTCCCAACTTGACCTCCTTGCGATTGCAATCAATGTATGCCTGCTGCTCCGAGAGCCAGTCCATACCAAATATCACGTCGAATTTCACTAGCGGCAGTTACGACGCTTGCAAGTCGAACTCCTGACTTCCAATTCGTATCTTTACGCCACAGACTCTATCCGCGCGCATCGAACACCCATTTGGTAACAACACATCCAGTTTATCCTTTGCCATCGAAGAAGGTACTCCGATGCGCGATATCAATCCTTCGGAGAAAAAGAAGTGCGAAGCTCCTGTATCAAAGAGTGCACTCGCCGGATTATCGCAAATCAAAACAAAGCCTATACAAAAGTAATAAGATAACATGCGCAAGGTAACAAATATTTAAAGCTGACTTGCTATAAATTTAAACCGTACCTGTCACCGCATCAGCTTGCTTTATGGCCTCCTGCTGACCAATATTATAAACTCTAGGTTGAGCCGGAGTATAGTGGGATGCAGTTGACTCCACCGCCTTGCCCTTCTCCTCATAGGTTGCTCCCGACTTCCTCTCGAACTTTGGACGTCCGCTCCAACAGTCTCGGGCAAAGTGTCCCGGCTTTCCACAATTATAACATGCGCCCGGGGTTCAGCTTGTAGTTGCCCCCGAAGCACCGGAAGATGGGGCTGGACCCGAAATCCTAGCCTTCTTATGGAACTTACGAAACCCAGACTTTGAGTTAGTCGGCACCTTGAACTCTGTCCTCTTAGCAACATAGTCTCTCTTCGCTTGCACATTCCTCAGATCCTTTTCCAAAGACCGGGCCGTATTGACCCGGGTTAAGAAGCCCTGCTGCGTCATAGGCCCCGAGAGCAGTAGCCTTATGTCATCCCTCAGACCTTCATAGAATCGGTTTGTCTTACGCTCCTCATCAGTGAATGTAGAGCTAGCGTACCGACCCAACCGTGTAAATTCGTGGAGATACTCGTTCACGCTACTCTCTCCTTGCGTCAACTTCTGTAATTCATTCTCCATCGCGATCCTCTGAGCCGAGGGAAGGTACCTTGCCAAGAATAGTCTCGAAAATTCTTCCATTGAGACGTCCGTGAGTTGCCTTCCCCTCAAATGATGTAGCTCTAAATCTTCCCACCACAGCCTTGCATCTCCGTCCAACAAGAAAGTAGCTATGGTGGTCATCTGCCACTCCGTTTCTGTAGCTGTCAATACTCTCTTTACTCGGGAGAGCCAATCCTCAGTTTGGGATGGGGTTCCCGTCCCCGAGAATACCGGAGGATTGGAGCCCATAACATGCTTGAGCTGCTTTTCAGTTGCTCTCCTAGGTACCAATGACTCCACCACCACCTGCTCCACCCTTCTCAGTTCAGCCGCTTGAAGCGGTACCTGCTCCACCGCAAGGGCAGGTTGTTGCATTTGCCTTGCAGGCTGGACATTTATCACAGCGAACACCGCTTCAGCCACCAATCTTATGATTTCTGCCGAGGGAGGTGTTGCAGGCACAACATTCGGTGCGCTACTAGCCTCAGAAACCGGGCGTTCTGACGGCCCTGCACCATTCCTGGTCACCTATAGTCATACAAAACACCGTTAAGCGACTAAACAAAATTGCAAAAAGCAATTATAGGAACACGTAGGTTCCTCAAACATGTGTATTTTCATTTCTAAGTGGACATTCATGAGTTCTTTTTATGTTATAACGATGACGCACACACATGTGCTCACCACCACTTAAAAGAATTCGTCCACGAATTCATTTAAGTTGACCGAAACTAGTAGTCTGATATTAAATTGTAACACCCCCTATCCGTCACATAGCATATAGCAGTAGGTCCGGCCGGGGCCCGACGCCATATATCACAGACAGACCGAAGGGTTACACAATGAAACCATCCTTCCAATAACCAACGTCCTACACAGAGTACATTCTAGCGGAAGCATTTTAAATGTTGCAAACATAAGAACCCAGCCACAACATGAATGTCCACTAACAATAATAACCCAAAAGGAATGAGCGTACAAATATACAAGTACTTGACCTTATGACCTTACAAGAGTTTACGTTAAACAAATAGTGTCTTCCAAACATCGGCACGCAGGCCGGTCACACATAAGAATATAAGTAAACATTCGCTTTAGGCCTTTGAGCCGGCTCAACAACCAGAGCTTTTGCCCGCTATTTGCCACTAGGCTCCACAACACCTGCAAGCACAATCCACTGAAGCGGTGACAAACAAAATCAACGGTCAGCTAAAGCTGACCAAATTATAACGACCCCGCCCCTAAACTCGGGGCGGCGATGCTCCTTCCCCAGTGCATTAGTAAAACCAAACACGATAGTGAAAGTACAATTTAAACACATTTCACCACAGGCGTAGACACACACGACCACACACCCCGTGCTCTCAGGGCACTTATACGGTGAACTCGGTCCACCACCGCCCCTTGGACGACAAACACGTGAGCATTTTAGTCTTTTTCAGCCGAAGCCTAAGACCCACCCTCTATGCCATTGGTAAGCCTCTAAAACTGAACCTCATAGAGCGGGTACGGTTCCACTCAACCCGTTGTTCACCTCGCCACGACAATTTAAGTCATCGGCGCGGGTCAAGCTTCCCCGAATCCTGAGTATCAAACACACAATATTATATAATCCAATTATGTACAAGTTGGCTCCCAGGCCACCAAGATGGCAGAACCACGTTTCTGCCCAGTTTTCCGGGTGCACCTTGAGGTTTGTCCACAAGCCTCCATGTTGCAATCTACCGCGTAGAAAACCCGAAAAACAACCATCGGCGCGGAGTCTTCCCCGGCCATTCATGCAATGCAACATCACCGATCCAGACCAACTTGTCTGGGTAGGCTTCACACACCATGCCTATGTCCGTTCTTCGATTCCGGACTCTACATGCAAAACAACGGGGACTATTCATGTCTACCCGAAGGAATACCTCACACTCACCGCATACTCGCGAGAGCGAGCTTCCTATGCAAAAAAAGAGGACTTCACATGTCCAAGGAGAGAATCGTTACCCTTGCGTTTCTCTTTGGCGCCATGAAGATCTAGACAGATGAAAAGCACCGCAACGGTTTCGCCTCCGTAGATCTGAACTCGGCTTGCGATTTGGTGCTTCGAAGCTCCACCGGCGGCCGAATCTTTCCTCCTCCTTCTTCCTTGCTCTCCCCTCTCTCTAAAGCTTTAGAAAGAGAAAGCTTGAAGTAGAATGAGAGTTTCAAACCTTATTCCCGAATTTAACCTTGCTGGAACAGCCCGGGGCCCTTGGATCCCAAAAGAAGGAAACAGAAAACCACGATTCACACTTTAAATCCATTTTCTGGGACGAACACGGCTTGGGACACGCCCGTGTCCAAGGCCGTGTGCCTCCATCAACGCCGAAACCGTCGCATCCAGACCAGGACACGGGCTCTCGACACGCCTGTGTCACACTTGATACGCCCGTATCAATAGGTACACGCCCGTGTTGCAGGGCGTGTTCCTCCATCGACACAGGACCAAAAACGTCCCGAAGAGGACACGAGTACTCGACACGCCAGTGTCGCATTCGACACGCCCGTGTCAGCCCGAACACGCCGGGGCTCCAGGCCGTGTTCCTCCCCCGACACAGCTCGGCTAACAGCCCGAGCAGGACACAGCCTGAGACACACCCGTGTCGCAGGCCGTGTTCGCTGTCTCGATGATCGTTGACTGCATTTTCGTCGACCACACGGCCAGATCTTCGAACCCGAGCACGACACGGCCCTGGACACACTCGTGTCCCAGGCCGTGTGACCCCTACCAAGCACCAAACTTGGTTCTAAACGCTTCCCGTCCCTCTTTTGAGTTTCAGGGCGTTACATGTCACATCAGAAAATATCTTTATGATCACAAACAGTCTTCTCGGGCATGATTTGACAAGTTCAGCCGGGTTGTTTGTGATGTTGGGTTTATTCAGAGCTCAGTTGACTTCTCTCTCTTCACCCGTCATAGTCCATCAGGAACTGTGATACTCCTGGTTTATGTTGATAATATCTTAATTACTGACAATGATTCAAAATGCATCCATATGATCAAGGAACACTTGACCTCCGTGCTCCAGACCAAAAATTTGGGGAATCTTCAATACTTTCTTGGCACCGAGATAGCCCGTCGACCTGATGGTCTTGTTCTATCTCAAAGAAAGTACTGTCTTGATCTTCTTCATGATGTTGACTATTCTGATTGCAAGCCAGCTGACACAGCTATGGTCCAGTGGTGGGTATAAAGCCGGATCGGGCCACCCCAGTACCGGGCCCAATGGGCCCGTGCTTTAGTCAACCGGGCCGAGCCTGAGCTTTCCTTAAATCGGGCTCGAGCCGGGCTCGGGCAGCTGCCCCGGGAAGGGGCCTGATCCGGCCCTCAGGGCCGGGTCGAGCTCAGGCTGGGATTTTTTTTTAAAAAAGTTTAAAATTTTAAAATTATAAGTATTGATTTTTTTTTAAAAATAATACATTAAAAATTTATAATTATTATTTTATTATAATAATAAAAAAATTTCTCACATAGACAAGAAAAATAAAATTTTATTAATATTGAATAAAAATAAATAACATTTACAATTTACATTAATTGAATTAAATGAAATTTATTATCATTATTAATTTTAAATAAAAAAAATCACAATATTCATTAACTTAACAAAACACTTCAAATACAATTTTTTATCGGTCATGTGATGAATGTGAGACATACTTAATCATCTCTTAAATTCATTGTCTCTATCTCGTCTTCTATCTCCTCCGAGCTATCCTCTAATGATGTAATGTGCTGCTTTCTCTTCATAATATCAAAGTAGTACTTGTTGTACAACCTCGGGCTCGCAAAGAGCCCTCAAGAAGCAAACAGAGCGAGATAGGCAAAGGAGACTAGGAGGGCCCACTCGCAAGCGGCGAGATGATGGGCTCTCCAAGGGGCAAAACACCCCGCCTAGAAGCGAGAGGGCCCCAGAAGCGAGAAGGACCCCCAAAGGCGAGAGGCTCCGGCGAGACGGGCGGCGGGTCCTTCTCGCCGGCAGGCCCCTTTCCTCTCGCCAGGGGGGGGGGAGAGGGTTTTTTTTTACTCTTTTCTATCAAAGCAGAGGTTTTTACTCTTCTACCCCGGGTATTTTTACCCTTTTACCCTTGGTGGGCTGCGTATAGCTCCTCAGAACAGCGGAGTTTGGCTGTTGGCAGACCCAGCCAAGGGTACCCCAGTAATTTCAGGCCGGAGCAGTTTTGTTATTTGCAGTTCAGATTCTGAAATCTATAAATAAGCCCATAGGGGTTCTTCGGAAAAGACCTTTTTTCAGACTCGGGAGAAGAATTGACAGTCTTCTGAAGAACTCCAAGCCCAGCTTTTGGCTTTGGAGGGGAAGCTCTCTGTGACCTTCCGGGTAAGCGGTGGGACCTCCCAGCTGCGGCTTTGGGCCAGTTTTCTAACCCTTCACGACCGGTCAGAGGTCGGAGCTTGGGCCAAGTAGGAGTCGGCTACACCCCTATTTTGTGAACATTCGTTCGAAGTCAAATTTTGGCTTCAACAGTTCTGGTGCGGTGAGCGTGGAGGTAGCCGGTTCAAGAAAAGTTTGAGTTTGGTCCTATGACAGGAGGCGAAGGAGAAGGATCTGGTTCAGGAGGTTCCCCCTCCCAGGTAGAAGAGGCAACGAGGAAAATGCTGGAGGACTTCAGGCGAGAGGTCATGCAAACTATAAGCTTGGCCTTCTCGGCAAGGAGCGAGTGGGCGACACCTCAGGTTCCAATCGAGGTGGTCCCGCTTTTAGGCGAGAATGCCCCAGGCCAGCGCCTGGGAAAGGAGGTCCCCACAGAGGCTGGCGAGAAGGACGTGGCGGCGCGAGAGCTCTTCCCGGGCCAGCGTCCCGGGAAGGAGATCCCGGCAGAAGACGGCGAGAAGGAGGCAGCTGTGCGAGAGCTCTTCCCTGGGCACGGTCTCGCAGATCGGGCCAGCCAGCCGAGGCCGCGGGACGTGCCCTCTCGGCAAGCAGTCGGCGAGAGCCCATTTAGTGAACTTGTCATCTCGGCTCCGGTGCCGGAGGGGTTCCGGGAGCCCGACATGTCCTACTACTCAGGAAAGGATGATCCGGTGCAGCATGTGCAGTGGTTCGAGGATGTGGTTTCGATCAGACAGATGACGGATGCGTTTAAGTGTCGACTGTTTGCCATCACCTTGAAGGAGAAGGCGCGAGATTGGTTCCACCAGTTACCGGCAAGGTCGATTTATTGTTTTGAGGATCTACGGAGGGGTTTCTTATTAAGGTTTTCAACATCGAAGAAGCGTAAGAAGGAGGCGGAGTGCTTGTTCTCGGTAAGGCAGAGCCAGGATGAAACGTTGGGGCACTACGTA
The DNA here is from genome assembly GCA_039583875.1 of Platanthera guangdongensis. Lineage (NCBI taxonomy): Eukaryota > Viridiplantae > Streptophyta > Magnoliopsida > Asparagales > Orchidaceae > Platanthera > Platanthera guangdongensis. The sequence goes on from CM077163.1 coordinate 228,292,904, forward strand.
GATCGGTTTCAGGAAGAGATCCTCCAGGTTCAGGAGGTCCCTGGGTATACGCTAATGCTCGCATTCACCCTGGGACTGAGACCAGGTTTCTTCAGCATGGAGTTGAAAAGGGTGCCCCCCTCTCCTTTGAGGAGCTTATGGAGAGGGCGGCAAAGGAGACGGATTTCGAGAGAGCCAACCCGGCGTTTGCAAGGAAGTTAGCCAGGTTAGCGGAGGATGATGCAAAGGAACCAGGAACAGGGAAGCAGAGGGAGCAGAGAGAGCACAGAGAAGAGAAGAGGAGGGAGGAACCCCGAGGCCAGGGGCACCAGGGACAGAATCATCGGGGGGCCCGAGAGCCGAACAACCGGATAGGTTGGAGGCCTCATGAGGGTCGCCCCCATGAGTTGGGAGGAGGCTTCCAGGGAAGAGATAATTTCCGAGAACCAAGGAGGTTCGATCAACCGGCGTGGAGACAGGGAGTGAGGGATCGTTTTCAGCATCAGCAGGAGGCAATGGGGATCGGTCGAGGGAGAGGAGCTCGAGGAGGAAGGAGATGAAGAGGAGATGGAAGAAGGGGTGGGGTGGCGTTGCCTTTCTGTGATTTCCATCAGGAGAGAGGTCACGCTACAGCCACGTGCCCAGAATTTTTGGAGATGAGAGAGACCAGAGGTTTGAGGAGGCAGGATCCGCCGGTAAGGATCGAGGAAATGCAGTCGGGGGAGGCAGAAGATAGGTGTGAGGACCGGGTGGATGTGGGAACCCGGGGGGTATCGGGGCCATCCATGGGGGATTGGGATCGAGGCCACCCGGAAGGGGAGCTTCCAGACCATGTTCCGGAAGGGGGTAGCCTCAACCTCCCAGACCCCACCCCCGCTAGAAAAAATCACCTTCTCTTCAGAGGATATGCCGGAGTACGAGGACCCATTCTGCGACGCCTTGGTGATCCAGACGGCGGTGGAAAACTTTACGGTCTCCAAGATCCTAGTGGATAACGGGAGCTCCGTAAATGTGATTTTTAAGAAGGCCTTCGATGAGATGCAGGTGGAAGCCAAGAGGGTTTTGGCCTCGGATGGACCGTTGTTCGGGTTCTCCGGGGAGAGGAAAAAAGTGGAAGGGGGAGTAGGGCTGCACGTGAGGTTGGGGGGCGTATCACGGAACTGCCGGTTCGTGATTGTAGATGCCCCGAGCAGCTACAGCGCCATCTTTGGGCGACCCCTCATCAGCGCCTTTCGCTGCGTCCCCTCCTCGTTCCATCAATGTCTCAAGTTTAACAATGGAGGGGTGCAGGTCAGGGTCAGGGGAGATCCAAAAGTGGCGAGGCAGTGTTACGTCACGACGGTTAACACCATATCTTGGATGGCAGAGGCGGAGGAGTTGGAAAAGGAGATGGCGGCGCAAGAAGAAGCCTTGAGGGAAGAGGAGGTGAGCCCAGAGGAAGCGAGAGGAGGAACCAAAGAGGAAGTCGGGGAGGAGGAGACTGAGAAGCAGAAAGGAGGTGTGCAGGAGGCGCAGGAAGATGTTGAGGTCGAGCAGCAACAGGAGAGCCCGGAGGGAGGAATGGAGATTGAGGAGGAGCAGAGGGGAGAAGACGTGCAGGAAGTCAGGAGGAGCGGAGAGTCGGAGCCACGAGAAAGAATGCAGGAGAAAGTGGGAGAAGAAGGGGCAGAGGAGGAAGCCCGAAGGGAGATGGAAATTGAGCAGCAGCAGGACGAGGTGATAGAGGTTGAGGGAGCAGGAGGGGAGGAAGAGATGGAAGAAGAAGCAGGGGGCGGCTGGGAGCAGTCGCGGTTGGAGGTGGCCGAGGAAATAGTAGAGGTGGAGGTCGCACCAGCCAGGGGCAGGTACGAAGGGTACGGATCAGCGGGGGCTTGAGTCCCGAGGACCAGGAGCGGATGCGGACCTGCATCCAGAGCAACATCGACGTCTTCGCTTGGAGCACGGCGGACATGCCGGGCATTGATGCGGACGTGGCCTGCCATCGCCTAAATCTGGACCCTCGGACGCGCCCCATACGCCAGAAAATGAGGACCATCGCCACCAAGCTGGAGGAGCCCATTCGAGAGGAGGTCAAGAAGCTCCTGGAGGCGGGCTTCATCTCAGAGATCCAGTACCCAGGCTGGATCTCCAACGTTGTAATGGTGAAGAAGGGGGGAGGAAAATGGAGAATGTGTATCGACTTTTCGTTATTAAATAAATCATGTCCTAAGGATTGCTACCCCCTGCCTCGAATCGACGCGCTGGTTGATTCAGCCGTTGGTTTTTCTGTTATGAGTTTTCTGGATGCTTTTTCAGGTTACCATCAGATCCGGATGCACCCTCCCGACGTCAAGGACGTCTCCTTCATCACAAGGGAAGGGTGCTTTAGTTATAACATGATGCCCTTTGGGTTAAAAAAACGCGGGAGCGACATACCAACGAATGATGGATCGAGTTTTCCAGGGGCAGAGGGGTCGGAACCTAGAAGTCTACGTTGATGATCTCATGGTAAAGAGCAAGGGGGTGAACTCGCATCTCCAGGATCTGGAAGAGACGTTCGCCACCTTGAGGAAGTTCAAAATGAGGTTGAACCCCCTGAAATGTGTTTTCGGGGCCAGTCGTGGGAAGTTCCTTGGGCACCTTTTGACCCCGGCGGGAGTAGAACCTAATCCTGATAAAGTAAAGGCCATCCTGGAGCTGGAATCACCTAGAAACGCTAAGGAGGTGCAGCGCTTGACTGGGAAGCTGGCCGGCCTTAGCAGATTCCTCTCCAGGTCAGGAGAGAAGTGCTCGCCTTTCTTTAAAGTGCTACGAGGGAATCAGAGATTTGAATGGACAGCGGAGTGCGAGGAAGCTTTTCAAAAGCTGAAGGAGCAACTCTCCCGGGCTCCTCTGCTTCAAAGCCCTAAAGAGGGGGAAGATTTGACCTTGTACCTAGGAGTGGGAGCGGAGGCGGTGAGCTCCGTCTTAGTCAGAGAAGAGGGAAAGAAGCAGCTGCCCATCTATTATGTTAGCAGGATCCTAAGGAAGGCAGAGCTCCGCTACCCTATCCTAGAAAAACTGGCATACGCCTTGGTTGTTTCGGCCAGGAAGCTCCGGCCATATTTCCAGGCCCATTCAATTAGAGTGGTAACAGACCATCCTCTCCGAAAGATTTTTGAAGGAGTAGAGCACTCGGGTAGGCTGGCCAAGTGGTCTGTCGAGTTGAGTGAGTTCAATATTTCGTTCATACCAAGGCTCTCCATTAAGGCACAGGTGGTGGCCGACTTCTTGGCAGACTACGTCGCGGAGGATGGGGCCGAGGAGCCGCAGCGGCCAGAGGCATGGAAGATCATGGTCGACGGGGCCTCGGGAAAGCACTCCCTTGGAGCGGGGGTGGTACTGACGAGTCCTCAGGGGGTGACCATAAGACAAGCGGTCACCTTGCATTTCCCCATAACCAACAACCAAGCAGAGTACGAGGCAGTGATAGCCGGCCTTCGCCTGGCCAAGGAGCTCGAGATCAAGGACGTTGAGGTTTTCACAGACTCATTGGTAGTGGCGTCGCAGATACGCGGAGAGTTCGAGGCGCGGGAGCCCACCCTTGTGAAATACTTGTCCAAGGTGAGGACGATCATCGGGGGGTTCCGGACGTTCTCCATCCAACACGTCCCCAGAGAAGAGAACACTGCTGCCGATCAATTGGCCAAGTTCGGACCTTGGGAAGGGGGTGCCCTCACTGATTTATTCCACCCAGCGATTGAAGAGGGGGAGCTAATGGAGGTGGATCGGCGGCCCTCGTGGGTAGATCCCTTCGTTACCTTTTTTCTGACTGGAACCCTCCCTGAGGGGGTCAAAGAGGCAAGAATCTTCCGCCATAAGGCGGCCCACTATCTCATGCATGAAAGAGGATTGCACCGGAGGATGCTTTCGGGTCTCCTGGCTCGATGCGTGACGGAAGAGGAGACCAGACACATTCTGGAGGAGGTGCACTCCGGGGAATGTGGTAGCCATTCCGGAGGGAGGACATTGGAAGCAAGGGTGGTCAGGCAGGGGTACTTCTGGCCCACCCTGAGGAAGGACGCGACAGAATTTGCGAGGAAGTGTCAGAAGTGCCAGCTCTACGCCCCCCTCCAGCTCTTACCGGCTCAAAGACTCCGAAGCATCACAGCACCATGGCCTTTCGCCATTTGGGGAATGGATCTGGTGGGGCCTTTTCCTCCAGCTAGTGGGCAAAGAAGATTCCTCCTGGTTATGATAGATTACTTCTCCAAGTGGCTGGAGGTTAAGGCGCTAGCAAAGGTGACCTCTCAAGTCATCAGGAACTTCGTCTGGGGGGAGATCATTTGCAGGCACGGGCTGCCTCAAGCCATCGTCACGGATAACGGCCCCCAGTTCGCTAGCGAAGAGTTCATCAGTTTCTGCTCTCAGCAGGGCATCGACCTCAGGTTTGCCTCTGTCCACCACCCCAGGAGCAACGGTCAGGTGGAGGCGGCGAACAAGATTATCGTTAACTTACTAAAGAAGAAGGTAGAGAATCTGAGGGGGAACTGGGTAGAGCAGCTCCCCTCGGTCCTGTGGGCTCTAAGAACGACCCCGAACACGGCCACTGGTGAGACCCCTTTCAAACTTTCCCATGGTTGTGAGGCGGTACTACCAGTGGAATTCGAGGTCCGATCCCCACGAGTTGCGGCCGCAGGTGATGGAGACGAGGCATGGAGGATGGAAAATGAGGAAGGTCTGCGCCTCTCGCTAGACCTGGCAGAGGAGCTGCGGGACGTGGCAGCCATCAGACAGGAGGAAATCAAGCGGCGAATGGCAAAGCACTTCGACAAGTATATCAGGATAAAACAATTCGCGGAAGGAGATCTAGTACTAAAAAAGGTTGATGCGGCAGGGAGATCCGCCCCGGTGGGAAAGCTCAACCCAAATTGGGAGGGACCTTATATTGTAGAGAGAGCGTTGAAAGCAGGGGGTTACTACCTTCAAGATGTGGAGGGTGGGACCTTGAACCACTCCTGGAATGGGGATGACTTAAAACGCTTCTACCCATGAAAAGGGAGAGCGGTAAATGTGTACTTAAAGCGTGATCAATATAATATATTTCTCAAAACAAATGACCCTAAAGAGCTTTCGAGATCTTCATCGGCACCCCGAGCTCGGCTCGGCCCCAGGTAGACCCGCTGCGCAGGCTCCCATCTAGCTGGCAGGTCCGAAGGCTCGCCTGTGGGGGATAGGTTTTGAGTTGAGATCTTCATCGGCACCCCGAGCTCGGCTCGGCCCCAGGTAGACCCGCTGCGCAGGCTCCCATCTAGCTGGCAGGTCCGAAGGCTCGCCTGTGGGGGATAGGTTTTGAGTTGAGATCTTCATCGGCACCCCGAGCTCGGCTCGGCCCCAGGTAGACCCGCTGCGCAGGCTCCCATCTAGCTGGCAGGTCCGAAGGCTCGCCTGTGGGGGATAGGTTTTGAGTTGAGATCTTCATCGGCACCCCGAGCTCGGCTCGGCCCCAGGTAGACCCGCTGCGCAGGCTCCCATCTAGCTGGCAGGTCCGAAGGCTCGCCTGTGGGGGATAGGTTTTGAGTTGAGATCTTCATCGGCACCCCGAGCTCGGCTCGGCCCCAGGTAGACCCGCTGCGCAGGCTCCCATCTAGCTGGCAGGTCCGAAGGCTCGCCTGTGGGGGATAGGTTTTGAGTTGAGATCTTCATCGGCACCCCGAGCTCGGCTCGGCCCCAGGTAGACCCGCTGCGCAGGCTCCCATCTAGCTGGCAGGTCCGAAGGCTCGCCTGTGGGGGATAGGTTTTGAGTTGAGATCTTCATCGGCACCCCGAGCTCGGCTCGGCCCCAGGTAGACCCGCTGCGCAGGCTCCCATCTAGCTGGCAGGTCCGAAGGCTCGCCTGTGGGGGATAGGTTTTGAGTTGAGATCTTCATCGGCACCCCGAGCTCGGCTCGGCCCCAGGTAGACCCGCTGCGCAGGCTCCCATCTAGCTGGCAGGTCCGAAGGCTCGCCTGTGGGGGATAGGTTTTGAGTTGAGATCTTCATCGGCACCCCGAGCTCGGCTCGGCCCCAGGTAGACCCGCTGCGCAGGCTCCCATCTAGCTGGCAGGTCCGAAGGCTCGCCTGTGGGGGATAGGTTTTGAGTTGAGATCTTCATCGGCACCCCGAGCTCGGCTCGGCCCCAGGTAGACCCGCTGCGCAGGCTCCCATCTAGCTGGCAGGTCCGAAGGCTCGCCTGTGGGGGATAGGTTTTGAGTTGAGATCTTCATCGGCATCCCGAGCTCGGCTCGGCCCCAGGTAGACCCGCTGCGCAGGCTCCCATCTAGCTGGCAGGTCCGAAGGCTCGCCTGTGGGGGATAGGTTTTGAGTTGAGATCTTCATCGGCACCCCGAGCTCGGCTCGGCCCCAGGTAGACCCGCTGCGCAGGCTCCCATCTAGCTGGCAGGTCCGAAGGCTCGCCTGTGGGGGATAGGTTTTGAGTTGAGATCTTCATCGGCACCCCGAGCTCGGCTCGGCCCCAGGTAGACCCGCTGCGCAGGCTCCCATCTAGCTGGCAGGTCCGAAGGCTCGCCTGTGGGGGATAGGTTTTGAGTTGAGATCTTCATCGGCACCCCGAGCTCGGCTCGGCCCCAGGTAGACCCGCTGCGCAGGCTCCCATCTAGCTGACAGGTCCGAAGGCTCGCCTGTGGGGGATAGGGTTGGGGCAAGCTATCTCCATCAACATCAAACTAACAAGACAGAATTCATTTTGGCAGAATAGGGTGAAAAGTCCCCTTGAGCGACACTACGCCTTGGCATCCCAACTTAGTCCTAAGGTACAAAATAAACTAAGGAAAAAGGGGTGTGGAGCAGAGCAGGTGACAACACTCGCAGCGAACGACTCTTTGAGGATCGTCTCGCCGAGCGAAAGGGCACTCGCGAGGCAAGCCATTTCGCCAAATCCGCGGATGATAAGCGCGTCGAGAACCCGTCTCGCGTAGGACATAAAACAGATAAGTATATATACAAAAAGGTTGCGCGGCGAGACGAGATAGTAGCATCGTCCCGCGGGCAAAAGGCAAACCAGAGATTAACTTCACAAAAATAAGAAATGAAAAATAGACAGCAAAATGGAACACTCGCTCGTCACTTGACAGATGCCACAAAATATAGTTTAAAGTCTTTACATCAGGAGGAGGAGAGAGTGATTCTAAATCTTGGAGGCGGCGCATCAGTCCTCCTCGCCGGATGAAGAATCATCGCTCTCCTCGCTATAGAGCTCGGGGACCAGGTCGCGCGCGGTTACTGTCTCAGAATCGTCCTTCACGACCCCCAGGTCTTTCATCATCTGTAGCACCAGCTCAGCCCCGCGGACGCCAGCGTCTCGGCATCGCTCCTCGACCTCCTCATAAGAATAATGTGGCGGGGGAGTCTGGAAGGGCTCGCGGCGAGACAACGACGCGGCAGCCGCCTGGAGGCGCGCATTCTCAGCCGTCAGCGCCTGGACCTCCTCCTCCAAGGCCGCCACGCGCGAACGAAGTTGTCCCGCCGTCTCGGCATCCTGCGGGATGACCTGGCAATCAGCCAAGAATCGTGGAAAAGAAAAAACCCAAGGGAAAAAGGGAGTTGTGGCTTACCACACCGCCTTGGGCCTTCGCGAGGAGTGACTCGGCATCTGACAGCCTTCTCGCCAGACCAGCAGATTTCTCCCGTTCCGCTTCCAGGTTTTCCTCGCTGTCCTTCCATTTTGAATTAATGTAAATAAGGCGGCGAGAGGAGAGGTGTGAGAACTCCAAGGCCCGCATCTGGTGGTGGCAGGTCTTCAACACAAGGTCCTTGGTGGACTCGCTTTCAGGCAAAGAGGCGTCTAGGCCACCATAAAGGCCGTACCCGATGGCGAAGGCATGGCTGGAAGGGACCTCTTGCTCCTTCCATGATGGAAGGAGGGTAGAGATGGACACACGGTTGGCGTCCCGCCCACACAGCAAAACCGGGTCGCCGATGGCATCGTGAACCACGGGACCCAGGTTATAATTCATGTGAGAGGCGGGGGCGGGACGGCCAGAAGAGTCGCCCTCGCGAGAAGAGGTAGCAGCCACCGGCTCAGAAGCAGCAACTTGCGGGTTGGAGGCAGCGGCAGGTTGGCCAGAAAGCCCCGTCTCGCGAATAGGCGAGACGGCCTGGTGATTAGGCGAGGGAGGCGGTGGAGTTTCCCCTAAAGAGATAGGGCTCCCTTGGGGAGCCTTCTCCTTTTCCTTGGAGATAGCCACGGCTCTCTTCATTTTCTTTTTTGGAGGGCTGGAGCGAGAGGGGACGGTGTCATCTCCGGGACGCTTCGGCGGGATGACCGCAAGGGACTCTCTCGCCGCCTCTGCCGCTGCATTGGCGAGATCAAGACCCTTGGCGGGGTGAATATTACTCTTATAAGGAGGAGATGTTGGGATAATTCGCTCACCTAAAAGCGAGTGGGTGGGGGTTAGGAAAAAGCGAGACGACAAATAGCCAAGAGAGAGGAATAGAAGAATACCCTCGCCCGGGAGCACTGGGAGAAGCGAGTCGAGGCCTCGCCGCAAGAAGTTGACCTCGAAGTTCTTGCCAGCAAGGTACTCGCACAGCAACTTCTCTGGCCCGCTGACTTGGGGGGTGACGTAGAAGCTCTCTGGCGGAGAGACCGGCGCGAGAGGGACGCCGCCGAAGTCAGCCCGGTCTCCCCGAATGAAGACAAATCGGGTAAGCCAGTGATGATTCTTGTTAGGCGTCTCACATACCTTGAGCCCCTGCCCAGTGAAGTACGAGACGCCATCGGCATTGGCGTGGTAGATGAAAAGCTTGCGGAAGGCCGTCAAGCTGAACTCGATGCGCTCTCGGCGCATGTAGCAGGCAAACGCAATCAACACCGAGATGGCGTTGGGATTGAACTGCGCCGGGACAACGCCAAAGTACTTGAGGACCTGCTTCACCTCAGGCCAGAGGGGCAGTCGCAACCCCGCCTCAAAGTGCGAGACGGGGAAGGCGAGTTCCCCAGGGTAGTATGTGTTGATGCACTCGCCGACCTTAGGGGGACGCGACTCGATGCCCTCCCCCAGATACTCGCGGGCAAATTTATCATGGTCCTCCCGAGGGAGCCTGCCGAGCGGGAAGTCGTGGTCAGTAAACCTCTTCCCGCAGCGGCTGCGCCCCTCGCCCTCCTCCACTTTCTTCTTACCCATCTTCTTTGGCGAGCTAGTCCTAGGCGAGACGAAGGAGATAAGAGGCGAGAATGGGCCGGCGAGACGGAGAGTTCAGGGGGCCAAGACTCGGCTAACGGCGAAGGCGGAAAATGTGGTATCTAGTCCAGGACTAGGCATATTTATAACGGATGCAAGGCCAATGATTAAAAGGGCGGGAAATTAAGGGGGAGAGGAAGAGTCGGCGTTTTTCTCTCTCCTATACCTCGAACGGCGCGACCCGTCACAGTCAGCAAAAATTATATAATTAAATATCTAGCATAAATTAAAAAGGAGTATTAAAAAGGAATGAGAAATTAAGCCATAAAAATATATGTCCAGAAATCGTCCCGCAGAGGACCAAGCTCTCTGCATACTTTGGCGAGACTACCATTATTACAACTTTTGCGAGAAGAAGAAAAAGAAGGATAGCGAGACAGACATTCGTCAGTATGGGCGCCACTCCCAGCGGCCGCCGCGTGCTCCCCCGCGAGGAGGCCTACTCCGCGAGTGGAAGGAGCGGATGGTTTGCAGGCCACGCCGCGCGAGACGGAGCTGCATATCGGTCTCATTGATGATGGCCTCAGGGTCGGTGCCGTCGACATCCAGCTCGGCATCGGCTCCAGAAGATAGACGAGCGCACTCGCCCTCCAGCGACTCGATGCGCTTCTCCGCGGCCTGTTTGTCTAAAGTCAAGGAATGAATGAGGCGCGCGTGCTTCCGGAAGAGCTCAGCCGTCTTCCGCTTCATCTCCACTGGATCTGAGGGATCGCCCAGATAGTCTTCAATCCCGTCTGCAGGAGGAGGCGAGACGGAGAGTTGCTTCGGCTGCTCCTCAACAGGAGAGTTGGCCCGAGAATCTGCGCAAGGAGTGCAGGAACAAGGTGGAAGAGGCACTCGCAGGAGAGAGTGAGAGTAGCGAAGGAGATTCAAAAGGGCAAGGGAGGGTCCCTTACCAAGATGGCGAGAGGTATTGGCAGCCGGGGAGGGGTCATCCCTCCTCTCGCTGGGAGTAGTTGGAGGAGTAGATGAGGGTAGCGAATCAAGCTCCTCGCAACGGACAGAAGAACCATCTCGCGGACTCTTCGGGGACGGCGGAACCACAAGAGCCCCCTGAAAGAAGCGTTAGTCAGCAAAAAAGCACCCAGTCGCGGAAATAACAGTGGTAATCGCGAGTGTCCACCTCTTTTTCCGTAGAGAGCGCACGGGGAGTGGGGGCAGGTTTCAAAGAGGCGCGAGACGAATCTACTGCTGCAAGAGAAGGGCCCCCAGCCTTCGTCTTTTTCGAGCGAGACGACGGGGCGAGGGGACGACCCAGGGAAGAGGTGAAAGCAGCCACGTTGGCCTTATGTTGCTCTCGCACCAGGGCGAGACGTTCGCGAAAACTTTGACTGTGCGTCATTCTGAAGGAACTCGAGAACAGGGAAGAAGAAGAATATGCAGAGCGGGGCATCAGGAGCGCAGGGCAGGAGTCATATATTTATAGACCCCGGTGGGGGCCTCCGAAGATTCCTCATAAATACGTTTTTTAATGCACCTTGAATAACGAGCCTCGGTTGAACATTCTTTTTGAGCTTAGAGTAACCTCAAAAAGAGCGGGGATTGTGTACAACCTCGGGCTCGCAAAGAGCCCTCAAGAAGCAAACAGAGCGAGATAGGCAAAAGAGACTAGGAGGGCCCACTCGCAAGCGGCGAGATGATGGGCTCTCCAAGGGGCAAAACAGCCCGCCTAGAAGCGAGAGGGCCCCAAAAGCGAGAAGGACCCCCAAAGGCGAGAGGCTCCGGCGAGACGGGCGGCAGGTCCTTCTCGCCGGCAGGCCCCTTTCCTCTCGCCAGGGGGGGGAGAGGGTTTTTTTTACTCTTTTCTATCAAAGCAGGGGTTTTTACTCTTCTACCCCGGGTATTTTTACCCTTTTACCCTTGGTGGGCTGCGTATAGCTCCTCAGAACAGCGGAGTTTGGCTGTTGGCAGACCCAGCCAAGGGTACCCCAGTAATTTCAGGCCGGAGCAGTTTTGTTATTTGCAGTTCAGATTCTGAAATCTATAAATAAGCCCATAGGGGTTCTTCGGAAAAGACCTTTTTTCAGACTCGGGAGAGGAATTGACAGTCTTCTGAAGAACTCCAAGCCCAGCTTTTGGCTTTGGAGGGGAAGCTCTCTGTGACCTTCCGGGTAAACGGTGGGACCTCCCAGCTGCGGCTTTGGGCCAGTTTTCTAACCCTTCACGACCGGTCAGAGGTCGGAGCTTGGGCCAAGTAGGAGTCGGCTACACCCCTATTTTGTGAACATTCGTTCGAAGTCAAATTTTGGCTTCAACACTTGTAACAGATGTACATTTCCAAATATTCTTCGTTGAGCCAGCTCCTCCGCTCCTTCAAAACCCTGCCACTAAGAGAAAAAGCGGACTCCGAAGCTACCGTAATAGCTTGTATTGTTAGTAAATCACGGGTCATATAGACCAAAATAAGATATGTATTGATTTTAGCTTTCCATCATTTTAAGAGATCGAAGTTTTCAATCTCCTCCGTGCTCATAAAATCACGGAATTGTGTTTTATTTTACAATCATAATTCATTTAAACTACTAAATGTGCGCGCTTTTTTTTAGCAACTAATTATAAAAGTTTATTTTTAAAAGTATCTTTTGTTTTTGGTTGCGATAATTCTTCTCGAGTCTGTGAGCCGTATAAGTTATCATAATAATTATAACACTCGGTAAAAAGAGAAGTACATTTTGGAGTACTAACGTTATCATAATCATCGAAATTTAAAATTGTATTGATTTCATCTATCAAATTTTCTACGCCGTCTATGCCGAATAACGGATTTAAAGTGGCGGCGCATGAAAACATTAGACATTTCTTTATAATATTTTTAAAATTTTTCTTCCATTATTTCAATTAATAGAAGACATCCATCATGTTGCTTATAATAATTACATTTTTGTCCGATATTTACAAAATTTTCAATTACTAGTGAGCTAGTCAGATAATACACGCCGGATAAAAAACAGTCGTTCTATAAAAATATTTTAATAAATCCATATAATTTGTCAATACGTCCCAATTGACATCGGTCAAATCATGAGTATTTACCATATTATAATATTACATAAGAAGTGATTTTTGTTGAAACGCTCATTTTAACATTTATATGTTGAGTTCCATCTAATAGGCATATCAAATTGTGGTTTCAAATATTTTTTACCATGTGCATTTACAGAATTTTTAAAATCTTGAGATCGTTGTCTAGAACTATAAATGACTCTTAGCATTCGACGAATTTTTTCAATATAAGGTTCTATGACGGCTAAATTATCTTGTATCATTAAATTTAAAACGTGACAAACACACCGAGTGTGAAAAACACACTGGTTAGTATCGGTTTTAAATCGCGTTTTAACCACTCAATAGATACGATATTGTTAGAGCCATTATCAACAGAAACTCATTATTTTATTTTTTATTTTAAATTCTCGCACACATTTAGTAATTACATTATATATAGCTTTAGCTGTGTGCGGATATTCGAAATCTTCAGAACATATTACGCGTTTGTTTAACTCCCATAAAACGGGATCGATTCAATGACACATGATACATATATACGATAATCCTACTTTTATGCTACTGTTCCAAACGCCACTCGTTAAACTTACATGACATTCAAAAGTTTCAAAAAATTTTATTAACGATTGTTTTGATTATAAATAGGCTTTAATGACGCCGCACCTAAGAGAAACTCTACTTATATATTGATATTTGGGCTGAAGCCCTGCATGTATATATTCCGTCGCGTCCTCGTTGTCATAGTGGCTGAATGACAACCCACGTTTGATGACATGTTTCATCTGCAGCTCTCATTGGTGAAGTTGATCGTACGTCCAAATTTGCCATGCTCCTGAAATTTGAGCATGACTGGACTCGGGAGCTTGTTTTGAAACGCAAGACTTAAGGTGTCTTGCTAGTGTCGAGTTGCCGGTAAGGGTCAGCAACTTCGAGCATAATTTGCACCGCGCGTTGAATTCGGTGTCAACTTGAACCTTATCGAAATGCTCCCAAACTGTCGCCTTACGATTGTGCTCAACCACTACATGCGTATTTTGAGTAGACGATCCTGATGTTGATGAGGACGATGCCATGCTAGCGTTGAGGAGGACGATGTCATGCTAGCGTTGAGGAGGATGCTGGCGAGGGCCGCGAGGCGTTGCCGCGTTGAGTAAATTTTACAATTTAATTTAAAATTTAAAAGAAAGAGTGAGAGAGAGTGAGTGGGAGAGAGAGAGAGTGAGAGTGAGAGAGTTAGTGGGAGAGAGAGAGAGAGCGTGTGTGAGTGGGAGAGAGAGAAGAGAGGGTTCCGACTGGGTAGGGGGGTTTAAATAATTTTTTTTATTATGAGCCTAGGCCCTAGGCTCGGTTGCTGTACAACAATACAACTGCTGCTGTACAGCAGCCTACTAACGGATCTTATAAGAGCCGTTAATTAACGACTCTTATAAGATAGACCAAATTTCTGGGCAGGGCTTTGCCTGGGCCTGGGCCTTGGCCAGGGCCGGCCCGAAAATCGGGTTTTGCCCGGTTCGGCCCGGGTCGGGTACTACCCCTGTATTTGGGCCCTGTAAGGGCCCTGAGCCGAGCCTAGGCCCGAGCCGGGCCTAGATGGGCTATTATCGGACCGAGATCGGGCCGACCCACTGCGCCCGATCCCTTTGCCCACCAGTACCTATGGATGCCTATCACAAGCTCTGTGCATGTTCCTCCGACTTGATACACTCATACCAAACCCATTGATACTATCGCCGTCTTATGAGAAAGTTAATCTATTTGACAGTTACATGACCCGATATATAGTTTGCTGTTGAGGTTGTTAGTAGGTGTTACTCATTAATCTCATCTCATGTATACTGTTTGTATGTTGTTCTCTACTTAATATATATATCCCGTGGACCTCTATTGGAGGTACCAATCATTCCAATACCGTGTAACATGGTATCAGAGGCGGTTTACGGCATCCTCACTCGATCCCGCTTCGCCTCTTCGCTCGATCCCGCTTCGCCTCTTCGCTCGATCCATCTTCGCCTCTTCGCTCGATCCCGCTTCGCCGCTTCGCTCGATCCCGCTTCGCCGCTTCGCTCGATCCCGCTTCGCCGCTTCGCTCGATCCCGCTTCGACGCTTCGCTCGATCCCGCTTCGCCGCTTCGCTCGATCCCGCTTCGCCGCTTCGCTCGATCCCGCTTCGCCGCTTCGCTCGATCCCGCTTCGCCGCTTCGCTCGATCCCGCTTCGCCGCTTCGCTCGATCCCGCTTCGCCGCTTCGCTCGATCCCGCTTCGCCGTTCCGCTTCGTCGATCCCGCTCCCCGTCGACTGCCGTCGATCCCGATCCGCCCTCCCTGTAGCGCTTCGCCATCGATCCCGATCCCGCCTGTAGCGCTCCGCCGTCGATCCCGATCCCGCTTCAGAGTCGATCCCGATCCCGCTTCGCCGTCAATCTGTGGTCCACTTCTCCCTGCGCACCTTTAGGTGCATCCCTCATACCGGACGAAGGGGAACATGCATTCGTGATGGCTTCATGCTGCCGATCTCTCGTTCGCTGATGCTACCACAATCAACCTAGATGCTGCAGGTTCCTCTATGCCGCTGATTTCAGCCGTCGACCAGCGCCCCTTCTTCCTTCACCGTTGATCTTGGTCATGGGTTCCTCAGTTACGAACGACACTCAGACGACCGTTCCCTCAGGGGATTCTACAATACCTTTCCTCCTAATGCGAGGCTTGCTACAACTATCCTTACCTCCTCCAACTTCCAACTATGGAAAAAGGAGGTTACTATGTCCCTATCGGGTATCCGACGTATGCACCACCTTACCCGTCTCCCAACTCATGCTGTGGGGAGTACAGAGCATGAAGATTGGTATAGTGATGATTGTCACATGTTTGCTCTTCTCCTGAGCTCCATGAATCCATCCGTTCAGCAAATGTGCAAGAATTGTAACAACACTAAGGAACTATGAGATACTTTGCATATGATGTTCTCTCAAGCGAACAATCTCTCGTCTTGGTGAACTCTTCCCCAAGATAGCTGAGCTGAGACAAGGGGCGCGCCCTGTCACCGAGTACTTTGCGGAAGGTTCTTAGGGTTCGTAGGGTTTATGCTGCTGCCACCCAGCGAAAGCATGAAAATCGGGTATACAGGTTGCATATTGGGGATGAGATCATCACAGAACAAAGCCAAATTGAAGATGCCATGGTGAAGCATTTCTCCCAGAGATGGTGCATGGAGGACTCTACTAAGGTGGAGGATTTGCCAAACCCGCGGGAGAAATTATCTGATGAAGAGGCGCAGCTGCTGGCCGCCCCGCCCTCGGATGCCGAGATCAAGAAAACCGTCTTTTCATTTGGGCGAAATAAGGCTCCGGGATGCGATGGGGTAACCCACTCTTTCTTCACGCATTTTTGGAATTTCACCATGTCTGATTTAAATGCCGTAGTAAATTTTTTTTTTTTGCAACTGGCGCTATGGAGGCAAAGTAGAAGGATACTTTGGTTGTCCTTATCCCTAAGTGCAACTGTCCTTGCTTGCCGGAGCATTTCCGGCCAATCAGTCTCTGCTCAACAATATATAAAGTTGCGGCAAAGATCATTGCAAATCGTATGAAGCCCTTGTTACGGAGGCTTATCTCGGAGGAGCAAACTGCATTCGTCCCCAGCCGACTTATGTCGGATAACTGTCTACTCGCCCAGGAAATTGTGCATCGTATTCATACTACGGAAAGCAAGTCTGGTTACATGGCTATGAAGATAGACATGGAGAAGGCCTTTGACCGAATGCAATGACCTTTTGTCGAGCGCGCCTTGGCGAGTTTTAATTTTCCACCCTTTTGGATCAATCTTATCATGGAATGCATCACCTCGCCGAGATTCGGTCGTCTCATCAACGACTCTAGATCACCGTGGATACAAGCTACATGTGGTTTGCGCCAGGGCTGCCCGCTATCTCCATACTTGTTCATTCTATGCTTCGAGTTCCTTTTCTCATTGATCAACTCAAGCAACCATCCTGGTATTGGGATAAAAATTAGTCTCGCAGCCCCAAAATTATCCCATCTCCTTTTCGCGGACGACACACTAATTTTTGGCACGACAACACTGAGAACGACAAAGGAAATTGTGGGGATTCTAAAGCGGTATTGCGCGATCTCCGGGAAGCCGTAAACGCAGCAAAATCAAATGTTATCTTCGGCCCCAAGGTCCCGATTGACTCAAAGAGGGATATATTAGAGCTGTTGGGGCATGGCCCCTCTAATGCTATTAATTACCCGGGCATCATGCTTCAGCCAGGTAAGGTAAGAATCTCTGACTTTGATCAGCTGTTGAATAAAATTTCTTGCAAAATCAGAGCTTGGGGCATTCGACATTTATCGTTGGCTGGTAGGGCTGCCCTCATTAAGAGCACGCTGTCTTCGATCCCATTACACGCTCTCGCTCATTCCCCAATGCCGGTCTCCGTGATAAATAAAATCAATAGTTTACTATCAACCTTCTTCTGGAGTGGGACGCTGAAGAAGCACTCTATGCATTATGCAAAATGGTCGGAAATATGTTTGCCAAAGGACAAGGGCGGATTGGGCTTCAAAAATTTAATGCTTTGGCGGCGCATCTTAATGGGCAGCTTTGCTGCTAGGGTGGCACGTGAGGGTGAAACCTTATTTGCTAGAATTTTTGGGGCCAAGTATGCTGGAAGATGCAGATTTAAGCCCAACCGAAACCACTCAAAAATCTGGAAATGTATCTCTCTCGGCGGCATGCTCGTGGAGAAACAAGCCCTTTGGATGGTTGGGGATGGCATGGACATCTCAACCATGAAGGATAACTGGCTCGGTGTGCTCCCCCTCAAG
Source organism: Platanthera guangdongensis (assembly GCA_039583875.1). NCBI lineage: Eukaryota > Viridiplantae > Streptophyta > Magnoliopsida > Asparagales > Orchidaceae > Platanthera > Platanthera guangdongensis. The sequence continues at coordinate 228,309,914 of CM077163.1, forward strand.
CTTTGGCCAACTTTTATCAACATAGACGCTCTGCCCAATCTTGTTGCTGGATTCCTTGACTCAAACTCAAACTGGCTGGATGAGAGGATGAGTGGGATAAATAACATCCTGGTTGATGTAATTTTTTGATTGCCAAGGGATGATGTTGGCGGAAGGGACAAGCTTGTTTGGGCACATTCCGAAAGGCCAAAAATGGATGCGTCTGTTCTTTACGGATCGGAGTGCCAGCAAGGTGTGCTTGGAGGCAATTAAATCTAGAAAATCAAGGCGCAACCACGATTTTTAGCTATGCTCTGGAGAGCTATGAATGACATGTTACCAACAAATGACTGGCTGTACCAACACCGACTCCGGACGGACGCTGCCTGCCCGTGGGGTTGCAACCAGGCGGAAAATATCAACCACATTTTCGGGAGCTGCACCTTTCTAACTCGCATTAGGGAGGTGATGGTGAGAATTGACTTCAAGTTAAACTCCAGCAAAACCTCTCTCTTGGATGCGCTGCTGGAGGAGATGGGCATTAACAACCGCTCAAAAGAAACAAAGGTATTAGCTGCTATAATTTACGTAGCCTGGAAAGTTAGGAACCAGCGTGTGCATGGTGAGCCCTTCTTGTAGCCCACAACTATTGTCCTAAATGCCATCATGGAAACATCTGATGGTAACTAGGTGGCCCGTTTAAACCCCGAGCCAATTTGGTCGTCCTCACCTTTCGGATGGTTGAAAGTTAATTCTGATGGATCGGTGCACCCGAACAACTGCGCCGGGCTGGGCTGCTCTATCCGAAACCATGACGGAGTCCTCATTGCTGCCAAGGGCATGCACATTTAAGGGCATGCACATTTATAGCCGATCGGTGAATATGACAGAGATCATGAGCGCGCTCCTTGGCATCACAACTGCAAAGGATTTTATGAGCACATCATTGGGAATAATTCTGGAGGGAGACTTTGCATATGCCTGTGCCACATTAAACCGCATTCTCTCGGGACTTTGGGATGGAGAAGTTCAAGAAAGGCTGGCGCATTCATTGAAGGACAGTCCAAGGATCATTATTTCTCTTATCGATCGAAGTGCCAACTCAGTGGCTGATTATGTGGCAAACCAAGCCTGTGTGTCGGATTTTATTTGGGAAAGGGGGATGCCCCTGACCCAAACTTTTGATTTCATCCTCTCGAAGGATAGCTTGCCCTTGTAACCGTATATTTGTTTTATATATATAGGCTAATGCCAGCTTCAAGGAATGGAAGGTTCTTGCTGATGAAATCTTGGACCTTTGGGAGATCCCCTCTACTAGGGAAGAGCATCAGGCTCAACGTGAGCATCTTGTACTTCTTTAGCTCCTAAATGGGCTTGATCCAAACTTCTCGACAACGAAGACTGAAATGCTAGCGAGTCTTTCTACCCTGCAAACTGCTAGTGTGTACCATCGTTTGAATAAAGCCAGTTCAACATGTATTCCATCTGCTCTACATATTTCCTTTGGAGAGTCGATGGCTCTTGCTTCTCGGGGTCGAAGAGGAACTAGTCGAGGGGGCCGCTCTGGCCGTGGTCTGATACCGACACGAGACATTGTACCCATTGCGGGCGGCGGGGCCATACGAAGGATACATGTTGGGTGGTTCATGAGAAGCCAGACTGGGCCTCCAAACCTCCTCCTTCATCTCGCTCTGCGCAGTTGGCCGACTCTACTTCTACACCTTCAAATCCGAGAACTTTTGAAATATCTGAGGATGAGTATCGTCGCTTGCAGGCTGTCCAGACTGACTCTCCAAATCATAGTGCTGCTGTGATCCAAAACATTCAGCTTGTTTGCACCTCTCAGCGTCCCGTCCTGTGATTGGCAGATTCTGGTGCTTCTGATCACCTGACTAGTACCTCAGGTATCTTACACTCATACAAATCTCATAGTGGGTCTTCAATTACAGTTGCAGATGGATCAACTGTACCCATTGTCGGGTTTGGTGTCACACCTGACATGACTCTATCCTCCGTTGCTCATGTCCCTCAATCTGCTTACAACTTATTATCAATTAGTAAGTTTACTCGTGATTTAAATTGTATTGGTACATTCACATCTTCTGGTTGCATTTTCTAGGAACAGTCGACGAGCCGCATTATTGGTAGAGGAAATATGTGTGGTGACATCTATGTTCTGGACGAAGTATCCCATCTTGCTTGTTCTGTTGCCTCAACCAAATTCTGGGATCTTCACCATCGTCATGGTCATCCATCTATGCAGGTCATGCGTCGTCTGTATCCTGAGTTTGGGAAGGTTTCCCATCTCAGCTGTGAGTCTTGTTTGTTTGCTAAACTCCACAGAGTTAGCTATGTTCCTCGTCTTGATGTTCGTGCTTCTGCACCTTTTGATTTACTTCATTCTGATGTTTGGGAACCGTGTCCTGTCCCTACGTTGTTAGGACATAAATATTATGTTACCTTTATTGATGATTTCTCTCGAATGACTTGTGTGTACTTAATGAAAAATCGTTCTGAGCTGCCGTCTATTTTTCAAAATTTATGGAATGAAATCTTCACTCAATTCTCCGTTCGTCTTATGTGTCTTCGAACTGATAATGGTCCGGAATACCTATCTCAGTCCATATTTAACTTTCTCTCTGACAAAGGTATCATTCATCAAACCAGCTGTCCTGATACCCCCCAACAAAATGGTGTTGCCGAGAGAAAAAATCGACACCTCCTTGAGGTCACCCGAGCCATTCTTCACCATAGGCACGTACTCAAACACTTTTGGGGTGATGCAGTTCTTACTACTGCACACGTCATTAATCATCTTACCACTCATATCCTCGAGTGGGAGACACCCTATCACACTCTTTACCCAGATCTTGCTGGTCCCCTTCTACTTCTGAGGGTCTTTGAGTGTGTTTGCTATGTTAGGGATGCCCGCTACTCTGTCTCGAAACTTGATCCTAGCTCTTTGAAATGTATTTTTCTTGGCTATTCTCGGACTACTAAAGTATATCGATGTTATTCTCCTGATCTCCACAAATATATTATCTCATTGGATGTTGTCTTCCTGGAATCAGACTCTTACCTTTCTAGTGGATATGTCCTGACCCATCTCTTGATGACATCTTGGTTCCTCGTCCTGCACCTGCAATCCTCTCTCAGACTGACCTTCTGTCTCCCCTTTGGGGGCAAGTTTACTCTTGTCGCTCTTCTGATAGTACATTAGTGCCACCACCTCAGCCTACCTCTCCCACCGATGATATGCCGACTATTCCTACAGAAGCACTTGCTAGCGTGCTTGCTATTTTTATGCCAGTCAGCCCAGATCTCCCTTGCAGTCAGGAAAGGGAGTCAGTCCTGTCGAGATAAACCACTATATGTTAGTTCTTACCAGGGATTGTCAGCCTCTCATACTGCCATGCACTCCACTCTGGATCAATACCATCTCCCCTATACCATTGCGGAGGCCAAAGCTCATCTTGGCTGGGTGATTGCTATGCACGATGAATTGACAGCTCTTCAACTTAACAACACATTGGACGTGGTCTCCTTACCTACTGGCAAGCGGGCTATTGGATGCAAATGGATCTATTTTATCAAAGTTAATGCGGATGGTTCCCTCGATCGCTTGAAGGCCCGCTTGGTTGCCAAAGGCTATGCTTAAACTTATGACATGAATTATGATGAAACATTTGCCCCCGTTGATAAGATGTTCTCTATCCGCATCCTGCTCTCTCTTGCAACCTCTTACGAGTGGCCCTTGTACTAATTGGACATCAAGAATGCATTTTTTCATGGGTCCTTAGATGAAGATGTGTATATAGAACGACCACTTGGGTTCCTTGCTGAGGGGGAGCGTAATAAGGTGTCATCTCCGGAAGTCGTTATACGGATTAAAGCAATCCCCTCGAGCATGGTTTGCTCGTTTCCGATCTGTGGTCACTCAATTCGGGCTTATCAAGAGTACAAAGGACTCGTCTCTCTTTTATTAGAAATCTTCGGCTGGTACTGTTATTCTAGTGGTTTATGTCGATGATATTGTCATCATAGCCAGCAATTCTGAAGGGATAACAAATCTCAAAACATTCTTACACTCCAACTTCCAGACAAAGGATTTTGGCTCATTACGGTACTTCCTAGGGAATGAAGTTGCTAATTATGATGATTCCCTCTTTATTTGTCAACGCAAATATGCTCTCGATCTTTTATCCGACCTTGGAATGTCTAACTGTGGCCCTATGGATTCTCCACTTGAACCAGGGGAAAAAGATCTTCATGTTGAAAGCAAACTGTTTGATTCACCCTGTATTGTCAAGGCGCGCGCCTAAGGCGCTAGACGCATGAGGCGCAAGCCGGTGCGCCCTAGGATGGAGGCCCAGGGCGGGCGATGTGCCTCAGGCGCGCCTAGGCGCGCACCTCACGTGCCTACCAGGCGCGGTTCAGGCGCGCCTTGCATGAACCAGTTTTAAACTAAAAACCGGTTCAGGGGCGTGGCCTTATATCCCGATACTTTACTCCCGCAGACATTAGGTTTTAGGGTTAAGAACGAGCTGCTTCCGCTGAGGCGCTGACTGCCGATTGGCCCGATTCCCGTCCCCGACTCCTCCACGCTCCTCGTTTATTCTCGCCGGAGTCTCCACCGCTCTTTTCGCCGGAGTCTTTGATTTCTCGCCGGAGACGCAGAAGTGGATTAGCCGGCTGTCGACGCCGTTCTTCTTTCCGGAGTCACCGAAACTCCTGCATCCTCTCATCTCCTCCTTTAATTGTAAGAATCATTCTCCATTTCTCCTCTTCTTTCTTGTGATGAAGCTTTACTTGTGATTGATTTTTTCGGCCTGAATTTTTTGTGATGAATTTGTGATGAATTTTTTCTGATGAATTTTTTGTGATCATTCCTGCAAGCGTGAGCATATGTTTTATGATGAACTGGATGAAGGTTTACTTGTGATTACTGTTTTATTCACTGTTTTGATAATTATGCATAAGTAAAAATGTAAAATGATGCTGAAGATACATAATTCCAACATTATCCGTGTATTTCTTGCTGTCCTCTATTACACTATGAAAGTTTGAATGCATCATATGTCTTGCTGTCCTCTATTACTCAGTCATAAATACAGTCACTATATTTAGTTATGGATCTTATATGATTTTTAAGTTGGTTTAAGCAATTATTTCAACTCTAAAACATGATTACTTCTTATTTATGCTAACATTATTTTTTGCTATAGTCGTTAATTACTCCCGGTTTTTTTTTCTCATATTAATCTTTTAAGTAGTTTTAGTTAAGTTCAATCCATGAATATGATTTTGCTGAGCAGATGATATGAATATTGTTGGTGCTAGTCTGCTAGAAATGCTACTAGCGGTCGAGCATATGTAATAGTTTATCTTCTTATAAAATAGCGTTGTTTGTACTAATATCAGCTGTTAAATGCAACTCAGTGGTGCCATACAACATGCCATTATGTATATTTTTTTATTTGCTCAAGTACACAAAATATTTTTATATTATGAACATATAAAATTAATTCTGTTATTTCTTTTCTTACTGGCCCAAATTTTTGCATGTTTCGTACGTGCGTCAGATTTCTTCCAGCTTTTAGAATGGATGCAAGTGGTTCTGGTTCTTCCAGCATCCAATCAAGGATTGATCTATGCTGGAAGTACGTGTGTCAGATTTCTTCCGCCAATAAAAACGACTTGACTTGCATTTTCTGTGATAAAGTCACGAAGTGCGGAATTTATCGTGCTAAACAACATATTGTTGGAGGATTTAGAAATGTAAAAGCTTGTCTCAAAAGCCCCCCCATATGTGTGCAACAAAATTCAAGAATACAGACAACCAAGCATTGCATGACTTTGCAGATATCGACACGTTTGGCAGTGATGAAGAAATTGAAGCCAATGTGGGCAGCTATCCCATTCAATACTGTAAAACATCATAGTTTTGCGATAATGGTGGAATCCAGTGGACAGTTTGGAGTAGGATTGAAGCCATCGAGTTACCATGAGATTCGTGTTCCTTTGCTAAATGATGAAGTCAGTACTTACCATGAGATTCGTGTTCCTTTACTATCTTAACAGCTGAGTGGTGGCAATCTTATGGCGCTTCAACTCCAAACCAAAGAAGATTTGGCATAAAAATGCTTAGCCTTACATGCAGTGCATCCGGTTGTGAGCGAAATTGGAGTTTTTTTGAACACGTAAGCTTTTAAAATTTATTATCATTTATCAGTGATTTATATTTTATATATTAAAGATAACTTATTTATATGATTACTGTTTATTGAAGATACATAACAAAAAAAGAAACATACTAGCTCAACAACGCTTGAATGATTTAGTATTTGTGAAGTACAATCGAGCATTGAGACGTCGATATGGTGCACGTGATCGCATAGATCCAATTCCGTTGTCAGATATTGATGATAACAATGAAAAGTTGATGGAAAGAATGGAAGAAGATAATGATGCTGAGGCTGAGCGGGAGGACTTGGTCTTTGATGATGAGTTATTAACTTGGGGCACAGTTGCTAGTGCCACTGGAGTTGAAGAAGAAATTTATCGCACACGATTATCGAAAAGAAAAAATGTGATTCCTTCAGCTACAAAGACACTTGAGAAATAAAGCATTTCGAAGATGAAAAGTTCTACTTCATTAGTCATTAGAGAGGCTACTACTCCATTAGTCATTAAAGAGGCTAACACTCCATTAGTCCTCAGAAATGTTGATGATGTCGATGAAGAGGAATTTGAAGACAACGAAGAAGAAGATTATAATGATAGTAGAGAAGACGATGAAGACAGTCTTTTTAGAGGATGAGTAGCTAGGTGAGTAATAGATTATTTAAATTTCAGAGTACTTTAATTATTTTATTTAAATTATACATTAATACATGTTTTCTGATTGCACAAATAATAATATTTTTCAGGATTGTTTTTCAAATGGTGCCTCTCGATCTTCTGATCGGAACACTTGATGTCGCTATTTGATTGCCACTTCGATCTTCTGGCTGGACTATTTTATGTTGCATATTTAATTCACGTTTTATTGTGTTATTGAACTTTGATGTGCTTATTACATTGTCCTTCCTTTTGTTGTGATTTTTCATGTTAGTATTTTACTCTCATTTTGCTCAATATAAATTTTGATGTGATATTTCTTTTTCTATAATAAGAGTGTTTGGTTCATGCTATCTTACTGATGCCACGTTTTGAAATAACATTATAATTTCATATGAAGGTAATCTAGTTGTTGGCCTAAATTGGTGAGTGAGTTAGTTCAGTTTTTTGTTCTCGTAGTGCAAAAGTTGCTTGAATTGAAGAATCAAATTCAGTTCACATGCAAAGAATGACCAAACAACATACTTATATGACAACTATTTTGATATTTGTGTGTTTTTTATGGATTGTCTTTATGGATTAGAACCTGCTTTTGTTTAATGAACTACATTTTTGTACTATTTGGTTCCAAATTCAAGAATTACAAAATTTCAGCGAATTGGGCGCCCAATTCGCTCAATTTCAGCGAATTGGGCGCCCAATTGGCTCAATTTCAGCGAATTAGGCGCTCCATTCGCTCAATTTCAGCGAATTGGGCGCCCCATTCACTCGATTTCCTTTTCCCCCCATTATTGCGCCTCACGTGCCTCAGGCGCACGCCTGCGCCTTGCGCCTAGGCTCCAGGGCCCCTTTGCTCCTCGGTGCGACTTGCACCTTTGACAACATAGGATTCACCAGAGAAGTATCGTAGAATAGTTGGAAAACTGAACTACCTTACCTTGACTCGTCCTGACATTGCTTGTGCTGTAAGTAAGGTCAGTCAGTTCATGACTGCTCCAACTATCTCTTAATGAGAATCTGTTCTCCGAATTGTCAGGTACATAAAGAAAGATCATGGTCTCGGGATATCATACAAGAATCGAGGTCATTCTAATATTGAGGCATACTGTGACTCTGACTGGGCAGGCTGCTTAGCCACCCGAAAGTCAACCACGAGATTTGCTATCTTTTTGGGTGGGAATCTCGTCTCCTGGAAGAGCAAGAAACAGACCACGGTTGCTAGATCTAGTGCTGAGGCGGAATATCGAGCTATGTCCCACTCTGTTGCTGAGATCATGTGGGTTAGACAAATTCTTGGTGAAATCGGGTACTCTGTTCAAGATCCCACTCTTCTATGGTGTGATAATCAGGCTGCGATACAGATAACTACTAATCCCGTGTTTCATGAACGCACAAAACACATAGAGGTCGACTGCCAATTCGTAAGGGAGAAGTATGAATGACTTATTTCTCTAAGTAACGTGAAGACCGGAGATCAGTTTGCAGATATTCTTACCAAGGGAGTTACATGAGTCAAAATGAACTTTATATGTAACAAGTTAGGTCTGGGAAGTTCCCACGACCCAACTTGAGAGTGTTAGGCTCATTAATCTCATCTCGTGTATACTGTTTGTAGGTTGTTCTCTACTTAATATATATATATATATATATATATATATATATATATATATATATATATATATATATATATATATATATATATATATATCTCCCTTGGACCTCTATTGGAGGTACCAATCATTCCAATACCATGTAACAGTAGGTTTATGCTTACTCCACACACTTCTCAACTCCAAGTAGTTCAACGTATTCTCTGATACCTATATTCGTATCCTGGACAAGGGCTCGTATATAAGCCCTCCTCGTCTCTATCTCTCATTGCCTACTCTAATGCTGATTATGCTGGATCCCTGGATGATTGTCGTTCCACAAGTGTTTTTTGTACATACTTTGGTGGACATCTTGTTACTTGGTGAAGTAAGAGGCAATCTGTCGTCGCACGCTCATTTGCAGAAGCTGAGTATCGATCATTGGCCTCTGTCGTATCTAAACTCACATGGCTAGAAAGCCTTCTAGGAGATCTGTGTGTCAAACTCTCCTCGCCTACCACCTTGTTCCGCGATAGTCAAGCTGCTATTCATATTGCCAAAAATCTTGTGTTTCATGAACGTACCAAGCATATAGAGGTTGATTGTCACTTTATTCGGGAAAATGTTCAACTCAGGAAATTGTATTTGAGATATGTTCCTGCTACTGAAGAAATCGCTGATATTCTTACAAAAGCGCTACCACGACCTTTATATTTTCAGTTTTTGTCCAAGCTTGGTTCATATGACTTGTATGCTCCAGCTTGTGGGGGACTGTTGAAGAAATTATAAAGAAAAACCCATCTTGATGGCCCATGTAAAGCTCTCTTAGTGATTAATCTCACATCTTGGGATAGAGTTTAGATTCTCCTCTCTCCTCTTATATATGTACAAATACTTGTGATGTATTAAGTGAATTTTTATGAGATTGATAAAATCATGATTTTTCTCTCACTATGTTTGCTATTTCCTACAAACTTAATTAATAATTCAGGCTCTCAAACATCAATGATGCATTTTCAGAGCAAGTAGTGAAGTTGTGTTAAGAATTCTACAGCTGATGATACACCTTAGTCACATCAAGAACATAACATGAAACTTACATTGCATTAAACCAACATAAAAGGAATATGGATACAATCGGGAGATAACTCCCGCAAAGCACCTGGATGTTGGGTCCTCCTAGACACTGCACTCTCCAAGAGAGCCCAAAACACAAAGACTTCGAAGATAGGAAAGACTCCACTTATAGGGATCCGTATATAGATGGAGTCCCACACTACAAGACACAATACATAATAATGCGTATACACATCACCACACCTGGTCTGAAAAGTGACCTTGTTCCCAACTTTGAGCCTGGAAGGGTCCCAATGGCGTGTCGGCGAGACTCGCACGACTACTCTGGCGGGCGGATAATACCAACGCATGGGAGAGGCTCGACAAGGGGGAGGGCCGACCGACAAAGAGAGAGAGAGAGAGAGTTTGGGTTGGAGGAGAAGAAGAGGGAGCAACCCTCTTTCACTTAATTGATCCAAAGATAATAACAAAGAGCAAAGTTCACCCTCTTACAGTTGAGGGGTCAAATATCATAAACACAACATAAGCTTAATAAGAAAAGAAAGGAGACTTGGGTTCAAGTTTGTCCCCCTAAACCGGCGTCGAGCTCGCCCGGTTCCACGTTCCCTATGCCACGAACCACACCCGACTCACGCGGCCTTCACATGTAAACATGCCATGGGGGTCTTCCACCTGAAGATTGGTAACAATACCGCCGTCTGGAAAATTGGCCTTGTCCTTAAGGTAGTAGTCCGGGAATTGTCAGCAAAAATCATCCCGGAGGAGCCAGGTGGGGTTGCTAGTCGGGTGGTGGCGCTATGCAAGTGTAGCCTGTATGTGACGGCCCCGATGCGGCTTATGACTTCGAAGGGGCCGAAAAAAAGCGGTGCCAACTTTGGGCACGACCGTCGTGTGGCGCTGAGTTCGCGGTGGAGTTTGAGGAAGTCCTCCCCCACTTGGAAAGAGAGATCCCGACGCTTCCGGTTGGCAAAAGATAACATCTTCGCTTGAGCCCGTCAGAAATTGTACTTCAAACTATCGTGTCACGATCCTGGAGATGGTCGGCTAAATTAGCCACGAGGCACTCCTCCAGAAGGTGTCGTACCACTGATGACGGTGCTTGCCCATAGACTGTCTCGAACGTTTATGTGTTCGCCGCGTGGTGATAAGCTGTGTTATAAGAGTACTCCGCCCAGCACAGCCATTTGGCCCAAGTACCCGACCGCTCGCCGATGAAACATCGAAGGTAAGTATCTAAGCACCGGTTGAGCACCTCGAATTGCCCGTCCGACTGCGGGTGATAGGCCGTACTTATGCGCAGGCGAGTGCCTTGTAGACGAAAAAGGTATGTCTAAAAACTGCTGAGAAACAGAGGGTCGCGGTCGCTCACAATGGAGCGAGGAAAATCATGTAGGTGCACGATCTCGGCAATGAAACTGTCGGCCACTGTGGCGGCTGTGTATGGGTGGCATAGATGAATGAAATGCGCATATTTCGAAAGCCGGTCCACGACCACCAAAATGCAGTCGAACCCGCTCGAACGGAGAAGCCAGGTGATAAAATCCATGGTGATATCCTCCAAGATCCGCTCCGGGATCGGAAGGGGCTGAAGTAAGCCGCTGGGGAATATGGTCTCGTACTTCACTTTTTGACAAGGAAGACAAGAAACCACGTAGGCCTTGACCTGACAGAGCATATGAGGCCAATAAAGTGAAGCCGCAAATCGTTGGTAAGTGCGGAAAGCACCCGCATGGCCGCCCGACGGAGTGGAATGGAATTTGTCTAATATAGACGGTATGCTGGAGGAGGCGGCTGAAAGCACGAGGCGTCCCCGATGGAATAGGTGGCCTCAGATGAGCGAGTAAAGTGGATGAGCTTTCAGGTTAGCCAGGAGGGCTCTCCGGATGAGAGCCAGGCTGGGGTCCCGTTCGAAGTCCAACAGGATTGGGGCTGCATTGTCCCAAACTGGCCGAGAAATGGCAGATAGTTTTGGTGCTTGCGACTGACGGGATAGGGCTTCCGCCGCCCGGTTCGCCCGTCCGGGGCGGAACTCAATGGTGCAGTCATAACCCAACAGTTTGACAACCCAAAGTTGTTGCGTCGGAGTAGCAATCTTTTGTTGTAGTAAGTAGCGAAGACTGTTGGTCGGTGCGGACCATGAAGGGGCGGCCCAAGAGGTAAGGACGACAATGTTGGACTGCGAGAACGAGGGCCATGAGTTCATTCTTGTAAGCCGAGGGGCTCCGAATTGCCGCCGAAAAACGCGACTGTAGTAAGCAATATGCCGTCCGAATTGCAACAGAACGACACCGACGCTCGTGTCGGATGCGTCACATTCCACGCGGAAGGGTTGCTGAAAATCAGGCATGGCCAAAACCGGCCCTTGAACTAGAGCGGATTGGAGCGCGGCGAAAGCGATCATGGCGGCGGGCGGCCACGAGAACGGGCCGTCTTCCGAGAGCTTCAACAATTGGGTGAGGGGGCGGGCCAACACCCCGTAGTTCTTGATGAACCGCCGATAGTTCCCGGTGAGACCAAGGAAACCGTGAACATCCCGAAGGGACGTGGGTGTCGGCCACCGAAGAACCGCTTGAATCTTGTCTTTATCCATTGCCACGCCTTTGGACGAGATGGTGTGACCAAAGTACCTAACTGTCGTCGTGCCTGCCGCCGAAAAACGCGACTGTAGTAAGCAATATGCCGTCCGAATTGCAACAGAATGACACCGACGCTCGTGTCGGATGCGTCACATTCCACGCGGAAGGGTTGCTGAAAATCAGGCATGGCCAAAACCGGCCCTTGAACTCGAGCAGATTGGAGCGCGGCGAAAGCGATCATGGCGGCGGGCGGCCACGAGAACGGGCCGTCTTCCGAGAGCTTCAACAATTGGGTGAGGGGGCGGGCCAACACCCCGTAGTTCTTGATGAACCGCCGATAGTTCCCGATGAGACCAAGGAAACCGTGAACATCCCGAAGGGACGTGGGTGTCGGCCACCGGAGAACCGCTTGAATCTTGTCTTTATCCATTGCCACGCCTTTGGACGAGATGGTGTGACCAAAGTACCTAACTGTCGTCGTGCCAAAAGAGCAATTCTTGCGACTTAAGGCGAGGTGGTGTTGCCGGATCATCAAGAAAGTACGAGCAACATGTTGTAGGTGTTCCTGCCAAGAGTGACTAAAGACCAAGATGTCATAAAAAAATCTAGCACATGCTTACAGAGTACCGGGCGGAAGTTGTCATTCATCGTTGCTTGAAAAGTAGCCGGGGCATTGGTGAGCCCAAACGACATAACCAGAAACTCGAAGTGACCATCATGAGTCCGGAAAGCTGTCTTTGGGACATCGTCCGGTCGGACCCAGATTTGATGATAACCCGCCCGGAGGTCGAGTTTCGTAACGTAGGCGGTGCCGTGAAGCTCATCCAAGAGCTCCTGAATCACCGGGATGTGGTATTTATCCGGAACCGTGACTTTGTTGAGCTCCCTGTTGTCAACACAAAAACCCCATCTTCCGTATTTCTTGCGAACCAACAGGACCGGGCTGGAGAACGGGCTTGCACTGGGTCGAATGAGGCCGCCAAACATTTCCCGCACAAAGCGTTCGATCTCATCTTTCTGGGTGTGGCCGTAGCGGTAAGGACGGACAGAGACGACCGCCACACTTGGATGGAGCGCAATCGGTTGATCGGTCGGTCGCACCGGTGGAAGGCCCGGCTGTGCGGAAAAAATATCCCGAAAGTACTTGAGGAGGTGCTGAAAATCCGCTGCTATAGGCAAGGTGACGGTCGTATCCGTTTGTAGGGGCCATAGCCATGCCAAAAAATCCACGTCCGCTACCCGAGTGAGAGCTTAAAAAGAAACTGGTGACCGTAGAAGAGCCGAATCGCCCACCAGGCGGCAAAGGCTGCCCTGGTGCTGAAAGTGCACGGCCTTTGTGGTCCAATTCACGCGGACATCCCTCAAGGTCTAGAGCCATGCCACTCCCAATATCACGTCGATACCGCCCAACTCGAACACATAGAAGTCCGCTGTGAGCGGACACGACCCCACAGAGAGAGTCAAGTTCGAGCATTGCCCCTGAGTCGGCCGTCGGCGGCCTTCGCCTAAGCAAACGGAGAAGTCCGACGATGGAGAAGTAGGTATGGCGAGGTCGCGTGCCAATTGAGTCGAAATGAAATTGTGACTTGCTCCGCTATCGATCATCACAATCACGGGGTGGTCGAGAACCACCTCGACCAACTTCATCGTCCGAGGTCCGGTAAGGCCTCCCATCAAGTAGAATGGAAGTTCCAACACATGGAGGGCAACACCAATGGGTTCCGGTCGGGTGTCATCATCATGAGTGACGATGTCGTCGAAATTGGCCATAATGATTTCGGTATCGTAATCTCAAAAGAGGGCGTGAAACTCCTTCGCCGCGCATTCATGGTTCGGGGAGTAGGGTTGGCGACAACAGAAATACAACCCCTTGCGGCGAAGTTCATTGTATTTGTTGTTGGAGAAACGATGGGGAGGTCCGGCCCGCCCCGGGCGAACGCCCCCAACCGGCGGTGGCCGCTGGCCCAGGTCACGGGTGGGCAGGGAGCAGTTGACGGAATGTCCGCTAGGCGGAGGGTGGCGGGTACCGAGATCAGCGTCTGCCGCGCGAGCAAGCTCCAACAACTTCGAGATTGTCCGGGGATGATGTGTTCAGATGAGGGAGCGGATGGTGGGCATCAGCCCCTAGAGGAAGAACCCCAAATGGTGGTTGGGCGGAAGTCCTGGAACCCTCGTGACAAGTGCTACGAATTCATCGATGTAACTATCCAGATCAGCCGTTTGGCAGACGCTGCAGAGGCGCTAAACGACGGAGCTGGTGTAACACACATTATAACGGCTTATCATCTCGTGCTTGAAATTTTCCCATGAAATCACGAGCTGAACTTGACGGATCCAACGCGCCCAATGGAGGGCCGAGCCGTGGAGTCCGACAACGGTCGTGCCGACTCTGTCCGCCGACAGAGTGAGATGAAGGTCGAAGAGTTGCTCCGCGCGCGCGATCCAGCCCATCGGGTCCACGCCGGAGAACGAGTGAACATCCAATGCTAGGGCGGAACGGCCAGGAGGAGGTGCGTGGGAGGTGGGAAGAAAATGAGGCGGCATCCCCAAAATGGAGCCCGTGTCGGCAGAAGAAGTCGATCCCATCTGTTGCGCGTGGGCGGCCGGGGATACGATGGCGTTCAGGCAGCCGAGGAGGACAGCCTGACCGGCGAGGATCACGTCGATGGAGGACTGGATGGCATCCATGCGGTTGTCGTGGTCGTCGAGCCTGGTGCGTGTGTCGTCCACCCCGTCAAGGGTTCCAGCGGGTGTGCTGCGAGTGTTCGGTGCCATCAAAAAGAGGGAAGGAGGACCAAAGGGTTCCGTCGGTAGGGCAGGCGGAGATGGCAGGTCGGACCAGTTAATACCAATGCAAGGGAGAGGCACAACAGGGGGGAGGGCCGGCCGACAAAGAGAGAGAGAGAGAGAAAAAAAAAGAGAGAGAGAGAGTTAGGGTTGAAGGAGAAGAAGAGGGAGCAACCTTCTTTCACTTAATTGATCCAAAAATAATAACAAAGAGCAAAGTTCACCCGCTTATAATTGAGGGGTCAAATAACATAAACACAACATAATCTTAATAAGAAAAGAAAGGAGACTTGGGTTCAAGTTTGTCCCCCTGAACCCACCCGGCTCCACGTTCCCTGTGACCCGAGCCACACCCGGTTCGCGCGACATTCGCATGTAAACCTGCCAGGGGGGGAGTCTTTCGCTTGAAGATCGGTAACATCAGATCAGATGAAACATAAAACTCTTAGAGGCGTCGTGGAAGGCTTGTTGTTGCAAAGTTGTGAGATGATGTGTTCGGATGCGGGAGCAGATGGTGGGCATCATCCCCTAGAGGAAGAACCCCAAATGGTGGTCAGGCGGAAGTCCCGGAACCCGCCTGACAAGTGCTACGAATTCATCGATGTAACTATCCAGATCGGCCGTTTGGCAGACGCTGCAGATGCGCTAAACGACGGAGCTGGTGTAACACACATTATAACGACTTATCATCTCTTGCTTGAAATTGTCCCATGAAATCACGGGCTGAACCTGACGGATCCAACACGCCCAATGGAGGGCCGAGCCGTCGAGTCCGACAACGGCCGTGCCGACTCTGTCCGCCGACAGAGTGAGGTGAAGGTCGAAGAGTTGCTCCGCACGCGCGATCCAGCCCATCGGGTCCACATCGGAGAACGAGGGAACATCCAAAGCTAGGGCGGAACGGCCGGGAGGAGGTGCGGGGGCGGTGGGAAGAAAATGCGGCGGCATCCCCAAAATGGAGCCCGTGTCGGCAGAAGAAGTCGATCCCATCGGTTGCGCGTGGGCGGCAGGGGACACGATGGCGTTTAGGAGGCCGAGGAGGATAGCCCGACCGGTGAGGATCGCGTCGATGGAGGACTGGATGGCATCCAGGCGGTTGCTGTGGTAGTCGAGCCTGGCGTGTGTGTCGTCACCCCCGTCAAGGGTTCCGGCGGGTGAGCTGCGAGTGTTCGGTGCCATCAAAAAGAGGGAAAGAGGTCCGAAGGGTTCCGTCGGTAGGGCAGACGAAGATGGCAGGTCAGACCAGTTAATACCAATGCAAGGGAGAGGCTCAACAAGGGGGAGGGCCGACCGACAAAGAGAGAGAGAGACAACGAGAAAAAGAGAGAGAGAGAGAGTTAGGGTTGAAGGAGAAGAAGAGGGAGCAACCCTCTTTCACTTAATTGGTCCAAAGATAATAACAAAGAGCAAAGTTCACCCTCTTATAATTGAGGGGTCAAATAACATAAACACAACATAATCTTAATAAGAAAAGAAAGGAGACTTGGGTTCAAGTTTGTCCCCCTGAACCCACCTGGTTCCGCGTTCCCTGTGCCGCGAGCCACACCCGGCTCGCGCGGCCTTCGCGTGTAAACCTGCCATGGGGGGGGGGGGGGTCTTCCGCTTGAAGATCGGTAACATCAGATCAGATGAAACATCAAAATCTTAGAGGCGTCGTGGAAGGCTTGTTGTTGCAAAGTTGTGGGACAGGCGACCGAAACGGGCGTAGAACTCAACATGGGACTATCCGAGAAGTGAAACAATGTCATGCCTGCAAGATATCTCTTGCTCAAGGTCGAGCGAGGTTCACGCAAGTTGGGACAGAGCCTCGGTCGAAGAACAGATGTTATGAAGACTGATGGAGAAAACCTATCCAAATCTTGAACGAGTGTCATGGGGTCGAACATTAGGTCGATGAGGAGTAGGTGGTGAAGATGTGGAAGGAACCCGATGGGAAGTCCGATCGAGGTTGGAGAGTGACAAGATGTGAGGGTAGGATAACAATACGCTCAAGAGATGTGGAAAGCGAGGAGTTGAGAGATAAGAGAACTGATCGGTGGATGGGGTTTCTCCAAGAAACAACGAGGAACAAAAAAAGTATGTGGCGACGTGTGAAAGGTTGACAAGGCGCCAGGTGAAGGCTTTGTCACGAATATGTCAGAAGGTGAACAAATGAGAGGGCAACTGGTGAGAATCGAAGGATGGGGGTGGGTGGGGGGATTATGGGGGTGCGTGCCGCGGTCGACAACGAGAGAACAAATGGGGTGTCAGAAAAGGAGGTAGTGGTGGATGTTCTAATGGTCAACGACCCGCAGAGGGGTGACAGTGGGATATACGGAAGAGGAGGCTCATCAGTATGCAAAGTGGCGGGTTGGGGTTGTAGGGGGGTATGTGGAAGAGGTCAATGACAAATCTCAAGTGCCATGAAAATGAGATTATTTGGGGTAGCTTCAACTCGATCGTAACAAGTATGCACTGAGTCCGGAAGGAGAGCCATGGTGGAAAAAGGGGGAGGGCCGCCAGAAAGCGACATGAGGCTGATACGTTCCCGAGAAATTCCAGAGAGGAATCCGACAAGGGGGAGGGCCGACGGTGGAGAGCGAGAGGAAGGAGGAGAGAACGAGAGGAAAGGTTAGGGAGCAACCCTAATTCTCATACATCCAAAACATAAACCAAAAGAGTACAACTTCACCCCTTATAAGTGCAGGGTGTGACAAAATAAGAAATAAATGCATACAACAAAATAGGAAATAATAAAATAGGAAATAAAAAAAAATGTTAGGCTGACACCGCGTCTTCAGTCTCTCATCCTGCAGACGGACTCGTCGTAGTCTTCCTCCGCATGCAGACTCGCCACGGTGTCTCCTCGACGTGTGCGTGTACTGTCGGTATGCACAATCGTAACAATACCACTGTCTGGAAAACGTGCCTTGTCCTCAAGGCAGTGATCGAAGCGATGTCGGCAGTAGTGATCCCGAGACAGTCTCACGACTTCGGTCTCCAGATGGTAAGACCCAGCAATCGGGACCTCATGCGGGCCAGGGTCTTTCTAAAGGTGGTAGCAGCAACCAAGTATCTTGGCTGGCTAGTTCGGCGGCAACTGCCGTCTTTCTTCTGGACCATCAAAAACTGGGCTGGTGGCGATCCTGCCGGAGGCTGGGTGATGTCGGCGAGTGCAGTAGAACGCTCTTGGTGGCCCGTTAGAGAAGGAGAAGGTACCACAGACGGGCCCGAGATGGCCCACAACTCCGTGGAGAAGCCGACGTCCAAGGGCCGCTGGATCGTGCGGAGGGAGATCGGGGAGCGTAAGAGGGAGGAGTCGCCATCGAGGCGACATAACTGTCCCTTGTGTAGGAATTGCATGGACATAGTCTCTCAATTGATGCATACCTCGCCGAGCGTGCAGAGCCAAGCCACTCCAAGAATGGCGTCGAGACCGCCTAAGCTGAATGTGTAAAAGTCCGCGGTCGCGGTCAGCCGGTCCAATTTGATACGTTCTTGGGAAATTTCGGAGAAAAATTCGGCAAGGGGGAGGGCCGGCGGTGGAGAGCGAGAAGAAGGAGGAGAGAACGATTGGTAAGGTTAGGGAGCAACCCTAATTTTCATACATCCAAAACATAACCTAAAAAAGGACAACTCCACCCCTTATAAGTGTGGGGTGTGATAAAATAAAAAATACAACATAAATGGGAAGAAATAAATGCGTACAACCAAATAGGAAATGACAAAATAGGAAATAAATAAAACGTCAGGCTGACGGCGCGTCTTTGGTCTCTCCTCCTGCAGACAGACCTGTCGTCATCTTTCTCCGCGTGCCGACCCGCCACAGTGTCTCCTCGGCGTGTGTTTTCCCCGTCAGCATGCACAATCCTAACAGAGGCTCAGGAGGGTTGTTGGAATGTTGCAGGAGCCGCGGGAGGGCTGCCAGAATGCTGCAGGAGCCGCAGGAGCGTTGCCGGGTTGCGGACAGAGCCGCAAGAGGGCTGTGAGGGCGATGAGCAGATGCTGGAAGGTTGCATGAGTGCTGGAGGGCCGATGGGGTAATGCCGAACACGGCTGGAGAGGAAGAAGAGCCGGCTGGAGGTGCCAAGAACCAAAGAAGCATTGAAATAAGAGGAAATCCCCAGAAGTTGTTTGAAGTCGCAGGCGCAGGAGAAACACCGGCTCTGGGGTTGGCGATAGTGGAGGTTGACGGAGAGGAGAGCGTTGCTGGAGTCATCTCCGTTAGCGATCGAATGCTTCGTCAACTGGCGACGTCAAGTGCGATCGCTGGAGTCAGCGATTCACTGGGATCGTCGAAGAGGATGCGTGGCATCACGCGCAAGGAGGATACACGAGTGAGAAACCGGTGATCGAGTTGGACAATCGACTGTAGAGAGGAAGTAAGATCCAAATGAGGGTTTTGTCAAAACCCTAATTAAGAGTCAGGTCAGACCAGTTGAAACACCTTAGTCGCATCAAGAACAATAACACAACTTGCATTGCATAAAACCCACATAAAGGGAACACAGATACAATCGGGAGATAAGTCCCGTCAAGCACCTGGTGTTTGGGTCCTCCTAGACCCTCCACTCTCCAAGAGAGCCCAAAACACAAAGACTCCAAAGATGAAAAAGACTCCACCCTTAGGGCTTCTTATATAGATGGAGCCCCACACTATAAGACACAATACATAATAATGAGTATACGTATCAGCTGATGTGCTATGATGAAAATAATTTTGAGATGGATGACCGTCTGGGAAGTACTCGTAGCCAACAAATAAAAATTTATTAAACAATGCGGTTCAACTTAGTATGAGATGAGCTAAACTAAAATGGGCAATACCTCAAATATTGTGTGTTGAGGCATTGCACGTGTTGAATAACAGAGAAAAGAAATGCTTGATGCCTTTATTCATCCACTTAGAGGCATTATATAGGAGTTACAACACAATACACAACATCGATAAGCGGTGTGAGACTAAACCTCGATAACATAAAGACACTACAAGACCGACACTGACTCAATAATTCCAACACTCTCCCTCAAGTTGAAGGGGGGACTCTTCAGCTTGGACACATCAAATAACGACAATGGAGGTTGGCGAGGCGATGCGGGACAAAACATTAGACGAGTCACCAGGGGAAATTCCAAGCCGGGGAATCAAGTCGAGGACATAGCCATACACGACACCGACCCACACACGATGCAGGACCCACACACGACGTGGACTAGCTGGAAACCGATCAACCAATATCACTTACACACAACATGCAAAAGAGAATGAAAGATGAGCAGATCATCAAAAGGGCAACCGAGAATAATCCATCAGGGATAATCTACACAAAGGGAAGTCTCACACGACACAATCCCGCACGACACGGTCTCATGCTACACAATCCGCTGAGATTAAAACAACCAACATCAGTTGTGTCCCAACACACAACCAATCAAAAAAAATCATGGGGAGACATACATGACATAAGTCTGGATGCCGTGTGGAACGAAGATGAAAGGTCAGAAAAGATCATCCGAGTCACCTTTGTCATAAACACTCCCCATCACGTGAAACATACGTGCATATATGCATGGAGACTCAAACACAAGACAAACATTACACAAATAAAATTACTAAACAAACAAGCAAACAAACTCCATCATCTCCATAATCGACGAGAGAAGCAAGCACCAAGATACACATCACCGATGGGATTGGCAAAGGAACCCTTCGGCAGCAGCAAGAAGAGGTCCGAGGTAGAGTCGGCAGCCGACACATGACAGATACGAACAACATCGAGGCTGCACATAGATCAAAAGCAGCGAGAGCCATCAACATCACCACTACGCAGTAGAAGGCAGCACCGGAGAACAAAGATACCAGTGAAAGAAGGGAGTGGCTGCACGTTGGAAGATGAGGCTGCACGATCCGACGGAAGAACGATCAACAAGAGGTGTATATGTTGTCGTCGAGACTGGCACAGGAAGTAGTAGACGAGACCGGCACATGAAGCAACAAACGAGACCGACACAGGAAGCAGTAGACGAGACCGGCACAGACAGTAGCTTCTGGAATAGACGAGCGATAGGATCAATTGAAGGCGAGGAGCAGCGGAACAGAGGTCTGACGATAGGCGTCGAACTGCACTGATGACGTCAACGGAGTGCTCGATCCTAGCGAAGGAGGAAGACAAGCAACGATTACTTGCAAACCCAGAGCCGCTCCCGTCAATGGAATCAGACGCCAATTCTGTCGATGGGAGCGGAGTAGCTCGACGGGAGCGGGAGCAAAACAGTCGACCGAATCATGGGCGAAAGCGTGAAGTAGCAGAGAGAAAACAGACTGGACCGCGGGAAAAAAATTAGGGTTACATAGGCTCTGATACCATGTTGAATAATAGAGAAAAGAAATGCTTGAAGCCTTTATTCATCCACTTAGGGGTATTATATAGGAGTTACAACAAGATACATAACACCGATAAGCAGTGTGAGACTAAACCTCAATCACATAAAAACACTAGAAGACCGACACTGACTCGATAATTCCCACAAGACGAATGCCTTTGGGTTAGAGAAATAAAATGCATGGAAAAGATACTTGCATATATCTCTATCATTTGCAGCTAAATAAAGCACATGAAAAAGAAACTAACATATATATCTCTTATTATCATGGTATCTCTACAAATAGTAAAAGTCTAATTATTTAAAAATAATAAAATATTAAAGACCAAAGCATCATCTTAGGTTGTCATCATCATTCATATAATTTCATGCGTTCCAAGGTACTTTTCCCTTCCAATTTACTAGCGAAGAGCATCTTTGCATATTCTTCAAACTTCAAGCTCTTGTAAAGCAATTTGTTCCCTTTAACTATATCCGGTATTGGTCCCGTTTAGTAAATGGAATCCGGCAATACTTAGCCTCTCCTTCTCATTGTTCACTACTGCTCTGTGCTCAATACTTTTATATTTCCCGTTGGATAATATCTGCATAGACCAAAAGATTAATGCTTAGTAGTTATGTTGATGTGCAAATAAGCTTTGGCTTCCAGGCCTACTATTATGAGAGTCCAAAGACTGTTTATTGTTGAAGAAAATATGTAAAGGCTCAAGATTAGGGCCCATCTAGTTTCTTAGTTATTTAGTTTAGTCTCTCATCTTGGGATGAGAATCCTCTTCTCTTCTCTCTTTTTATATAAGTGTACAAATATATGTACTTATACCTGAAAGAAATTGAGGAAATAATAAAAATTTCTTCTTTATTTTTCCATTTTCTATGTTTCTCTACATGATATCAAAGCGAGCTTCTGATTCTCGGACCTGTGGGTTATGGGTCCACAACGCTTCTGCTGCGCCCTCCTTTGCGATCTCTGGCTTCTCTCCGTTGCGTGCGATCTTGCTCTCCCTGGCTTCTCTCCGCTGTGTGCCGTGCATGCGGCCTTGCTGCTCGCCCCTCCTTTGCTATCTCTGGCTTCTCTCTGTTGCTACCTTTGCGGCTCGCTAGCCCTGTTAAGGTTGACGCTCTCTGGTGCACACACCTTGTCGCCAATTATCTCGGTTCTCCTCTTCCTCGCCCACCTCGCGCGGCCAGTGTTATTGCTCATTGTTTCTGTGGTTTCTATTCTATTTGTGCGGATTGCTCGCCGACACTGTTCACCTGTCCATCGTTGCTTCCTTAGCTGCATATGCTGCTCGCCTTGTTGAGGCTATTATTCTCCTGGCCGCTGTTGCTCCGCTAGCTGTTGGTGCTGCTCTTGCCACCTGTCTTGTTCGCCAGGCCGCCTCTCCAAGCCGCTACTCCTAACCGCTTTTGTCTTTCCGCAATTTCCTTTCTGTTTACATGGATGATACGTTGCGGTCGCCACATACTATTAGTTTATGTAGCCCATGTGCATTATTGTACTTTGTATTTCCCCCACTCACCTATATATATGAGTGGTAGCTTCTGTAGATGACATTTTTGAAGTATAGGGTTTTTGGCTCTCTTAGAGAGTGAAGTGTCAAGGAGGACTCAGTCTCCGGATGTTTGACGAGAACTTGTTCTCGATTGTATCTTTTATTATTTAATGTAACACCCCTTTTATTACTTCGATCTTGATACAACTCTATTGTATCAACTGGCCCGACCTGTCATATATTAGGGTTCTAACGAGCCCTTATTCCACCGCCTGTCGATCCAGATCCCGATCCAGCCGCTCCGCCCGCCTGATACCGATTCCGCGTTCCAGCACAAGACGCGCCGCCCGCTGACGATCCAAATCCAGACGCTCCCGCTCGATCTGCCTGCGTCCTCTGTCGCTTGCATCGCCCTGATTTCGCCTCCGCAACCGATTCGTCTCGCTCTCCCACACGCTGCGCACGCAACTATGCATCCCGATCCTCTTCCCCGCCGACTGCTCCAGCCTTTCCAGCGCCGCCCACAGCGCTCTGCCACATTTCCACCTTGTCCAGTGCCATAAACCTTTGTCGGCGACTCCTCCACCCTGCCACGCCTTCGGCTTGTTGCGTCCAACTGTTCCGGGCATTTCCGTCACTTTTCAGCAGCTCCCTGCTTCTTCGCCTGCCTTTCGGAGGCCCTCCTGCGGCTTCAACGACCTTCTAGCGGCTGCAACGGCCTTCTAGCGGCTGCAACGGCCTTCTAGCGGCTGCGTCTCCTTTTCGCTGCCTTTTGCCGTGTCCAACCACCCTCCAACTATTGCTGCCTTCCGGAGATCCTTGCCGCTCCTAGCCGCGGTTCATGCCCAAGACTCGGGTCATGACCCTCCACACCGATGACAACACCTCCACCACGACAAGCTCAAACTCTCAACGCATGGATCACATCGAAACCCAGCTGGCTGACCTCATGCTCCTTCGAGGACTTACCACGTCAGTTAATCCCCCTTTGACCCCTCCTCCACCGCCACCAATTTAAACTGTTCCCAACCACATGTGGTTTTTGCACCCCACGACAGACAGTGCCCCGACCCACCTCCGTTGGATTGAAATTCCTGAGTTCGACGACACCGACCCTCTCGGGTGGATCGCCCACGCCGAGCAGTTCTTCAACCTGCAGGCCACCCCCGCCGACCAGAAGATCCCCCTCACTACTATCTATATGGAGGGCTCGACTTTCCATTGGGTGCGTTGGATGCGCCAGCAGGTACCTAACATTTCCTGGCCCACATTGATAGAGGAACTCCTTTTCCACTACGACAACTGCTAGGCGGGTAATGCCTTTGAACGCCTCAGCTCTGTAGCAGCCTACATCGACGAAATCATCGTGGTCGCTACACATTTTCCCAACCTGGCCCCCGACCACCACTTGGGTTATTTTTTGGCGGGTCTGCACCCCCACCTCTGTGCGCGCCTTTGGGTCCAAAACCCGACTACTCTTTCCCGCGCAATGAAGCAGTGTAGGTATCTCGATGAGGAACTCTACCCATCCCCACCATCCTCCTCGACACGGTTGCCCCCACAGCCGCGGCCACTACCGCCACCTCTTCTTCCACGACCACTACCGCCACCTCCTCCGCCCGTGGACTCTCTGCCCCCGCATGGGCCCCAACTTCTGACTTGCCTTCGCATCCGACAGCTCTATGATCACTGCCCCCCCGACAGCCCCATCATCTCTCTAACCAACAACAGAAAGAGCTTCGCCGCACGGGCCTCTGCTTTCACTGCCAGCAAACGTTCTCGCCCACCCATGCCTGCCCTCACAGGAACCTGTGTTGTTGGGAGCTAAAGATACTGATCCCGACTCTGGGGAACTGGATCCGCTGACGCTTTTAACGACCCCTTCGACCCTCGACCTTGAGGACAAAGTCATTTTTCGGGCAGGACGTGGTAATACGTTGCGGCCACCACCTACTATTATTAGTTTATGTAGCCCATGAGAATTATTGTACTTTGTATTTCCTCCACTCATGTATATATATGAGTGATAGCTTCTTTAGATGACACTTTTGAAGTCTAGGGTTTTTGGCTCTCTTGGATAGTGGAGTGTCGAGGACCCTGCCACCAGATGCTTGGCGAGAACTTTTTCTTGATTGTATCCTTTATTGTTTAATGTAACACCCCTTTCATATCTTCGATCTTGATACAACTCTATTGTATCAATGGATTCCACCGAGGCTCCCCCCTTCCCGCCCGTGCTGCTATACCCCCCCTAAATTCCGTAATGAGCTTCGAATCACCATGATCTTTCTTAGTGAGAAGAAGAACTTCGTTGAGTGGGTGCACTTCGTTCGACGTGTTTTGCAGACCAAAGGCCTCCTTCATCATCTGACAAAGGCAACACCTACTGCTCCTACCGAGGATTGGTTTCGTGATGACGGCCGTGTCCAATCATGGATCCTCAACTCTTTGGACAGTGAACCATATCGGATGGTCATGTACCATGAAACGACCAAGACCATGTGGGGGGAACTCCACTTCCTCTACTCTGGCAAGGACAACCTTCAGAACCTGTTCGACATCATCACAGATCTTCAGACACTTGACCCCGGACCGGTTGGTGACTTACCTCCTTTGTTACCAGATTCAAGACTCTAGTGGAGGCATGAATACAACATCAGCCTCCTACTACGGACCCTGCAGTGCAACAAGCACAAAAAAAGCTGTCGTGATTGCCATGATGATAACCCATGTTCCCCCTCATCTTCACAGCGTTTGTGCTCAAATTCTCCCTTCCTCTACAATTTACTCTCTGTCGGATGTGTATTCCATGCTCTTCAAGGTTACACCGCCACCTGATGCTCCCGGGATTCTCTCTCCGACCCTCCTTCGGCTGTCTTTCCCCTCTCCCACTGCCCCTTCGGCTCGTAGCAGTCACGCAACTTCTCGGGGCTGGGGACGTAATGGAAGACCCCGTCTTAAGTGTTCTAATTGCGCCTGAGATGGCCACCTTGAGGCCACATGCTATCACAAGCATGGTTTGCCCGCACAGCATAATGCTTCCATTGTTGTTGATTCTACCTCCACCACCCGTAACAACATTGATGCTTTGTGCACCTAGCTCCAGCATTTCCAAGGGATGATCAGTCGCTCATTTGGCTCAGTTGCGTCGATCTCCAATTAGGTATCTCCTGTCTCTCCATAGTTCCAACTGGATTATGGACTTATGTGCCACACATCATATTACTCCGCAAAAATCGTCTCAGTACTTACAATCTGCACATCCCAAGTTCATTACTGTGGCCAATAGTGATACCACCTCGGTGTCTGGCGCTGCTGATATGCCTCTCACTCCAACTCTTTCTCTATGCTCGGTGCTTCATGCTCCGGGATCACCTTTTAACATTCTTTCTGTTAACCGTCATACTCGGGACCTTGATTGTTGTGTAACCTTCTCTCCCTCGTCTTTTGTTGTGCTTGATCGACGGACACAAAATATCATTGGTAAGGGACGGCTGTCTAATGACCTCTATATCTTAGATATTCCACCTATGACTATCTCCTCTGTCACTTTTGTTGATTGACATTGACGTCATGAGCATGCTCCCTTCCAAATTCTCAAAAAGCTCTTCCCAATCTCTCCCTTAAGGACTTTACTTGCGAATAATTTATCTTTGACAAACAACCTCGTTCATCCTTTCTCCCTAATTGTACTCAGAGTGATAATCTTTTTGCTTTAATACATTCTGATATTTGGGGGCCTTATAAAACATCTAATATTTATGGTTACCGTTACTTTGTTATATTTATTGATGAGTACTCGCACATGACCTGGTTGTATTTAATTCGTGATTGTGCTGAAATCACCTCTATCTTTTGTGCATTTATTACTGAGACTTGCACTCAATTTTCCAGTACTCTAAAAATACTTCATACTGACAATGCGTGTGAATATACAAGTCATGCTTTTTCTGAATCTGTGTACAAAGTTTAGGATCATACAACAAACTTCCTATGCTTGTACACACCAACAAAATGGTGTGACTGCGTGAAAAAATTATCACTTTCTGGACGTTGCACGATCACTAATGTTTCAAATGCAGACGCCCATAATTAATTGGAACTTTGCGATTTCTACTGTGTGTCATCTTATCAATCACGTGCTTTCCTTCATTCTCAACTTTGCGACACCTTTTAGTCTTCTTTTTCCTTTTATACCCCCTTTTCCATCACACCTCACATTTTTGGATGTACTTATTATGTCCATAATCTCAGTCCTTTCATTGACAAACTTGCTCCTAGAGCTACAAAATATATGTTCGTTCGATACTCCCGCACTCAGAATGGATATGCGTGCTACTCTCCCAATGATCGCAAAGTTGTTTCTGCAGATGTCACCTTTCTCGAGAACCAACCTTTTCGCTCCTCTCCTCCCACTCATACACCTCTTCTATCAGTCCTATCGTCTCTGTTACGTTTCAAATTCCACCAGTTCTTCTAACCCCGACACCCGTACAACCCACACCACCTCTTCGGTTGTACACTTGTCATCCTCCCAAATCTAATACCCTGCAACAGTTACCCTCTACCAATGAAATCTCGTGGCCAGCAGATCCGACATCGACCTCTACGACTCACCGCCTCTTCTCAAATTCACGCTTTCTCTATCTTTCATTTGTATATCTAACTCTTTGCAGGAGAATCTCCAGCATTCAGGGTGATGTGCTGCCATATATGAGAAAAATGGCTGCCCTATGGGCTAACCAAACTTGGGATCTTGTCCCTCTTCCTCCAGGACAAACCTGTGTGGGATGCAAGTGAGTTGTTGTGATAAAACATGCTCTCGATATGACAGTTGAACGCCTAAAAGATTGGCTTGTGGCTCGAGGGCAACAATAAGACCTCAATTATGATGAGACCTTTTCCCTAGTCGCCAAGTTAAATATTGTTTGTGTCCTGATTTTCTTAGTTGTTCACGGACAGTAACCCTTACATCAATTGAATGTCAAGAATGTTTTTCTCAATGACGACATTCAAGAGACTGTCTACATGCACCAATCTCCTGGGTTTGAGATCACGAGGTAGTCTCGTGTTTGTCACTTCAAGAAATCTATTTATGATCTCAAACAGCGTCCGCGCATCTGGTTTGACAAGTTTAGTAAGGTTGTCAGTGATGTTGATTTCACTCGAAGCTCGACTGACTTCTCTCTCTTTACCTGTCATCAACCAAACAATACAAAAATTCTCTTAGTGTACGTTAATGATATTTTGATTACTGGTAATGACTCCAAAGGAATACAAATGACTAAACATCACTTAAACTCGGTTTTCAAACTAAAGATTTGAGAAATATTCGTTTTTTTTTCTTGAGATAACAAGACATCCTGATGGTCTTGTCCTATCTCAACGAAAGTACTATCTTGATCTTTTTTAGGATGCTGGTTATTCGGGATGCAAGCATGCTGACACTCCTATAGATGTTAACTACAATCTCTGCACCCATGATTCTGACTCCGATCTATTACTTCCGAACCCAGAGTATTATTGTCGTCTTGTAGGAAAGCTGATTTATCTTACTGTTATAAGACCTGATATCTCTTCTACTGTTGGAGTTGTCAGTCGATTTATGTATGCTCCACAAATTTCTCATCTCCAGGACATCGAGCGTATCCTCAGATGCCGACAATGCTGGCTCGCTGGATGATCGATGCTCCATAAGTGTTTTTTGTAATTACTTTTGAGGACACTTTATTACCTGACGTAGCAAGAAACAATCTATTGCTGCTCTCTCATCTGCTGAAGCCGAGTATCGTGCAATGGTTGCTGTTGTGTTTGAGCTTACTTGGCTAAAAAGTCTCTTTGGTGATTTGGGAGTCAAACTTTTCTCACCAGCAACTCTATTTTGTGATAGTCAAGCTGCTATACACATTGCCAATAATCATGTATTTTATGAGCGAACCAAACAGATTGAAGTTGATTGTCACTTCATTCGGAAGAAGTTTCAATTGAAGAAGTTGGAATTAAAACACGTTCCTGCTACCGGGCAAGTTGCTGACATACTCACCAAAGCCTTACCACGACCATTGTACTATCAGTTTTTGTCGAAGCTGAGTGCTTATGATCTGTATGCTTCAACTTGCGGGAGAGTGTTGAAGAAAATATGTAAATGCCCAAAATTTAGGCCATCTAGTTTCTTAGTTATTTAGTTTAGTACCACATCTTGGCATGGGGATCCTTTCATCTTCTTTTTTCTTATATAAGTGTAGAAATACATGTATTTATACATGAAAGAAATTGAGGAAATAAAAATATTTCTTCTTTATTTCTCCATTTTCTGTGTTTCTCTGCATTTATAAACTCAACATATAACACGTTAAATTTGCACGTTAAGACTCCGTTTGGCGCCGCGTTTTTTCTCCGATGAGTTTGGACAAAAGCACCTTATATTAAGCTACAGAGAAAAACTAGTTTTGAACATAAAAGTGGATGAAGTACCTTTAGATGAGGTCGGGCGGTCACGAACGACGGTTCATAACCACCGCGTTCACGATCGCCACCACCGTGCCAAATGGATTCTTGATCAATATTTTTGTTCAGAATAGGTTTCTATTTCGTATTAGCATCCAAAAAGACCAGCATATATATAATTCACTCGAATTTTCATCCTGGATATTTGGTTCTTAGTTTGATCTGCACATGGTATTATTTCACTCTTAATTTTGATCAATTGTATATTAATTGTCTATTTTTTAGGCTGTAAAGTACATGTTTTTTATACACGTGGGCACATGCCCACACGTGGTTGCTACCCGTGGACATACCCATCTTGAGGTGAACCACATAAATGGGTGTCGCTCTGCCCTCTTTTCCGTAACAACTGTTATGATACGTCTACCTTGCTTAATTACGAGTAAAACTTCCTTAATTACCTCAATAATATCACCGATGTTGACGATAAAAGCTCCTGGTAGAGGTTTAATGGGGATCCATCCTTCATTTCTCCTAATCTGCAGTCCATGTTGTTCACTCACTTGCAGCAACAGTGTCAGTCCGACACTATCGGAGTGAGGTGAGAGGCCTAAAACCTTATCAGGACTTGGACATGCGGGGTAGTAATTAATCCTCAAACTTTGTATTCCATCCTTAAACATCCCATACATCTTCTCAAATCCAAGTCCGAGATTATTGGATATCATTTTTAGGAGGGCATCTGCAATTTTCTTCACCTCAAGTGCATACTCATCAATGGTTTCCCTATAATAATATTTTAATTAGAATATAACATTAATAAACGAAGAAACATGCATATTATGTTTATAATGAGAATGATTTATAAGATAATCTGTACCTGCAAGATGGAGGATTATTTGGCCAAAACTTTAATTGCTTTAGGTTTGGAGGGGAAGTTGCCAGGAAAAGCATGTCACCCCAGTCAAGCTTCTGTGTCTTTGAATGAACAAAAGCTTGGCCATATCCTTCTATTTCTCCCGGTAACTGTGCAACTTTCTCTTTCTCTTCTAATGGAAGTTTGAAGAATTCCACAATATCTTGTTTCAATTTTTGGATCACAACTTCAGATACTCCGTGGTTTACTAGCTGTAAAACAATATTTGAATATGTATATGTTAGCAATGGCGGATTTAGGAAATTAATAGTGGGGGTGCACAATTTTTTTAAATGGAATAACAATGTAGCAGTTTAGATCTAGCAATGTAGTAGATTGCGCTCGATGCAATCAGCTCATGTGCGTCGAGTGCACAAATGTTTTTCCTATGTCCGCCCCTCACCATAGAAATATGTCACCGGATTTTAGTAATTTTAACTTAGGGGGCAGACATTGATTTCCTCCAACCAAAAAAATTTGAATGCTTCGATCTTATCAGAGCTATTTCTCTCTCGTCCGGCTATAATTTTTTGCGTGTAAGCAGTCAAAATTCATTGCCTTGACAAGAGGAATCCAAATCCACTAATCATTTCGAAAAATAATGGGGGCGGGGAGGGCAGTGTTTCTCGGGCCTCCCTCTGGATCCACCCCTATATGTTTGGAAAAATTGTTGATTTGATGGAACAAAATCATGTGCAATTTATGAAAAATCAAGATTTATGTTTAGTAGAAAGTGCAGATGTTTTCTACATCAAAGCGAAGTGATGATTGATTTGCAACACACAATTATTAAAAACAGACTTGCCTGAAAGAAACCCCAGGATTCACAGGCTGAGTTCAGCCTTGCAGCTTCATCTTCTGAGAATTCCGAATCCAATAGCCTGGCAAAATCTATCACTGGTATGCTGTCACCGGAGCCTTCATTGCCGGCGATGACTATTTCTTCCTCTCTCTCCTGCCTGATGTATCTCTGAGGAACCTCTGCGCCAACGCGCGCTGCCAGAGCCTGCACGTTGTCCACTTTCAAAGACCCTCCAAAATTTGATAGTCCAATTTTTTCACCCATCTCTCTCTCCCCGTATCTCTGCCTCTCTTCCCGCCCAGTTTAACTCCTTTTGGAGAGAATACATGCTTAGCTTGTTTATTATATAGCAGCTGAAGTCAGAAGTAAAGCGTGCAACTTGCTCTCTGCTGTTTAGAAAACACTTGTGATTAAATAATCAATCACATGTCTAAGCTCTCGCCAATAATAATAATAATTTCCGTAAATATTTCTCACCATAGAGAAGAAAAAGTCCGTATTCATTTCCAGGTTTAATACACCTTTAATGGTTTGATTTTCATGGAATTGGATTTTCATGTTAAAAATCATGTCTTTTACTGTTTTTTATTTTATTTTGTATGTGTTGCATATCGCCAAGTAGTCGCACAGTTGTTTTGTATGTGTTGCATACCGCCAAGTAGTCGCACAGATACGCTCGCCAAATAAAATTGCAAGTATCTGGTGAACCCGTCATTTGGTGATCTCCTTACCTGCCCTGTTTGACTCTTGCTTTTATGATTATATGATAAAACGGGGCTTTTTTTTTCCTTGTACAAAGAGTAGAAATATAGATATTGTGAAAAGTACTCCATGGACCCATCATTCGGAATAGATTAATTACATGCGTGTTTGATTCGCACTCTTATAAAAATACACATAAAGATAAGCATGTGATTGCTAGAGGACTGATGTTTTTTTTTTCATTAATAATAGCATGCCTCCTCTTCAGTTGGCTGAATCAAATTTATGTATATGTATTACTTATAAGAGAATATGTATATATTTGAATTGTAAAATTCTTTATAAATTCACAATCATTAGAGCAATTTAGGCTTTGTTTGGGACAACCGATGTTGATGAAAAACTGCTGATCAAATGAATAGAACTGTCTGAAAAACAATGATAAGAAAGCTGCAGTGTTTGGAGAATTTGTGCATAAGTGCTGATCGAATGCTTTTTCAATTAAGTTTGGTGGGGTCCCTCTGAAATTTCTGAGCCAAACCGGAAAGACTTGGACTGATGACACGTGGGGGAAATCAACCCGACCGGACAAGTTGCTCGCAAAAAGCCGCGCTCCCCCCAAGGCTTGAAAACACCTGAGAAGAGGGCAAAGCCAAAACGCATCCACACAAATAGCACACGCACGCGGGCGGCGCCCCCGCGTGGGCGCGCCCAGCCTGCCGTCATTGGCTGCCGCCGCCGTCGTGCAACATGTCCGGGCTGCCCGGACTCCCGCGGGGCACTTTCGTCATTTTGCTAAATTTGGTGATCCCGATGCCAAAATAGAGCGACGTCATTCGCCAACATAAATTCCGCCCTGACACAATTACCAACATATCCCTCTAGAAAATTATAAATAGGCCCCAGACCTTTATTTGAAGACAAGCAGCTCCAGAGGCTATAAAAAGCTATGAGTTTTTCCAGTGAGGTCGTGGACTTAGAACGATCTTCCGTTCAGGAATTTGCTCTGCTTCCCTTATAGTGCAAATGTTCCATCAGGCTTACAAGGCACGACGTTCTTCTCCGCGGGAGCGCTCCCACCAAGGCCCCGCTTCAGCAAGAGCGCTTCTATCGAGGCTCCGTGGACTTAAAGATTTTTCCTAGTAGGAACGCTTCCATCGAGCTTCTGTGCACTTAGCAATTTTCCTAGTCGGGGCGCTTCCATCGACGCTCCGAGGATGTACAACTCCTATTCGTCAAGGGCCAACGGTCAACAATCAACAAGTCAACAAGCAACAACAACATATGAAGACCCGATCAACAGTCAACTGCCAGTCGGGGGCACAAGGGAATCCTTGGTCATATGCGAGAATCATACTCGCCAGGTCGCGCGACCACCCAACAACACAGACAAGCTTTAAAGATCATTCTATCCAGACGAGTTCCGAGTAGCAATAATGTCGAGCAACAATAATACTCGCCTAACAGGAGACCTCCGACCAGTCACTACGCCAGGCATGCCGAGCATCGCTGATGGTTGCCAGCCGATACTCTCCAGCTATCGAATCAAGTCGCCAGAAGGATGCGGCTGATAATCGCAGGACCGGGTCTCCTCTCCTAGAGAACCCCGCCCCCCATGATTTGTCTATAAATAAGACCTCAGTGGTACAAGAATATGAAGTTCAAAATCTTGAAAAAGATCTTGACCACCTCTTTCCTTGGACTTTTAGCTGAGCCATTGGATCCTTTCTTCAAAGAGACAAGTCGCCAGTTATTGTCCCTTTTGTACTCTGCCCGACTATCTTTGGTTGTGGAGGGGAAGATTCTTCTAAACATCCGAGTACGTGGTGAGACCTCCCTGCCGCAGTGTCTGGGGTCCTCTTGGTGTTGCCTAAGCTCCTTAGTCTTCGCCCGTCAAGCCTGATCGCAAGATCAGTAACCTTAGGATGTCTTGATCCAAATTTTGGAGTAGGGATTTTCCCGGCTTCAATAGATGACTTAGTTTCTTTTGTCATTTTCGTACTTTGTGCTTGTAACAGACAGGTGACTTATCACCATCTAAGTAATCATCAAAAACTCTTGTAAACTCTAACAATATAGTGGATTTTGGCCCGACACAGATCCGACCATGTGGTTTTTCACCATTTTGGGGTTTTTTAACGTCAAAAGAAAGCATTTTGTCATTTGCTGCTATTTTTCTTTGACTGTTTGCACGGCCGATCCAATTTCGAGCTAAGACAGCCTGATTCCCCAGACCAGGGAAAAATCGAGTGACCCGCAATAAAGCTGTTTGGAGAGTTTGTGCATGATTACCTCCACTATAACCTAGAAATCACAAGTATGTAGCAGAGAATCAAATTGTAAGTACTTGGATAGTAATAATATGTACATCAATCCTACATTGCATACTGTTAGAAAAGACATTGTAAAGGTCCGCCTAATGACCCATTTAATCTTTCTTTTTCTCCTCCTGTTGTATTAGTCCCACACCATGTATATGAGACTCCTCTCTCCTTCTCCCTCCTATATATATGTACTCATACATTGTATTTACTACTGAACAAGGATATACAAGGTTGACTGGTTTTCCTTCATTGATCGTGCTCTCTTCTCTCCATTGTATCAGAGCCACCGGTCCTTGGGCGGTCTCTGCTTTCTTAACCGCCACCCCTTCGACGGTCTCTTCCTTTCTTCTTTTCGTGGGCTCGACGAGTTCCTTCTTGCCGGTTAGAACTCCTCTATCCGCTCGGTACTCGGCGAGTTTCTTTTTCCTCAAGCTCGGCGAGCTGCCTCCTTGTCGGATAGATTTTCTTTCTATCCGCTCAGTCCTCGACGAATTCCTCTCTTCTCTCCTCCGGATTATTGTGTCTTTCCAGTGCCTTTATAGCCTCTGCTGCTGGGGCCCACCTCTCTGCCCTTCCGCAATTTGATTTGTTGAGTCCGATGCGGTTTCTTCTTCTTGATCGCACGAGTTATCCCTCCTAACCGCGGCGGGTTCTCTTCTTACTCGCGTGGATTTCTTCCTCTTCTTCGCGCGGGTTGTCTATTCTGCCAGTTACTTGCTCTTACTGCCCGACCTTTTTGCTGCTGTTCGCCAACCACTTCTCCTCTAGCTGTTACGACCTCTTCTCTTCTAGCCGCTGCTTGCTCTTGCTGCCCGATCTTAGTAGCTGTTACGGACTGCTCTTGCCGGCCAGCTCTTGTCGCGCTGTGTCTTCTTGTCGCCCAGACTGACCTTGTCGACCTACTCTTGTCACGCGGTCTTCCCGCTGCGTGCCTCTTCTCAGTTTCTCTATCTACTCGCGCGGTCTATCTACTCGTGCGGTTTGCTCGCTCAGCCTCTCGTGGTCGCCACCTCTGCTGCTCGCCCCGGTCTCGTGGTCACCACCTCCGCGGAGCGCCGTCTATCTACTCACACGGTTTGCTCGCCCCGCCTCTCGTAGTCGCCACCTCTGTGCATCACCATTTATCTACTCACGCAGTTTGCTCGCCCCGCCTCTCGTGGTCTCCACCTTTGTTGATTTTCAACTTAACCGCTGCGGTCTTCTCGCTGCTTGGCACGGTCTGGCTTTTGCCACTGCTTGACACGGTCTGGCTTTTTCCCTCTGCTTCTTGGTCTCTCTAGCCGCTGCCTATACCAGGCGGTCTCCTTGCTTAGAGTTTTTCTTCCGGCTTGCCCCTGTGTGTTGCGTATTGCTAGTCTGTGTCTCTAACCGCATCCTTCTCTCTTGCCGACATCAACTACTGTTGTGCGGGCTGCTCTGTTCGGCTTTCTGGTCGTTGTTCTCTGGCCGCATTGCTTGCTGCCGTCCCGCCGGGTGCACCCGCTTGGTTATTCGTGCGGTTTGTTCGCCTTGACCGACTAGCCGTCCTGTGTAATCGGTTGCCCTCTTGCTCATGAACACTTCTACTGCTACCTCTTCTTTTGCGGCGGGGGCTACTCCTGTTCCTGAACTCCGTGACGAGTTACGCATCACTACCATCTCTCTGACAGGGAAGAAAAACTTTGTTGAGTGGGTGTATTCGGTTCGTCGGGTCTTCAATCCAAAGGATTTCTGCATCACTTAACACAGAATGTTCCCGCTGCCCCTACTGATGATTGGCTTCGCAACAATGAGCTCGTTCAAACATGCCTTCTCAACTCTCTTGATGGTGAATCTTACCGTATGACCATGTTTCACGAGACGACCAAAGCGATGTGGGATGAGCTTCATTCTCTTTACTTCTGCAAGGATAGTCTCCAGCATCTGTATGACATCATTACTGGTCTTCAAACTCTTGACACCGGCGGTGTTACCGACTTAACCTCATTTGTTGCTCAGTCCAAGACACCGGTTGAAGCCTGAATTCAGTATCAGCCCCCGACTTTGGACCTCGTTGCCCAGCGTGTTCAAAAAGAAGCAGTTGATATTGCCATGATGATGGCCCGGGTCCCGCCTCATCTTCAGACTGTTCGGGCTTAGATCCTCTCGTCTGTTGTGACTCCCTCGTTCTCTGATGTGTGTTCCATGCTGCTCAAAGTCTTACCGCCTCTTGATACTACTGGACCTCCCTCGCCTACCCTTCTCTAACACTCATCTGCGCCATTACTACCTCTTCCTCCTCCCACTCGTAGAGGACGTTCAGGCACTCGGGGATGAGGTCGTGGTGGCCGGTCGCGGCCTAAGTGTTCTTTCTGCGGAAAGGACGAACACCTTGAGGCGACCTGCTACTGCAAACATGGTCTTACTCCCCGTCTGACTGCTTCTGTGACTGCCCCCAGCCCCTCTGCCACTCGTGCTGATCTTGAGGAAGTCTGCCTCCAGCTCCAACAACTTCACGAGATGCTCAGTCACCCGCCTGCCTCCGTTGTTTGCGTCTCTAATGAAGGTATCGCTTGTCTGTCCACTGGTCCACGCTGGATAGTCGATACATGTGCCACTCACCATATCGCCTCGCCGAAGCCACCATAATACTTGGATTCTTCATATCCTAAGTATATCACTGTGGCCAATGATGCTATCTTGCTGTCTCTGGCTCTGCGGATATTTCCTTCACTTCCTCTATATCTCTCAGCTCGGCTCTTCATGTCCTGGGCTCCCCGTTTAACCTGCTTTCTGCCAGTCGCCTCACTACCGATTTGAATTGTTTTCACATTCACTGCTACTTTTCTGATGCATGATCGACGGACGCAGAGTATCATTGGTAAATGACGACTGCAAAACGATCTCTACCTTCTCGATGTTTCTCATACCATCCTCTCATCAGTCTCCTTCGTTGATTGACATCAGCGTCTTGAGCATGCTCCCATACCGGTCCTTAAGAAGGCCCTTACTGATATTTCTCTTCCGCTTTTTACGTGTGATTCATGTATTTTGGGAAAACAACATCGTTTATCTTTTCAACCTAATTGTACTCGGATCTCCGCTCCTTTTATTTTAGTATACTTTGATGTTTGGGGCCCGTACAAAATTCATAGTATATCTGGCTATCGTTACTTTGTTACCTTTATTGATGACTACTCTTGGACGACATGGTTATATTTACTACGCGATCGCTCCGAGCTTTCCGGTGTGTTCCGGGATTTTGTTTTTGAAACTAGCACACAGTTTTCTGACAAAAATCAAAACTTTCCGCACTGATAATGCTCGTGAATACACTAGTCATGAGTTTGCCACTATCTGCTTTGAATTCAGAATTATTCAGCAGACTTCATGTGCCTATACTCCGCAACAAAACAACGTCGCCGAACGGAAAAATAGACACCTCCTTGATGTTGCTCGCTCTATCATGATTCAAATGCAGGTCCCCAAGGTATATTGGAACTTTGCTCTTTCGACAACATGCTATCTCATTAACCGTCTACCTTCCTCCGTTCTCCAAAATGCTACTCCGTTTAGTCCCCTCTTCCCGTCTACTTCGCTATTCTCTGTCACGACTCGCATCTTTGGTTGTACTCACGCACTTGGTCCTCCTCTGGACAAGTTGGATCCCCGGGCAACTAAACACATGTTTGTCAGATATTCCCGTACCCAAAAAGGCTATGTTTGTTATTCTACTACTACACTCAAGGTGACCGTCTCTGCTGACGTTACTTTTCGGAAAGATCAACCATACTTCAACACTCCTAACCCACCTCTTCCACCCCAGTCTTTTCCAAGACCTGTCATCCCTGTTACCTCTCCTTCACGAACACTTCTACCTGATCCGACCCCCGTTCTTTCAAAACCCCCTCTTATTTGTGTCTATACTTGTCGCCCTCTTCGCTTCGCCGCCCTAATGCAGTCGGCTTTAACCTCTGACACTCTGCGACCTGCTGATTCGATACCGGCCTCCACTGCCTATCCCATGACGAATTATGTGTCCTTACATCGCCTGTCCCCGACGCTTCACACATTTGCTACTTCCCTATCTTCTGTTTCTATCCCTAATTCTGTGCAGGAAGCTCTCTAACACCCAGGCTGGCGGGCAACCATGGATAAAGAAATGACAGTCCTCTGGGCTAACCAGACGTGGGATCTGGTTTCTCTTCCTCGAGGCCAAACTACTGTTGGTTGTAAATGAGTATTTGTCATCAAACATGCTGCTGATGGGACAATTGACTGTATTAAAGCCAGGCTCGTGGCTTGTGGATTTACTAAACAACAATGTCTCGACTATGAAGAAACATTCTCTCCCATGGCTAAGCTTAACACAGTTAGTGTTATCCTTTCAGTGGTTGTGCATCACCAAAGACCCTTACATCAACTAGATATCAAGAATGTCTTTCTAAATGACGATCTGCAAGAAACAATCTACATGCAACAACTTCCGGGGTTTGAGACCACGAGGGAGTCCAGGGTTTGTCACCTTAAAAAATCCATTTATGGTCTCAAACAGTCCCCCCGGGCACGGATCGACAAATTCAGTAGGGCTGTGCGAGAGGTTGGTTTTACTCGGAGCTTGACAGATTTCTCTCTGTTTACTCAACATCACACAACATACACTGTTCTCCTCTTGGTGTGTGTCGATGACATCATAATCACAGGCAGTGACTCAAAGAGAATGCAAATGATCAAACAACACATGAGCTCTGTTTTTCAAACAAAAGATCTGGGGAACCTCAGATATTTTCTCGGCATTGAGATAGCGAGACGTCCTGATGGCCTTGTCCTATCTCAACAGAAGTATTGTCTCGACCTCCTTCAGGATGTCGGTTACTCTGGATGCAAGCCGACCAAAACTCCCATGGATGTCAATCATAAGCTTTGTGCCTGGGGCTCAGATACAGATCCACTCATTTCAAATCCAGAATACTATCGACGACTTGTTGGAAAACTGATTTACCTAACGGTCACAAGACCAGACATATCCTTTGTTATTAAAGTTGTCAGCCGGTTTATGCACTCTTCTTGGATGTCTCATCTATAGGCCGTCGAATGCATCCTAAAGTACCTTAAAACAGCCCCTGGTCAAGGGCTGGTATACAAAAC
This sequence comes from Platanthera guangdongensis, assembly GCA_039583875.1. Taxonomy (NCBI): domain Eukaryota; kingdom Viridiplantae; phylum Streptophyta; class Magnoliopsida; order Asparagales; family Orchidaceae; genus Platanthera; species Platanthera guangdongensis. Next base: position 228,348,915 of record CM077163.1, read on the forward strand.
CTCCTCTACCCCTACTCCAAGTCTGGTTGCGTATTCAGATGCAGATTATACTGGATCCCTAGACGATCGACACTCTACCAGCGGATTTTGTACCTACTTGAGAGGACATCTTGTTACCTGGCGCAGTAAGAAACAAGTTGTGGTTGCTCGATCTTCAGCTGAAGCTGAGTACCGTTCAATGACGTATGTTGTATCCGAGCTTACGTGGCTCGAAAGCCTCCTAGGAGATATGAGAGTAAAACTTTCCTCGCCAGCTACCTTACTCTATGATAGTCAAACTGCTATACACATAGCTAAGAATCCGGTCTTCCACGAAAGAACAAAACACATTGAAGTTGATTGTCAATTTGTTCGGGAGAAAGTTAAAATGAAGAAACTTGAATTGAGACATGCTCCGACGACTGACCAAGTCGCGGATTTTCTTACCAAGGCCCTGCCTAGTACTCTAATCTATAAGTTCTTATCCATGCTTGGTTCATACGACTTGTACGCTCCAGCTTGCTGGGGAGTGTTAGAAAAGACATTGTAAAGGCCCACCTAATGTCCATTTAGTCTTTCGTTTTCTCTTGTTGTATTAGTCCCACACCATGTATATGAGACTCCTCTCTCCTTCTCCCTCCTATCAAGCGGAAGGGAAGGTATCGGGCTCGCGTGTTCCGCTTGAAAATAAAAACCTATAATCGCTTCCGTGGGAGTGAAAAAGCTGGAGGCGGACAGGTTTTAAAAGAGCAACATATATGCGGTTTTTTAATAACAATCAAACACCTCTAATATTGTGTTTCTTGATGGAAAATAGCTTTTTCATCTGCAAATGCTGCCCCAAACATACCCTTAATCATTGGTGGAGATGGATATGGGAGAGGGAGAAAGAGGGCCAAAAATTTCTTAATCTCCTAAATCTATATGAAAAGGATGGGGGCTCTAAGTCCTCTCAACTACAAAAGGATTATGCAGTTGAGGTGTACAAAAGGATTGTGTCTGGAAAGCTTGCCTGGGCCCGGCTTGGCAAAAGCCTGGTTAGGCCTAAGACTGCACAGACCTGGTCCAGGCCGAGCCTTGGGGGTCTAAGAAGACCCTCATTTTACAACAAGCCTGTGCAGACCTGGTCCAGGCCAAGCAATGGGGGCCTAAGAAGGCCCCAATTTTACAACAAAGACCGACCTGGTGCTCGACCCAGGCCCATGCTAGGCCTGGGCCGGGTGTAGGATTGGACCTGGCCCGATGCCAAATTTGGGATTTGCCCTTAGTAAATCCCCCCTGAGCGGAATTTACTAAGCATAAATCCCGCCCATCCTGAGCAGGATTTATGAAATGTAAATCCCGCCAGGCAGGGTTTACTATAGTTAAGTAAATCCCGCCGACTGGCTGGATGTACTGCCCATGCAGGATTTACGGAATGCAAATCCCGCCCAAGTGGGATTTATGTAATCTAAATTCCGTGCGGGATTTTAATATAAAAAAATTATATAATTTTTTAATTGTTTAATTTATAAATTGTTTAATATATTTGTTTTTAAATTAGGCCTAGGTCTAGGCTAGATCCAACCTGGCCCGACAAAAGCCTGGTAATCATGCACTGCCGGACTCCCCGATGAGAGCTGTAAGAGGTAGAGTGTGGAGATCATTGCTTTCCTCTGTTACTGCAGCGATGTGATCGTAAGTTTATGGAAGGTTTGTGAGGATCCTAAGAACTACTTCTTGTTCTGAGATTGATGCACCAAGGGTACTTAATTGATGTGTGAGATTTGTCAATTTTGGCATAAAATCAAAGATTGATTTATCGGGAATCAGATTATCTATTTACATTAACCCTACTGATAGATATTATCTTTTTGTTACCTTGATAGATTTCTTTGAGAGTATCCCATGCAGCTTTAGCATTTTTTGCTCCCATGATCTTCAGGAAAACGTTTGATGTTGACTTGCTGGATGGTTAGCAATGCCAAAGAATTTTTCTATTTATATCCCTCGGGTATCTTTGCTTTTCCATCTTTTGTTGGCTTGCCGTTGGATTGAGGATCGTTTTGAATGATTTCCCAAGGATCTTGAGAGTCAAGTAGAGTCTCTATCTAGACAGCCCAATAATCACACATCTCCCCATTGAAGATGGGGGAGGATTGATATGTGATAGGAATGGGAGTTGTAGATGGTGAGATCATGATTTCCACAATTTCAGGGGTGTAGGATGTTGAAAATGTTGAAGTGGAAGTGAGCGGTCTGATTGAGCAGACCTCAACCGGTTAGACAGCTAGATGTTGGCGGATAGCCGAGTTCCGGCTTCTGGTCTTTTTTATTGCGGTCTGGACCAGTAAGCACCCTGTGAGATAACCAGGCAGTTAGCATTGGGCTAACCGCGGCTGTCGCGGTCTGGTTGGTGAGACCGCGGAATCCGCTTGGAGATTGTAGGTTCTCTGGGTTGCGTAGAGACAAGTGGTTTGACCGGATAGCGGAGGCTAACCAGACAGTTCATCGTGTTCTGCTTGCGCGGATAGAAGCCAAAGTTTGCTGGTATTGTGGACTTGGTCACGGTGTTGTGACAAGTCTGGTTGGTTGCCTAGTCACAACTTGCAGTGTTGCGCGGTCTGGAAGCGAAGACCGCAAAACTGCATGGTCTGGTGGCGGAGTCCGACAGATCTTCATTGAAGCGGACTTGGCTCAGAACGCGTGACTTAATCTCACAAGTCCACTCAGACTGAGGAGAGTGTCCTCACTTCTATGCGGTTTGATGATTCTTGCCACATATGCGGTTAGATGGTTATCTTTGGCAGACTGTCGTTGGTATCCGCACCTGTGCGGATAGGTGGTGCTAGATGCAAGATGACAGACGGTTTTCCTATCGCTATGGACGGTGACCGCACTCCACTTGCCGCATATAAATAGGGGTCCCTGACTCGTCATATATATAAAAAATGAGAATAGTGAGAATTCTACTCACATTTAGAACTTGGGGTTAATTTTTTCTAACCGACGCGACTAGGTGAAGTTGACTTGTACTGTGCAGGCTATCCGGCTAGCACCGAGCGACTAGACAACTAGTTTGAAGGCTCAATGTGGAACAATTCGCGGTTAACAGTCTGTGGTATTGAGCAGGTCGCGACTAGACGACTTGAATTCACTTCCTCCGGGTTGCAGATAGTTCGAGGAGTTTGTTCGGTCTATCAGCGAGTTCTGTTTTCAGTTCAACAACATTAAATAAATGGCAGTCCGCGCGACTTGGTTGTAGTTTGACGACTTGGCGGTTCAGCGGACAAGGCTGGCAGTTAGCAGCTTGTGCGGCTTCAGTTTTTTGACCGCACGATTTCTTCTTTGCCTGTAGTTGTTTTCTGTTTCCATCGGATACATTGTGAATCATGTCTCGCAATGTATACCTCGCCCTGTAAATAAGAAATTAATTCCAAAATTGAGATTCATGCGCTTCAATTGTTACTTATTTCTACCTGCTTGGTTGTGGTTGAGTGTTCCTGCGACCTTTATCAGCTTCCTTATAAATTTTCACACAGGATACTCAGGCTCTGATATCACTGTTAGAATATTAAACTCATTCTATCTATTTTGTAGAGAGGAAACAGAGAAAAGTGGAAGAGAAGAGAATAGCAGATAAGTTTTCTTTTCATTTCCACACATTCATTGATACAATGCCTCTTACATATGCAGTCTTTAAGCAGGAATACAAAACATCAAGTGAAGAGTAATTATTCATTGATAGGGCCTAGGGGAGCAGTCCCAGGAGGTATGATGCATTGGTAACACATTTCATTTATTCCTGACTGCCGGTTCATTCTCCAATAAAAGGGAAGAAAGAGGTAGAACTAGCAGCAGCTAGTGAACCAAATATTAGAGCTCCCTCCCAGCAGTGAGGAGGTGCTGCGTGGTGAGCAAAGTCCAGTGAAAGAACCAGTCGAAGGCTAAAAGCTATTCGTGTGGTTGTGAGTAGTGGAGGTGCTGTTGCATCATTGTCTAGCTAGTTTATGAGGTATTAAATTTAAGAACATTAATAAAAGCGTGCCATAAGTTATCAAATGTACATGCCACATTATTTTAGCACATATTGATTTAGATTTAATATACCCACCACTAAGAAAACTTAGAAAAATGCTCACGTCTCTTATTGTCATTATACCCCCACGATACATAGTGAAGGTTTACTTATTTAAAAACATTAAATATAGAAACTCCCTCCTCCTCAATCCTCATCAATCATCATTCACTCAATTTCATGCGTTCCAAGTTGCTCTTCCCATCCAATTTATTAGCGAAGAGCATCTTTGCATACTCCTCAAGCTCCAAACTCCTGTAAAGCGGCTTTTCCCCGTTAACTATCTCCGGGATTGGTCCCACTATGTCCCCAATGGTTAATGCCTGGAATCCACCAACAGTTATTCGCTCCTTCACATTGTTCACAATTGCTCTATGCTCAATACTCTTATATCTCCCGTTGGATAATATCTGCATGAACCAAAGAAATTAACATTTATGAGGTTTATTGATTCACATTTTTATGTTGCGCAATGCTAGCTTGCCTGTCTTCATGTGGACTATAATTATGAGATTATCAAGACATTACAACAACACTCAACCCTAAATCAAGACATTATTAGATACAATTTCAACAAATCACAAGTTTAATTTGCACAAGTTAATTAGTAATTTATTTTAGCCCACCAAGCTTTGTGTTGCTATCATATTAACATCAATAAAAAACATTTATTACCTCCTTGTGTGTTTGTGTGTGAGCGAACATATATGTCTCTACAACAAATACAATAGGGGCGCATAAGATTTTTGTTGATTAATTATAATCAAAACTGTCTTACCTCAATAATATCGCCGACATTAGCAATGAGGGCTCCAGGTAGAGGCTTAACAGTCATCCACCCACCATTTCTCCTAATCTGCAGCCCATCTTGTTCATTGACTTGCAGTAGCAATGTCAATCCCACTACATCGGAGTGTTGGGAGACGCCTAAAACCTTCTCAGGACATATGCATGGAGGATAGTAATTAAACCTGAAAGTCTGGAGTCCACCTTTAAACATCTCAAAAATCTTCCCAGATTTTAGACCGAGATTTGTCGATATCACTTTTAGGATGTCATCTGAAACTCTCTTCACCTCGGCTGCGTACTCATCAATGGTTTTCCTATGAAAATGTTTCCAGATAATAATATAAAGAAACACACGCTTATGTTTGTATTGCCGATTATGTATTGAGGGGGATTAATAAGACAATTAGTACCTGAATGAAGGCGGATTAGTCGGCCAAAACCTTAATTGCTTGAAGGATGGAGGGGATGTTGCAAGAAAAAGTATGTCACACCAATCAAGCATTTGTTCCTCTGAATGAACGAAAGTTTGACCATATCCCTCTAGGCTGCCTGCTCTTTGGGCCACATTGTTTTTCTCTTCTAATGGAAGCTTGAAGAATCCTGTGATGTCTTGTTTAAGTTTTTCAATTACTGCTTCAGGTATTCCATGATTTATTATCTGCAAAAAACATAAAAATTAGGATAAATTGGTTAAGGAATCCCCTCAATATTACTGAACACCAGAATATTAATAGCCAATGCTAATTCCCACCAATATTGCTTTTTATTACATCTTAAGTTATCGATCATATCGTTGATTATTTAATAAAAGTCAACACTTAATTATCACTTTATGCTTCCAAAGTCAAGTTCATGGAGGGATAGAGTTATAAGTCTGTGTGAAGTGTAAAAATTTCACACCCTAAGGATGCACAAACTACATCAGAGAGAACACCAAAATAAAGAAGCAAAAATACTTTGAATAGAAGAGAAAAGAACGACCTTCTAGTTGTGGTTTGTGCAGTTTGATACAGGCTTAATATAAATATAAAAGTGCTCTCTGTTAGATGATATAGGAAATGTTGATGTAAATGCCCATTTATAGGCCCAATTCATTCCTCTTCTTTAGTCCCACATCTCTTGTATAGGATTATTTCTCCCTCTCTTCTCCTATATATTTGTACTCTCTTTTGTATTTTAAACATGAAAAAGTATCTACAAGGTTTGCCCATTACTTTCTACATGGTATCAGAGGGAACGATCCGGCCTGATTTGGTTTAACCACCCAGCTCTTTTCTAACCGGGCGGTCTGCCATTCCCCCTACCCGCTCCTCTTTGCGGTCTTTGGTATTTCTACCCGCTTCCATTCTTTCTCCCGTGGATCCACCTTCTCAGCTTCCTCATCGCCCGTTTATAACCGCTTCTCTCCCTGGCCTGTTGTCCCCACTCTAGTGCGGCTAGTCTCTCTACCCGCTACGACTTTACTCCTCTTGCGACTTGCCTTCCTTGCTTCTCTCTCGCGCGATCTCTTTGTCGCACGGGTTCTTTGCACTCAGTTTTCTACCTGTGTCAAAACTCTTTGTACGGACAATGTTCGAGAATATACTGGTCGCACCTTCTCCAATCTGTGCGCTGAGTTTGATATTATACATCAGACTTCCCGTGCCTATACGCCTTAACAGAATGAGCTAGCAGAATGAAAAAATCGTCACCTCCTTGATGTGGCTCGTTCTCTCATGATCCAAATGCAAGTTCCTCCCCTCTACTGGAACTTTTTCGTCTCCACTGTTTGTCACCTCATCAATCGCATGTTTTCATCTGTCCTCAACTTTGTGACACTCACTACTCTCCTATACCCATCCACAACTCTCTTCTCTCTCACACCTCGTATGTTTGGGTGTATCTGTTATGTCCAGCACCTTGGTTCTTCCAATGACAAGCTAGCCCCTCGTGCTACCAAAACTATGTTTGTTGGGTACTCCCGCACTCAGAAGGGGTATGTCTGCTTTTATCCTAGCACTAGTAAGGTGGTTGTGTCTGCTGATGTCTCCTTCCAAGAACACCAACCATATCACACCAGCCCTTCTGATCCCCTTCTTCCTCCTCCACTACCTCGGCCCATCATACCCGTCACGTCTCCACTTACACCACTACTCCCTACCCCTCTGCAACACCAGTCCAAATCTCCTCTCATCCCGGTTTACCCAACACCACCAGTCCCCTCCAAACCTCCTGTCATTCAAGTATACACTCGTCGTTCTCCTCGTCCAGACGCCCTGCGACAACTTCCCTCTACCGGTGTAATCTCGCGGCCTGTTGATCCGACCTCCTCCTCGACAGCAAATCCCATGACCAACTATGTCTCTCTACATCGGCTCTCTCCGCCTCTCCTTACCTTTGCTCTCTCTCTCTCTCTCCTCTATTTCTATACCTACCTCTGTGCTGGATGCCCTCTGGCATCCGCGGTGGCGGACCGCCATGGATGAAGAAATGACGGCTCTGTGGGGTAATCACACTTGTGATCTTGTGCCTCTTCCTCCTGGTCACAGTTGCGTTAGCTGCAAGTGGATCTTCTCTATTAAACATGCTGCGGATGAGACAGTTGATCACTTAAAAGCTCGGCTTGTAGTCCGGGGTTTTACTCAACAGTATGACCTTGATTATGAGAAAACTTTCTCCCCGGTCGCTAAATTGAATTCGGTTCAGGTCCTTCTCTCTTTAGTTGTTCATCGTCCGTAGCCCCTCTATCAGCTGGATGTCAAGAATGCATTCTTGAACGACGATCTTCTTGAAACAGTTTACATGCATCAACCATCCGGGTTTGAGACAACGGGGGAGTCTCGTGTATGCTTGCTTCGTAAATCTATTTATGGTCTCAAACAGTCTCCCCTGGCATGGCTTGGGAAATTCAACAAGGCCGTTCATGAGGTTGGCTTCAAACAAAGTTCGGCAGATTCCTCTCTCTTCACTCGTCACCAATCAACAGGGACCATAATACTTCTGGTTTATGTGGATGATATTCTGATCACCGGTGATGACTCCACCGAGATACAACATGTGAATCAACACCTAAACTCTATCTTTCAAATCAAAGATCTGAGAAATTTTCGATACTTTCTTGGACTAGAAGTAGCACGACGACCCGATGACTTAGTCTTGTCTCAGCGTAAGTATTGCATTAACCTTCTGCATGATGCTGGCCTCTCGGGTTGTAAACCTGCGGATACCCCGATGGAAGTAAACCACATGTTGCGTGCTCAGGGATCTGAGGAGGATTCTCTACTTCCAAATCCGGAATACTATCGCCGTCTTGTGGGAAAGTTGATCTACCTAACAGTTACAAGACCAGATATATCATTTGCGGTTGGTGTGGTCAGCCGATTTATGCATACCTCACGTATCTCTCACCTCCAGGCTGTGGAGCGCATTCTCAGATATCTGAAAACTTCCCCTGGGCAAAGACTTGTGTATAAGCCATCTTTCTCCCTTTCTCTTATTGCATACTCAGATGCCGATTATGCGGGCTCGTTGGATGATCGGCGGTCTACTACTGGGTTCTGTACACACTTTGGAGGAAATATCATCACATGGAGGAGTAAGAAGCAGACAATAGTTGCCCGCTCGTCTGTTGAGGCCGAGTACCATGCAATGGCGGCTGTTACTTCTGAACTAACCTGACTTGAAAGTCTCCTAGTAGATTTGGGAGTTAAATTGTCCTCACCTTCAACCTTGTTTTGTGACAGTCAAGCTGCAATACACATTGCAAAGAATCTTGTGTTCCATGAGCGAACAAAACATATTGAGGTTGATTGTCACTTCGTTCGGGAAAAAGGTCCAATCAAAAGAGTTGGAGCTTGAACATGTTCTTGCGTCTGAGCAAGTTGTTGATATCCTCACCAAGGCTTTACCTCGCAAGTTATATTATCATTTCTTGTCCAAGCTTGGTGCCTACGACTTGTACGCTCCAGCTTGTGGGGGAGTGTTAGATGATGTAGGAAATGTTGATGTAAAGGCCCATTTATAGACCCAATTCCTTTCTCTTCTTTAGTCTCACATCTCTTGTATATGATTATTTCTCCCTCTCTTCTCCTATATACTTGTACTCTCTTTTGTATTTTAAACAAGAAGAAGTATCTACAAGATTTGCCCATTACTTTCTACACTCTCCACAACATCAGATTCACTTCATTTTGCAATTTATCTTGCGTCACTGTCTTTGGAGAGATGGGTCATAAGCCTGATATGTTATGTTTACAGATGAGCTCATTGCCAATGCAAACATCAAGGTCGAGAACGCCGAGGTGAACCGCCGTGCTCTTCGTGAGCTCCTCTTCCGCACGCCCGACACTCTCCAGTACCTCAACGGGGTCATCTTCTTCGAGGAGACTTTCTTCCAGAAGATTGTTGACGAAACTGTTTTGATGTTCTGAAAGAAGGCGGCTGATGCAGTGGAGGGACGACTCGAGGACTCCCTAAATGCAATCCTATATGCGTTGAAATGTAGTGCCAATGCAGAAAGTGGTCCGCTCAAAAAAATTGCAACAGTAATTAATTATTTTAAAATTAACCGAGACAAACAATCACAAAATTTTAAATAAAACAAGCAAGTTTCAATCCACCAAACAACCGAGGCACAAATATATCATGCGTGAACAAAATCAGTCCTGCAAATCATACGGGGACCAATACTAATACCAAACAATAAAGACATCCACAAATATATGGTTCCAAGAAATCACAATAGAAAAAAATAACTCCAAATAACGACTTACGAGTGCAGGCGATGTCAACTGATGACTGAACCAATAGTGGTTTGAGTGGGGTAGATAATGGCTGTATGGGGAAGATGGTGGCTGTAAGGGTTCACGATGGGGGAGATGTGGGGGCTGTCAACCGGGGAAAGTTATTGGGTGTGGGGGTAGGATGAGAATGGCTTTGGAAGTGTGGTAGGGGGCTGGAAGGGGGGTTGACAGGTTAGAGGGGGTGATAGAAATGGAATGGGGTGGCTGGCTGACGAAGAGGGAGGAGGAATGGTTGAGGCTTCAAGCGGTGGAGGATTGATTGGAGGAGTGGAGGAAGGCTTCTGGCAGTGTCTTGGACTGGGGTGTGACGGGAAGTCGACGGAACTGGGGCTGAAGAGAGGGGATAGGGTAGACGAAGTTTCTGGGGTGGCTTGGACTGTAGGTGACGGGAGATCGACGGAACGGGGGTGGACGAGAAGAGAGGGGATTCAGGAGTCGCTCCCGGGATGATTGGCGTCACACCAAAATGACCTGAGGTTTTTGAATTCCAAAACCCATGATACCCTTCCCCTTGAATCACTGCACAATTTAAAACCTAAAATAATAACTGTTGTATTATGACAGAAAAATCAAATAAAACCACCTGAATCGGACGACTCAAACTATCTGGACCGATTGAGTGTCAAATACAACTCAAAATATAAAATGTAATATATGAACTCGACTCGGATCGACCATCCGGACGCAACCACAGACTTAGATCATCTGTCTGGCAGCGGATCACCGCCTCCTGCGAGAATACATATGTGTCGGGCGTGGCACGCCATCAACAACATTCTTCCTAAAATCAAGGTCGACAAGGGTACGGTCAAGCTCGCGATCTCAGCAAGCGATGCGCCAAGTACTATGAGACCGGCCCCGTTTCACCAATTGACTTTAGAAGTCCAACATCATAAATTAAGATAAATTGTGGTGCGAGTTAGTGTCGTGTGACTGGTTTTTTTGGGAAGTAATTTTAAGGTTAAATTAGAAAAAATAGTCGTAGAACTAACCAAAACTGCCGCATCTTCCTGGAACTAACATTGAAAGGCGGAAGCTTGAGCATCGACTGGGAAAGGAGAAAATGAGGCACGACGAATGCACGAAGGAGGGGAAGACATAGTTGATCATATCTATACTATTATATAAAGGAAAACATGCGTTTGATGCAATATTTAGAATGCCCAATATATCCTTTGGGAGGGAGGGGGAGAGAAAACGTGATCTTTTTCTCTGATATTATAAAATTATGAGAATAAAATTATGTTGATGCAATATAAAATTATGTTTGATGCAATATCATGAGAATAAAATTATGTTGATGCAATATAAAATTATGTTTGATGCAATATCATGAGAATAAAATTATGTTGCACTGAAAATAAATTCACTGATATTATAAATAATCATTTTACATTAGATAAGCTATTGTGCACTATGTTAAGTGGAGCCTCAACAAATTATACATCACCCCATCAAAATAAAAAGTGCAGATGTTTAATTATTTGAAAACATATAATTAAAAACAGGCTTGCCTGAAAGAAACCCCAGGCTTCACAGGCTGAGTGCAGCCTTGCTGCTTCATCTTCTGAGAATTCAGAATTCAATAGCCTGGCAAAGTCTATCACTGGTATACTGTCTCCGGTGCCTTCATGGCCGGAGATGACTGTTTCTTCCTCTCTCTCCCGCCTGATGTATCTCTGAGGAACCTCTGCGCCAACGTGCGCAGCCAGAGCCTGCACGTTGTCCACTTTCAATGACCCTCCAAATCTTGCTAGTCCAATTTTTTCAGCCATATCTCTCTCTCTCTTCTCTCTCTCCCCCTCAGTTTAACTCAATTCGGAGAGAATTCATGCTTATCTTGTTATATTATATAGCAGGCGAAGCAAGAAATAAAGCCTGCAACTTGCTGTCTGCTGTTTAGAAAACACTTGTTATTAAAATAATCAATCTAGTGCATAAGATAATAATAAGTTTCGTAAATGCTTCTCACTCACTGCAACTGTCATTCTCTTAAGCACAATGTGTAATTTTATGTCGTAGCAAAGTGGTGGAGATTCTGAGTGTGAATTGGGAAGAGAAAGTCGGTATTCTTTTAGGGCCGGACAAAATTTGCAATTCAAAGTTGGAATTGACACCAGCGGAATTTTTTTTGGGGGTTCCGTAAGAAGGAATTGAGGCGGATTTGGAATTGGCACAATGCCAACATTTTTAATATCAAGCATGGTCCAATTCTTAGGGGTCCCGTTGGGTTTTGTCTGAATTTCAGTTGCGCCCTTCTCGACACGATAACTGCGCAGCTGCTTCTCCTCATCGATGGCCGATGGTATGTTCTTCCTCCTTTTTTCTCCTCTGCTCTCTTCTTCTTCCCCAATTCCACGGCGGCTGAATGGGCCCTTACAGGTTTTAAATTTGCATGTATTTTACTGTTTTTTTAATTTTTTTTTGGTTTGTTTTCAATGTGTTGCATGGATCGGGGGTGTAAAGTGCACCACTTGCACTTTACCGTAAAGTGCGGATATCCAAGAGTCCGCATTGGAAGCCCGCACACATCAACGCGAGCTGAGATGTGCTTCCTTTAAGATATGTGCGAGCATCCACGCGAGCCGTTGGATGCCCGCACTTTATCGTAAAGCATAAGAGTGTACTTTACTCTCCCGAATCCGTGCTGCATAGCCAAGCGGTGGCATATGTACTCTCATCAAATAAATTAGAAACATAAATATTGTGATAAGTACTCCATGGACTGATGGACCCATCAATCGGATTTGAATTCAGTACCAGCGTGTTTGACTCGAACTCTTATAATTACGCATAAAGATAAGCATGTGATTGCTAGAAGACGGAGGTTTTCTTTTTCATTAATAATAACATGCCTCCTCTCCAAATTTATGTATATTTATATTACATATATAAGATAATATGTATATATTAGATATTTGCAGGCCTTATTAGGATATTTGCAGGCTAAATTTTGAAATGTTTATTATTATTTTTTTTTACAAATTCTTACGCCTTTTTGCAACCACCAAGTTTCCCCAGCCGAATCCCCTATCGCGGAAAGGGATTTCTTTGGCGTGGGGTGTTGCTGGGAGCGGGGTCTCCTCTTTGGCGAGACTGTTGGGCTAAGGTTCAGTGTAGGTGTTGGGCGCTTCTTCAGTTTGGTCCTTATTTGGGCTGGGGTGCGCCCCCACCATTGTTCTGGTGCCCCTTCGGGAGCTAATGCTCCAATTGGGTGGAAGGGCAAAGCTAAGAAGATGGCTGTCGGCTGCTCGTCGTAGCTTTCTCACAGGGATAAGTCGGTGTTGCGGGTGTCAGCCTTCGCAGATTCTTCGGCGCCCTGTGTTGATGTTTCCGAAAATGACTTCTCTTCTCCTAGATCAAGTTCATCTTCATCAAAATCTGTCCAGGATTCTTTCCCCGCCGCAGGAAGGATAAATGCCATGTTTTTTTTGTTAATGAACAAAACTGCACAAGTGAACTCTGGCTCTATGAATCCACAGATGTTAGTCCCAACGCCGGTATGGACTCCGGGATTGGAGAATGGAAAATTGTTTCAAAAGCTGGTGTATGAGGGAATTGCTACTGTGTGCCGATTGTGGCTTCGCCGACCATGACACATCGCCGTGCAAATCCAACGGCGTAGTTGCGGACGGGAATGCAGACACTGCCGCCCGAAGACGGGTTTGGATGGATGGACAGTAATTCACTTCAAGAAGCCGCTGCCAAAAAAAGCTCCTCAAAGATAATGGCTTTTGTGGATCCATCCACAAAAGATCACCGAGATCCTTCTTGGATTATGTCGCTGGCCGGCCAATGTCCCCAGCCCCCAGCGTAGATGAAATGTTGTTGGATCCACCAATGCATGGATCTACGGTGTGGAACCACCCGAAATGTGGCCCTGGATGATGTTGCTACTTTCCAAAATGTCTCTCCATTGACATCTTCCGTGGCCATGAATGATCCGTTTGCCGATCAAACCATAAAGTTGTGCGAGGAAGTTAAAATTCTAAATATTTTGTGAAGCAAAACCTACGAAAATCATGAAGTTTTGACTGATTGGAGTTAAATTTTTTTTTAAAAAAAAACACTATGTGAGTTGGATGGCTGATAATCATCCGATCAAAATTTGTTTTTGCTTAAAAGAGTTTTTGGTTGGTCGTCTAATGGTTGATCGAACGGCTGATATTTCAAATTAGATGTAATGGTGAAAATTTATAAAAGTAATTTTTTTAATATAACTCCTATATTTATTATGTAGGTTGTCACTCGACATTCATTTTATTAAAGTTGATTTATAAGTAATGATGAAACAAATTAGTTTAATTTCAAATCGTAAGGATAAAAATAATAATATTAATATATGCATAATGATAATTATTTTAACAAAATTTGAAAAATGGTGTGTAAATATTTTTGCATTAATTAATTAATAAAATGTTTATTTTAAATTGGATTAATTATTTGATAGGGGAAAGTCATGTGCCCAACGCATTCGAGGTTTTGTCACAGTCGGGGTACAATCATAGTAAGGGTATTGTCATAGTAAAGGTACTCTCGTAATCGGGATACTGTTGCGATTGGTCGTAGGGGTTGAACCCGTGTCTGTCTCGTGCGTGTGTGCGTCACACGTGTCTACATTATTTGCGTGTGCATGAGTGCATCTGTGTTCTTGGGCACTCTTGTAAAATCAAAGTGGTCAAGTTGAAATGAAAACACCAAGACTACAACAAACTCGCGAAGACGATTCTGAGGCGCAATTCCGATTTCCTTTAACCCCTTCAACGGTCCGTCAAAGAATGGGATATAGGATAATATCATATCTTGGAATGCATGTCTCGCTTTCTTCTTCTTTTATCTACGATTGATTTATTTACTTTGATTGGTTGAATGTTCCTGCGACCATCCTGTTTTATAAAATTATATACGCTCTTCCAAGCATCCCATGTGGTACCAGTGGTAGCATGCATGACACTAGCATGTTGTAATTTTGATTGAAACTGTAGGTCCTTATGAGATGACATGAAAGTTTTGCAACATGTGAATTAAGAGAATTAATTATCATCACAAATATTAGAAATTAAAAAATCTTCATTAAAACACTAGGCTTTAATTATAGTATGTGAATTAAAAAAAGTAATCAAATGAGATCATTTATATAGTATGATATGTATACTGATTTCATATCATTTGAAGCAAAATAAACACATCCTAATTAGAAATGCTTTCACATGCATCTTATTCTCACCATATGTCACCAAATGCCACCAAGTAGCAAAAGTTTAATTATTTGAAAACATTAAAAAGATGAAGACTCCATCCTTATTTGTGTAGCTTCAATATATCATCAGTCATCATTCACACAATCTCATGCGTTCAATGACGCTCTTCCCTTCCAATTTACTATCATAGAACATCTGTGTATACTCCTCATATTTCAAGCTCTTGTAGAGTACTTTTTCCCCTTTCACCGTCTCAGGGACAGGTCCCACCGTATCACCAAAGTTCAATGCGTGAAATGCAGCAACACTTAGCCGCTCCTTTTCATTATTCACAACTGCTCTGTGCTCAATGCTCTTATATTTCCCGTTTGATAATACCTGCATCAATCAAAGAAACTGAGTAAATATGATTTGCGTTCTTATGCTGTACATTATAATACCGTGCAAGCTTGACCTTGATTAATAATTACCAACAAATTAAACTTTCTTAATTAATTACCTCAATAGTATCACCGACATTGACTATGAATGCTCCTGGTAGGGGCTTAACTGTGATCCATCCACCATTTCTCCTAATCTGCAGCCCAGGCAGCTCGTTCACTTGCAGCAGTATTGTCAATCCGGCCGCATCAGAGTGAGGGGATATGCCTATAACCTTCTCAGGAAGGGGGCAAGGGGGGTAGTAATTAAACCTCATAGACTGAATTCCACACCTAAACTTCTCATAAATCTTTCCTGATTCTTCTCCGAGATTTTTCAATATCACTTTAAAAATGTGATCAGAAACTTTCTTCACCTCAGTTGAGTACTCATCAATGGTTTCCCTGCAGAAATGTTGTTTTCAAATTATAGCTAATGATGTACATATTGACGGGGGATAATTAATTAGTACCTGAAAGAAGGTGGATTAGTTGGCCAGAATCTTAATTGCCGGAATGCTGGAGGAAATGCTGCAACTAAAAGCATGTCAACCCAATCGAGTTTTTGATCCTCCGAATGAACGAAAGCTTTTCCATATCCCTCCAGGCTGCCTGCCTGGCCTGGTATTTGGGCAACCTTGTTTTTCTCTTCCAACGGAAGCTTGAAGAATTTCGCCATGTCTTGTTTCAGTCTTTCAATTACAACTTCTGCTACTCCATGGTTTATTAACTGTATAATTTTTTTAATTGTTGGATAATTATGTGTTAAAAAAGCTCCATAATTTTAGTCAACACTGATAGGAAAAGATAGGTTTTTCGTATATTCTCATTTGAACAATGATAATATTGTTGTAAAATCTGATTCACGCAGACACAAGCTATAAAATAATGCAGGTAACAAGAACACAGAAAGCGACCACTGAATTTATAAAATAAAATTATAAATTCAAATACAAGAAAAACAGGAGAAAATTGACCGTCCGGCGAGTACGCCGTGGATGCACCGGACACGAACGATCCGCGGCGAGAATCTGAGATCTGGACTGCAATCCGCCTTGCGGACGCACAAGGTTCACCGAACCTTCAACGTCGAAGTCCGACGTTCAACCGCACCACCACCGGAGAACAACGCTGCCACCGGAGAACAACGCCACCACCAGAGAGAAACCTCCGTCGAGGCCAACGCACACACACACGCCGTCGACACCACGCCTCTCCACTCCACAGAACGTCCACTGCAACGCCGGAGACAAACTCTAACAAGCCCGACGGCAACTCCCTCTCTCAACGCCGACGGCTACCTCCTCCAAGACCGCCGACAACACCCAAGGCTGGCGGCCTCTCCGAGTGCACGAGCAAGAGAGAGAGAGAGAGAGAGAGAGAGAGAGGAGAGAGTGCGGCTTCCTCCAAAAATTCTTCAGGCGGCTCTCCAATTTCTTCTTTCTCACAGGTTACAGGCGGCTCGTTCTCCAAATGCTACAGGGCAGCCATAATTATTTCTCACTGGTGTTATATATAAGGGAATAGGCGGTTCCATTGTTGTCTAAATGGAATAATTAAATTCTCAAATATAGGAAATCAGATTTCCCTCCCATTGGTCACGGGAACCAAAAGAGGAAACAAAAAACTTCCAAATCCGTAGAGCCGGATTCGAACCAAAAATAACAATCACCACCTTGGTTCGAGATCCGGAGCCACCACCTGCACAAAGCACTATTTGCCCAAAACACCAACTGCGCGAAGCAACACTGCACGTAGCACGATCTGCACGAAGCACCAGTCTGCACGAAGCACCACCTCAAGGACCTGAGGCGTCAGCCGACCTGCTCTAGTCGACTCATCCCTGCTCGGGCTCAACCTCTGAATGTCGACGCAACTGGATCGCTAAATCTGACTCGCCTAGTCAGACTACCAGATGGGCGATCCCCTGCACCACCTCGACCATCAACTCTGTCAGCCGCAGAAATCATGGGCACACCACCTCGCATCGTGGTCCCCATCATCCGGTAAAGACTACCGCACTGCATAGCTCGCATGAGCACGGTGCGTCCTCGCGTCACCGTCAGAACTCCACCTCTCGCCGCAAAACTGCATCCTCTGGAGTCTAGTCTGCCCAGCGATATCAAATTCCTGCACAGCTTGGGTACCAGATGTACCCGCTCAAGCCTACGCACTGCTCCGTCATGCGTCCTGATGTCCACCGTCCCTATCCCCGTGACCTCACATGCTGAGCCGTCACCCAGAAAGACCGACCCAGTCGTCACCTCCAGTGAACTGAACATCCTGCATCCGAGCAAATGTGCTGCGAAGCACTAGAATCCAATACCCAGCTATCAGAGTCACATGGACTCTCAGTGATGAGGAGAGACACATCACTATCATCTGCCGTAGCTACCGCCGCCTTGCCCGCACCCTGGACGTCCCCAGAAATATGCGCACGCTGCAGACAATTTCTCCTGATATGGCCACTCTGCCTGCAACGGTAGCACGTCACTGCCTTTCTCGATGCGGATCTGGCTCGTGCACTTCCAGATCCCTTCTCGAACTGCCTCCCTCGTCGTCCTCCTACTGCCAAAGCATGCTCACCCTCAGGAGCGGGGTCTGACAGCATCTGACTGGACAGTAACGCAGACGTGATCTGCTCCACGTCTACTGTATCCTTCCCATACAGCAGGGTGGTCTGCATGTGCTTATACGACGCCGGGAGCGAGGTAAGAAGCAATAGGGCCTTGTCTTCTTCCTCCACCTTCACACCAACCACATGCAGTTGGCTCAGAAGTCCATTGAACACGTTGAAGTGTTCCTGCAGGTTACCACCTTCCTGCATCTTCAGGCCGTACAATCTCTGCTTCAGTAACAGCCTCGTGGTCAACGACTTGCTCATATAGAGTCCCTCCAGCTTCTCCCACAACGTGACAGCTGACTCTTCAATACCGATGTTGAACAACACCTTGTCGTCGACGCACATCCTGATAGCGCTAGTGGCACGCTCATCCATCTCCATCCACTCAGAATCCTTCACCGGAGCGGGCAAAGAATCACGCCCCCGCAGAACTTGGATCAACCCCTGCTCAACCAGCATATCCTTGACCCGAATTTGCCATAGGCGAAAGTTCCCGCTGCCGTCAAATTTCTCCACCGAATACTTGGCCAACACGGTGTTCTTCGCTGTCATAGCTGTCTGCAGTACCTCTAGATGATCTGATTAATTCACGGATCAGATCTGGGAAGATAGGGAGCGGACCGATGTCGTCACCTACCGTTGACCCAAACCCAAAATCGGAACGTCCAATCAGTCACCTACACGGAACCTCGCTCTGATACCACTTGTTGTAAAATCTGGTACACGCAGACACAAACTATAAAATAATGCAGGTAACAAGAACACAGAAAATGACCACTGAATTTATAAAATAAAATTATAAATTCAAATACAAGAAAAATAGGAGAAAATTGACCGTCCGGCGAGTACGCCGTGGATGCACCGGACACGAACGATCCGCGGCGAGAATCTGAGATCTGGACTGCAATCCGCCTTGCGGACGCACAAGGTTCACCGAACCTTCAACGTCGAAGTCCGACGTTCAACCGCACCACCACCGGAGAACAACGCCGCCACCGGAGAACAACGCCACCACCAGAGAGAAACCTCCGTCGAGGCTAACTGCACACACGCACGCCGTCGACACCACGCCTCTCCACTCCACAGAACGTCCACTGCAACGCCGGCGACAAACTCTAACAAGCCCGACGGCAACTCCTTCTCTCAACGCCGGCGGCTACCTCCTCCAAGACCGGCGACAACACCCAAGGCTGGCGGCCTCTCCGAGTGCACGAGCAAGAGAGAGAGAGAGAGAGAGAGAGAGAGAGAGAGAGAGAGAGAGAGAGAGAGAGGAGAGAATGCGGCTTCCTCCAAAAATTCTTCAGGCGGCTCTCCAATTTCTTCTTTCTCACAGGTTACAGGCGGCTCGTTCTCCAAATGCTACAGGGCAGCCATAATTATTTCTCACTGGTGTTATATATAAGGGAATATGCGGTTCCATTGTTGTCTAAATGGAATAATTAAATTCCCAAATATAGGAAATCAGATTTCCCTCCCATTGGTCACGGGAACCAAAAGAGGAAACAAAAACTTCCAAATCCGTAGAGCCGGATTCGAACCAAAAATAACACATATATATATATATATATATATATATATATATATATATATATATATATATATATATAGAGAGAGAGAGAGAGAGAGAGTCATTTACTGGGACCTCCCCTCTAACTTTGCTAAATTACTGACAACACCCCTCTTATTTTCGAAATTACAAAAACTTCTCGTAAAGTTTTCATTTCATTATAAAAACCTCCTCTGAAGTTTTAATTTCATAACATCCATGCACAAAAACACCCCCCTCGGTGAACAATGTCCAGGGGGTATTTTTCTTCATAGATGCAATGAAATGAAAAAACCAGGGGAGGTTTTGATAATGAAATGAAATCTTAAGGAAAGTTTTCTGTAATTTCAAAAATAAGAGGGGTACTCTCACTAATTATGCTAGTTTACAGGGGAGGTTTGGGTAATTATTTCTATATATATCTATACCATATTATAAAGAAATACTGAGGTCTGCAAATAGCATGAGTTCGAAATTCACAGAAAAAATAATGACCGTCTGATCTCTTCCACTATATCAGTGGCCGTCTGATCAAACTAACCTTCTCTCTCCACATTTTACTAGAGCTCCTAAATCTACTACTAGGATCCTAAATTTATGTGAAAAATTTTCAAAAACAGGTTACACAAACCGGCCCGTTAACAACAACACCTTAACAGCCAAGCCCAGGCATTCACAGCCCGACAAGCTCGCCACCATGCAGATTTCAAACACAATTCCAGAAAATCTATATTTATACCCAAAAATGAAATTTGATTTGGCAGTGTGGGACTAAAATAGGCGGGTGAGCACTGTTCACCCGCCTATTTTAGTCCCACACTGCCAAATAAAGTTGAATTTTCGGGTATAAATATAGATTTCCAGAATTCATATTTGAAAGCAGCATGGTGGCGGGCTTGGCGGGCTGTGAATGGCTGGGCTTGGCTCATTGTTCACCCGCCGGGCCGCCTGGTTTATTATAATATTTATATATTTATAATTTATTATATTATTTATAAATTATTATAAGTAGCAAGCGGGTGTTGCAATGAATGAATTTTTTAATTTTATTATTAATTATAATATTTACTTATTTTATTTTTTAATTGTTTAGGATTTAATTATTTCATTAATTAATTGTTTCATTAGGGTGCTATCACGGGCGGAGCCCGCCGGGGGGCGGGCAGAGCCCTCCGACGCCGGCCGGGTACTGTGGCGCGTGGTCATCGGGCCGGAGGCCCGTGCCTGTCGCTCATATATATATATATATATATATATATATATATATATATATATATATATATATATATATATACATGTACGTGCATGTACGTGCATGTACGTACATGTACGTGTGTATATATATATGTATGTATGTGTATATATATATATATGTATGTGTGTGTGTGTGTGTGTGTGTGTGTGTGTATGTATGTATGTATGCATGTATGTATGTATGTATGCATGCATGCATGTATGTATGTATGTATGTATGTATGTATGTATGTATGCATACTGGGTCCTCGTCTGTGACTTTGCCATCAAATCTGCAATTTGCTGCCCAAAAGGAATAAAAAAAGGAGCAAGAGTGTCACAGCCATAGTTCTCACGTAGGAAGAAAGCATCCATCCCGATATGCTTGGAGAGAGAATGCTTCACCGGGTTTAGAGTGATCTGAATGACACCAGTGTTATCACAGTAGAGGGGAGTGAGATCTGGAGAAGATACACCAGGATCCTTAAGAAGCCAATGAAACCAAATAATATTCTCAGCATTGGTAGACATGGCTCGAAGCTCAGGCTCAGTGCTGGAGCGAGACACACCAGTCTGTTTCTTGGACTTCCATGCAATGAGTGAAAAACCCAAGAACAGACAAAAATCAGTGACAGAACGACGATCAACAGAATCACTAGCCCAAGTAGAACCCGAGTAAACACAAAGCTGTAGAGAATTATTGCTGGAGAAGAAGAGGCCACAAGATGTTGTTTCCCGGAGATAGCGCAGGAGCCGTAGCAGATAACCATAATGCACAGAAGTGGGAGCACTAACAAACTGTCTCAATACATGAACAACGTGGGCAATGTTGGGTCGAGTAATGGTGAGATAAACGAGACTCCCCACGAGGTGGCGATATCCAGTAGGATCAGATAGTGGAACCCCATCATCTGGACGTAGCTGAAGGTGGAGCTCCATAGGGATGTCCACTGTGCGAGAGTCAGAGAGAGCAACCCGAGCTAGGAGATCTGATGTGTAACGCTGCTGAGAGAGCTGAAACCCACGGTCTGTAGAGCAGACCTCAAGATTCAAGAAGTAACTCAGGTGTCCAAGATCAGTCACCTAAAACTGCTGCTAAAGGTGATGTTTGACGAAGGCCGTATGAGAAGGATCATCACAAGTAATAATCATATCATCCACGTAAAGTAGCAAAACAGTCCGACCATGAGTGAAGCAATGCACAAATAGGGCTGGATCATGTGGACATGGTTAAAAACCTGCGGCTGTAATGACTGAGCTGAAACGTGCAAATCACGCACGGGGTGTCTGCTTGAGACATAAATAGCTCGCCTCAAGAGGTATACAAAGCCTAGATGAGAAGATAGACCAGAAGGAGGAAGCATGTATACTTCCTGCTGACGATTACCGTGAAGAAAGACATTCTTCATGTTGAGCTGTAATAAGGACCAGTGACGAACAACTGCAATTACAATAGGAGTCCGAACTGTTGCCATGTGAGCGACTGGAGGAAAGGTCTCATCATAGTCTCTCCCCTACTTCTGCAGAAAACCACGAGCAACAAGCTTATCCTTGTACCTCTCCACAGAACTATTAGAGCGAGTATTGAACTTGAAGACTCACCTGCAAGTAAGAAGAACAACACCAGGTGGAAGAGTAACAAGGTCCTATGTACGAGTGTGCTCGAGCGCCTTCAACTCAACAGACATAGCAACCTGCCACTCAGGTATTTGGGCAGCCTCACGATAGGAAGTCGTCTCTGGAATACTGCAGATGGTAAAAGGAAGGGCAGGTAGGTCCAGCGGTAGGGCAGCGAGGCTAAGGTGGTCGGAAAGGCGCTTCTCACGAGGTGGGTTGCGATGCACAGGAGGATCATCCACAGGACACTCACTGGAGCAGATAAACACTGAATTTGAGGGTACTGGAGGTGTAACGGCCCACCTTGCATTGGCTTAACAAACACGTTACCGGGCTGTAACCTAAGCATCCCAACCACACCCCGAGCCTGTTTCTCAGCTTCATTAGTTTGTTGAGGTCGGGATTTGATCCCACGTCCCCTTGGCTGTTGGAAGAGCGCCTTATCAAGGGGGTGAGATCGAATCCCGACCTCAACAACCTATTGTAGCTGAGAAACAAGCTCAAGGAGAGGTTGTGGTGCTTGGGCTGCAACTCGATAATGTGCTTTTTAAGCCAATGTAAGGTGGGTCATTACAAGGCGGGTCGTTACAAGGCGAGACAACAAAAAGGGGGCGACGAGTGTAGTGATATGAGGGGGGGGGGGGGGCGACGAGTGTGTTAGAGGAATATGTAGGCGGCGAAGTAGAGGAGTGAGAAGACGACAAAGTAGACTGCGGCAAGGAAGGAGGAGGTGATGGAGTACACTGTGGCAAGGGAAGAAGAGGTGAACATACCAGAGGAGAGGATACATGAGGCGAGGAGATGGGAAGAGTGAAAAACTGTACGTCAGAGGGAGTAACTAATGAGTGTGAGGTCGATCGGACGGAGGACACAAAAAAGGATGAGACTCATCAAAGGTAACATCACGTGAGATGCGAAGTCGTCGTGCAATAGGGTCATAACATCGATAGACCTTATAATCAGTACTGTATCCAAGAAAGGCATAAGAAACCGACTGAGAAGAGAGCTTAGTACTCTCACGTGGAGGGAGTAGAACATAGTACTGATACTAAAAACACGAAAATGAGTGTAACATGGGGGTCGAGAATACAAACACTCACCAGGACACTAACCCTGAAGGAAAGTGGAAGGCTGCAAGTGATAACTTCTAAAAAGAAGTTATCTAGCCCAATTTTCGGACTTAATATTTGTCATAAATGCATAAAATAAGTTTAAATGAGGTAGAAATTAAAGTAAATTCATATTTATTTGATTTGTGATTAATTCAGTACTTTTTTCTAATGTGTCATTGCTAGAAACGCCGAAGAAATTTGTTTGGGGAAATAAATCTGCTCAAATATCACGATCTGGAAAAAAAGTTGCAACCTTCAGAAAATAAGGTTGCAACAATCTGGACGAATTTCAAATTTTAAAATTCAAAAATGGCGTTGTTTGCAAAAATGGAACGAGACATCTTTTGGGCAAGGGTTGGATGTTTTTAAAGAGGGATTTTTCTGGAGTAAAAGGTATCTTTTTTGGACAATCTTAATTGAAATTCAAGAGAGGAGAATCACCTATTGAAGGAGGTTAGTACTTTGTCTTGTGTAATGATCATTTTCTAGTTTTCTTTTTATGATTGTTTGGTGAATGTCTTTATTGAATTTATGATCTATATTTTGGAACTTTTGACCAAGGTTTCGCTTTTTTACTACGCTCCATAATTCGAGAGATAAGTTGCGTAAGTGCGTCATAAATTCAATATAGCATTTGAAGGGAGAAAAAGATTTCCTTTTGGTGTTAGCAACATTGATTTTTGATCTTTATGCGGTTCTTTATTCACATAAGTTAGAGATGACAGGGGAGGATAAGAGATTAGAGAGTTGCGATATCGAGAGATACAGATTTCTATTCTAAAATCGTTGTAAGATATTTCACCGTTCATCTTCATAAAATCACATTTAAAGATTCATCGCACTATACTTAAAAAATCATGATACAAGATTATTTCTTATAACTGATAAGAAAGTATTTTCCAAGGATTTGTAGTTTATTTTAATTAGGAGTTTTTCATTTATAGCTTTTAATATTTTAAAATCATCATTTCAATTTACTTGTATTTAAAGAAAATGTACAACTGGTATTTGCAAACACTTAATTTAACATCTTTTCGTGGGAATGATCTTTACTCACTTATTATTATTTGACTCGACACGTGCATTTGCATCTAAAATACATAGCCGTTTTCGGGAGTATCAAGTTTTTGGCGCCGTTACCGGAGACGTATCAAATTTTTGGCGTCGTTGCCGGGGACGTATCAAGTTTTTATTTTTGTTGTATTTTCTTTTGCTTTGGGTGTTTTTGCTATTTGTTGTTTTGTTAGTGCATATCCCGATATCAATCACTAGAATTATTGCATTTAAATCTTGAAATCGAATAGACGTGCTGACAAAATAGAAAAGCATTTCGTTTAAAATAAAGTGACTCTTTAACCATGAATCCAAATAATCGCAACGTTAATAATGGAAATCATCGGGAGGGTTTAAGACAAGAGGGTCGGGTAGATCAGAATGATCAACCCGCAGAGATTAGGAGACCTGTCGAGAATGTAATACGCCTTATAGGGGAGGACTGCACTATAACATAATTAAGCCCGCCATTGAAGCGAATAATTTCAAGATTGATTTCATGACTATGAATCTAGTTCAACAGAAACAATTCAGTGGACTTAGTCATGAGGACCCAAATCTCACTTACGGACTTTCATAGATGTGTGCGATACGTTCAAAATTAATGACGCATCAGATGAAGAGATAAGACTTCGCCTGTTCCTATTCTCTCTAGAAGGAAGAGCGGAAGAGTGGCTCGATTCCCAACATGGCCTCGCCACCTGACTACAAGTGACAAAGAAATTCCTAGCCAAATATTTTCCACCTTCCAAAACCACTAAATTAATGCGAGACATAACAAACTTTACACAGGGGAATGAGAAAATGTTTAATGAAGCGTGAGAACGATTTAAGGAACTCTTGCTGAAGTGTCCTCGCCACGGTTTAGCGATTCATCAATAAGTGTGGATCTTCTATAATGGTATCCAGACATCTACTATGATTCAAGTAGATAGAGCTGCATGAGAATCCCTTATGAACAAGCACCCCGAGTATGCATATGTTATTCTTTCTTTGCAGAAGAAATACTGTTGATGGCCTCTGAAATACCTAAGTCAGGCTTGCTGACAGAATTGCCCTTGGTCTGAGTGTATGCTGGGAGAACTTGAGAAAAGGTCACTGTCTTATTCTTGAGTGTGGAGGCTGGTGCTGTTAAATTTTCTCAACGTGGTCAGCAAGATAGCCCAAACGCCAAATTAATATCTTCGGAACTACCCAGTTCTCACGTTGAACCAGCAGAAAAACCAAGGAACAAAGGTTAATCCCAACAAACAATGGAAGCACAAGCAGATCTTTTATTCATTCACTTCTTTACAACACGAGGCATACATAGCGAAACATGATTTCGCTAGTATAACAGCTGTAAACAGAAAGCACCAAAAACCAAGCCGGGCGGACAGCACCGGAGTCCGCCGAGACCGCCGAGGTCGCCGAGGTCGCCGAGTCCGCTGAGATCGCCCGAACTTAAGCTGCAATCTGCCGAATAGCCACGGAGTCCGCCGAAGTCGCGAGGCCGCGCGGACACACCGTTATTCGTCTCTTGCTGAAGCTGAACTGAGGAACACCCCCTACCCGCCTGAAGCCGGCGGACAGGTTATTGAAGCTGGCAAAGATGAAACAGAGCTGACAAGCCGCAGAGCGACCTCCTGCTGAATCCGCAGAGATCGCACAACTTCCAAGTACTTGACCGAAGTCAAAGCCAAACTCCTGGCTCCTTGAAGCTATCCGCGCGACCTCCACACAGCAAACGTCAGCACTGAATCAATCCGCGCGGACAGACAAACTTAGACCGCTGCTCCTTGCCCAACCCAACTTACTGTTCACTCAAGTTTCTGTAGATGTGCCAGGGGGGGTCCTATTTATAGGCGAGGTGAGGAGTGTGGTCACCGCCCTAGAGATAGCGACACCGCCCTAGCCCGTGCGATAGCAAAACACCGTCCGCCGAGTCCGCAAGGACTTAGCCGGATACCAAGGAAAACCGCCAGGAGCAAGACAACATTGACGAACCCTCTCCAATCCGCCCAAGCTATGCGGACAAGGCAACAGCCCGCAAAGCTTCCGACCACTGCAGGACAGCAACCCCCTTCAATGGTTGTCCGCACAACCCGAGGCAGTCCGCAAGACTCAAGCCTCAATCCGCCACAAGTCCACGACCAAAGGCAGATAGCAACAGTCCGCCCGGTCACAGCGGACTTGACGGATACGGCGGACACCATGGTCTTGGCACAGAGTGTGACCAAGTCCAAAACCATCAAAGGCCAATGCGAGCATGACGAACATAAACTCCCGTCCGCCA
This sequence comes from Platanthera guangdongensis, assembly GCA_039583875.1. Lineage (NCBI taxonomy): Eukaryota > Viridiplantae > Streptophyta > Magnoliopsida > Asparagales > Orchidaceae > Platanthera > Platanthera guangdongensis. The sequence continues at coordinate 228,375,600 of CM077163.1, forward strand.
AACACCGAAACACAGACCGCCAGCAGTCCGCAAGCTCCTCGCACTCCTGCCCAACGTAGCAACCATCTCCCGGACTCCAAAACCAGTCCGCCAATGACCTTCACAGCAAGTCACCTGCTGTACCACCAGAGCTCGACAAGGCCTCAGCCAAGCTCTAAGCCCAGTCCGCAACAGCCCACACCGTGGACACGCCAGTCCGCAAGCTTCCTCGGACACGAGCCAAACCGCCAAACAACACAAGCTTGCACCACGACCACTGAGCAATGCACCAGTCCGTAAGCCTTTATCCGCTCAGGCCGCTCCTTGGCTAAACCAAAAGCAAACGCCCTATCCGCAGATAACAGGCCGCATAGTCCGCGGACTTCATGCAAACAACCCGCTCAGAAGACAGCCGGCTTTTCACTAGACCTTCCACCAGGCCGCACATCACAGTCCGCCCAGTCCGCCTAGTCCGCCAAAGCTGTCCGCCCAGGCCGCCCGGCCTGTCCCATCAACCACTTCCACTTCACAAATTTCAACACTCCCCCTTGAAGTGGGAAGTGGTGACCAAGCCCAACAAGCTGCGCAAGCGTTCAAAGGGCCCCTTCGACAGTGGCTTCGTGAAGATGTCAGCAAGATTATCTTCACTCCGAACATGCCCGACCAGCAGAGACCCCTCCAACACCTCCCTGATGAAGTGGTGATCAATCTCTATATGCTTGGTCCTGGCGTGACACACTAGATTGTTAACCAGTTTGAGAGCACTCTCATTGTCACCCCGGAGTAAAGTAGGCCCTTGCACTTCTTCATGAACATCCTCTATAAGCCTCCTCAACCAAACGACTTCCCGAGCAGCCAAGGCCGAAGCCTTATACTCCGCCTCAGTGGTTGAAACCGACACCGAGTCCTGCTTCTTGCTACACCACGAGATGATAGCTGAACCGCAAGTGAACACATAACCTGAAGTAGACCTCCGATCATCCGAATCACCGCCATAGTCAGCATCCGTGTACCCGAGCAACGAAAACTCCGAGTCCCTTCTATAGAGGAGTCCCGTGTCAGAAGAAGCCTTGACATACTTCAGAATACCTTTCGCCGCCACTAGATGAGAATGCCTTGGTTCAGCCATATACCGACTTACTCGGCCAACAACATAAGCAATGTCCGGCCTTGTAATCGTCAGGTAAATCAAGCTCCCAACAAGAGCCCTGAACACCAAGGGATCATGAAGAACCCTTCCCTCATCTCGTCGAAGCTTCAGCCCAGGTTCCAGTTGTTGGGTACATTGGTCAAATGTACCTGATTTGAAGAAGCCTCACCTAACTCAATGATATACATCAGAATGTATTTGATGTTTGTTTGAGTTACTTGTGCAGGTTAGTTATACACTGGACTGAAGCTGAAAATTTCTAAGTCCATGTGTCGACACCCAGAGGGAAAGTGTCGACACTTGAGAAAGCTTGTGTCGACACCCAGACAAGCAGTGTCGACACTTGGAGTCATTGTGTCGACACCTGGGAAGAAGTGTCGACACCAGTCAGAAAGTGTCGACACTTGGAGTTGTGTCGACACTCTGTGTAGAAGAATGCAGAAAAGCTGTGTCGACACTTGGCAGAAGTGTCGACACCTAGAAGAGCTGAGTCTACATCAGAAAGTGTCGACACTTGGAGTTGTGTCGACACTCAGCAAAATTCTGCAGAGACTAAGTACAAGTGTCGACACTCAACACAATGTGTCGACACTCAATCAGCAGAGTCAAAATATGAAGAATGTGTCGACACTCAACACAATGTGTCGACACACACTCAAAGGAGTCAACACTTGAAGATTGTGTCGACACTCAGCACAATGTGTCGACACATAACCAGAAGACTCAACACTTGAAGAAAGTGTCGACACAAGGAGCTGTGTCGACACTTAGCAAAGAACAGAAAAGTTGTAAAATATTCTAAGTACAAGTGTCGACACTAAAGGAATGTGTCGACACTCAGCTGAAGAAACAAGATTGAAGACTTGTGTCGACACCAAGAAGCAGTGTCGACACTTGACAGTTTCAACACATGAAGATGTGTCGACACAAAGGAGATGTGTCGACACTTAGAAGAATACAGATAAAGAATGAAGTGCAAGTACTTGTGTCGACACTCAATTTCAGTGTCGACACATGCAGAAGAAACTGTGTCGAGACATACAAGGAATTGTGTCGACACCTTGTAGACTTGTGTCGACACTTACACAACATGTGTCGACACTTGGTCTATAAGTGTCGACACTTAAGAACAGAAAGTCTCGACACTAACTGACAGTTAGTGAGATTTCAAGAAGTGACTGGTTGACATGACAGCTGCCAATCCAGCCGGTCTACAGCAACTGTCAAAGAAGTCAAAAGTCTGTTATAAACCGGATCAGCCGGTTACCATAAAGGAAGCCTATAAATAGGCACCCACAGTTTACAAAAAAGTGGTTAAGTTGTTCACAATCATTACTTGTTGTGAGAATAATTGAAGTGGTTGATCAGATTAAATCAAGAAGTGATACATAGAGGATCAACACAAGAAGATCAGGCAGTCCAACTGCAGATCTAAGTAGTTGGAGAGAGAGAGCTCCAACCAAGGATTCAGTCTTTGGAACTAAGGCTGAGAAGAACAATTCAGAGTCATCTGGATTTCAAGAAGCAGAGATCAAGGATCAACTGCAGTAGATTCAGACTAATTCAGTTCTACTCAAGAAGCTTTGAAGAAAGCTAAGTCAGTTTGGATCAAGCTGAGTTCTTCCAAGAACTCTTCAAGAAACTCTCAACTCCTCTCATCCTTTCTGAGTTGTAGAGTTAGCATTTGTAATTTCTATTTTAAACTTGTAAGATCCATTGGATCTGAGTGATTGTAAGCCTATTTTATAAAGGCTGAGGGTAGAGCTTGGTGCCTGAGTGTAGGAGTTGAAGAACTCTGAGTGTAGGCCTTAATTGGCTGAGTGTAGGCCTGAGTGGCTGAGTGTAGGCCTTTTGGCTGAGTGTAAGGCTTTGGGCCTGAGGTAGGAACCTTGTTGGGTTCTGAGCTAGTGGAGAAGTTTGGCCGAATCTAGTACACTGCTAGATAGGCGAAGGGGGAAAGTGGATGTACCCAAAGATTGGGGAACCACTATAAAATTAGTGTGTCTTCTGTGCTGTGCTGTGCTGTGAATTGAATGCTTAATTTCTGTATTTGCTGTTAGCTGTAGTAATCAGTGAAAAACTGTTGTGCTGCCAAACAAAAGTCAAAAAAGGTTTAGGTCACCTATTCACCCCCCCCCCTCTAGGTGTTTAGGTACCATATCTTTCAAGTGGTATCAGAGGGAGGTTCCTCAAAATCAGGACTAACTGTATGAGGAGATCCAGTTTGGCAGATTCAGTATAAGTCAGGAAACAGGAAACAGTTTCAGGAAAATCAAGAACATGGGTTCTTCAGAGAATCATAAGGAGTTGGGTTCAATGAAACTACCTATATGCAGAAAAGAGATCTTTGGGATCTGGAAAAAGAGGGTTAGGCTTTTTATGGCAAGCCTCTGACCCTAGGATATACATCACAGTCAAAGAAGGGCCATATGTGCCCATGAAGATTTCAGTATTGGATGCAAATCAGAGGACTTCAAAGGATTTCTCTGAAATGACCAAGGATGAGATTGTCCTAGCAACCATGGACAAAAGAGCACAGAATATAATAGTTAGTGCAATTGATGATGCCACCTTCCAGAACCTTATTCACTGTAAAACTGCAAAAGAAATGTGGGACACCCTCATTGTCTATATGGAAGGTTCTGAAGAAGTAAGGCAAGATAGGAAGTCCTTGCTTAATCAAGAATATGAGAGCTTTAGGCAAGGAAGAGGAGATAGCATCACTGAATGCTACAAGAAATTTTATAGAATTGTAAATGAACTCATGTCATATGGAAGAGAGTTCACAAACTATGAGTTGAATGATAAATTCTTAAGGTCCCTCACCAAAGACTGGGACACCAAGATCTGTGCCATCAGAGAAATGGCAAAGTTGGGAGAAATTCCTCCTCCCACACTTTTTGGCAAGTTGTTATCTTATGAGATGCAATTGTCAGTGAGAAAAGAAGAAGAAAAGTCAACAAGGACTGAATACAGAGAAAAGACTGTTGCCTTTAAGTCAGATGTACCCAGAAAGAGCAGGACCAAGTCATCAACTCCTCCTCCTGAGGTAGTTGAATCAGAATCTGAAGAGTCAGAAAGTACAAAATCTACAAGCAGTGAAAGTGATGAAGACTTTGCTGCATTCACCAGACATTTTCAGAAGTTCCTTAAGAAGAAACAGTGGAGGTCTAGACCTTCATCTTCCAAAGGGAAAGAGGTTCAGTATCAGGAAAAGAAGCCTTCAAAGAAGGACAAGAAAAGGACCAAGACTAGTAAGGCAACTGGATCCAAGATAATTTGTTACTGCTGCAATAGACAGGGCCATGTTATTGCAGACTGTCCTGAAAGAAGGAAAAAATCCAGTGACAAAAAGAAAACACACTTCAAAGGAAAGAAGGAGAAGTCCTTTGTTGCAAAGAATGAGAAGACTCTTTCAGATATGTCTTCTTCAGACACTGAGACAGATGCTAAAGCCTATATTGGGCTATTTGCTGAAGAAGAAGAAGAGTTTATGCAGATCATGGAATCTATCTATGAGCAAGAAGACTGTCAAAGCCAAGGACTGATGGCTTTGACTGAAAGTACCAAAAACCTGGAGCAGCCAGGACCCAGTCAGGTACAAGGTTTAACTCAAAGTTCTGATTTCAGTTCTAGTTCAGAGTCAGATTATTCTTCATCAAGTGATGAGAATATATCTGAGTCTGAGGGAGATATTCATCAACTCCTAGATGAATATCAAGTACTATTGCAAGCCTATAAGAAAAGCAAGACCCTAGCCAAAAATTTGGCCAAGGAAATTGCTGATCTCAAGGCAGCTGCAATAGATTATGAGAAGAATTATGATCAAAAACTGAATGAAGTGGCAGGCTGAAACACATTACTGTGATTCAGATGGGTACTATTACATTTAAGAATGATCAAATTAAGAAACTGGAGATTAATCTTCAGAAGGAGAAAGAGCTAGTAGCTAGGTTTTCAAAACCTAAATCAGTGCTACCCTTGATTGATGATTTTGTTCATCATAAAGGAAAGACTGGACTGGGATTTGTTAATCCAGCTAGGACTGTTCAGAATCAGTCCAAGTCCAAGGGCAAAGCCCCAACATTCACTAAGACTGCTGTAGTTAAGACAGCCAAGTCTGTACCTAAGCAAAGGTACAACAAATTTGAATGTTGGTGCTGTGGCAAAGTTGGCCACTTTGCTTTGGACTGTTGGCACAATGTTAGTGCCAAAAGTAGTAACAAGATACCTGGTGGAAAGCCAGTAGGTAGCCTTGTTAAGTTGCAAGCTAACAGTTACCAAGGACCCAAGAAACCATTGGGTTCTAAGGTTCATTAATTTGTTTTGCAGGAAAATCCAAGTGGCCATACCCCTACATGGTACTTGGATAGTGGATGTTCCAGACACATGACTGGAACTAGGGGACTACTGAAGGACTACATCCCAATCAAAAATGGTCCAAAGGTGACCTTTGGTGGTTCTGAAAAAAGAATCATCAAAGGGTTTGGTAACATTTCTTCTAACCTTGTTACCATTACTCAAGTGGCTTATGTTAAAGGTTTGAAACATAACCTCATTAATATAAGTCAATTAAGTGATGTAGGGTATGACATCTCATTTGTTAAAAATGGTTGTCATATCAAGAGGTCAAGTGATCAAAAGATCATTTTGACAGGTTATAGGAAGAGAAATGTCTATTGTTTAGACATTATGGTTGAGAACAATAGTTCTCCAGTTTGTCTTGTAGCTGATGAGACAGTCTCTCAATGTGTCAAGTGGCACAAGAGGCTTGCTCATCTTAATTACAAGACTATTGGCAAACTCTTTAGTAAAGAGTTAGTGAGGAATGGTCCTCAAGTTAAGTGTGTCAAAGATGGCATTTGCTCAGCTTGTCAAAAGGGCAAGCAGACTAAATCCACCTTTAGAAGCATTGACAACAAGGATGCTGTGAGGTGTTTATACCTCTTGCATATGGATCTATTTGGTCCAATGCCAGTTCACAGCTTAGGTAGGAAGGTCTACACCTTTGTAGTTGTTGATGACTACTCAAGGTTTTCCTGGGTGTTCTTCTTAAAGCAGAAATCTGAAACACCTAGTGTCTTCCACAGTTTTGTTAGGCAAATTCAGAATGAATTGAACTGTACAGTGGTCAAAATTAGAAGTGACCATGGTACAGAGTTTCAATCTGAAAGCATGACAAAATTATGTGAAGACTATGGGATATTTCAAGAATTCTCTTCACCTAGAACACCTCAGCAAAATGGCATTGCTGAAAGGAAAAATAGAACCTTGATAGAGGCTGGTAGAACCCTATTAAGTGATTCATCACTGCCAGAATATTTCTGGGCTGAAGCAGTAAACACTGCATGCCATGTGATAAATAGGGCTACCATCACTAAAAGGTTAAACAAGACCCCCTATGAAGTAGTGAAAGGCAGGAAACCAAATCTATCCTATTTCAGGATTTTTGGTTGTAAATGCTTCATACTTAACAATGGGAAGTCTTACTTAACTAAGTTTGCTGCCAAATCCCAAGAGGGAGTGTTTGTTGGGTACAGCAGTAATAGTAAGGCTTATAGAGTCTACAACTTGACTACACAAGTTGTAGAGGAGTCTGTGCATGTAGTTTTTGATGAGACACTTCTTATTAACAATGAGTTGTCTAGTAGTGTGTGCAGCCCCACAGGTCTTTCTAAGAAGATGGACAAGCTAACCATGGAAGATGTACCTGCTGCAAGACAGCAAGTAGAAGAAGATGGCTTATGTCCAGGGGGAGAACTACATGTACCAGGAGCTGAAGAAGTTCAAGGAACTCAGCATGATGAAGATGCTGAAGAAGTACAACCAGAAGTAAGGATGCCTCCAGCCAACAGGCATCTAAGAGATCATCCAGTGGAGCTGATCATTGGAGATCCAAGACAAGGTGTTCAGACAAGGAGCAGAAATCAGAATGCTGCAGTATATTCAAGTTTTCTGTCTCAAATAGAACCAAAGAAATTTGAAGAAGCAATACAAGATCCACAGTGGACTGAAGCTATGCAGGAAGAGCTAAACCAGTTCAAGAGGTGCAAGGTTTGGGACTTAGTTCCTAAGCCTAAAGATCACAATGTGATAGGAACAAAGTGGATCTACAGAAACAAGTTAGATGAACAAGGAGTCATCATTAAGAATAAGGCAAGACTGGTTGCAAAAGGATATAGGCAAGAAGAAGGTATTGATTTTGATCAAACCTTTGCTCCAGTAGCCAGACTGGAAGCCATCAGGATGTTCTTGGCCTATGCAACCTACCAAGGATTCAAAGTATACCAAATGGATGTGAAGTCAGCATTCCTTAATGGTAATTTAAAAGAAGAAGTATATGTGGAGCAGCCTTCAGGTTTTGTTGATCCTACTCTTCCACATTATGTCTATAGACTTAGGAAAGCATTGTATGGGTTAAAGCAAGCTCCTAGAGCTTGGTATGAAACCCTATCTAGTTTCCTCATTGAGAACAAGTTCACAAGGGGGAAAATAGATAAGACTCTATTCCTTAGGGAATCTAGAGGCAAAGTAATACTTGTCCAAATATATGTAGATGACATTATATTTGGGTCTACTGAAAGTAGCCTTTGCAAAAAGTTTGCAAAGCTTATGCAAAGTCAATTTGAAATGAGTAGTATGGGAGAACTGAAGTTTTTCTTGGGTCTCCAAGTTAAACAGACTGAAAGTGGCTTGTCCATATGTCAGTCAAAGTTCACCCTAGAACTCATAAGGAAATATGGTATGGATTCCTCCAGTACCATGAAGACTCCTATGGGGTCAAGTATGTCTCTAAGCAAGGATGATGCAGGGAAACCTGTGGATGAAACCTTGTATAGAGGGATAGTTGGCTCCCTACTATACTTGACTGCAAGTAGGCCTGACATTATGTATGCTACATGTGTTTGTGCCAGGTATCAAGCCTGCCCCAAAGAATCTCACTTGACTGCAGTCAAGAGAATCTTGAGATATCTAAAGGGCACACCTTATCTAGGCCTCTGGTACCCTAGGAATGGAGATTTTGATCTAACAGGCTATTCAGATGCAGACTTTGCAGGATGCAAAGAAGATAGAAAAAGCACAACTGGATCCTGTCAATTCCTAGGTGGAAGACTCATTTCATGGAGTAGTAAGAAGCAAACCAGTGTGGCCATCTCCACAGCTGAGTCAGAATATGTAGCTGCAGGAAGTTGCTGTGCTCAACTTCTGTGGATTCAACATCAGCTAGAAGACTATGGATGTCAGGTAAGTAGAACTCCACTTTATTGTGATTCTACAAGTGCTATTTCCATAGCTAATAACCCTGTATCACATAGTAGAACTAAACATATTGAGATAAAATATCACTTTCTTAGGGAGCATGTAGAAAGAAATGATATTGCACTTGAATATGTTAAAACAGATAATCAGATAGCTGATATGTTTACTAAGCCCTTAGAAGAAGCTAAGTTTAATAGGTTCAAAATTGAACTAGGTATGATAAATTTAGACTAAGTATACAGAACAAAAATTGGCTAAGTAAAAAGGTGTCGACACATAGACAAGTCTATGTCGACACAGAATAGTAAGTGTCGACACTTCAGGAAAATGGTGTCGACACATCTAGGAAGTTAGTGTCGACACTTCAGAATGTTAGTGTCGACACATGTCGAGTAGGTGTCGACACATCCAATAAAGTGTCGACACTTAAGTTTTACTCAGAATTTTTCTAAGTAAAGTCTCGACACATGTCGAGTATAGTGGTGTCGACACTTATTGACAGTGTCGACACATAAAATCTGTTGACTAAATTTGTGTCGACACATGAGTGTCGAGACATTATAAGTCAGTGTCGACACTTATTGACAGTGTCGACACATCATTAGAAATTCATCCCGCCTGTTCGTCTTCAAACAAGAAAGGTATAAATAGGGTTCTGTCTTTGATTGTCGACACACTTTCAAAGTTTCGAGACCTAAACTCTTGTGTCGACATTTCTCTCATCTCAAGACTAATTCTCAAAACCCTAATGGCTCCCAAGCTGGAAGAGAACGTAAACGAAGGCTATGAGCTTGTGCGAGGCGCATTTGACGACAGCGACCAAGAAATCAAATCAGTGCTAACCCTAATTGCCAATTCAGGATTAGAGTTCTTGGTTTCAGAACCAACGAAAATATGGAAGAAGGAAGTCATTGAATTTCTCTCTGGCGCGTCTGTAGATGACTCAGGCTACAGGATTAAGTCAAGGGTGCATGGCACCAAGGTCAAAATTTCACCCAAGTCTTTAAGGAAGGTACTTCAGCTACCTAAAGTTCAAGGTGAAGAGGAAGTAACTGCTTCTAAGACCAGGGAAGCTCTTACTTGGTGTGGACTGGATCCAAAGATGAAGGTGGGATCAGTCTTTAACAGAAAAGGTATGAATTATCAAGGCAAGTTCTTGTCTGAAATAGTGGGCAAGGTAATACTGAGCAAGCCAGGAGGACATGACAGGGTGTCTGCCTCCATGTTTGAAGTCATGATCAGAATCATCTTCACTCTGAAAACAGATTGGTCAATAGTGGTTTATGAGAAAGTAAAAGAAAGCCTGAAGAAGCCCAATCTGGGCAGGATACTAAGTCTCTACCTGGCTGGATCAATTCCAGAGGTAATGAGCACTGCTGCAGGAACTAAGATCAATCATATGAGGAGAATGGACTCAAGGATATTCTCTAGATGGGAAAGGGTGCTGGTGTCAAAGGAATTGACCACCCCTGAAAAGCAAGCTTCTAAGAAAGACTCTCCTCCCAGGAAGAAGAGGAAGACTGCTGCTGTGCCTCAAGAGTCCTCCAGCAGCTCAGGCAGTGAAGAACATGTGGTCTTCACTCCTGAAAGTCCAGTTGATGTGGCTGCAGAGAAGACACCTGCTCCTCAGGAAGCAGCTGACATCCAGGGGGAGCTTCCAGGTGTAGCAGAACCATCTACACTGGAGAGTGAACAAGCCACCCTCCTCATTCAAGAGGTACTTGTTGATCTTAATACTTTGAATTTTTCTATAACAAATTCTGATTTGTCTGATGACCATCAGCCAACTCAGCAAGCACACCAAGAACCAGATGTTGTTCTTCCAGACACATCTGTTGTGATACCTGATAAAGTGGTTGAAGAACCAAGTACATCTCCTGCACAATCTCCACCAGAATATACCATGGAAGATCTATTTCTGAATTTAGAACAGGATGATTTTGATATGGAAAAGAATGATGCTGATACAGTAAAGAATGCTGCTACTGAGGGGGAGAACATAGAAGTTGTGGAAGAGCCTATAAGGCTAGATACTGAGAAGGCACAAGATGTGCATACTGACAAACAATCCAGCCCTAAGGATAGGGTGGATATAGCCAGTACATCAGACTCTGAAGATGATGAAGCTGAGCAAGCTAAGAAAAAGAAGTTCTTTGTTTTCAAAAGAAGAAGCCAGAGCTATAAGAAGGCTCTCCAAACAGTTGCTCAACATTCCTTAGTTCAACAAGCTCCATCCACTGATTACAGTGCTCTATTGCTTGCCTTGCAAATCAAGATGGATGAACAAAGGAAAGCTTTAGAAACTTATGTTGATGAAGGGCACAAAGCACTACAATCTGATCTGGGCCAGGAAATCAAGTCAATAAGGTTTGAAATGAACCTTAATAAAAGGGAAATGACTGATTGTTTTACCAAGGGTGCTCATGCAGTAGTCTATCTGGCTAAACATCAAGAAACCATCAAAGAGAAAGTGGATGATATAGCACTAAAGCAAGGCTATGTGCTGGAGAATCAGTTAAGGATGAATGATAATTTGACTGCATCTCACAATGCAATAGTCACAGAACTCAAGAATAAATCAGATGAACCTTCCACTTCCTCTGCTGCTGCCAAAGCTGATTTTGATAAACTCTTTCAAGCAGAGATTGCTGCTGTACAGACTGCCATAAAAGATTCTCAGAAGGTCATTTCAGAACAGCTTACAAAGCTTAGACCTTTCTTTAAAGAGGGCATCAGGTATTTGGATAGCCAAATCAGATTCCAGAAAGATGATGTGAGAGATCATGTAGCCCAAGAAGTCATAAAGGGGGAGAGAGTGTTAGTCAAGGCCAGTTCTGAACATGCAAAATGGATATCAAATTCCATCAGGGCTACACTGGGCTATCCTCCCCTTTGTGATGATGACAATGTAGCTGACTCTGGCATTCAGGGCACATATCTTGGAGGTGAGCAACAAGCAGTGGCTGATGTAATCTATCCACCTCCAGACTTTGACATGATTCATGCAGATATAAGCACAATGTATAGTCCACCTGCTGGCAAGCCTAATATTATTCTGGAAAAGGTTGTTCAACCTATCACAGCTGCAATGCAAGAGGCTTTGGACAAGGAAGAAGAAACTAGGCTGTCAAAGAAGAAGTTTAGGGAAATTGCTGAGCAAAAGCCAGATTTTGAACAGTGGAGCCCTACTTCTAGGAACATAATTCTTACAGCCTGGAAAGCAGCCAAGGACAATGCCCATGAGAGGAACAAGTGGTTCTCAGAGGCTGAATGGAGAAAGCATGAGAGTAGGCAGGAAGCAATTGTCCAATATAGAAGGAAGGCTAAGTTAGGAAAGCTACCTCCAACAGCTGTGGAGCCTAGCAAGTACTTTCCTAAGCCCTATCATTATTTTGAAAGACAAAAGATCAAGGCTGAAGAACAGAAGAAGAAGGACTCTAAAGGGAAGAAGACTGCTGAAGCTGAGCCTGCTGCTGCTGCTGCTGTGAAAGCTCAAGTTAAAGCTGGAAAAGGCATTGTTATTAAAGAACCTGATCAGCACTAGATTAGGAATTAACTTGATGCTTGTTGTAATCTGTTGAGTGAAAAACATTGTAATACTTCATTGAAAATGTATAAGGAACATTATTGGAACAGTATATGATAAATATAGTATGAATGTTCTGAAATATGTGTGTTTCTTAATTGTTCTGCAATGTTTAATAAGTATACATGTGTGCTTTATTACATGTTCAAGTTTACCCTGTTGTCATTTATATGTTTTACATCATTTTGTAATTTTTAATTATGAGTGGTGTATATCATTGACTAAGGGTTATGACTTCTCCAAATAGGGGGAGATTGTTGGGTACATTGGTCAAATGTACCTGATTTGAAGAAGCCTCACCTAACTCAATGATATACATCAGAATGTATTTGATGTTTGTTTGAGTTACTTGTGCAGGTTAGTTATACACTGGACTGAAGCTGAAAATTTCTAAGTCCATGTGTCGACACCCAGAGGGAAAGTGTCGACACTTGAGAAAGCTTGTGTCGACACCCAGACAAGCAGTGTCGACACTTGGAGTCATTGTGTCGACACCTGGGAAGAAGTGTCGACACCAGTCAGAAAGTGTCGACACTTGGAGTTGTGTCGACACTCTGTGTAGAAGAATGCAGAAAAGCTGTGTCGACACTTGGCAGAAGTGTCGACACCTAGAAGAGCTGAGTCTACATCAGAAAGTGTCGACACTTGGAGTTGTGTCGACACTCAGCAAAATTCTGCAGAGACTAAGTACAAGTGTCGACACTCAACACAATGTGTCGACACTCAATCAGCAGAGTCAAAATATGAAGAATGTGTCGACACTCAACACAATGTGTCGACACACACTCAAAGGAGTCAACACTTGAAGATTGTGTCGACACTCAGCACAATGTGTCGACACATAACCAGAAGACTCAACACTTGAAGAAAGTGTCGACACAAGGAGCTGTGTCGACACTTAGCAAAGAACAGAAAAGTTGTAAAATATTCTAAGTACAAGTGTCGACACTAAAGGAATGTGTCGACACTCAGCTGAAGAAACAAGATTGAAGACTTGTGTCGACACCAAGAAGCAGTGTCGACACTTGACAATTTCAACACATGAAGATGTGTCAACACAAAGGAGATGTGTCGACACTTAGAAGAATACAGATAAAGAATGAAGTGCAAGTACTTGTGTCGACACTCAATTTCAGTGTCGACACATGCAGAAGAAACTGTGTCGAGACATACAAGGAATTGTGTCGACACCTTGTAGACTTGTGTCGACACTTACACAACATGTGTCGACACTTGGTCTATAAGTGTCGACACTTAAGAACAGAAAGTCTCGACACTAACTGACAGTTAGTGAGATTTCAAGAAGTGACTGGTTGACATGACAGCTGCCAATCCAGCCGGTCTACAGCAACTGTCAAAGAAGTCAAAAGTCTGTTATAAACCGGATCAGCCGGTTACCATAAAGGAAGCCTATAAATAGGCACCCACAGTTTACAAAAAAGTGGTTAAGTTGTTCACAATCATTACTTGTTGTGAGAATAATTGAAGTGGTTGATCAGATTAAATCAAGAAGTGATACATAGAGGATCAACACAAGAAGATCAGGCAGTCCAACTGCAGATCTAAGTAGTTGGAGAGAGAGAGCTCCAACCAAGGATTCAGTCTTTGGAACTAAGGCTGAGAAGAACAATTCAGAGTCATCTGGATTTCAAGAAGCAGAGATCAAGGATCAACTGCAGTAGATTCAGACTAATTCAGTTCTACTCAAGAAGCTTTGAAGAAAGCTAAGTCAGTTTGAATCAAGCTGAGTTCTTCCAAGAACTCTTCAAGAAACTCTCAACTCCTCTCATCCTTTCTGAGTTGTAGAGTTAGCATTTGTAATTTCTATTTTAAACTTGTAAGATCCATTGGATCTGAGTGATTGTAAGCCTATTTTATAAAGGCTGAGGGTAGGGCTTGGTGCCTGAGTGTAGGAGTTGAAGAACTCTGAGTGTAGGCCTTAATTGGCTGAGTGTAGGCCTGAGTGGCTGAGTGTAGGCCTTTTGGCTGAGTGTAAGGCTTTGGGCCTGAGGTAGGAACCTTGTTGGGTTCTGAGCTAGTGGAGAAGTTTGGCCGAATCTAGTACACTGCTAGATAGGCGAAGGGGAAAAGTGGATGTACCCAAAGATTGGGGAACCACTATAAAATTAGTGTGTCTTCTGTGCTGTGCTGTGCTGTGAATTGAATGCTTAATTTCTGTATTTGCTGTTAGCTGTAGTAATCAGTGAAAAACTGTTGTGCTGCCAAACAAAAGTCAAAAAAGGTTTAGGTCACCTATTCACCCCCCCCCCCTCTAGGTGTTTAGGTACCATATCTTTCACCAGTGGAGTAGAGCACTTCTTCCCTTCACCCATGCCGAACCGCTTCACAATGCGATCAATATACCCTTTCTGGCAAATGAGAACCCCGCACTCCTTCCTCTCCACTTCAAGACCGAGAAAGTGATGCAACTCTCCCAAGTCTTTCATCTCGAAGCGTATAACAAGCTCTACCCTGAGCCTTGCTACTTCCCCCTCCGAATTCCCTGTGATGATCATGTCATCCACATACAGCAGGACCAAGACTTGTAGCTCCCCCTTCTTCTTGACAAACAAGCTTGAATCTGAGTTGGAAGCAAGGCATCCAAAGAATTGCAAGTACTCTGCAATCTTCTCATACCACGCTCTAGGAGCTTGCTTCAACCCATAGAGAGCCTTCCTGAGTTTACAGACATAGTCCGGATGCTTTTCAGAGACAAAACCAAGCGGCTGATCCATGAAGATATCCTTGTCAATCTCTCCGTAAAGAAAGACATTCTTCACATCGAGTTGCCACAACCTACATCCCTTGTTAGCAGCCAAGGCGATCACCACTCTTACTGAAGTCATCTTTGCAACTGGACTGAATGTCTCCTCATAGTCTTCTCCATACTGCTGTGAGAATCCTTTAGCGACCAGGCGAGCCTTGGACCGATCAATGCTCCCATCAGTCTTCTTCTTCAACTTGTACACCCACTTGCAAGTAACCGGAGTAATGCCATCAACCTTGGGCACAAGGTCCCAGGTTTCATTCTTCTTCAGAGCATCAATCTCTTCTTTCATGGCACCTTCTCAATCCTTCACTCCAGTGGCCTCGTTGAAGTTTGCAGGCTCTCGCTCATCTAGAGGACCTGAAAAGAAGCAGGAGACAAAGCTCATTGCATTCCCATCACAGTACCGAGTCAGTGGCTTAACCATCCTCTTCGATCTCTGAAGGGTCGGCTCCTTGCTCACTGCTTCCGTTTCTTCTTCAGGCTCAACTCCTACCTGGGGCAAGCATTGAACAGTGCTCCCCCTGCTTCCTGAGCCAGAAGGCTCAGCCTCGGAGTTAGAAGCAACAGGAGCTGCTGGTGAAACAGCGAGCTCCTCTTCCAAGCCTTCAGCAGCCGCCACCGGTGCTTCATCAACCTTGCTACTTCCGGTTAGCTCAACCGAGCCACCTCCATATGACGTCAGCTCGTCAAAGACAACGTCTCTTGACACCACGAACTTCTTCGTCACAGGGTCCATGCATTTGCATCCCTTCTTCCGCTCATCGTAGCCAACAAAGACAAGCTTCCTTGCCTTCGCATCCATCTTAATTCGTGAAGCATCCGGGACATGCACGTAGCAAGTTGAACCGAACACCCGAAGGTGTCCCACACTCGGCTTTTCCTTCAGCAACAGCTCAATAGGAGTCTTCATGTTGATAGGGCTGAGTGGCATCCGGTTGATGACATAAGCAACATAAGACATCCCTTCCGCCCAAAAGGACCTTGGAACATCTTTCGCATGAAGCCAGCATTTGCAGGTCTCCGTCAGATGACGGATCTTCCGCTCCGCTACCCCATTTTGTTGTGGAGTGTGAGCACAAGTAAGCTCCCGTTGGATCCCGTGCTTCCTGCAGAAGTTAGAAAACTCGGAGGAAACAAATTCACCCCTGTTATCAGTTCTAAGCTTCTTAATCCGCAAGCCAAGCCGGCCTTCTACCAACTCCTTAAACTCCACAAACAAACGGAAGGCTTCCGACTTCTCCTTTAAGAAGTACACCCAAGTATACCTTGAGTAGTCATCAACCAAGACAAGCATGTATCTGCTTCCACCAAGGCTGGCAGTAACCGTCGGTCCCATCAGGTCACTATGAATGCACTCCAATGGTTTCTTGCTCCTTGTTTGTGATTTATCAAACGGAAGGCGATGTGCCTTACCGTATTGACAGCCCGCGCAAACATGCCCGTCACCAAAGGAAGACAACTTAGACAACCCCTTCACCAAACTTCTACTAGCCATCGCCTTCAGCTTGTCTATGCCAACATGCCCCAGCCTCTCATGCCAGATAGCAGCGCTATCATTGGCCCTCATTCTATCAACATAAGAATTGGTGGCAAGAACAAACAAGTTCTTCACCCTCCTCCCTACATGAGCAACATCAGCCTTCACCGCTGATACGTTGCGAAGGAACCTCACGTCTGTTGGCCCAAACAGAACGTGATAACCAGCGTCCACCGCATTGGTCACCGAGAAGAGGTTTTTCTTCATGCCCGACACGTGATACGCACTCCTTAACGTGAGTGGCCCCTGATCACTACCCAAAGACACGACCCCCTCTTTCTCTACTGCATAAACAGTATTATCAGCAGTGATAATAGCTTCATTACCTGAGTACGACTGCATGGAGGTGAACTTCGATTTGTATCCGGTGAGGTGATGACCACACCTGGAGTCCACGATCCACTCGCCGTTGAAGTCCTCAGTAGACAAGGCCCGGACACAAGTGCCCGTCATAAAAGCTCCGCCCCATTCTGCATCTTCACTTCTCGAGCAAGCTTCCTCCTTTCCCGCAGCATGCCCAGGCTGTAGTTTGACCTTGCAGTCCCGCTTGAAGTGCCCTCGCTGATGACACCGGTAGCAGTTCAAGTTCTTCTTCAGTCCTTAGGAGCATTGCTCCTCTTCGACGGATATGAAGTTGAAGTCTCCTTCTCACCAACGACCTGCACCTTCTTCTTCTTCTTCCCTTCCCATCCTTTCTTCTTGCCTGAGAAGAGAGCTTCGCTGTCTTCCTGATTCAGGTTCACTCCAGCCATCTGCCTTGCTAGGCTCTCCTGCGATGCAAGCAGATTCTCCAGCTCCAGCAAAGACGGCTGAGTAGCCCACCCTTGAACAGATGTTACAAAGGCCACATATTCCTTCCGCAAGTCGCGGATAATGTGCCTTTTCATCTTTGCCTCAGAGATAGGCTCATCAGGATCTAGTGCCGACAGCTCCGCACACAAGATCTTCATCTTTAAGAAGTACTTGGAGATGGAAAGGTCTCCCTGAGTTGCCCTGGCCAACTCATTCTCCAGGAACTGAAGCCGCGCCACATTCTTCCTATTGAACAACTCATCAATGGTTGTCCAAATATCAGCAGCCGACTCACATCCAACGATGTGATCAAACAGTTCCGGAGACACAGCTCTCTTCAGAATGAACTCCGCCTTAGCATTTGTTCTTCTCCAGAGCCTAACCTGCAAAGCAGTACCAAAAGCAGCAGTGACTTCCTGCCTGTCGTCACCACCGACGACTTCCCACAGCTCCTCGCCAAGAAGATAACTCTTCATGCACGACTTCCACTTCTTAAAGTTAGTCGACGTTAAGAGTTCAATGCCCAGACCTCTTACAAAGCTCCCTTCCATTGCAACACCTATTGACAACCTTTCAGAAGCTCCGAGGAACAACACAGGTTGATCACCACTCAATCACTGAGTAACAACACTGGCTGACTTCCGCTCACGCAACTGAACTTGGCTCTGATACCATGTTAAATTTTCTCAACGTGGTCAACAAGATAGCCCAAACGCCAAATTAATATCTTCGAAACTACCCAGTTCTCACGTTGAACCAGCAGAAAAACCAAGGAACAAAGTTTAATCCCAACAAACAATGGAAGCACAAGCAGATCTTTTATTCATTCACTTCTTTACAACACGAGGCATACATAGCGAGACATGATTTCGCTAGTATAACAGCTGTAAACAGAAAGCACCAAAAACCAAGCCTGGCGGACAGCACCGGAGTCCGCCGAGACCGCCGAGGTCGCCGAGGTCGCCGAGTCCGCTGAGATCGCCCGAACTTAAGCTGCAATCTGCCGAATAGCCACGGAGTCCGCCGAAGCCGCGAGGCCGCGCGGACACACCGTTATTCATCTCCTGCTGAAGCTGAACTGAGGAACACCCCCTACCCGCCTGAAGCCGGCAGACAGGTTATTGAAGCTGGCAAAGATGAAACAGAGTTGACAAGCCGTAGAGCGACCTCCTACTGAATCCGCAGAGATCGCACAACTTCCAAGTACTTGACCGAAGTCAAAGTCAAACTCCTGGATCCTTGAAGCTATCTGCGCGACCTGCACACAGCAAACGTCAGCACTGAATCAATCCGCGCGGATAGACAAACTGAGACCGCTGCTCCTTGACCAACCCAACTTACTGTTCACTCAAGTTTCTGTAGATGTGCCAGGGGGGTCCTATTTATAGGCGAGGTGAGGAGTGTGGTCACCGCCCTAGAGATAGCGACACCGCCCTAGCCCGCGCGATAGCAAAACACCGTCCGCCGAGTCCGCAAGGATTTAGCCGGATACCAAGGAAAACCGCCAGGAGCAAGGCAACATTGGCGAACCCTCTCGAGTCCGCCCAAGCTATGCGGACAAGGAAACAGCCCGCAAAGCTTCCGACCACTGCAGGACAGCAACCCCCTTCAATGGCTATCCGCACAACCCGAGGCAGTCCGCAAGACTCAAGCCTCAATCCGCCACAAGTCCACGACCAAAGGCAGATAGCAACAGTCCGCCCGGTCAAAGTGGACTTGGCGGATACGGCGGACACCATGGTCTTGGCACAGAGTGTGACCAAGTCCAAAACCATCAAAGGCCAATGCGAGCATGACGGACATAAACTCCCGTCCGCCAAACACCGAAACACAGACCGCCAGCAGTCTGCAAGCTCCTCGCACTCCTGCCCAACGCAGCAACCATCTCTCGGATTCCAAAACCAGTCCTCCAATGACCTTCACAACAAGTCACCTGCTGTACCACCAGAGCTCGACAAGGCCTCAGCCAAGCTCTAAGCCCAGTCCGCAATAGCCCACACCGCGGACACGCCAGTCCGCAAGCTTCCCGCGGACACGAGCCAAACCGCCAAACAACACAAGCTTGCACCACGGCCACTGAGCAATGCACCAGTCCGCAAGCCTCTATCCGCTCAGGCCGCTCCTTGGCTAAACCAAAAGCAAACTCCCTATCCGCAGATAACATGCCGCATAGTCCGCGGACTTCATGCAAACAACCCGCTCAGAAGACAACCGGCTTTTCACTAGACCTTCCACCAGGCCGCACATCACAGTCCGCCCAGTCCGCCTAGTCCGCCAAAGCTGTCCGCCCAGGTCGCCCGGCCTGTCCCGTCAACCACTTCCACTTCACAAATTTCAACAGGTGCACCAAACACAAATGGTCCATGATAGGCCATTTGAATTTCCTCATGTGGGGCCTTAAAAGCACTCATCCCCTTTATATTCGACCATAGTTGTGAACATTTTTGTTCATACTTGTGGATCTTCCATTCAACCAGTGATCATAGATACTTTCTTGGTCATACCTGTTTGATGGTAACACTATATTCTTAAAAGAGATATGAGGTTGAATTGGAGCTTTGCCTTTTTTTGGAATGGGCAATTCTAGGGTTCCCTTTGAATCCCAAACCCCTCTTATCCTTTTGAGAGGTAAAGGAGTTTATCACGGGCAAGACAGATTTGGGCTTTGAGAATTCAGCCACAATCCTTTTCTCCCTTTAAAGTTTTTCCTCAAGATCCATAATGATCATGTTCTTATTGTTGATGGTCCCAATCTGGATGATTGAGATGGCCTTTAGTTGCCTGACTTCCCTCATTTTCTGATCCATCAAAGATGCTGACACAGACTGCTGGGAAGCAGCTTGCTGTAGGGAGATAATCTCCCCAACTTGTTTCTTGACCAACTTCTTGCTTCTTCTCAAAGCATACATAAGGACACCATACTTCACAATCAATTGACTGACATCTTCCTAAGATTCTGACCCATCTTCATCACAAGATGAGGATGCATCTGAATTAAGATTAGTCTCATAGTCTGAATCAGAAGAGGAGCTAGATAGAGAATGTACCTTATCTGTATTAGGCTGATATTGACTGGATTCTTCAGCAGACATGACCATTAGCCCATAGCTGCTGTTGACATCTTCATCCTCCTCAGTGTCACTGTTTGAATGTGACAGAGGGGCCCTGATACCTATCCTTGTTGTAGGATAGTCTTCTTCTTCATCAACAACAATAACAAACAGCCCAATATAGACTTCTTCTTCTTCTGAATCTGAAGAAGATGAGTCACTCTGACTCCAGCTCTTTTCATTCTTGGCAATGAAGTTCTTTTCCTTCTTGCCCTTGTGTTGGTGGTGCTTTTTCTCTCCAGTCTCTTTTCTCTTAACTGGACAATCAGCTATAACATGTCCTGACTTGCTGCAGCAATAACAAATAATTTTAGAAGAAAATTATTTACTGGGTTTAGAATTGTACCTGTCTTCTTTGAAGAATTTCTTGTCAGGCTGGTGGTGATCCTTCTTGTGATGAGAGGAGGGGGATGGTCTGTTCCTCCACTGTTTCCTCTTCATCATCTTCTGAAATTGCCTAGAGAAGGCAGCAAACTCTCCATCAAACATGTTGATGTCTGAGGTGCTTTGGTTTAGTGCTGTCTAAGTCAGCAGTCCTCCATGGAGGAGAGACAATCCTCTCCTTGCTCTTCTTGGAGCCCTCAGCCTTGAAGACCACTGTCTTCTCCTTGGTCTGAGATCTGTTGATGGTCTCCTCCTCCTTTTTGGCAGATAGCTGCATCTCATAGGAGAGCAACTTTCCAAACAGTATGTAAGGGGGAGTTTTAGCTAGCTTTGTCACCTCCCTGATGATACAGATCTTGGTGTCACAGTCTCTGGTTAGAGATCTATTTAGCTCATAATTGTTGAAGATCCTCTCATAGGTCCTCAGCTCATTCACCATTCTAAAGAATTTTTCATAGCATTCAGCTATGCTGTCTTTCTTGGTCTGCCGGAAGGATTCATACTCTTGATTAAGCAGAGATTTCCTGTCATCACTGACTTCTTCAATTCCTTTCATATAGACAACCAAGGTATCTCACATTTCCTTGGAAGTTCTGCAGTGGACAAGGTTCTGTAAGGTTGAATCATCAATGACACTCACTATTATATTGTGTACCCTCTTGTCCATGGTTGTTAATATGACCTCATCCTTGGTTATCTCAGAGTATTTCTTAGGTGTCTGGAGAGTTGCAACCAGAACTGAGACCTTCATGTGGATAAAAGGTCCCTCTTGCACTGTTATAAAGATTCTAGGGTCAGAAGCCTCCATAAACAACTTGTCCCTTTCCTTTCAGATTTCAAAGCTCTCATTCCCGTAGATAGGAAGATTCATGGAGCACAACTCCTTATGATTCTCTACTGAACCCATAAAGATATACTTATGCTACTCTTGAAGATCAACTCAGACTATTAAGTCTTTCTTGAGCAACCTCCCTCCGATAACACTTGAAAGTCTTTAGTTTCAAGAGTAGCTCAACACCTAGAGGGGGGTGAATAGGTTTTAGGTCTTTTTGATATTTTCCCTGTTCTTGAAGTGTTTTGATTTACTTTTAGTTAGCTTTCAAGATTACTCACACATCACATAAAAATCTATAGTGGTTCCGCAAATTATGGGTATATCCACTGTCTCTCCCACCTTTCTAACAGATTGTTAGACAATATAACTTCTCCAACTCAGTTCAATGAGCTTACAACTCAAATCACTTAGAATCTCTCAGACTGCTCCAAGTCCTACAACTCGGGCACAAAACCCTACCACTCAGACATATAATCTCCTACCACTCAGGACCACAAGCCCTACCTCAGACTTTAACTCAAAGTCCTACAACTCAGTCTAGGAGGATAGCCCTACAACTCAGAGAGAATGACTCTCCTACCTCAGATCTGAACCAGATCCTACCTCAGGCCAACAACTCAGATCCAATCATGGATCCTACCTCAGATTCACCACTTGAATCCTACAACTCATATCTACTTAAAGATCCTACACTCAGCCTTTATAAGTTTAGACTTACACTCAGATCAAAATGATCATACATAAGAATAGTAGTTGGTTTATGATGTTCGACACCAGAACTAGAGTCTCTATGTCTTCCTCCTTCTGAACAGAGATTAACTCTGTCCTTTCTCCTTCACAGCTTCAAGAATGGTTCTTCGGGAAAGTTCAGCTTGAGCCGTGAAATCACTGCAGCTAGGGTTTCCTTTGCTGCAACTTCTACCTCAGAATATTTACTCTGAACTTGCTGTTGAAGATCAACAACTAACTGTTTGCACTTTCAGATCAGTGATTTGAACCACTTCTCCAAGCTCTGTAACTTAGTCGAGAGGAAGAAGATGAAGCTTTTTTTCCCTTTTCAAAAGTTTTGTTCTGTGTTTTTGAAAGTGCAGCTAGATCTGATATACTCTATAGGGGGGCGAATAGAGTATATGGTGCTTTGAAACTTTTTACAATAATTGTTGTAATATGAGTGAGCAGGGAAGCAGTAATAAATCTAATTACAGAACTAAACTATACAAAAGCTAATCACAGAATAATCAAGGTCAGAAACAAAAATAAAGACAAGCAAAACCAGAAGACACAAGGAAATATAGTGGTTCCCCTAAACTTGGGTACATCCACTCTTCTACCACCCTAGGTAGGAATCCACTGCAGGATGAGTTGATCAGCTGTCCTGGGCACCAATGAGCTTTTGATAAGGTGCTCAAAAACCAAATCAGATTTTTTGATCAGGTGTCTTGCCACCAATGAGCTTTTGACAAGGTGCTCAAAAACCAAACTCAAACTTTTGAAGGGAGTTTGAGAAACCCTTTACAGAGAGGGGGTGAGAGAGTGATGAAAGTCTTCTCTTTCTCAAACAACTGAGAAGACTATGTGGATTGATGGTGTCAAAGCTCCCCCCCGAGTCCTTGAAATCTTCAGGAAAAGAAGCTTTGCTGTAGGGTGATAGGCCTTCAAAAGTTGAACTACAGCAAAAGATGATTTCAGCAACAGCTGAAATGTTGAATGTCTGGAGTCTTGAAATATGTTGGCCTTGAACACTTGAAAACTAGAGAGATCTGAAGATTTTAGAAAAGGTTGATCTCCTTGGATGAGTGTTCTTGAGAATTCTTTGAGACAGAATATTTTGTTGAAGATTGCTAATGTCTGTCTGTGTGTGTCTGTGTATCTGTCTGTCTCAGAGATTCAAAAATTCTTCTCTTTTATTCTCTGATACTGAACAAAACATTCTCTGTCAAGAATAGTCGTTGGTCTGCATTAATTGCATCCTTAATTGCAAAATCTCTTATGGAGGAAAGTCCATAGAAATATTTCTTGAAACTTGGTCCAGAAATGAATGAAAACGGCTAGGAAATCTTCAGAATTAATTGCAGAATAACTCCTTAACTGATTTGAATTTGAATCTAGAAACATCCTTGAAGTTATCTGAAAACGTCGAACTGAGCTCTGCTATCGTTGAACTGAGCTCAGCGATATGGATAAATACAGCAGCAAAATATCGTCGATCTGAGCTCAAAGATCGTCGAACTGAGCTCAGAGATAGAAATCCAAAGCTGAGTCAAGATCGTCGACCTGAGCTCACCGATCGTCGAATGGAGTTCGACGATATGATGAAGTTGAGCTCAGCGATCGTCGAATGGAGTTCGACGATCTGTCGAAGTTGAGCTAGACGATCGTCGATCGGAGTTCGACAAATCGTCGTGCTGAGCTCGACGATATGACTTAGTCTCCAAATAGAAAATCCTGGTCTTGAGGGCAGCTTCCAAACCTAGACTTCTAACCCTTAGACTCAATTCTAATTGACCTATTGAGCTATACAGGAGGTCAAGCATTTGTTTCCTAGAGACATAGTGATCCTGACCCAAATTAGTAATAGGGTGTTCCAACAATCTCCCCCTATTTGGGTTAGGATTACTATTTACAGACTTTGGAAAAAATTAAATAACAACATTCAAGCAGCAATACAGAAAAGCAATAAGCTAGACATTGCAGAACCACAGATATATATATGACATCCCAGATAATAATCAGAAATCAGAGAGATTGTCACCTTACTATGTCATTTCCTTTCCTTGCCCTTAACAAGTTTGATTTCTCTGTTGGGATTGAGGGCTTCTTTCTTTGATCTGGTATCATCTGCTGCACCTAAAGATGTTTGCTGTTTAGGCCTGGGAACTACAGCTTCAGGATGCAGTTCCATATACCTGTCAGAATCAAAACATTTGCTTGAAGCATATCTTTCTAGCTCTTTCTTTCTCTGTTCAGACATTATAGAAATGTTGGAGGAATCTCTTCCTTGCTCTTTAGCCTTTTTGATCTGATCCAGTGCAGCTAGTTCTTTTAATCTTGCAGTCCAAGCAGCTGGATTGTTCTCAGGGTCCTCAAAAGGTACTGGTGGCTCATATCTGTTAGAAGGATTGTCCTGAGGAGGCCTGGAAGACACAGTTTCCTTTAGCTTATAGGGAAAAGGACCAGATGTGGTGTCAGAAGAAATTTGTCCTTCCCTGGAGTATGGGTGTTGCCTTGAGTATCCTTTGGAGTAGACTTGGACTTCTCTTTGATTTCCTCTGTATCCTCCTCTCCTAGATTGAGAACCCCTGGATTGGCTTCCCCTATGGTAAAATCTAGCATGAGGCTGATAGGGAGCTTGGCTTCTAGCAGGGGGTTGAGCAGCAGAACTTCCACCTGCACCTGCATCAGGAGGATGTGGTGGAGGAGGATGAGAGTATTGGAATTGTGAGGAACCCTTTTCATATTTTCTCTTCTTTTTCATTGCTTTCAGCTGATTCTTAGAGTACTGCATCCAGTGCTCAGTGATAGGGCAATCATGAAGAATGTAGTATGGAATATCATTGTTATCTTTGACCTTGGCAGGAGGTACTCTCTTCATAGCTTTGCTCCTTGCCTTTCTTTTCCTGGCAATGGTAGCAGAAGAATCATCAGAGTCTGTTCTGTACTCATCACTTTCAGAACTCTGGTCATCATAAAGAGCATCAATTTTCTTCATCAAATCCTTCTTGAGCTGTACAGAAGCAGATGAGGCAACAGAGGGTGTAGCAGCAGATGTTGAAGCAGTAGCAGAAATGACAGCAGCAGATATAGAAGGTTCAGGAGAAGTGACAACAACAGAAACAACAGTTTCTGGAGAAGTAACAGCAGCATCAGCAACAGATACTGGAGAAGTGACAACAGCAGCAACAACAGATTCACTAACAACAACATCAACAGTAGAGTTATCATCAGAAACTGCAGAAGGCTCAAACTCAGGTGCCTCTGACATAAGAATTTCCTTGGAAATTGGCTCAACAGCAATAACAGAAATTTCAGCAGCAGTATCAAAAAGTTCAGCAGCAGTATCAAAATGTTCAGCAGCAGTAGAGGCAACAGCATCAGAAGCAACAACAATGCTTTCATCAGAAGAAGCAAAAACATATACTGAGTGAACAAAAGAGGTGATGATACTGGGGTCACAGCAAGAGAATGCCACAAGTGCCTTGGATAGATCCTCTGGAGGCTGGACAGCAACTGGCTCTGGCAGACATCTGAAATATAACTGATCAAAGTTTGAAAGCAAAGACCTGAGCTCTATTGCAAAGACTGCAGCAGGAGGAATTTGTTCTTGAGACACAGCAGCAGCAGCAAGAGCAGGAGCTGAAGAAGCAGCAATAGCAGCAGCAGCAGACAGGCTCACAGAAACAGCAGCAACAGCAACAGCAGGAAGACTCACTTCATAGGGCATCTCCCCCTGCCTAGATTCAGACAAGGCTGGATCAAGGCACACTGCTGTAGGGGCTGCCTGAGGGAATAGAGATGAGAGCCTGGCAGAGAGGGCTGCCACTGACAGGTGTAATGGAGCCAATGAGGTCTCCAAAAGAAGAGATAGCCTGGGGGCTAGCAATTCATACAGCCTGTCAGCAAGGGCTGGAATGTCCACTTGCTCAAGGGTGACTGGAGCAGAGGTAGAAGATGGAGGAGCAGCTGTTGGAGATGGTAGTGGAGAGCTGGAGAATGGGGGAAGAGATGGCTGAGGTGTGGGTAAGGTGGATATGGAGGACAGTGGAATGGAGATAGATGGGGTGAATGTGGGTTGGTCAATGATTTGTTGTAGAAGGTCTTGATAGGAAGTTGAGGATGAAGGTAGCTCAGGAGGAGAAGATGGAGAGTCATCCATAAAGGAATCTTCAATGAGGGTGAAGGATGGAATGGAGGGTGATGAAGTGGCATCTGGTTGAGGGTAGGAGAATAAGGGATGAAATTGTTCTTCTGGTGTTGGTAGAATAGGTACTGGAGATGGTGTAGATGTTGGAGAGGGACTGGAGATGATGATGGTGGATGGAGTTGGAATGGTAGATGGTATGGGAAGAGATGGAATTGGAGGAGGAGGAGGAGAGGCAACAGCAGGCAGGTCATCTGCAGGGGCAGAGACCTGTGGAGAAGTGACTCTGAGAGTCCTTGTGCCTGAAGGAGTGCTGGAGGAGGGCCTGCTGAGCTTGCTGATTTGTCTGTCCCATTTACCAAACAGGGCACAAGACAGTCTCTTGGATGCATTGATATGGATTCCAGAGGAGACCAGCAAAGCAGGGCACCTGTGCTGCAGAAACACCCCAATAATCCTTCCAAAGTTGACAAAACTTTTGTTTATCTTCTTCTTAATAAGGTCAAAGAATACTTCTCCCCAATTCAAGTTCTTCCTGTCTACAAGGGCTCCCATGAGGCAGAGCTGATACCTTGAGATTGTATCATGGGCAGAGTGCTTAGCCAGTAGCACTTTCCCAACTACATCTGCCATGAATCTGTATTCCACAGAAAGGTTCTTTTTCAAGAGCTTGCTAGGGTTGGCCTCAGAATGACCCATTCTGGCAAGCAGGTCAGTATACTCTTCTCCAGACAAGTCAGCAGTATCTTCACCACTTCTCAACTCAAAAACCTCTGATAAAATTGCTGGGGTTAGAGGTACCTGTGTGCCAGATATTGACCCAACAATGGTGGAGTTGTCTTGATTGTGGGCAGTGTAGACTCATTCCTTGATCTCATCAGATGCAAGCTTGATCCTTGTGGTCATAATTGCAGTCAGGTTCTGCTCTTTGAATAACCCCAAAATATCCTGAAAGACCTGGTCGGTTGTACTGAAGGATTCCATGTCTATGTCGAAGCCAGCATCAAACTTCATGGCGGCAAGAACAGCAACAGACACAGCCATGGGTACCTGCAAAAATTCAACAAACAAAACGACCAAGTGCAGAACTGTTTGGAGGGAAAGAAAGTTCTTGTAGAGAAATCGAAAGCGCAAAGGAGAACGACGGCGAAAAATGAATTTTATGTTAGGGTTCGACGCAGAATTGGAAAGATCGTTGAACTCAGTTCGACGATCGAGGCTTCTAAAGGAATCTGAAGAGTCTTCAACATCGTCGATCTCCGTTCGACGATATTGGAGAGCGTCGAGCTCTGTTTGACGATCATTCAGAGAACAAGATCGTCGAGCGCCGTTCGACGATCGTTGACCGGAAGAGATAGTTCATACTATCTGAGAAACGCTGAACTCAGGTCGACGATTTCAGATATCGTCGATCTCCGTTTGACGATCTGGGGGAAAATCGTCGAGCGCAGTTCAGAGATCAGAAAAACTCTAGACACCAAAAAAACAGGATGTTTGCCTAGTCTTGGTCAATTTTTAAGCTTTCAAAATCTTGGATATTATTTAAGACTTCCTCCATCTAACATTCCTAACTGATTTAGGAAGAATGTGAGTTTCTTTTCATCCAAGGGCTTGGTGAAAATATCTCCCCTTTGTAAATCAGTTGGGATATATTGCAGTTCAATTTTATTCTTTTCAACATTATCCCTTAAGAAATGATGTCTAATCTCTATGTGTTTTGTCCTACTATGGAGGACTGAATTTTGAGCTATAGAAATAGCACTAGTGTTGTCACAAAAGATTTTAGACTTCTCTAAGTTGTAGTCATAGTCTAGGAGTTGGTTTTGAATCCACAAGATTTGTGAACAACAACTGCCTGCAGCCATATATTCAGCTTCAGCAGTTGAAGTTGACACAGAAGTTTGTTTCTTACAAAACCAAGAGACAAGTCTGTCACCAAGGAACTGACAAGTTCCACTGGTGTTTTTCCTGTCAATTCTGCATCCAGCATAGTCAGCATCAGAGAATCCAGTTAAATCAAATGCTGAATCTTTTGGATACCAGAGACCTAGATTTGGACAACTTTTAACATACCTGAGAATCCTCTTTACTAGTGTTAGGTGTGACTCTCTAGGGCTTACTTGGAACCTAGCACATATACATGTAGCAAACATTATATCTGGTCTACTGGCTGTAAGGTACAGTAAAGACCCAATCATTGTTCTATATGTTGTCTGATCAACAGGTTTACCATGTTCATCAGCATCCAATACATCATTAGTAGGCATGAGTGTTTTCATACAAGATGCTTCAGACATACCAAATTTCTTAACCAATTCATTTGCATATTTGGTTTGAGAAATAAAGATGCCTTCAGCATGTTGCTTGACTTGCAATCCTAGGAAGAATGATAACTCACACATGCTACTCATTTCAAATTTAGAATGCATTAGGTTGGAAAACCTTATGCACAATTTGGAATCAGTAGAATCAAAAATAATATCGTCTACATAAATCTGTACTAGTAGGGTGTGGGACTTATGAGTTCTAATGAAAAGAGTTTGGTCTACTCTACCCCTTATAAACCATTTTCCAAAAGAAAGCATGCTAGGGTCTCATACCATGCTCTAGGAGCTTGCTTGAGACCATATAATGCTTTATTCAATCTAAAAACATAATCAGGATAAGTTGGAGAGATAAAACCTGGAGGTTGTCTGACATATACTTCCTCTTTGATATCTCCATTTAGAAATGCACTTTTGACATCCATCTGATATACCTTGAATCCTTTATGTGCTGCATAAGCTAAAAATATTCTGATGGCTTTCAATCTTGCAACTGGTGCAAAGGTCTGGTCGTAGTCTATTCCTTCTTCTTGAGAATATCCCTGAGCAACTAGTCTTGCCTTGTTTCTTACAATTACTCCTTGATCATCCAGTTTATTTCTGAATACCGACTTTGTTCCAACAATGGAGTGATCATTAAGCTTTGGCACTAGTTCTCATACTTTGTTCCTCTCAAATTGATGCAACTCCTCTTGCATTGCAATAATCCAGTGTGGATCTTGCTCTGCATCTTGAATGGACTGAGGTTCAATTTGATATAAGAAGCAGGTGTGCAACAGGTTTTGGTTGACCTGATTTCTGGTTTGCACACCAGCTGAGATGTCTCCAATTATTTGGGAAATTGGATGGTCTCTTGATGTTACTAAATCAACAGGGGGTGTTGATTGTTCATCAACCTGTGTTGTTGTTTCCTCTTGGGGGTACAACAACTGGCTCTTCAAGTTATTCTTCAATATGTTGAGCATTTTTTTCATCTTCACTGCTTTCATCCCCTTGAGTAACCTGTAATTTGTTCAAGTCTTCAACTAGAGAATGTTCCTGCAAAGGTTCTATGGTAGAAGAGATCTTCTCCTTGAAAGACATGTTAGATTCATCAAATGATATATGAACAGATTGCTCAATTTTTAAAGATGATTTATTATAAACCCTATAAGCCTTGTTGATCATGGAGTATCCCAGAAACACTCCTTCATCAGCTTTAGCTTGAAATTTTGCTAAATATTTCTTGTCATTATTATGTATGTAGCAAATACAACCAAAGACTCTAAAATAATCAACTTTAGGTTTCTTCCCTTTGAGTAATTCATAGGGAGTCTTTCCCTTTAGTTTATGTATCAAACTTCTATTCAACACATAGTTGGAGGTGTTCACTGCCTCTGCCCAAAAGGATAGAGGAAGGTGAGCATCTGACAACAATGTAGTGGTAGATTCAATAAGGGTTCTATTTTTTCCTTTCAGCTACACCATTTTGTTGAGGAGTTCTAGGAGCTGCGAAAGTATGCCTGATCTCTTCACTCTGACAGAGCTCTTGCATAAGAAGAGAATCAAACTCTGTCCCATGATCACTTCTGATCAGGGCAATGTGAGTATTGAACTCAATCTGTATACATTTGAGAAACTCTGTCAGACACTTAAAGTTATCAGACTTCTTCCTTAGAAAGAACACCCAAGTGAATCTAGAGAAGTCATCTACAACTACTAAAGTGCAGGATTTCCCTCCTAGGCTTTGTACTGTGATGGGTCCAAAAAGATCCATGTGTAACAGATACAATATCCTAGGTGAATCACTCTTATTAAGTGACTTAAAACTGTTTTTAGTTTGCTTGCCTAATTGACAAGCCCTGCAGAGTCCTTCCTTCTTGTAGGGGCCAGAAGGTAATCCTCTAACAAGGTTGTCCTTGGATAGCCTAGCAATAGTTCTAAGGTTTAGGTGTCCTAGTCTCTTATGCCATAAAATATTTGGTCTACAGACAGAATTAAACAAGCAAATATCTACATCAGTTGAAAGAAAATCTACTAGATAGATGTTACCTTTCCTTTTACCTGTCAACACAGTTGTGTTGTCCTCTGACTTGATTTTGCATAATGCTTTGCTGAAGGTCACCTGGTAGCCTTCATCACATAGCTGACTGATGCTTATCAAATTGTGCTTCAGTCCTTCCACATAAGCTACCTTCTTGAAAGTTACTGATCCAATCTGCACTGCACCATATCCTTTAGTCTGTCCAAAGTTTGAATCACCAAAGATAACTTTGGGTCCAAGCTTGGCTCTAAAGGATGTGAGGTTGTCCTTGTTCCCTGTCATGTGCTTAGAGCACCCACTATCCAAGTACCATTGCTGGTTAGATGTTGGATAGGTCTTCACATGCACATAAGACAATTCATTTGTTTTTGACCCAGTTTACCTTGGGCCTAGGTTGATAACCTTTAAATTCTGAAATGAAAGACATCCCAGGTTGACTCTTATATCCTTCAGGATGATATCTCCTTGGAGGTGTAATCAATTCAGTATAAGGGTTAAAGATTTGGGATGAAGGACCCTTAGGATTGGATTTTGATTTGCCCTTGAAAAACTTTCCAGAGCTCTGACCTCTGTTCGACGATCTTGGAGCTGCGTTCGACGATCTTGGGTCAGATCGTCGAGCTCCGTTCGACGGTAGACTATGACTGAGTTCAGGTACTTGAGATCGTCGACCTGCGTTCGACGATTTTGCCTGAAATCGTCGATCTGCGTTCGGCGATCGTCGAACTCCGTTTGGCGATCGTCGAACTCCGTTCGACGATTTCTGCTAGGACTTAGTTTTCTGGGGCAGATCAGAATTTTTCCTAGCAACCTCTACAACTCCCTTTCCTTTATCAGAAATGAATTTGATTGGAGTTGTTAGAACTATGAGTTGGCTGGATGTAGCACCCAATCCCAGTGTACTGTTAAATCTGGAGTTCACTGTGCTTGTGATGTCCATCAGCTTGATGCTTCTCCCATTAAGGGATTCTTCAAGCTTCTTGGCCTCAGACAGCTCACTTTTCAGTGAAGCTATCTGCTCCCTACAGCTCTCCAACTCCTGAGAGAGTTTGAGGTTTTCTGATTTTAAAGTATTATGTTCAGATAAATGATTTCTGAGAGAGGTAATTTCTTTCTCAAATTTTAGCAGGTCTAAACACAATGCTTTAAATTGATTGCCATCATGCAGAACTCTTTCTCTTCTGCATCATCTTCATCATCACTGGAGCTGGATGAGGCTTCTGACTCCTCTTCAGTCTCACTCCAGGATTCAGCAACAAACCCCTTTCTTGTATGTTTGTTTTTGCTTGATGAGGGTTTGCCATTGCCATTCCTCTTGGAGTCTTTCTCCTTTCTTCTTTCTTTTCTGTCCCTTCTGTCCTTGTTTTTGTTCTCTGGACAGTCAGGAACTATGTGCCCTGATTTCTTGCAACCAAAGCAAATAATGTCTTTATTATTATTATTAATGGATTTGTCATACCTTGGCTTATCATGTTCCTTGTATGATCTCCTTCTGAAGTCCTTTCTGGCCATCTTATAAAATCTTTTGGACAACAGACTGAGCAGTTCATCATTGCCTGTGACTTTGTCTTCAGGCTGATCTTCAGTTGCCTTGAAGGCTATGGTCTTCTCTTTTCTTGTGGCTGGTGAGGCAGCCTTCTGTTCTTCTTCTCTATTTTTGATAAGTAGCTCATAAGATTTGAGCTTACCCAATAGAGCTTCAGTAGTGATCTCATTCAGACTTCTGGCATCCTTAATTGGCCAGATTCTTGAATCCCAAGTGCTAGGGAAGCACATTAGAATTTTGTCATTGAGTTCAGTTAGTGAGATCTCTTTATCCAATGTTCTGAGTTCACTGACAATTAGACTGAGCCTGTTGTACATATCTCCCACTGACTCAGTTTCTCCCTTCTTGAAATTCTCATATTGAGATATGAGGTGGGATCTCCTATCCTTTCTCTCATCAGCTGAACCTAAGACTATTTCTGAGAGTTTGTCCCAAATTTTCTTAGCTGAATTGCATTCAGCCACCTTTTGAAATATGTCATCAGACATTGTCTGGGCCAAGATGTTCATAGCCTTGACATCAGCTACCTTCCATCTCTTGATGTCAGCATCTGTTCCTGATGGAGGTGGAACAGCATTTGTACTGGAGTTCTCTGGAGGTCTTGGACATACTGTCAAAACAGAGTTAAAAATATCTTTGTCAATAGAATTCATGTATAGTCTGATCCTTGCTTTCCAAAGTGCAAACTTGGATAGATTGCACACTGGAGGTCTGGTGCTAGCATAATCTTTGTTTTGGGCCATGATTTGTGAAAACAAAATCTAATAATAAAATACAAAAGAAAACAGATCTAACTTGGGATCTTTGGGTTCAGGTGTTAGCCTGTGCAACCACCAAGGTGTGGTATGTTTAACCAACCTGGATCTGATACCAATTGAAAGTGCAGCTAGATCTGATATACTCTAGAGGGGGGTGAATAGAGTATATGGTGCTTTGAAACTTTTTACTATAATTGTTGTAATATGAGTGAGCAGGGAAGCAGTAACAAATCTAATTACAGAACTAAACTATATAAAAGCTAATCACAGAATAATCAAGGCCAGAAACAAAAATAAAGACAAGCAAAACCAGAAGACACAAGGAAATATAGTGGTTCCCCTAAACTTGGGTACATCCACTCTTCTACCATCCTAGGTAGGAATCCACTGCAGGATGAGTTGATCAGGTGTCCTGGGCACCAATGATCTTTTGATAAGGTGCTCAAAAACCAAATCAGATTTTTTGATCAGGTGTCTTGCCACCAATGAGCTTTTGACAAGGTGCTCAAAAACCAAGCTCAAACTTTTGAAGGGAGTTTGAGAAACCCTTTACAGAGAGGGGGTGAGAGAGTGATGGAAGTCTTCTCTTTCTCAAACAACTGAGAAGACTATGTGGATTGATGGTGTCAAAGCTCCCCCTGAGTCCTTGAAATCTTCAGGAAAAGAAGCTTTGCTGTAGGGTGATAGACCTTCAAAAGTTGAACTCCAGCAAAAGATGATTTCAGCAACAGCTGAAATGTTGAATGTCTGGAGTCTTGAAATATGTTGGCCTTGAACACTTGAAAACTAGAGAGATCTGAAGATTTTAGAAAAGGTTGATCTCCTTGGATGAGTGTTCTTGAGAATTCTTTGAGACAGAATATTTTGTTGAAGATTGCTAATGTCTGTCTGTGTGTGTCTGTGTATCTGTCTGTCTCAGAGATTCAAAAATTCTTCTCTTTTATTCTCTGATACTGAACAAAACATTCTCTGTCAAGAATATCCGTTGGTCTGCATTAATTGCATCCTTAATTGCAAAATCTCTTCTGGAGGAAAGTCTATAAAAATATTCCTTGAAACTTGGTCCAGAAATGAATGAAAACGGCTAGAAAATCTTCAGAATTAATTGCAGAATAACTCTTTAATTGATTTGAATTTGAATCTAGAAACATCCTTGAAGTTATCTGAAAACGTCGAACTGAGCTCTGCTATCGTTGAACTGAGCTCAACGATATGGATAAATATAGCACAAAAATATCGTCGATCTGAGCTCAAAGATCGTCGAACTGAGCTCAGAGATGGAAATCCAAAGCTGAGTCAAGATCGTCGACCTGAGCTCACCGATCGTCGAATGAAGTTCGACGATATGATGAAGTTGAGCTCAGCGATCGTCGAATGGAGTTCGACGATCTGTCGAAGTTGAGCTAGACGATCGTCGATCGGAGTTCGACGAATCGTCGTGCTGAGCTCGACGATATGACTTAGTCTCCAAACAGAAAATCCTGGTCTTGAGGGTAGCTTCCAAACCTAGACTTCTAACCCTTAGACTCAATTCTAATTGACCTATTGAGCTATACAGGATGTCAAGCATTTGTTTCCTAGAGACATAGTGATCCTGACCCAAATTAGTAATAAGGTGTTCCAACAGTTTTAATTTCTCTGATCTGATTCTTTTTCTATGCCGCTGTCCAATGGCTCTTTGAGCATCAGGACCACCAGTAGTTGGTAGCTGCAACCTTGCTTTTGCATTAAATGCAATACAACAGGCAATCAGCGTCTTTTGTTGTGTACTGTTCACTTCCCGCAACATTTGAATTTCTGCTGACGTCAGCGCTTGTGGACTTAGTCAAATTCAGATAATTCAACATAGGCGTTGAGTGAAGGCTTGTCAATCAATACCAAAACACTTAGGCAAATATCTGCAGCACCATGTGTTGAGTGATCAGTCATCACTCAACGAATATAGACTTTTAGTTGTCTAACAGATTAGGCGTTGAGTGAACCTTCATCACTTAACGTATTTGGACTTAGCTTTTTTCCTCGGTATGAAGGCGTTGAGTGATGCTTTTGTACTCAACGCTTTCTGCCTTAGCTCGCCATCTTGATGAGATGTTGAGTGAACAACCTTCACTCAATGCTTTTGTACTTAGTTGAATTTCAGTTGAGCTGGTGTTGAGTGAACTGACTTCACTCTACGCTTCTGTACTTAGACAGATTTTTTGTCTACTTCTTTTGTGGATTTGAAAGTGTTAGCTTCACTCAATGCTACTGATCTTCTGGCGTCGAGTGAGTTGTCCTCACTCGAGGCTTCTGGAATTAGCCAGAATTCTGTCTTGGCATTGCTGAGGCTTTGACTGTCTGGGCTTGGCTCAACGCTTCTGATCATCTGACGTTGAGTGAACTGTCTTCACTCCACATCTGTGGACTTAGACAGTTTTCTGTCTTGCCAACATCCCTCCTTGTGTCCTTCTGTCATTGTTACTTAGACAACCTATCTAATCAGTGTAATAAATAACCCCTTGCATACAAAGAACTTATAGCATGCATCAGATACAAATATGTGTATACCATTGTACTGTAGGCCTTCTTCAAATCTTGGACATTGAGATCAATGGACCCAACAAGATTGTTATGCTCTCTGAAGCTTGTGACACTCAGATTTTACATGACTAAGACACTGATAATAGTGACAGCGGATGGGGGGGGGGGGGCAACGGACAAGGGGGAAACGAGAAACACTAGATTGAGCTACAGAAGGTGTCTGATGAGCACAAACACTGAATGCCATCAAGTGGATCAACCGAGGAGGTCGGGGTTGCGAGATCGGTCGGAAAAGAAGAGCAGGGCTGCAGGATCAACCAGAGAAGAAGATCGGGGCTGCAGTATCAGCCAAAGAAGAAGATCAGGGTTGCCAAATTAACTGGAGAAGAAGGTCGAGGAGTGTCGAAGTCGCGGATCGTAACAACGGATCTGAAGACCGGCGACAGAAGAAGAACGTCGAATCGGCCGAGGAAGATTCTGAATCAACCGCGGAAGATGCGGGATCAGCGGAAGCTGGGATTGGAAAACACGGCTGGATCGAGGGCAACGACCCCCATTGGAATGAAGATTTGCCACGATCTAGGGAAAGGCATCCAGGAGAAATAGAGGGATACGTCGGCCTGGAGATCGGTAGACCTGATGAAGCCTCGGCCTGGAGGATCATTGGTCTGGGGAAGCAGAGGATCGTCTCCCTGTTCTGGTGTACGAGATGACGACAAAGAATCGAGCTTCCTGCTTGTGCGTCGATCGACTTCAGAAGTTGAATAGGGAACCTTTGATCGAGAATGAGTATCATGTCTTGAGATTGTCTTCCCGAGGAACAGCGCGAAAGAAGTCGGCGTCCCAGTTCTTGTGCACGAGAGACATGGCTGGATCAAAAAATGCGGGAGTGGGATCGTTGTTGTAGATGCTCGATCGAGAAGAAGGTGATCCCAACGCACGGAAAGAGTGATGGCGAGCGGGAGCCAGAGGAGTGCGGAACCCTAGGGCTCTGATAGCATGATAGTAAAAGATAGGTTTTCTGTATATTCATACTTGAACAATGATAATACATATACATGTACAAGGGAGGGTGATCCTTGTTAGTGTATATTTGGACGAATAACGAGTTCAGAGGCATAACGGGTCAGTTCAGACACGTGTAGATCCGATACCCGTAGAAACTCCTTGGATTTTGTCTATTTCTACCCACCTAGTGACAACGGGTAGGGGATTCCACTTTGATCACCACTCAGATGCTTTGAGCAAATTTAACATTCTCAAAGTTACGCCCCCCGTTGCTCACGTTCGTGCATCCGTAACCACTGTTTCGTGCGGTTCGCGAAGGAGACGAAGCCATATCCGGCGCCGTTGCTTGCTGAATCGCGTGAAAACCTCTTCCTCCGCCTCTGCCTTTGCTGTTTTTCGTGCAGATTGAGAGGAGAATCCCGCTAACATTTCGGCCGCTAAAAATCGAGAGAAAATCGCGTCGATTGTCGCTGCTTGATCGGTCGGGAGGAAGAATCTAGCGTATAAGCCGTCGTGGTTGTCGATTAGAAGATTATAAGGTAAAATCGGTCCGTCGCTTAGGGAAGACACCGCTGCTGCTTTCGTTTCTTGCGAAACAGTCGCTCCACATCCTCTAGGTTTTCCGGCGCTCGATTAAAAGGGGGAGAAGATCCTCCCGCCGTTGCTAGCCCGTCACCGCTCTCTCCTGCACTGGTTGAAGAGAGCTCCGGCTGCCTGGTGTGGAGATCGGGAAGTCCAGCCGCTCCAGTTTTTTCTGACTTTGTTTTCTCTCGCCCGGCGTTAGATTGAGAAGGAAAAAGAGTTGTGGGACCTCCTGTTAAATTTTCTTTTTCTTCTGGAGTTTCCTGTTGGAGTTCTGCCATTCTGGATCAGAGAAGGATATCTGCTAGTTGTAGAGAAACAATGGTGGCCATTCCAATTTCCTGAAAAAATCAGAGATCTGCCTTTTTTGGAGGAGGAGGATTTACAGTGGCCGAACACCTCTGTCTAAGCCACAGTTTTCAGCAGAGAGTCAAGTCTCTATTCGGATCAAAAGTTCAAGTTTTTGTCACCTACAGCTTCAGTGGTTCCTTGGCATCTTGCAAGTGTGTTTGGCTCTTTGAAGTAAGATCAGAGGTAGTGAAGAACGATGATGAAGGGGAACAGTTTCTCATCTCCGGTTCTAATGATCAAGTTGGAGCAGTTCACGACGACATAATTCAATGACTGAAAGCTGAATACCCAGTTTGAAATGAAGTATCTGAACGCGTTCTACACAGTTCAGTCTGATCGTGCTGAAGTTTCTGGAACTGATGATGAAGCTCAGTGGGTCCACGATGAGGACTTCTGCCGCGACTACCTGCTTAACTGTCTGTCCTCCAGCCTGACGAAGACGTACATCAAGATGAAGACTACCAAGGAAATCTGGGAGGCACTGGAGGAGCACTTCAAGCAAGAGGAGGATTTGTCCAAGGCGCACCTGGTGGACAAATTACATTCCTTCATGTTCGACGAGGAGAAGGCGATTCTCCCTCAGGTATCGGATTTTGAAGTTTTAGTAGATTCTTTACATAGTGAGAATATTTCCCTGTCAGGCTTTGTTGCTGACACGATCATTTATAAGCTGCCCTCTACGTGGTACAACTTTAAAACTAAAATGTACTGCAAGAAAATGCAGGTCGGTCTTAATGACCTCAAGCGATTTATTCGCATTAACGATGAAAATAGGACTCAACACGATTAAAACTGATAGCAAGCAGAAGGTTGTGGCTAACATGGTTCTCAGTTCTAAACGCGTGCCGAACCCTAAAAGGACCAGACCCTCCCATGGTAGTTCCCAAGTTACAGACCCTAACAAACACACTAAAAAGTTCAAGGGCAAGTGTTTTAACTGCAACAAGTGGAGGCACAACGCATCTGATTGCAGACTCCCTAAACGGGAAAGAACCAAAGCACCACAGGATGACAACCAAGTCAATATGGTTAGCCAAGCTGAGTCTTCCGACTTTGTTGCGATGGTCGGAAATGCTAAGACCAGTATGGAGTGGTACTTTGATTCGGGGGCGACGTGTCACGTTTGCAACAATTCTGCTCTTATGACAGAGCTCACTACTGTGAAAGAGCCTGTGACGGTGGCTACATGCTAACACTACCACTCATAAAGTACATCATATCTAACAAACATAACAAATGTTTATACACAGTGCACGGGGGAGTCACATAAACAAAAGGAGATCATGTAAAGATCAAAAGTACTCTAACTGGGTTGTGCTATAATCGGAGTCTCACTTTTGCTTGTTCGGACACCCTCAGTGTTATATCTGTACTATATTAAAAGGGGAAAACATTTTTTGATTGAACATTTACTTTCCAATTTTACTCATCATTATTACAAGAATTCCAAACTCATTATTTTATGTGTTTTTTAAAAATTTAAAATATGGGCTCCCATATAAGCAAAATATCTTACCTATAATAAAAAATGTACTCTCACTGCCGCTCGCAAACCCCCATGCATAGAAAAAAACAAACGACAGGCGGAGTATAGCATTCGGGGATTTGCAAGCGGCGGGAGCACCGTCACGTCGGGGAAATGTCGTGGTCGAAGTACAATCACGCGGAGCAGTAGAGGCCTGTCTTGCGCACTGTCGTGATCGGGACACTGCCGCGATTGGACCTGCCTGTCACTCCTAATGTTATATGCGCAAAAAAAATTTATTTATGCAAATACCCAATATTTATCAATAGGTAAAGAGATAAGTCAAAACATAAGTTTGATGTGCTATCATCGAACACTTTACATGTGGCTTTTGTCATCTATATTAATTAATATTATATTAAATAAATATATAAAAGAAGAAATGCTAAAACCTGATTTCAGTCCCCAACTTGTAATAACATTATGAATTCGTCCTTAACTTTTAGCTTTTCCTCCTTACTGCAGGAGGTGATGTGGCAAAGTAGCAAACGTCCCCTTCCCGGGCACCGTTTATTTTGCCGCAGTCTGACGGAAGACCCGAAGGGTCGAACGTTGACCCGGTAAGTAGAAAAAGACCTACGACGAATGGACGAAAGAGGGGAAAACCTGCAGCTGACCATATTTATATACGTTGGGGGAAAATTGTTGATTTGATTGACCAAAATCATGTGCAATTTATGAGAAATCAAGAATATATTGTGATTCTTCGTGATAATTGATTTTGCAGCACAAAATTATTAAAAACAAACAGACTTGCCTGAAAGAAACCCCAGGATTCACAGGCTGAGTGCAGCCTTGCTGCTTCATCTTCTGAGAATTCAGAATCCAATAGCCTGGCAAAATCTATCACCGGTATGCTGTCGCCGGAGCCTTCATCGCCGTCGATGACTGTTTCTTCCTCTCTCTCTGGCCTGACGTATCTCCCAGGAACCTCTGCGCCAACGTGCTCTGCTAGAGCCTGCACGTTCTCCACTTTCAAAGATCCTCCAAATTTTGATAGTCCGATTTTTTCAGCCATCTCTCTCTCTCTCTCTCTTCCTCTGTATCTCACAGTTTAACTCTGTCCGTAGAGAATACGTGCTTAGCTTGTTAAATAGCAGGTGAAACAGGAAATAATGCCTGCAACTTGCTGTTTGCTGTTTGGAAAAGAGTTGTGATTAAAATAATCAAGCTCGTGCATCAGCTGTGGCCAATAATTTTAGGGAATTGATATACGCAAACCTCCACCTGCTATCCGTAAATCGGGTTAAGTAGTTTTTTAGGATTTTATTTTTTTATATCTGCAAACAATGATGACGAAGGTTTGCATATACCTCCACCCAACAGCAGCCATTTTGGGGGTCAAGATGATCCCAAATAGAAAAGTGATCAACACGAAAGTTGTAGATCTCGGCGAGACGAACAAATTTCATGTTGACCACTTTTTGATATGGAGCCATCTTGGACCTCGATTTGGGCCCCGAAATCGGGGGCGGCGGAACTGCTACAGTAAACCGTTCCGCCGCCCCCGATTTCGGGGCCCAAATCGAGGACCAAGACGGCTCCATATTAAAAAGTGGTCAACATGAAAGTTGTTCGTCTCGCCGAGATCTACAACTTTCGTGTTGAACACTTTTCGATTTGGGACCATCTTGACCACCAAAATGACTTGCCCGTACAGCCTGTATATATATATCCATACATATATGTTTATACTTATATATATAGATATAATAAATAATAAGTAGGGGCTTGCATGCTTGGAGGCGTCGAAGAAGGTGACTGAGAACCCATGTATGCAAATGTGGTGGTCGGGCTCCATGTTGACGAATCTGACTCGTATGCGAACTTTCGTCGCGACAGCACGATATTGCCTATAATTGGAGAGTGAATTACAACGAACGGTTGCAAGAACCACCGCCGGCAACGGGACCAAGTACATTACTGACATTGAATAATTGATAATGAAAAGTGGTATGTAAACATTTTTTATGCAATTTCATTTAAAGTTTTTTTTTTAAATGGTAATGTTACAACTATTAATATTAATTTTTCTCCATATGCAGACAAAAATACTGACAAAATACAGTGACAGATTAGGCCAAAAAACAATGCTAAATATTTTCAAGGCAACTTTAGAGGCTAGTCACGACTTCTTTTGACTTCTTTTCAAGGCAACTATTAATATTGATATCTTCTTCATTTTTGCAGGCTAAAAATCGGTGTGAAGCAATGTCATATTAAGCTATAACTTCTTTTGAATGTTAACTATGTTCGTATGGACTTTAGAAAAACTAAAATTAATTACATTATGATGATATTTTGGAAATTTTATTAATATCTATGTATTTATGGTGTCATTATTGCGCCTAACAATTATGTTTGCGGATAACAAATTTATAAAACAGTGGTTTGCGGATAACAATTATGTTTGCGGATAGTTAATTTGAAAAACAGTGGTTTGCGAATATCAAATGTTTGCGGATAGCGAAAAATGGTTTGCGTATATCAATTCCCTAATTTTATGGGCATTTATATAGCAGTCCAGCTTTAGCTATTGACAGCCCGGTAAAATAATAAAAAACACACATAATATTACCGCTAATAGCAGCCTAAAACGCAAAACACATGACTTTTGAAAAAAGGTCTACTATATGATATATTTAGAAAAAGTGTTCAACATGAAAGTTGTAGATCCCGGCAATATCTACAACGTTTATGTTGAACACTTTTTATAAAAATGTCATATATAAGAGCTACGTTTAAAAGGCGCGGAATCCAGGCGGAATTATGTGAGTTCCCCTCGGATTCCGAGTCTTTTTAAAATAGACATGCTATATGACATTTTTAGAAAAAATGTTTAACATAAAAGTCGAGATCTACAACTTTCATGTTGAACACTTTTCCTAAAAATATCTTTTAAAAGCTTAAATTTTGGGTTGTCAATATCCATCGGGCTGTCAATAACCATTTTTTGGGCTGCTATTATCTTTGGGCTGCCAATAGTCATATAATGGCTGCCAATATAAACACCCTAATTATATTAATTTTTGTCCCCATTTTCGGGATTGGGGGAGGGGTGTGCTGCACTTTATAGTGAAATGCACAATCCAATATTTGTGAGTGCATCACATCGCGATCTGAGATGTGCACGTATCTCCGAGCGAGATGTGATGCACTCACAGCCATTGGATGGCTGCACTGCACCATAAAGTGTTCGATATATTGTGTATATGTCCGCGCTTGTCGAGTCCGACTCGGAACATGTTATTGGGTTCGTGTCGCTCTAGAGGTAGACTCAACGTTGCAGGTACTATATATACTTATTCCAAACTTGATAAAAACATGTAAAATACTTTGAGCGGAGCCTCCCCAACATAAAGTGAAGCTTCTACACTCCCCCTCCCCACCGTTCCCCCATTTTTGGGGACTCGGGGGGAGCAAAGTGCATTCATGCACTTTACAGTAGAGTGCGGGCATCCAATGACTTGTGTGGATGCCCGCGCACATCTCAAAGCGACTACATCTCAGCCCGCTTTGAGATGTGTGCGCATTGGCGGACCTATTTAAGGTCGAGAGTGGGCGGCCGCCCCCCTCAGGAAATAAATCGCGACTAGGGTTTAGGGTTCTTCTTTCCCGACTCGCAAAGCGGCGCACCGCCGAATCTCCCTCCCGACTCGCAAAGCGCCGCACCGCCGGATTTCCCTCTCGACTCGTCGAGCGCAGCGCCTGATTTCCATCCCGACTCGCCGAGCGCACGCCGCCAGCTAATGTTGTAGATCTCCCGCCTGTGCGTGGATTTGAGTATATGTTTGGAGGTTACAGAGGCACTACAGTTGCTGGATGTCTGGATTGAAGAACTAATCTCATTGTGAGTTCATCTTTGTGTCTATTTCCAGCAAACCGTTGTTTACTGATTTCCTCACGGTTTTCTACGAAGCTTCCTTACGGTTTTCTGAAGCTCTTCTAGCTGTTCATGGTTATTCTTATGTTAAAATTTCATTGTAAAAAGCAAAGTTTGTTAAAGGCCGTCATATTTTCTCCATTAATGTGGCAGACTTGTTTACTTGTTGATTAGATTTTATCTGATCGCGGCTGTTTCCATCTAATTGGGATGTTAAGTTCTTTTGTTATAATATCTGTTCAGTTTTCTTTTAGATCAATGTTATTAGCACTTTAGCAGCCCTAAAAGGCTAAAATATTATTCATCTTACATCTTTTTAATACAAATGCAAGCAGAGAAAAGGGGCAGTGATGGTCGGATAGAAGATAGGTGATATAAACTTGTTCAGTTGTTCTCACTGAGTCACTGAATTCCTTCACCGCATCATCCTTCACTCATCAGGTATGGACACAAGACACCCATTTAAAATTTTGTCTCTTAATCTCTTATACTCTTTTGCTTTTTAATAGTGTTTGTTTAAGTTTTGTTTACATGTTACACAATTTTTTATTTCAGAA
Organism: Platanthera guangdongensis; assembly: GCA_039583875.1. Classification (NCBI taxonomy): domain Eukaryota; kingdom Viridiplantae; phylum Streptophyta; class Magnoliopsida; order Asparagales; family Orchidaceae; genus Platanthera; species Platanthera guangdongensis. Next base: position 228,418,938 of record CM077163.1, read on the forward strand.
TGGAAAAGTATTTTAAGAAGAAATTAAAATCGGATGAGGAACCTAATTCTGATGTCCCAGGTGCTTAAGTTATTCCAAACTATTGCGTTGATGTTTCTGAGGAGAAAGATTGTGTAATTGTTAGTGAATCAAGTCAGTTCAAACATCTTAAAAGAAATCGTGAACATTTTAATTTGGATGAGTTAATTTCAGATCCTGGATTAAGACCAATGATTTCTCACAAATACAGCTTATAACTCTTCAAAGACAGCTTGAAACTTACATTTTAGATACATCATCCCGAGCTAAATTTTTGAATCTTACGGGAGTTAGCGATCTAGCAAAACAATTCGTTAGGTTCAAGTTGGATATGACATATCCTCAAGTATTCAAGTTGATTAAATTGACATTATTATTGTCAGTTGCAACAGCTACGGTGGAAAGAGCATTATCCAAAATAAAGATTATCAAGTCACGTTTACGCAACCAAATGGGTGATAAATGGTTTAATGACAGCTTATTGACCTACATTGAGAGAGACAGATTCAAATTAGTTGAAAACGAGTCAATCATTCAATGATTTCAAGCAATGAAAACACTTCGTGGGCAATTATGATTGATTGTAAGTGAATGTTAATTTTTATTATGCATTAATATATTATTTTTTGTGATACATATTTTAAACATTAAATTCCACCCCCCAAGATAAAATCCTGGCTCCGCCACTGTATGTGCGGGCATCCAACGCAGACCGTTGAATGCCCGCACTTAACGGTAAAGTGCAGCGAGTGCACTTTACCTCCCCCAAATTCCATTTTTGAACGAGACAGTGATGCAAATACCTGACACTTGTTATGAAATCACAGTGATATCGTAGAGGGCGACAAAGTAATACAAATCACAAAAATAAGTAATAAAAAACGCATAAATAAAAAACAAATATGGATGACACAAAGATTTACATGGTTCAAAGATGTTGAAGTATGAGACCGGGCGAGGCAGAGTCTCCCACCTTGGATGCCACCGCCGCTCGCATCGACGCTGTTACTTTGCTACTCCAGTGTCCTCTGTTGTCCTCCCCTCCTTCACTGGACTCCTATGCTCACCAGGCTCAGCGGGGTGGCCCTAGTGGCCGCAACCAGTCCGGCAGGAGAGGTTCGTCCAGGTTCTTCTGCTCTCACTGTAGTCGTACCGGCCATTTTGTTGATCGTTGCCGGCAGAAACATCCTCATCTTCATCCCTCCAGTGATGCATCTTCCTCCACTTCTGCCTCCTCTCGGCCGTCTGCCTCTGTGGCCACGACTTCAGGTAGTGCCCACATCGTTACCCAAGGTAAATGGCTGATTGACTCTGGTGCTACAAATCACATGACCGACAATCCTCATTGCTTCTCTCTCCTCGAAACACATGATCGGTTGCCCCCGGTTTGTGTTGCGGATGGTTCACCTTCCCCGGTTCATGGGAAGGGCATGGTGCAAGTCACCCCGTCACTTTGCTTGGCAGACACCCTCTATGTCCCGAAGTTCCCTTGCAATTTATTGTCCGTTACTACTTTATGCAAGCAACTGACGATTGGTACTGGGACTGAGAGCGGCGACCTCTACTTCCTCGACAACGTTTCCGCTCTGTCTGCCTACTCCTCCTCTTCTACAGATCTGCTTCAATGGCATCTTCGCCTTGGACATCCTCCTCCTCGGATTATACTCCTTCTCGCAGGTGTTTTGCCTTGGCTATCTCGGCTACTTCCACTCCCCGCACCTACCAGGAGGCTCTTGCTATTCCTCATTGGAAATCTGCCATGGATGAAGAGATCGCCACTCTTACTAAAAGGGGTACATGGACCCTTGTTCCTCCACCAGTGGGCACTGATGTGGTTGGCTGTCGCTGGGTATTTGTGGTGAAATTTCACCCCGACGGCACTGTGGATCGCTACAAGGACCGGCTGGTGGCCAAAGGCTTCACTCAGACTTATGAGGTTGATTACTTTGATACTTTCTCGCTGGTTGCTCACCTCAGCACCATCCGAGTTCTTCTCTCTGTGGCTGTCAACAAAGATTGGGCTATTTCTCAGCTTGATGTCAAGAATGCCTTTCTCTATGGGGATCTTCAGGAGGACGTCTACATGGAGCAACCTCATGGGTATGTTGCTCAGGGGGAGACATGAGTGTGCCGGTTATAGAAGGCCATTTATGGCCTAAAGCAGAGCCCTCGGGCGTGGTTTGACAAGTTCAGTGACATTGTGGCTACCATCGGATTTGCAAGGAGTTCGGCCGATCACTCCTTTTTTATTCGCGAAACCTCCTCAGGACTGGTGGTTTTGGCGGTGTATGTGGATGATATTCTTCTTACTGACGATGACTAGGCTGGGGTGGACTTGACAAAGAAACACCTCCGTCAACACTTGGTCACGAAGGATATGGACTCCCCAAAATACTTTTTGGGGATAGAAATCTCTCGGAAGCTTGACTCGTTGGTTCTCTCCCAACGAAAGTATGCTCTTGATCTTCTACGAGAGACGAGATTGACTAGTGCCAAACCGGCCCGGTATCCCATGGCTATTGGAGAAGACAAAACATGGACAGATGACTTGCCTCTTCTATCTGATGTCACGAGGTACAGACGTCTGGTCGTCAAACTTATTTATCTCACGGTGACCAGACCTGATATCTCCTATGATGTAGGTAATGTTAGTCAGTTCATGCAAGCTCCCAAGGAATGTCATCTTCAGTCTGCCTTGAAGATATTAGAGTATGTCAAAGCAACATCAGGAAAAGGGCTAATCTTTCAGAGGAATGATCATCTGAGGGTTGGAGCCTACTCAGATTCAAGCTATGTGGATGATAAAGGCGATCGTAAATCTACATCAGGTTTTTGCACATTTGTTGGAGGAAATCTTGTGACCTGGAAGAGCAAGAAACAGTCTGTTGTCTCTAGGTCCAGTGCAGAAGCCGAATAACGGAGTATGGCGTCAACCACTTGTGAGTTGAAATGGTTACGCGCTCTCTTGCTTGACCTAGGAGAGGTCTACGACTATCCTCTTCCTATGTTCTGTGACAACAATGCCGCTATACACATATCCAGAAATCCAGTCTTCCATGAGAGAACAAAACATATAGAAGTCGACTGCCATTTCATTCGGGAAGAGGTCTTGAAGAAACAGATTTGCACTACGTTTGTTACCTCCGACAAAGAATTGACAGATATTTTCACAAAACTGGTTTCTACTTCCTTCTTCCACATTTGTGACAAGTTGGACATGATTGATATATATGCTCCAGCTTGAGGGGGAGTGTTGAAGTATGAGACCGGGCGGTCTGGAGACCGAGCGGCCTGGCGGTCTAAGTCTGACGGGTTGTTGACTGGGCGGTCTAGCGGGTACTTTCCAGCGGCAGGATTTCCAGACTGTTGCTGTTGGTTGTCCGAGCGGTCTGACGGTCTCTCTCAGACGACTTGGAGACCGGGCGGTCAAGCGGTCTCCTAATGCGGTTTGTTCTCTTTCTTCTGGAGTTGCCGAACAGTTAGCCCATTTGTCTAACCGCTCGGCCTGATCGGTCTCGCTATTTTCTAGTTGCTCAGCTATATAAATTTTTAGTCCCACATTGTTTTCTTGTACTCTCTCCTTTCTCCTAAATTCTACAAAAGGGAGGTCATACCTTTGTAAATGATATCTTTTTGGATAATAAAACTTTCAATTATTCAAATTTCTGGCTTGTTTTTAGTCGTTTGTTTGCTACTTTTTACAAAAGAGAAACTCGTATATCCACAGAAAATATCGAAGAAGATCCGCTATAATTAATGAGAGAGTATAGAGGATAAAATGTGGGGCGCCAAGGTTTGCACCAGTGACTCCTTCACGAACGGCGTTCATGTAAAATTTTATGAACGGGAAGTCGCATGACCACTATCAACCAACCAAAAACAAGTAAACCACTAGTAAAGAAAATGGAAGAACAACATTTGTATTATATTCACTTCTTTACAATGCGAGACATACATTACGAGACATGATTTCGCAATGCACCCGATGAAGAACAAAAAATTGACAAGCACAAAAAACGGGCGGACTGATCACTGAGACCGTCAAGTCGCCATACCACACTTCTAATCGCGAGGTCACGCGAACTGCCTTAATTGATAACTGCTGGAGAACCGCCTGTCCGTACTTTTGGTTGTCTGACTGCTGAAGTTGCCTAACCGCAGAAGCCGTGCGAATATACTGAATTAACTGAACTGAGTCAATCCGCAAGAAACGGGCGAACTGACTTATTAAACTGGAAAAATTGTCAAGGAAGAAGACTGCTCTAGTCGCACAACCTGCGACCTGATGCTTAATCGCCAACTGCTATCTGCTAATCCACATTAAGCCTCATATGATTTAACCGCCATAACTAGTGTTGGGAATTGTGCCCTACAATGTTCCTCAAGATTTGAAGAGACATCACCAATCATGCTAAGGAGCATAATGTATTTGATGTGTGCTTTAGTTCATGCATGCAGGTAGTCCATGATTGGACAGGTGAAGAAAAATGAGTTTTGTAGTAAACTCAAAATTCGTCGAGCTCAGCTTGCAGTTCGTCGAGCTCAGCTCGCTGGTCGTCGAGCTCAGCTCAACATTCTTTGGGATAAGCTCAAGAGCTCAGGATTTAGAATTCGTCGAGCTCAGGTTGCAGTTCATCGAGCTCAGCTCACCACTCCTTGAGCTAAATTCAGAAGTGTGGTTCAGACTATATTCGCCGAGCTCGGCTCACAGATCGTCGAACGCACCTAAAGCCAGAAAAACTGACTAAGACAAAAAGCGCTAAGACAACTGTGATAGCTGAGAAGAAAGCGCTGAGACCGCTGAGAACAAAGCATTGAGACCGCTGAGAAGAAAGCACTGAGACAGAAGGTTGTCTCAGCAGTTAAGAATAAAGCGCTGAGCCTGCTGCCAATATAAATACCCTAATTATATTAATTTTTGTCCCCATTTTTGGGGTTGGGGGAGTGGTGTGCTGTAGTTTATGGTAAAATGCACAATCCAACAGTTGCGAGTGCATCACATCGCGATCTGAGATGTGAACGCATCTCTGTACGAGATGTGATGGACTTGCAGCTATTGGATGGCTACACTGCACTGTAAAGTGTTCGATATATTGTGTATATGTCCGCGCGTGTCGAGTCCAACGCGGAACAATTTATTGGGTTCATGTTGCTCTAGAGGTAAACTCAACGCTGGAGGTACTATATATATTTATTCCAAACTTGATAGAGACATGTAGAATACTTTGAGCGGAGCCTCCCCAACATAAAGTGCAGCTTTTGCACTCCCCCCACCGTTCCCCTATTTTTGGGGACTCGGGGGGAGCAAAGTGCATTCATGCACTTTACGATAAAGTGCGGGCATCCAACGGCTTGCGTGGATGTCCGCACACATCTCAAAGCGAGTACATCTCAGCTCGCTTTGAGATGTGCGGGCATCCAACGCAGACCGTTGGATGCCCGCACTTTACGGTAAAGTGCAGCGAGTGCACTTTACCTCCCCCAAATTCCATTTTTGAACGGGACAATGATGTAAATACCTGACACTTGTTATGAAATCACAGTGATATCGTAGAGGGCGACAAAGTAATACAAATCACAGAAACAAGTAATAAAAAATGCATAAATAAAAAACAAATATGGATGACACAGAGATTTACATGGTTCAAAGAGGAACTCGTATATCCACGAAAAATATCGAAGAAGATCCGTTATAATTAATGAGAGAGTATAAAGAATAAAATCAAGGATAAAATGGGCGCCAAGGTTTGCAACAGTGACTCCTTCACGAACGACGTTCATGTAAAACTTTATGAACAGGAAGTCGCATGACCACTATCAACCAACCAAAAACAAGTAAATCACTAGTAAAAAATGTAAGAACAACATTTGTGTTATATTCACTTCTTTACAATGCGAGACATGATTTCGCAATGCACCCGATGGAGAATAAAAAATTGACAAGCACAAAAAATTGGCGGACAGATCACTGAGACCGCCAAGTCGCCATACCACACTTCTAATCGCGAGGTCACGCGAACTGCCTTTATTGATGACTGCTGGAGAACCGCCTGTCCGCACTATTGGTCGTCTGACCGCTGAAGTTGCCTAACCGCATAAGCCGTGCGAACATACTAAATTAACCGAACTGAGTCAATCCGCAAGAAACAGGCGAACTGACTTATTAAACTGAAAAAATTGTCACGGAAGAAGACTGCTCCAGTCGCACAACCTACAACCTGATGCTTAATCGCCAACTGCTATATGCTAATCCACATTGAGCCTCATATGATTTAACCGCCAGAACTAGTGTTGACCATTGTGCCCTACAATGTTCCTCATGATTTGAAGAAACATCACCAATCATGCTAAAGAGCATAATGTATTTGATGTGTGCTTTATTTCATACATGCAAGTATTCCATGATTTGACAAGTGAAGAAAAAAGAGTTTGGTAGTAAACTCAAAATTCGTCGAGCTCAGCTCGCAGTTCGTCGAGCTCAACTCGTTGGTCGTCAAGCTCAGCTCAACAATCCTTGGGATAAGCTCAAGAGCTCAGGATTCAGAATTCGTCGAGCTCAGGTTGCAGTTCGTCGAGATCATCTCACAGATCGTCGAGCTCAGATCACCACTCCTTGAGCTAAATTCAGAAGCGTGGTTCAAACTATATTCGTCGAGCTCAGCTCACAGATCATCGAACGCAGCTAAAGCCAAAAAAACTGACTAAGGCAAAAAGCGCTGAGACAACAGTGATAGTTGAGAAGAAAACACTGAGACCGCTGAGAAGAAACCGTTGAGACCGCTGAGAAGAAAGCGCTGAGACAGAAGGTTGTCTCAGCAGTTAAGAATAAAGCGCTGAGACCACTGCCAATATAAACACCCTAATTATATTAATTTTTGTCCCCAATTTTGGGATTGGGGGAGGGGTGTGCTGTACTTTATGGTGAAATGCACAATCCAACAGTGCGAGTGCATCACATCGCGATCTGAGATGTGCACGCATCTCTGTGCGAGATGTGATGCACTCGTAGCTATTGGATGGTTGCACTGCACCGTAAAGTGTTCGATATATTGTGTATATGTCCGCGCGTGTCGAGTCTGACTCGGAACATGTTATTGGGTTCGTGTCGCTCTAGAGGTAAACTTGACGCTAGAGATACTATATATACTTATTCCAAACTTGATAGAGACATGTAGAATACTATGAGTGGAGCCTCCCCAACATAAAGTGCAGCTTCTGCACTCCCCCCCCCCCCACCGTTCCCCCATTTTTGGGGACTCGGGGGGAGCAAAGTGCATTCATGCACTTTACGGTAAAGTGCGGGCATCCAACGGCTTGCTTGGATGTCCGCGCACATCTCAAAGCGAGTACATCTCAGCTCGCTTTGAGATGTGTGCGGGCATCCAACGCAGACCGTTGGATGCCCGCACTTTACGGTAAAGTGCAGCAAGTGCTCTTTATCTCCCCCAAATTCCATTTTTGAACGGGACAGTGATGTAAATATCTGACATTTGTTATGAAATCACAGTGATATCGTAAAGGGAGACAAAGTAATACAAATCACAGAAACAAGTAATAAAAACGCATAAACAAAAAACAAATATGGATGACACAGAGATTTACATGGTTCAAAGAGAAACTCGTATATCCACGAAAAATATCGAAGAAGATTCGTTATAATTAATGAGAGAGTATAGAGAAAAAAAACAAGGATAAAATTTGGGGCGCCAAGGTTTGCAACAGTGACTCCTTCACAAACGACGTTCATGTAAACTTTTATGAACGGGAAGTCGCATTACCACTATCAACCAACCAAAAACATGTAAACCACTAGTAAAGAAAATGCAGGATTAACATTTGTATTATATTAACTTCTTTACAATGCGAGACATAAACTGCGAGACATGATTTCGCAATGCACCCGATGGAGAACAAAAAATTGACAAGCACAAAAAACTGGCAGACTGATCACTGAGACCGCCAAGTCGCCATACCGCACTTCTAATCGCGAGGTCACGTGAACTGCCTTTATTGATAACTGCTGGAGAACCACCTGTCCGCACTACTGGTCGTCTGACCCTGAAATGGTTTAACCGCAGAAGCCGTGCGAACATACTGAATTAACCGAACTGAGTCAATTCGTAAAAAACGAGCGAACTGACTTATTAAACTGGAAAAATTATAAGGAAGAAGACTACTCTAGTCGCACAACCTGCGACCAAATGCTTAATCGCCAACTTCTATCTGCTAATCCACATTGAGCATCATATAATTTAACCGCCAGAACTAGTGTTGGAAATTGTGTCCTACAATGTTCCTCAGGATTTGTAGAGACATCACCAATCATGCTAATGAGCATAATGTATTTGACGTATGCTTTATTTCATGCATGCAGGTAGTCCATGATTGGACATGTGAAGAAAAATGAGTTTGGTAGTAAACTCAAAATTCGTCGAGCTCAGCTCGCAGTTCGTCGAGCTCAGCTCGCTGGTCGTCGAGCTCAGCTCAACATTCCTTGGGATAAGCTCAAGAGCTCAGGATTCACGATTCGTCGAGCTCAGGTTGCAGTTCGTCGAGCTCAGCTCACAGATCGTCGAGCTCAGCTCACCACTCCTTGAGCTAAATTCAGAAGCGTGGTTCAAACTATATTCGTCGAGCTCAGCTCACAGATCGTCGAATGCAGCTAAAGTCAGAAAAAACTGACTAAGGCAAAAACCGCTGAGACAACTGAGATAGCTGAGAAGAAAGCGCTGAGACCGCTGAGAAGAAATCGTTGAGACCGCTGAGAAGAAAGCGCTGAGACAGAAGGTTGTCTCAGCAGTTAAGAATAAAACGCTGAGACCGCTGAGAAGAAAGCGCTGAGACAGAAGCTTGTCTCAGCTGTTAATAAGAAACCGCTGAGACCGCTGAGACAGAACTGCTGAGACAAATCCAGAGAAAATTCACAAGTTCTGAAGCACTGAGAGCCAAGACAGATGACGTTGAGTGACTTAACATCACTCAACGCTTTATGAAGTTCTGAAATATTTTTTCTAAGTCCAGATGGTGATGATCATTACTGACGTCATCAAAGTCAACTTACATGTAATCATTGCGGGAAAGCTGCAGTGGCGCCAAAAGCTGCTTTGTCCTTTTTTGAAGAAGGTGGGTCTCACCATCAAAGTCAACTTACATTTATGTCGCTAATTCAAATTAGCGCATATAAAAAGGAAAAAGAAAAGGGGATTAGGGCAACGGAGAACAAATGCAGAATATTAAAAGAAAACCAGAGGTGCCTGGACTTCATCTTCTCCAATAAGCTTGAAAGCACAAGTCCGGGCGTCAATCAAATCCTAGTTCCACCACTATTTGATCCCACCATTTCACAATGAATGGAATGTAGCAACTGTTAAATTTTCTCAACGTGGTCAGCAAGATAGCCCAAACGCCAAATTAATATCTTCGGAAATACCCAGTTCTCACGTTGAACCAGCGGAAGCCAAGGATCAAAGGTTACACCCAACAAACAATGGAAGCACAAACATGTCTTTTATACATTCACTTCTTTACAATCCGAGGCATACATAGCGAGACATGATTTCGCTAGTATAACAGCTGTAAACAGAAAGCACCAAAAAACAAGCCGGGCGGACAGCACCGGAGTCCGCCGAGACCGCGAGGTCGCCGAGTCCGCTGAAATCGCCCAAGCTATGCTGCAATCCGCCGAATAGCCACGGAGTCCGCCGAAGCCGCGAGGCCGCGCGGACACACTGTTATTCGCCTCCTGCTGAACCTGAACTGAGGAACACCCCTACCCGCCTGAAGCCGGCGGACAGGTTATTGAAGCTGGCAAAGATGAGACAGAACTGACAAGCCGCAGAGTGACCTCCTGCTGAGTCCGCAGAGACCGCACACTTCCAAGCACTTGACCGAAGTCACAGCCAAACTCCTGGCTCCTTGAAGCTATCCGCGCGACCTGCACACAGCAAACCGTCAGCCTGAAACAATCCGCGCAGACTGAAAAACACAGACCGCAGCTCCTTGCACACCCCAACTTACTGTTCACTCAAGTTACTTAGGTTACTGTAGATGTGCCAGGGGGTCCTATTTATAGGCAAAGTGAGGAGTGTGGTCACCGCCCAAGAGATAGTGACACCGCCCCAGCCCACGCGATAGCAAACCTCCGTCCGCTGAGTCCGCAAGGACTTAGCCGGATACCAAGGAAAACCGCCAGGAGCAAGCCAACCATTGACGAACTCTCTCCAGTCCGCCCAAGCGATACGGACAAGGCATCAGCCCACAAAGCTCCAACCACTGCAGGACAGCAACCCCCCTTCAATGGCAGTCCGCACCAACCCGAGGCAGTCCGCAAGACTCACACCTCAATCCGCCACAAGTCCACGACAAAAGGCACACAACAACAGTCCGCCCGGTCGCAGTGGACTTGGCGGATACGGCGGACACCATGAACTTGACACAAAGTGCGACCAAGTCCAAAACCATCAAGGGCCAGTGCGAGCATGGCAGACACAAACTCCCGTCCGCCAAACACCCTAGCACAGACCGCCACCAGTCCGCGAGCACCTCGCACTCCCGTCCAACACAGCAGCCTCCTCCTGGACTCCAAACACCAGTCCGCCAACCGGTCTCCACAGCAAGACACCTGCTGTAACACCAGAACTTGACAAGGCCTCAGCCAAGCTCTAAGCCCAGTCCGCAACAGCCAATACCGCGGACAAAGCAGTCCGCAAGCTTCCCGCGGACATGAGCCAACCCGCCTATCAGCACAAGCTTGCATCCGCGGCCACTGAGCAATGCACCAGTCCGCAAGCCTCCATCCGCTCAGGCCGCTCCTTAGCAAAGCTAAACAACAAACACCCTATCCGCAGAAACCAGGCCGCATAGTCCGCGGACTCCATGCAACAATCTGCTCAGAGGACAGCCGGCTTCTCACTAGACCTTCCACCTAGCCGCACATCACAGTCCGCCCAGTCCGCCTAGTCCGCCAAAGCTGTACGCCCCAGGCCGCCCGGCCTGTCCCGTCAACCACTTCCACTTCACAAATTTCAACACTCCCCCTTGAAGTGGGAAGTGGTGACCAAGCCCAGCAAACTGCGCAAGCGTTCAAAGGGCCCCTTCGACAGTGGCTTCGTGAAGATGTCAGCAAGATTATCTTCACTCCGAACATGCCCGACCAGCAGAGACCCCTCCAACACCTTCTCCCTGATGAAGTGGTGATCAATCTCTATATGCTTGGTCCTGGCGTGACACACTGGATTGTTTACCAGTTTGAGAGCACTCTCATTGTCACCCCGGAGTAAAGTAGGCCCTTGCACTTCTTCATGAACATCCTCTATAAGCCTCCTCAACCAAACGGCTTCCCGAGCAGCCAAGGCCGAAGCCTTATACTCCGCCTCCGTGGTTGAAACCGACACCGAGTCCTGCTTCTTGCTACACCACGAGATGCTAGCTGAACCGCAAGTGAACACATAACCTGAAGTAGACCTTCGATAATCCGAATCACCGCCATAGTCAGCATCCGTGTACCCGAGCAACGCAAACTCCGTGTCCCTTCTATAGAGAAGTCCCATGTCAGAAGAAGCCTTGACATACTTCAGAATTCCCTTTGCCGCCACTAGATGAGATTGCCTTGGTTCAGCCATATACTGACTTACTCGGCCAACAACATAAGCTATATCCGGCCTTGTAATCGTCAGATAAATCAAGCTCCCAACAAGAGCTCTGAACACCAAGGGATCATGAAGAACCCTTCCCTCATCTCGTCGAAGCTTCAGCCCAGATTCCAGTGGAGTAGAGCACTTCTTCCCTTCGCCCATGCCGAACCGCTTCACAATACGATCAACATATCCTTTCTGGCTAATGAGAACCCCGCACTCCTTCCTCTCCACTTCAAGACCAAGAAAGTGATGCAACTCTCCCAGGTCTTTCATCTCGAAGCGTATAGCAAGCTCTGCCCTGAGCCTTGCTACTTCCTCCTCCGAGTTCCCTGTGATGATCATGTCATCCACATACAGCAGGACCAAGACACGTAGCTCTCCCTTCTTCTTGACGAACAAGCTTGAATCCGAGTTGGAAGCAAGGTATCCACAGAATTGCAAGTATTCTGCAATCTTCCCATACCATGCTCTAGGAGCTTGCTTCAACCCATAGAGAGCCTTCCTGAGTTTGCAGACATAGTCTGGATGCTTTTCAGAGACAAAACCAAGCGGCTGATCCATGAAGATGTCCTTGTCAATCTCTCCGTAAAGAAAGGCATTCTTCACATCGAGTTGCCACAACCTCCATCCCTTGCTAGCAGCCAAGGCGATCACCACTCTTACAGAAGTCATCTTCGCAACTGGACTGAATGTCTCCTCATAGTCTTCTCCATACTGCTGTGAGAATCCTCTAGCGACCAGGCGAGCCTTGAACCGATCAATGCTCCCATCAGCCTTCTTCTTCAACTTATATACCCACTTGTAAGTAACCGGAGTAATGCCATCAACCTTGGGCATAAGGTCCCAGGTTTCATTCTTCTTCAGAGCATCAATCTCTTCTTTCATGGCACCTTCCCACTCCTTCACTCCAGTGGCCTCGTTGAAGCTTGCAGGCTCTCGCTCATCCAGAGGACCTGCAAAGAAGCAGGAGACAAAGCTCACTGCATTCCCATCACAGTACCGAGCTGGTGGCTTAACCACCCTCTTCGATCTCCGAAGACACGGCTCCTTGCTCACGGCTTCCGTTGCTTCTTCGGGCTACACTCCTACCTGGGGCAAGCATTGAGCAGTGCTCCCCCTGCTTCCTGAGCCAGAAGGCTCAGCCTCGGAGTTCGAAGCAACAAGAGCTGCTGGTGAAACAATAAGCTCCTCTTCCAAGCCTTCAACAGCCACCACCGGTGCTTCATCAACCTTGCTACTTCCGGTAAGCTCCACCGAGCCACCTTCATATGACGTCAGCTCGTCAAAGACAACGTCTCTTGACACCACGAACTTCTTCGTCACAGGGTCCATGCATTTCCATCCCTTCTTCCGCTCAACATAGCCAACAAAGACAAGTTTCGTTGCCTTCGCATCCAGCTTTGTCCGTGAAGCATCCGGGACATGCACGTAGCAAGTTGAACCGAACACCCGAAGGTGTCTAACACTCGGCTTCTCCTTCAGCAACAGCTCAACAGGAGTCTTCATGTTGATAGGGCTGAGTGGCATCCGGTTGATAACATAAGCAGCACAAGACATTCCCTCCGCCCAAAAGGACCTTGGGATATCTTTCGCATGAAGCTAGCATTTGCAGGTCTCCGTCAGATGACGGATCTTCTGCTCCGCTACCCCATTTTATTGTGGAGTGTGAGAACAAGTAAGCTCCCGTTGGATCACGTGCTTCCTGCAGAAGATAGAGAACTCGGAGGAGACAAACTCACCCCCGTTATCAGTTCTAAACTTCTTAATCCGCAAGCCAAGCCGGCCTTCTACCAACTCCTTGAACTCCACGAACAAACGGAAGGCTTCCGACTTCTCCTTTAAGAAGTACACCCAAGTATACCTTGAGTAGTCATCAACCAAAACAAGCATGTATCTGCTTCCACCAAGGCTGGCAGTAACCGTCAGTCCCATCAGGTCGCCATGAATACACTCCAATGGTTTCTTGCTCCTTGTTTGTGATTTATCAAACGGAAGGCGATGTGCCTTACCGTATTGACAGCCCGCACAAACATGCCCATCACCAAAGGAGGACAACTTCGGCAACCCCCTCACCAGACTTCTACTAGTCATTGCCTTCAGCTTGTCCATGCCAACATGCCCCAGCCTCTCATGCCAGATAGCAGCACTATCATTGGCCCTCATTCTATCAACATAAGCACTGGTGGAAAGAACAAACAAGTTCTTCACCCTCCTCCCAACATGAGCAACATCAGCCTTAACCGCTGATACGTTGCGAATGAACCTCACGTCTGTTGGCCCAAACAGAACGTGATACCCAACGTCCACCGCATTGGTCACCGAGAAGAGGTTCTTCTTCATGCCCGGCACGTGATACACACTCCTTAACGTGAGTGGCCCCTGATCACTACCCAAAGACACGACCCCCTCCTTCTCTACTGCATAAACAGTATTATCTGCAGTGATAATAGCTTCATTACCTGAGTACGCCTGCATGGAGGTGAACTTCGATTTGTCTCCGGTGAGGTGATGACCACACCCGGAGTCCACGATCCACTCGCTGTTGAAGTCCTCAGCAGACAAGGCCCGGACACAAGTGCCCGTCATAAAAGCTCCGCCCCATTCTGCTTCTTCACTTCTTGAGCAAGCTTCCTCCTTTCTCGCAGCATGCCCAGGCTGCAGTTTGACCTTGCAGTCCCGCTTGAAGTGCCCTCGCTGATGACACCGGTAGCACTTCAGGTTCTTCTTCCAGTCCTTAGGAGCATTGCTCCTCTCCGGCGGATATGAAGTTGAAGTCTCCTTCTCACCAGTGGCCTGCACCTTCTTCTTCTTCTTCCCTTACCATCCTTTCTTCTTGCCTGAGAAGAGAGCCTTGTTAAAATTTTCTCAACGTGGTCAGCAAGATAGCCCAAACACCAAATTAATATCTTCGGAACTACCCAGTTCGCACGCTGAACCTGCGGAAAGCCCAAGGACTAGAGGTTTCACCCAACAAAATAATGGAAGCACAAGAAGGTCTTTTTATGCATTCACTTCTTTACAATCCGAGGCATACATAGCGAGACATGATTTCGCTAGTATTACAGCTGAAAACAGAAAGAACACAAAAACAAGCCGGACGGACAGCACCGGAGTCCGCCGAGACCGCGAGGTCGCCGAGACCGCCGAGACCGCTGAGCTCGCCCAAGCTATGCTGCAATCCGCCGAATACCACGGAGTCCGCCGAAGCCGCGAGGCCGCGCGGACACACCGTTATTCGCCTCCTGCTGAACCTGAACTGAGGAACACCCCTACCCGCCTGAAACCGGCGGACAGGTTATTGAAGCTGGCAAAGTTGAAACAGAACTGACAAGCCGCAGAGCGACCTCCTGCTGAGTCCGCAGAGACCGCACACTTCCAAGCACTTGACCGAAGTCACAGCCAAACTCCTGGCTCCTTGAAGTTATCCGCGCGACCTGCACACAGCAAACCGTCAGCCTGAAACAATCCGCGCGGACTGGCAAACACAGACCGCAGCACTTCGCACCCCCCAACTTACTGTTCACTCAAGTTATTTAGGTTGTGTCAGGGGGTCCTATTTATAGGCCAGGTGAGGAGTGTGGTCACCGCCCAAGAGATAGCGACACCTCCCTAGTCCGCGCGAATACAAACGATCGTCCGCTCAGTCCGCGAAGACTTAGCCGGTCACCAAGGAAAACCGCCAGGAGCTAGGCAACCATTGACGAACCCTCTTCAGTCCGCCTGAGCTAAGCGGACAAGGCATCAACCCGCAAAGCTCCAACCACTGCAGGACAGCATCCCCCTTCAATGGCTGTCCGCACCAACCCGAGGCAGTCCGCAAGACCCACACCTCAATCTGCCACAAGTCCACGACCAAAGGCAGACAACAACAGTCCGCCCGGTCACAGCGGACTTGGCGGATACAGCGGACACCATGAACTTGGCACAAGGTGTGACCAAGCCCAAAACCATCAAGGAACAATGCGAGCATGGCGGACACAAGTTCTCGTCCGCCAAACACCTTAGCAAAGACCGCCACCAGTCCGCGAGCACCTCACACTTGTCCAACGCAGTAGCTTCCTCCCGGACTCCAAACACCAGTCCACCAACCGGTCTCCACAGCAAGACACCTGCTGTAACACCAGAACTTGACAAGGCCTCAGCCAAGCTCAAAGCCCAGTCCGCAACAGCCCGCACCGCGGACACATCAGTCCGCAAGGCTTCCCGCGAACTCGAACCAACCCGCCTACAGCGCAAGCTTGCACCCGCGGCCACCGAGCAATGCATCAGTCCGCAAGCCTATCTATCCACAGATACCAGGCCGCACCAAACCGCGGACTCCATGCAACAACCCGCTCAACACAGCCGGCTTCCACCAGACTTTTCGCCAGGCCGCATAACGCAGTCCGCCCAGTCCGCCCAGTCCGCCAAAGCTGTCCGCCATAGGCCGCGCGGCCTGTCCCGTCACCCACTTCCACTTCACAAATTTCAACACTCCCCCTTGAAGTGAGAAGTGGTGACCAAGCCCAGCAAGCTGCGCAAGCGTTCAAAGGGCCCCTTTGACAGTGGCTTCGTGAAGATGTCAGCAAGATTATCTTCACTCCGAACATGCCCGACCAACAGAGATCCTTCCAACACCTTCTCCCTGATGAAAGGGTGATCAATCTCTATATGCTTGGTCCTGGCGTGATACACTAGATTGTTTACCAGTTTGAGAGCACTCTCATTGTCACCCCGGAGTAAAGTAGGCCCTTGCACTTCTTCATGGACATCCTCTATAAGTCTCCTCAACCAAACGACTTCCCGAGCAGCCAAGGCCGAAGCCTTATACTCCGCCTCCGTGGTTGAAACTGACACCGAGTCCTGCTTCTTGCTACACCACGAGATGCTAGCTGAACCGCAAGTGAACACATAACCAGAAGTAGACCTTCGATCATCCAAATCACCGCCATAGTCAGCATCCGTGTACCCGAGCAATGCAAACTCCGCGTCCCTTCCATAGAGGAGTCCCATCTCAGAAGTCACCTTGACATACTTCAGAATCCCCTTTGCCGCCACTAGATGAGATTGCCTTGGTTCAGCCATATACCGACTTACTCGGCCAACAGCATAAGCTATATCCGGCCTTGTAATCGTCAGGTAAATCAAGCTCCCAACAAGAGCCCTGAACACCAAGGGATCATGAAGAACCCTTCCCTCATCTCATCGAAGCTTCAGCCCAGATTCCAGTGGAGTAGAGCACTTCTTCCCTTCGCCCATGCCGAACCGCTTCACAATACGATCAGCATATCCTTTCTGGCTAATGAGAACCCCGCACTCCTTCCTCTCCACTTCAAGACCAAGAAAGTGATGCAACTCTCCTAGGTCTTTCATCTCGAAGCGTATAGCAAGCTCAGCCCTGAGCCTTGCTACTTCCTTCTCCGAATTCCCTGTGATGATCATGTCATCCACATACAGTAGGACCAAGACTCGAAGCTCTTCCTTCTTCTTGAAGAACAAGCTTGAATCCGAGTTGGAAGTAAAGTATCCACAGAATTGCAGGTACTCTGCAATCTTCCCATACCACGCTCTAGGAGCTTGCTTCAACCCATAGAGAGCCTTCCTGAGTTTGCAGACATAGTCCGGATGCTTCTCAGAGACGAAACCAAGCGGCTGATCCATGAAGATGTCCTTGTCAATCTCTCCGTAAAGAAAGGCATTCTTCACATCGAGTTGCCACAACCTCCATCCCTTGCTAGCAGCCAAGGCGATCACCACTCTTACAGAAGTCATCTTCGCAACTGGACTGAATGTCTCCTCATAGTCTTCTCCATACTGCTGTGAGAATCCTCTAGCGACCAGGCGAGCCTTGAACCGATCAATGCTCCCATCAGCCTTCTTCTTCAACTTATACACCCACTTGCAAGTAACCGGAGTAATGACATCAACCTTGGGCACAAGATCCCAAGTTTCATTCTTCTTCAGAGCATCAATCTCTTCCTTCATGACACCTTCCCACTCCTTCACTCCAGTGGCCTCGTTGAAGTTTGCAGGCTCTCGCTCATCCAGAGGACCTGCAAAGAAGCAGGAGACAAAGCTCACTGCATTCCCATCACAGTACCGAGCCGGTGGCTTAACCACCCTCTTCGATCTCCGAAGACATGGCTCCTTGCTCACGGCTTCCGTTGCTTCTTCAGGCTCCACTCCTACCTGGGGCAAGCATTGAGCAGTGCTCCCCCTGCTTCCTGAGCCAGAAGGCTCAGCCTCGGAG
The DNA here is from genome assembly GCA_039583875.1 of Platanthera guangdongensis. Taxonomy (NCBI): domain Eukaryota; kingdom Viridiplantae; phylum Streptophyta; class Magnoliopsida; order Asparagales; family Orchidaceae; genus Platanthera; species Platanthera guangdongensis. The sequence goes on from CM077163.1 coordinate 228,436,821, forward strand.
TTCGAAGCAACAGGAGCTGCTGGTGAAACAGCAAGCCCCTCTTCTAAGCCTTCAGCAGCCTCCACCGGTGCTTCCTCAACCTTGCTACTTCCGGTAAGCTCCACCGAGCCACCTCCATATGACGTCAGCTCGTCAAAGACAACATCTCTTGACACCACGAACTTCTTCGTCACAGGGTCCATGCATTTCCATCCCTTCTTTCGTTCATCGTAGCCAACAAAGACAAGTTTCCTTGCCTTCGCATCCAGCTTTGTCCGTGAAGCATCCGGGTCATGCACATAGCAAGTTGAACCGAACACCCTAAGGTGTCCCACACTCGGCTTCTCCTTCAGCAACAGCTCAACAGGAGTCTTCATGTTGATAGGGCTGAGTGGCATCCGGTTGATAACATAGGCAGCACAAGACATTCCCTCCGCCCAAAAGGACCTTGGGATATCTTTCGCATGAAGCCAGCATTTGCAGGTCTCCGTCAGATGACGGATCTTCCGCTCCGCTACCCCATTTTGTTGTGGAGTGTGAGCACAAGTAAGCTCTCGTTGGATCCCGTGCTTCCTGCAGAAGTTAGAAAACTCGGAGGAAACAAATTCTCCTCCGTTATCAGTTCTAAACTTCTTAACCCGCAAGCCAAGCCGGCCTTCTACCAACTCCTTGAACTCCACGAACAAACGGAAAGCTTCCGACTTCTCCTTTAAGAAGTACACCCAAGTATACCTTGAGTAGTCATCAACCAAGACAAGCATGTATTTGCTTCCACCAAGGCTGGCAGTAACAGTCGGTCCCATCAGGTCGCCATGAATACACTCCAATGGTTTCTTGCTCCTTGTTTGAGATTTATCAAACGAAAGGCGATGTGCCTTACCGTATTGACAGCCCGCACAAACATGCCCATCACCAAAGGAGGACAACTTCGGCAACCCCCTCACCAGACTTCTACTAGCCATTACCTTCAGCTTGTCCATGCCAACATGCCCCAGCCTCTCATGCCAGATAGCCGCACTATCATTGGCCCTCATTCTATCAACATAAGCACTGGTGGAAAGAACAAACAAGTTCTTCACCCTCCTCCCAACATGAGCAACATCAGCTTTCACCGCTGATACGTTGCGAAGGAACCTCACGTCTGTTGGCCCAAACAGAACGTGATACCCAGCGTCCACCACGTTGGTCACCGAGAAGAGGTTCTTCTTCATGCCCGACACGTGATACACACTCCTTAACGTGAGTGGCCCCTGATCACTACCCAAAGACACGACCCCCTCCTTCTCTACTGCATAAACAGTATTATTAGCAGTGATAATAGCTTCATTACCTGAGTAAGCATGCATGGAGGTGAACTTCGACTTGTCTCCGGTGAGGTGATGACCACACCCGGAGTCGATGATCCACTCGCTGTTGAAGTCCTCAGCAGAAAAGGCCCGGACACAAGTGCCCGTCAAGAAAGCTCCTCCCCATTCTGCTTCTTCACTTCGCGAGCAAGCTTCCTCCTTTCCCGCAGCATGCCCAGACTGCAGTTTGACGTTGCAGTCTCGCTTGAAGTGCCCTCGCTGATGACACTGGTAGCACTTCAGATTCTTATTCCAGTCCTTAGGAGCATTGCTCCTCTCCGGTGGATATGAAGATGAAGTCTCCTTCTCAACAGCGGCCTGCACCTTCTTCTTCTTCTTCCCTTCCCATCCCTTCTTCTTGCCTGAGAAGAGAGCCTCGCTGCCTTCCTGATTCAGGTTCACTCCAGCCATCTGCCTTGCTAAGCTCTCCTGCGAGGCAAGCAGATTCTCCAGCTCCAGCAGAGACGGCTGAGTAGCCCACCCTTGAACAGATGTAACAAAGACCACATACTCCTTCCGCAAGCCGCGGATAAAGTGCCTCTTCATCTTTGCCTCAGAGATAGGCTCATCAGGATCCAGTGCCGATAGCTCAGCGCACAAGCTCTTCATCTTTAAGAAGTACTTGGAGATGAAAAGGTCTCCCTGAGTTGCCCTGGCCAACTCATTCTCCAGGAACTGAAGCCGCGCCACATTCTTCCTATTGAACAACTCATCAATGGTTGTCCAAATATCAGCAGCCGACTCACATCCAATGATGTGATCAAACAGTTCCGGAGACACAGCTCTCTTCAGAACGAACTCTGTCTTAGCATTTGTTCTTCTCCAGAGCCTCACCTGCTCAGCAGTATCGAAAGCAGCAGTTACTTCCTGTCTGTCGTCTCCACCGACAACTTCCCACAGCTCCTCGCCCAGAAGATAACTCTTCATGCACGACTTCCACTTCTTGAAGTTAGTCGGCGTTAAGAGTTCAATGCCCAGACCTCTTGCAAAGCTTCCTTCCATTACAAACACCTGTTGGAAACCCTCAGCAGCTCCGAGCAACAACACAGGTTGATCACCACTCAATCACTGAGTAACAACACTAGCTGACTTCCGCTCACGCAACTGAACCTCCGTAACCTCAGAAACCTCCCTCTGATACCATGTTAAAATTTTCTCAACGTGGTCAGCAAGATAGCCCAAACACCAAATTAATATCTTCGGAACTACCCAGTTCGCACGCTGAACCTGCGGAAAGCCCAAGGACTAGAGGTTTCACCCAACAAAACAATGGAAGCACAAGAAGGTCTTTTTATGCATTCACTTCTTTACAATCCGAGGCATACATAGCGAGACATGATTTCGCTAGTATTACAGCTGAAAACAGAAAGAACACAAAAACAAGCCGGGCGGACAGCACCGGAGTCCGCCGAGACCGCGAGGTCGCCGAGACCGCCGAGACTGCTGAGCTCGCCCAAGCTATGCTGCAATCCGCCGAATACCACAGAGTCCGCCGAAGCCGCGAGGCCGCGCAGACACACCGTTATTCGCCTCCTGCTGAACCCGAACTGAGGAACACCCCTACCCGCCTGAAACCGGCGGACAGGTTATTGAAGCTGGCAAAGTTGAAACAGAACTGACAAGCCGCAGAGCGACCTTCTGCTGAGTTCGCAGAGACCGCACACTTCCAAGCACTTGACCGAAGTCACAGCCAAACTCCTGGCTCCTTGAAGTTATCCGCGCGACCTACACACAGCAAACCGTCAGCCTGAAACAATCCGTGCGGACTGGCAAACACAGACTGCAGCACTTCGCACCCCCCAACTTACTGTTCACTCAAGTTACTTAGGTTGTGCCAGGGGGTCCTATTTATAGGCCAGGTGAGGAGTGTGGTCACCGCCCAAGAGATAGCGACACCTCCCTAGTCCGCGCGAATACAAACGACCGTCCGCTCAGTCCGCGAAGACTTAGCCGGTCACCAAGGAAAACCGCCAGGAGCTAGGCAACTATTGACGAACCCTCTCCAGTCCGCCTGAGCTAAGCGGACAAGGCATCAGCCCGCAAAGCTCCAACCACTGCAGGACAGCATCCCCCTTCAATGGCTGTCCGCACCAACCCGAGGCATTCCGCAAGACCCACACCTCAATCCGCCACAAGTCCACGACCAAAGGCAGACAACAACAGTCCGCCCGGTCACAGCGGACTTGGCGGATACAGCGGACACCATGAACTTGGCACAAGGTGTGACCAAGCCCAAAACCATCAAGGAACAATGCGAGCATGGCGGACACAAGTTCTCGTCCGCCAAACACCTTAGCAAAGACCGCCACCAGTCCGCGAGCACCTCACACTTGTCCAACGCAGTAGCTTCCTCCCGGACTCCAAACACCAGTCCGCCAACCGGTCTCCACAGCAAGACACCTGCTGTAACACCAGAACTTGACAAGGCCTCAGCCAAGCTCAAAGCCCAGTCCGCAACAGCCCGCACCGCGGACACATCAGTGCACAAGGCTTCCCGCGAACTCGAACCAACCCGCCTACAGCGCAAGCTTGCACCCGCGGCCACTGAGCAATGCATCAGTCCGCAAGCCTATCTATCCGCAGATACCAGGCCGCACCAAACCGCGGACTCCATGCAACAACCCGCTCAACACAGCCGGCTTCCACCAGACTTTTCACCAGGCCGCATAACGCAGTCCGCCCAGTCCGCCCAGTCCGCCAAAGCTGTCCGCCACAGGCCGCGCGGCCTATCCCGTCACCCACTTCCACTTCACAAATTTCAACAAGCCTCACTGCCTTCCTGATTCAGGTTCACTCCAGCCATCTGCCTTGCTAAGCTCTCCTGCGAGGCAAGCAGATTCTCCAGCTCCAGCAACGATGGTTGAGTAGCCCACCCTTGAACAGATGTAACAAAGGCCACATACTCCTTCCGCAAGCCGCGGATAATGTGTCTTTTCATCTTTGCCTCAGAGATAGGCTCATCAGGATCCAGTGCTGACAGCTCAGCGCACAAGCTCTTCATCTTTAAGAAGTACTTGGAGATGGAAAGGTCTCCCTGAGTTGCCCTGGCCAACTCATTCTCCAGGAACTGAAGCCGCGTCACATTCTTCCTATTGAACAACTCATCAATGGTTGTCCAAATATCAGCAGCCGACTCACACCCAACGATGTGATCAAACAGTTCTGGAGACACGGCTCTCTTCAGAATGAACTCCGCCTTAGCATTTGTTCTTCTCCAGAGCCTAACCTGCTCAGCAGTACCGAAAGCAGCAGTAACTTCCTGTCTGTCGTCACCACCGACGACTTCCCACAGCTCCTCGCCAAGAAGATAACTCTTCATGCACGACTTCCACTTCTTGAAGTTAGTCGGCGTTAAGAGTTCAATTCCAAGACCTCTTGCAAAACTCCCTTCCATTGTAACACCTGTTGGCAACCTTTCAGAAGCTCCGAGCAACAACATAGGTTGATCACCACTCAATCACTGAGTAACAACACTGGCTGACTTCCGCTCACGCAACTGAACCTCAGTAACCTCGCTCTGATACCATGTTAAATTTTCTCAACGTGGTCAGCAAGATAGCCCAAACGCCAAATTAATATCTTCGGAACTACCCAGTTCTCACGTTGAACCAGCGGAACCCAAGGATCAAAGGTTACACCCAACAAACAATGGAAGCACAAGCAGGTCTTTTATACATTCACTTCTTTACAATCCGCGGCATACATAGCGAGACATGATTTCGCTAGTATAACAGCTTTAAACAGAAAGCACCAAAAAACAAGCCGGGCGGACAGCACCGGAGTCCGCCGAGACCGCGAGGTCACCGAGGTCGCCGAGTCCGCTGAAATCGCCCAAGCTATGCTGCAATCCGCTGAATAGACACGGAGTCCGCCAAAGCCGCGAGGCCGCGCGGACACACCGTTATTCGCCTCCTGCTGAACCTGAACTGAGGAACACCCCTACCCGCCTGAAGCCGGCGGACAGGTTATTGAAGCTGGCAAAAATGAGACAGAACTGACAAGCCGCAGAGCGACCTCCTGCTGAGTCCGCAGAGACCGCACACTTCCAAGCACTTGACCGAAGTCACAGCCAAACTCCTGGCTCTTTGAAGCTATCCGCGCGACCTGCACACAGCAAACCGTCAGCCTGAAACAATCCGCGCGGACTGGAAAACACAGACCGCAGCTCCTTGCACACCCCAACTTACTGTTCACTCAAGTTACTTAGGTTACTGTAGATGTGCCAGGGGGGTCCTATTTATAGGCAAAGTGAGGAGTGTAGTCACCGCCCAAGAGATAACGACACCGCCCCAGCCCGCGCGATAGCAAACCTCCGTCCGCTGAGTCCGCAAGGACTTAGCCGGATACCAAGGAAAACCGCCAGGAGCAAGCCAACCATTCACGAACTCTCTCCAGTCCGCCCAAGCGATGCGGACAAGGCATCAGCCCGCAAAGCTCCAACCACTGCAGGACAGCAACCCCCCTTCAATGGCAGTCCGCACCAACCCGAGGCAGTCCGCAAGACTCACACCTCAATCCTCCACAAGTCCACGACCAAAGGCAGACAGCAACAGTCCGTCCGGTCACAGCGGACTTGGCGGATACGGCGGACACCATGAACTTGACACAAAGTGCGACCAAGTCCAAAACCATCAAGGGCCAGTGCGAGCATGGCGGACACAAACTCCCGTCCGCTAAACACCCTAGCACAGACCGCCACCAGTCCGCGAGCACCTCGCACTCCTGTCCAACGCAGCAGCCTCCTCCCGGACTCCAAACACCAGTCCGCCAACCAGTCTCCACAGCAAGACACCGGCTGTAACACCAGAACTTGACAAGGGCTCAGCCAAGCTCTAAGCCCAGTCCGCAACAGCCAATACCGCGGACAAAGCAGTCCGCAAGCTTCCCGCGGACATGAGCCAACCCGCCTATCAGCACAAGCTTGCATCCGCGGCCACTGAGCAATGCACCAGTCCGCAAGCCCCCATCCGCTCAGGCCGCTCCTTGGCAAAGCCAAACAGCAAACACCCTATCCGCAGAAACCAGGCCGCATAGTCCGCGGACTCCATGCAACAATCCGCTCAGAGGACAGCCGGCTTCTCACTAGACCTTCCACCAGGCCGCACATCACAGTCCGCCCAGTCCGCCTAGTCAGCCCAGTCGAGTTGTTGCTCCTCCCAATGAACGAAAGCTTGTCCACATCCCTCCAGGCTCTCTGGTATTTGGGCAACCTTGTTTTTCTCTTCCAAAGGAAGCTTGAAGAATTTCTCCATGTCTTGTTTCAGTCCTTTCAATTACAACTTCTGCTATTCCATGGTTTATTAACTGTATAATTTTTTTAATTGTTGGATAATTATTGGTTAATTAAGAAAGTTCCACATTATTAGTCAACATAAAAAACAAATGTTAGTACAGTGCACTAATTGACGAATAATTAATGAAAAAAATGACTTGCATAGTGTTGAAATTTGTGAAGTTAAAGTGAGTGAATGGAGGACTTGGGCAACCCATCCGGGCGGACTACGCGGACAGGGTTGGCGGACAACCAGGTTGGCAGGGATGTTGCAGACGACTTGTTCTGTAGCGGCCTGGACGGTCTGTTCGCGCGGAATACGCGGACAGCAGTGGCGGTTAGCCAGTCCGGCTTGTGCTCAGCAGACAGTTGGATCCCAGGAAATAACCGGGCGGATAGTGACTCTATCCGCGGAGTCCGGCAAGAAGCGGGCTGAAGAACTGGAGCTCGGCAGACCGGCTTGGCAGAAGCCTTGGTCTTGCTCTGGTGAAGCAGCAAGTGGTAGCCGCGAAGGTCGCCAGTCAGTGCGGACAAGTGCTGGAGTTCGCCGGGGCAGGCGGACTGGATCCAGTGTCCGCCAGTAAGTGCAGACTGACCCTTGTGACCAGTGGTGTGAACTTGGTTGGTTCTGAACCAAGTCCATGTTTGGCTCAGTCCGGGGAGATCGCGCAGTGGTGCGCGAACTGCTTCTCAGTCCGCCAAGCTCGATAGAAGTGCTGTGTGCCTTGGTTGCGAGCTTGCTGATATGCAGACTGGAGATTGCGTCCGCATGGGCGTGCGGGCTGGAGCTGGGTCCGCTGAGTCTGACAGCTACCTTGCTGGTGTGGACTCAGGATATGCGGACTGGAGCAGTCTGCGGGATATGCGGACCGGACTAGTCTGCGAGATATGCGGACTGGAGCAATCTGCGAGATATGCAGACTGGAGCAGTCGGCAGTGTACGCGGACTGGAGCAGTCTGTGGGAGATGCAAACTGGAGGTGTCTGCTGTGTAAGCAAACTGGAGCAGTGTACGCTGAGTTCGGTAAGTACCTTGGTGACAAGGCTATGAACTCAGGGTATGCGGACTGGAGATGTCTGCAGGGATATGCGGACTAGAGCTGTTCATAGTATGAGCGGACTGGAGCTGTGTCCGCTGAGTCCGGCAGTTGCCTTGGTGGCGAAGCCGTGGGCTCGGGATGAGCGGACTTGAGCGGTGTGTCCGCTGAGTCCGGCATTTGCCTTGTGGCGAGGTTGTGGGCTCGGGATAAGCGGACTGGAGCTGTGTCCGCGGATTGGCAGACAATGTTGCTGCGGAGTCAGGCTGTGGCAGTCTTGGCTTGGCCTTTGGCGACAAGGCGGATTGGTGTTGTTGTCCGGCCTTGGTGAAGCATTGGCGTTGGCTTGGCCTTTGGCGACAAGGCAGACTGGCGATGTGTCCGACCTTGGTGAAGCATAGGCGGACTGGCTATCCTGCACAGGCAGCGGCTGACTGGTGTGTATTCGCGGGCTTGCAGATACACTTGTTCTTGCTGCGGGATGTGGCGGTGATCCTATCGGCTAGGGCGGTGACCACACTCCTCATCGTGCCTATAAATAGAACTCATGTCACATCAGGAATAGTAACAAATGAACAGTAAGTGAGTCAGTCTCTCAGTTACTGCAGACTGGAGTTTTATGTCTGCGCGGTTTGATGAAGTTGCCCGATTTGTGCTGTGCATGTTGTGTGGATAGCGCCGTAAAGCCAGGACTTGGCTCTGATTGCGGTCAGGGATAGTTCGGACTCTGCGGTTAAGCAACATGCGGTAAACAGTAGGTCGAGGACAGTGACCAGACAGTTTTCTCTTTGGCAACTTGTGTTCGGGGTTCAATAAGTCACCTACTTCAGGCAGACTATTTAGTTCGGCATCGCAGCTTGTGCGGTCTGGAAGCTAGGCGACCTCGCTATTAGGCGGCTTGCAGATCGGCGGCTAGAGCTTAGCATTGGAATAACGGGCAGTTCGCGCGGCTTGGTTTGCGGTCTGGCGACCTGGAGGATTGTGCGGACTCCATAGCAGTAGACCAGCGGCTTGGTGGTCGAGTCCGCGCGGCTTGTGTTGTTTTGTCTTTGTAATTGTCTCTGCTCTCCCTATGGTGGTTTTGGCGAATCATGTCTCGCCATGTATGTCTCGTTTTGTAAAGAAGTTTGCTGTTAATCAATAAAGACACTTGTTGGTGCATGTGTCTCTAGTCGTAACTGACTTAGTTGACATAACCCCTTCTTTCTCCAAGATCTAGAGTAATTTCAACATGGTATCAGAGGAGGTTGGAGTGGATAAGCAGTGTTCAACTGAAGTGGTTGTTTACTCTTGTGAAGAAGGAACCAGTGGTAGAACCATAGCAATGGAAGATGTAAGTAGTCTTGGAATTGAACTCCTTACAGAGACGAACTTTAATAGGTAGAAGTCTTGTATGAAGAGCTTTCTTCTTGGCGAGGACCTTTGGGAGGTGGTGTGCGGAGCAAAAAGACAAGAGGCTACTGCTGGCAATGCTGAAGAGATGAGAGCTTGCAAGGAGACAAATGCGAGAGTGGAGTCTATTCTCAAGCAGGTGATCTCATCGGAGCTCTTAGACCACATCAGTTGATGTCAGTCAGCTGCGGAGGTTTGGACTTTCCTTGATGGGTTGTTCAGGAAGGAGGTGAAGGTTGCTGCAGAAGATGGTCCCTCTTCTTCATATCAGCAAGAGAGGAGTGTTTATCCTAGGTGTGATGGGAAGAGGAAGGAAGGACCAAGGTGCTATAGATGCAAGAAGCATCGTCATCTCAGGAAGGAGTGCAAGGTTGTCTTGCTCTCGGCGAATGTAGCTCATGTTGGGAGTAAGGAGAAGAACTTGGTTGGGTCATCAACAAGTTTTGGTGCTGATCGGATGAAGGCCATTGATAGTGCAGCTATTTGTCATGAAAGACTTGGGCATGTGGGGATTGACAAGTTGAAAGCAATGGCGGGAATAAGACTCGTAAGAGGCTTGCCTAGGTGGTTATCCTACGACGACGGTCAAGCTTGCGCGGGATGTCAGCATAGTGAAGCTTATCATTTTACAGTTGATAAGGCGCAGTCCAGATGTAAGGCACCTTTGGAGGTTGTCCATTGTGCTCTGGTAGGACCGACCGTCACTGCCAGTCTTGGAGGCAGCAGGTTCATGCTGATATTGGTTGATGACTATTCGAGGTATACTTGGGTATACTTCATGAAGGAGAAGTCAAACATGTTCCGCTTGTTTGTGGAGTTCAAGAAGCCTGTGAAAGACCAGCTTGGCCTGCGGATCAAGAAGTTGAGGACACGTATCGGTGGTGAGTTCGGCTCAACTGAGTTCTCGAACTTTTACAGGAAGCATTGGATCTGAAGGGAGCTTTCTTGTGGACATACTTCACAGCAAGGCGATGTTGCAGTTCAGATGATCTGATTGTTGACGGAGACCTGCAAGTGTTGGCTTCAGTGCAAAAGCACTCCAAAGGCCTTTTGAACAGAAGGGATTGCTTGTGCGGCGCATGTTATCAATCAGATGCCTCTTAGTCCGATCAATGTGAAGACTCCATATGAGCTGATGTTCGGGGTGAAGCCCAGTGTGAAGCACCTATGGGTGTTTGGATCTACTTGCTACGTACACACTCCGGATGCTCTCAAGACAAAGCTAGTCTTTGTTGGGTATGATAAGCGGAAGAGGAGATGGAGGTGTATGGATCCTGCAATGAAGAGGTTCATCGCGTCGAGAGACATTATCTTCGATGAGCTGACGTCGTATTGGGATAGCTCATGTGTGGAGCTAGAGATGAGCAGGTCAGATGGTGGGCTGAAGGAGGCTGCTGCTAAGGATCAAAGGGAGTTGCCTGTGTCACCAGGAGCTCTAGGTTATTCTAGCTCCGGGGCAAAGGCGTCAGGGTTGGGAAGCAGGGGGAGCGTTGCTCCAGGTGCTTCTGGCTCGAGGACGGAGGCTTCTAGTTCAGGAAGCAGGGGGGCAATGTTCCAAGTAGTTCTTGTTCGAGAGTGGAGGCTTATGGTTCAGGTAGTAGAGGGAGCATTGCTCCAGGTGCTCCTGGTTCCAGTGATGTGGCGTCTTGTTCAGGAAGCAAGGGGAGCATTGTTCTGTGTTTTCCCGGGAATGGAGCTGGTTCAGGAGAAGCAGCGGAGGTGGTTAGCCGTGATCAGGTTCTTCGGAGATCGAAGAGGATCAGTAACCCACCAGCTCGATATAGCGAAGGGAACACGGTGAGCTTTGTCTCATGTTTCCTTGCAAGCCCTCAGGTCGAGCAAGTACCTTCTAACTGTGATGACACCACTAGAGTCAAGGAGGTGGATGATGCAAAAGCTGAGGAGGTGACTACTCTCAGAGGTGACAAGGCTTGGACTCTTGTGCCCAAGGTTGGTGGTGATACTCCTGTGATGCACGAGTGGAGGTTGAAGCTGAAGAAGAAGGCAGAGGAATGCATAGCTCCTTTTGGGAGATACTGGAGGGCATCTCCTTCAATAATAACTCCTCTAGCATCCACGGTTGACGGAAGAACAATCCGGCGGATCGCCAGAATAGCCTCAAGCTCCACGCGGCCCGGATCCCAGTGGTGCCAAGCAAGACCAGCCGCGACAAGCACCTGTCCAGCCGCCCATCGGACCACAACCCCAAGCCCCGCATTTCTGGATGGCAGTAACGAACCACCGACGTTGATTTTGATCCACCCGGGCGGTGGTGGGCACCAAGAATAAGAAGTAGACCCCAAGGGTCCATTGGTACGCCAACATCCCGGCTTGCGACCATAATCAAACAAGGAAACATTCTCCAGAATAGTGGCAGCAATTACCACAGGCGAGCCGACCTCCCGGTTATGCAATTTCCGCGCCCGCCAACACTGATACATGGCGTAGCACAAGGCCATTGGGCAACCTATCCGGGCGGACTATGCGGACAGGGTTGGCGGACAGCTAGGTCGACAGAGATGTTACAGACGGCTTGTTCTGTAGCGGCCTGGGCGGTCTGTTCGCGCGGAGTACGCGGACAGCATCAGGGTTAGCCAGGCCGGCTTGTGCTCAGTAGGCAGTTGGATCCCAGGAAGTAACCGGGCGGATAGCGACTCTATCCGCGGAGTCCGGTAAGAATCAGACTGAAAAATTGGAGCTCGGCAGGCCGGCTTCGCAGAAGCCTTGGTCTTGCTCTAGTGAAGCGGCAAGTGGTAGCTACGGAGGTTGCCAGTCAGTGCGGACAAGTGCTGGAGTTCGCCGGGGCAGGCAGACTGGATCCAGTGTCCGCTAGTAAATGCGGACTGGCCCTTGTGGCCAGTGGTGTGGACTTGGTTGGTTCTGAAACAAGTCTATGTTTGGCTCAGTCCGGGGAGATCGCGCAGAGGAGTGCAGACTGCTTCTCAGTCCACCAAGCTCAGCAGAAGTACTGTGTGCCTTGGTTGCGAGCTTGGGGATATGCAGACTGGAGATTGCGTCCGCATGGGCATGCGGGCTGGAGCTGGGTCCGCTGAGTCCGACAGCTACCTTGCTGGTGTGCACTCAGGATATGCAGACTGGAGCAGTCTACGGGATATGCGGACTGGAGCAGTCTGCGAGATATGCGGACTGGAGCAGTCTTTGAGATATGCGGAGTGGAGCAATCGACAGTGTATGCGGACTGGAGCAGTCTGCGGGAGATTCGAACTGGAGGTGTCTGCTGTGTAAGTAGACTGGAGCAGTGTCCGCTGAGTCTGGTAGGTGCCTTGGTGACAAGGCTATGGAATCAGGGTATGCGGACTGGAGATGTCTACAGGGATATGCGGACTAGAGATGTTCGCAGTATGAGCGGACTGGAGCTGTGTCCGCTGAGTCCGGCAGTTGCCTTGGTGGTGAAGCCGTGGGCTCGGGATGAGTGGACTGGAGCGGTGTGTCCGCTGAGTCCGGCATTTGCCTTGTGGCAAGGCTGTGGGCTCGGGATAAGCGGACTGAGCCGTGTCCATGGATGGGCAGACAATGTTGCTGCGGAGTCCGACTGTGGCGGTCTTGGCTTGGCCTTTGGCGACAAGGCGGACTGGTGTTGTTGTCCGGCCTCGGTGAAGCATTGGCGTTGGCTTGGCCTTTGGCGACAAGGTGGACTGGCGATGTGTCCGACCTTGGTTAAGCATAGGCGGACTGGCTATCCTGCACAGGCAGCGGCGGACTGGTGTGTATCCGCGGGCTTGCGGATACACTTGTTCTTGCTGCGGTATGTGGTGGTGATCCTATCGGCTAGGCGGTGACCACACTCCTCACCGCGCCTATAAATAGGATCCATGTCACATCAGGAATAGTAACGAATGAACAGTAAGTGAGCCCGTCTCAGTTGCTGTGGACTGGAGTTTTGTGTCCGCGCGGTTTGATAGAGTTGACCGGTTTGTGCTGTGCAGGTTGTGCGGATAGCGCTGGAAAGCCAGAACTTGGCTCTGATTGCGGTCAGGGACAGTGCGGTCTCTGCGGTTAAGCAACAGGCGGTAAACAGCAGGTCGCGGACAACGACAAGACGGTTTTCTCTTTGACAACTTTTGTTCGGGGTTCAATAAGTCGCCTACTTCAGGCGGACTGTTCAGTTCGGCATTGCAGCTTGTGCGGTCTGGCGGCTAGGCGACCTCGCGGTTAGGCGGCTTGCAGATCGGCGGCTAGAGCTTAGCATTGGAATAACGGGCAGTCCGCGTGTCTTGGGTTGCGGTCTGGCGACCTGGCGGATTGTTCGGACTCCAGAGTAGTAGACCGGCGGCTTGGTCGTTGAGTCTGTGCGGCTTGTGTTGTTTTGTCTTTTTAATTGTCTCTGCTCTCCCTGTAGTGGTTTTGGTGAATCATGTCTCGGCATGTATGTCTCGCTTTGTAAAGAAGTTGGTTGTTAATCAATAAAGACTCTTGTGTTGCATGTGTCTCTGGTTGTAACTGACTTAGGCTCCGTTTGGGGGGACTTATTTTCACCGGTCAAGCGGTCACGACCGCATGAACCAGGACTTAATTAAGGTCTGATTCATGCGGTCGTGACCGCTTGACCGGTGAAAATAAGTCCCCCCAAACGAAGCCTTAGTTGACATAACCCATGTTTTCTCCAAGTTCCGGAGTAATTTCAACACGTAGAAGAAACCCCATTCTTTGCAAGCCAAGTGTAGCCTTGCAGCTTCATCTTTAGAGAATTGGGGATCAAATAACCGGACAAAATCGACGACCGGAATATCGTCACCGCCAGAATCTTCATCTTCATCTCCGTTAAAGACAATAATAATATCTTCTTCCCTCTACGGCCTGACGTATCTTTGAGGAATGTCAGCGCTCAGATGTGCAGCGCCTGCACGTTATCCACCTTCATACACCCTCCAAATCTCGCAAGGCCTAATTTTTCATCCATCCCTCTCTCACCCAAAATCTCTCAATCAATCTCCCTCTCCCCTTTGCACTCTTTTGAAAATTGGAGCCCATAAGCAGGGTTATTTAAGGTAGTCATAACCCCATAGGTGAAAGAAGGACTTACACTACGTATCCACTGTTTTTTTAATGCATGTGAAAATACAATTTCCATCAAAACAGCAAACAAGTCAAAACTAGCTGGCCTCCAAACATTTTACAGGCATGATAGAAGCCTTCAATCGTCTTTATTACACCTGTTTTGTAATGAATTCAAACATTTTTCATGTTATTTTAAGGCGGTCTATGTGAGCCTTTTAAGAATGCAGTCTTGGGATGCTATAGATGTTGATGTTATGTCGTTATATATATCTTTTTACTAGGTGATTGTTATTAGCATTAAAGTTTTGACTAGTCGCACAACGTTTTCTCCTAATTTTTCGTGTCTTTTGAAAATACATCTTGTACATGCATGCATTTTTAGAAAAAGTGTTCAACAAAAAGTTGCAAAATTCAAAATTGTCAAATATAGTCTTATTCTTTTACTTTAATGACATAACTTATATTTTAAGTAATGATGAAAATTCATTACATACTGAGCTCATTAATGTTATTACACAATATTCCCAAATTAAAAATAATGATTAAAGTTCATGAAATTCAACAAGTTTTAGTAGAGCTCCTACACCTATTATAGTAGGCTATCATTATACATATCAGCAGTCTTTTCAAGAAAGTCTTTCATTTGGCATGTCAATAGTATTTTCGAGTAGCTACCATTAAACTCATTAATTTTATTAAAAAAGATTTAACATGCATGATAATATTTGCATTAAGGAAAAATAATTGATTGTATGTTTATTTTAAGCTATATTAATTAATTGATAGGGGCGGAGTCCCGTGTATGTCGGGATCGAGGTACTGTCACGATGATAGTAGGGTGTACCCATGTAGGGGCGGAGCCCCGTGTCTGTCACTAATATGTGTATATATATTGTGTGTGTGTGTCCGACACGGGGCTCCGCCCCTATCACCCCGCGCGACAGTACACGGCCAGCGACGGCGGGCTTCGCCTGCCCCCGACAGAGGAGGAGGCGTCGGGCTCCGCCCGCCCCGATAGTTCAATTAAAGAGACGATATAAAAAATAATACAAAAATAAATAACAAAACTATAGTAGGTCTGCTCCCTTCACGCGTGCCCCTGTATAAACAAATAAAAAATATATATATTGAATGAATACCCCATTACAATATTACATAATATTTAACCAAATAAAATATTTCTTTAATAATTAATAAAAAACAAAACTTTAAATAAAAAAAGGTGGTGAACAGCGGCGCACGTCACTGTTCACTGCTTGCTTTTAAATAATGAATTGTGTGAAATATAATATTTAATATTAATTAAATATTAAACGTCATTATTCATGTGCTGTTCCCCCGAGCTTTAGTTCCATATCACTGGTGTGGGAGGTATTTTTGGGTTTTAAAGGATTTTTTTTTTGATTTACTGATGGAAATTAAGCGGGCTGCCGGGTAGCTTATGTGCTGGCGGGCTACTCGTAGTTTGTTGGACTTTACTAGGCGGGCTGATAACGGGATTTTAGCGGGCGGGTTTGGCTTACATGATTTGAAATATTTTATTTGGTTATGTAGGGGCAAATTATAATTTTACAAAGCTTTAGGACACCTTTAGTAGGTTTAGGAGCCCTATCAAAAAGTGGAGAGAGTATGCGTTTGATCAGATGGCTGCTGAATAATGCATTTAGATCGGACGGCCGAAATCACTCCAACGAATTTAAAATTCATGAACTCTATATTTCTTTTATAGTGATATATATATATATTTTATAGTGATATATATATATATATATATATATATATATATATATATATATATATATATATATATATATATATATATATATATATATATATATATATATATATATATTAATAAGGATGTTTGTATAGGAGGCGTCGGTCACGCGAAATCCCCGACCTGCCCTCCCGCCGCTTCTCCCCTGCGTCCACGCGTGTCCGCCGGCCGAAATCGCGGAACAGCGCCCCCACCGCTCCGCTCCACCTCCACCGCTCCGCTCCACCTGCGTCCACGCGTCGACGTCGCACCGCTCATCCGCAGCCGCATCGCCCGCAACCTGGCACGCCCCCTTCTTCCCGCGTGTCGCACCCGCCGCGTTCCGCCCCCACCCCGTGCCGCCCCCGCCGCGTCCCGCGCCCGCCCCGTGCGCATGTGCTCTTCCAAGCTTCACTATTTGTCACACTTTGGTTTCTCTTTTTCCTCACCTACGCCCTGCACCCCGCCTCTGTAATCCGCGTGCGTTAGGAGATCCACTCTGCTCCGCCTGCTGCACAAGCAACCGATTTCGCACTTGATTTCGCATCTCATCTTCCTGCTTTTACAGATCCATCACTCTGCACCGGCATGATTTTGGTTTGTGATTCCTGTTTAGGGTTGTACTGCAATTTCCGTATTATACCTCAATTTCCATTTCCTGTATTGGGTTGATTCTTCAATTTCCATTTCGTTTTGCTCCGCTTTTGATTTCATTTTTTATTTCTTCTCCATTTGCTGCTTACATGCTGTCTTCGATTGTTAGGTCACTGCTGATTTCTACGCCACGGTTCTTGATTGCCTGGTTCGTCTGCGTTCCTGCTCCGCTGCTCCGTCGCTGTGCCTAGAAGAATTTCAATTTCTATTTCTTGGGTAATTTATGTGTCCTTAGCTGTTTCAATTGGATTTGGATGTTTGATCTACATATGCTGAAATTGTGGCCAGTGCTACTGCTATTTTCTGTTCCTCTATTCCGTGCTTCAATGCTTACACGGTTTTAAATACCCGACAAATTAGTGAATATATTCCAGTGGTATAGTTCTCAATTTGTGTTGTGCGCAATATCATTGTTTTCTGTGCATTGTTTTTTTGGTTAACTGTACAATATTCATGCATTTTTTCCTGCACAATTTGGTTGGTAGCTACACAATATTACTTTGCTGGTGGTTCACTTGAAATGCGCATGACACTATTACATGTCTTTGTGTTTGTTAGGTAAACTATTGTTCTAACATAAACTTTTTCTTCTAATTTTAGGTTCTCCATCCAACCATAGTAGCCGGTTCTCC
Source organism: Platanthera guangdongensis (assembly GCA_039583875.1). Classification (NCBI taxonomy): domain Eukaryota; kingdom Viridiplantae; phylum Streptophyta; class Magnoliopsida; order Asparagales; family Orchidaceae; genus Platanthera; species Platanthera guangdongensis. The sequence goes on from CM077163.1 coordinate 228,453,907, forward strand.
TCTAAAAATTTCCACGTAGCAGGACAATATCGCATATATCAACTGATCTCTCACTTGCAATCTCAAAGAGGTAATTATTTATCAAACTCCTGTTTTTATTTGATATATGCGCTGCATTTCCATAACAAACATACTTCATGGCTAAACACTGTTGTTAATTTGTTAATCTGCCTATACGTTTGAGATCATTCATTATATTACTCTTTGATTTTTGCATAGTTTGAGTATAATGGATGAGACATCCTATTAAGAAATCAGTGAACATATTTTCATCGACATTACCGTTTTCATAGAAAAAAGTTAGTCCGTTCATCATCAATAGCCAAAATAATTGTACTGCGCTTATATGTCATCGCTCTCTTCACCGCTTATCCCGCAGCATGCCACAGCCGCCATTACGTCTCAGAGTCGTCGGTCATAGTGGTGCAATCCCGAAAAACCGACCGCCGCTCTTCCTCACGGCGGTGCAATGCATCGTGTGTCATCACCCTCTTCGCCGCTTCTCCCTCCGCGTGCCACAGCCGCCATGACGTGGTCGTTCCGCGTTTTCTCTTGCCGCCGCTTTTGCCATGGGATAAGTTGTCCTGAACACGCTCAAACTCGAGCGCCGCATTCCTACCATTCGAAAGCCTAGCTTCTTCTTCCAAGCCTCTGCACCGTGAATGCTCCAGCTGCCGACGACATCAGCGACCATTTCCTCAGCTTCCCATCGTCAGCTCTGGTGGACGCACTTCATCTTCCGCCGCAGAGTAAGCCCTTCAATGATTTTGAGTATTTGTTGTCTCTCTTTCACTGCTATTGATATTGGTTATCCAATTATTTTGCTCTGGGAGACTGCACTCTTTGCTGGAACGATGAAATTAATTTCTGCATTGGCTTCAGCGGTTAAGTTTTCTGGAGCACAAAAGGTGTTTGTGCTTATGTCCCAATGAATTGATTGAACAACTTCTCAAAGTAATTTTGATCAAAAAACCTCTTTTAATTACAATTTCTCATTGCATTTTGTTCTTTTAATACACCAGATTATGTCTAAATAGGGATGGCTGGACAATATTATGTCTACATAGGGATGATTTTGTTCAAAAAATATGACTTTATTGTTCTTAGAGTTGAGCAGTTCTTTGTTCAGGCTTCAGTTGATAGGCTGGTAGAAATTTGCCATTGTTTTAATCATATGCACTTAATCATATGTATTTAATCATATGCATGTAATCATATGCATGTAATCATATGCTGTTGGAGCCGCATTGCCACACATTTTGATGTGGGTTTCACGTGCACCAATCTACGATGGTGTGCACAGATCTTACCTTCCCCATAGCAAGGTCTTAGAGCATGGAAGTACCCTAAACATATGAACTAATTACGGCATGATTGTTTGGGTTTTTTGACTCCACTTCAGTGGGCGATGAACACGCCACTGTTACCTGACAAAATTGTTGTGTTTGACGACCTGTGTTGAAGCTCTCGTGCGGTGAGAAAGTCAGAACTGCAATATTCTACGCTAGCCATGTTCTTCAGCTTTGGGTTGATTGTTTTTTAAGTTATGTACTCAGTTATTGCATATACTCATATTATTATATGTATTAAGAACTGCTTCACCGTAATATTTTGCGTTCCTAGAGGAAGTTACAAAGTTGGTAAGGGTTTCCCAACCGTACTACCAGACTGATGTACCTCACGACCGATGTTGTCTTTCATATGCAAGCAATTTAATGGGTTGTCCTTATGTTTTTTTCCTTTCCATATGCATGTCAAGTTGTTCTTTGTGCCATAGATATATACTCTGCAAGCAATTTAGGTCTTAATTCACTCATCATATCTAATTAATATTTGTTCAGCTTCAACCTCAACAGAATCAAAAATATAGGTGCCGAGAAAAGCAAGTAATGTTTTTAGTAGTTTTTAAAAGGAAAATAGCTACGAAATTTACTATATATCGTCAATCTGGCATGCTTCATACGTATGAGCTTGGCAAGAGCAGGGCAAAACACCTTCCATCCAACTGGAATGCACACACATAGTAAGAAAATTTGTGCTTGATCACTTTCAAAAATACAACCTACAATCTTGCACTCACTGAATTGCGTAGAGATAAATGCACGAATGCATGCTCAATTTAGTCTCATTTTACGTGACCGACTATATGTACGTTTTAATTCACTTGATTTAATGATTTATCACAGGTCATGAATTGAATAAAATGGTATGAAATATTCATTCCACACACATTTCTCCTCTTGCTTTTGGGTAGGAGTCGTCTGTCACGAATGTTCTCGCACGTAAATAAATCAGGCTTACCCATACCCTATGAGCTTCTAAGAGCAGGGTAACACCTTCCATCAAATTCGAATGCACACACATAGTAATACAATTAGTGCTTGATAACTTTCAAAAATAGGAACTACAATCTTGCACTCACAGTATTCATTCCACGCACATTTCTCCTACAATAAAATAGGTACATGCAGAGCACCAGACACAGTGGTCGGGTGCATGAGGCTTTGCAAGCTGCAGAAGCGACGCCACGTCGGGACACTGTCGAGGCGGGGGTACTGTGGCGTAGGTAATAGGGCCTCTCTATGTCATGTCATTTGATTGAGTGTCGTAGAGGTGCCAAATTTGGGCAGAGTTGCCGTCGCAGCTGGGGTACTGTCGATGCGAAGAGCATCGAGCACGGTCGTAGCCCGTGCGAAGATGCTCGTATATATATATATATATATATATATATATATATATATATATATATATATATATATATATATATATATATATATATATAGAAATATACTAAAAAAGTTCAAGTTTTTTTCATAGGAAAAAATTGAGTTCGTTCTTTCTTCATACATGTCAGAATTAGACAAATAATATATAGATTTTATAGTCAAAAACGAGATCTACAACTTTCATGTTGAATATATTTTTCCAAAATATGATCTGTTTACCCGGAATCTGGCACGAAAGATTGTCAGGTCGAAATAAATATAATAATAATAAATTTCAGAATTCTAAGCAACAACCTTTCAGGCTAGATTCTGGTCAAACTGTGCATATTCTGGAAAAAATGTTCAATATGAAAATTGTAAATCTTGTTTTTGGTTACAAAATGCATATATTATTTTTCTAGGGAATTGTTAAAGGCAAACCCGATATGGATATACGCAAACCATAAACACTTAAACAAACCCTTTTGTCTCCCCGGGTATTTTTTTCCACGCAAACCCTAAAACCTAAATCGCAAACCAGCCGCTCCTTCTCCCGTTGTTTCTCCCGCAGGCCGGCCCTCTCCAACTCTATCCCGCCGCCTCTCAAGCTCCCTCTCCCAGCGGCGAAGGTGTGGATGGCTTCCGATGAGCGAATGGATGACCAGCAGTTGGAAGAATCGGTCGTTCCCTCGCCGTATTCTTGTTCAAAAGGTTTTTTTCCCTTTTTTTTCTCCGAAACTGCCTAGGGATCTTAGTCGTGATGCCATTTATGGTTGATGGCAGCAGTTCGAGGATTGTCCACGAGCTCGTCTGTATACTTTCGCTACTGCGCGTTTATGTTTATTTTGTTGGTGCTTAAAGTTTCGTCTATGCTCTATGCCTGCTAGTAGTCACAGGATTTGTATTTTGCAACTGATGTTAAGCTTTTCTGGAATTGAGTGTTGAAAAGATAGTGTAGTTGTTAGAGAAGTTGTTTACCCCCCTAAGAGTTGTGGAAAAAATTAATAGGAAATCAGATCTTCGATTGATCCAGGCTCAGAAAAGATCCTGTAGCAGATTGATTCAACTGTTAATTTCACACATTCATAGCTATGATAATGATGATGGAGACACTTGAAACAATTAGAAGCTGAGCTGAGCTCCTAGGTGAATTCATATAAAATGTATACTCGGAGTAGCTAAACTATGAAGACACAACAGCAACAACACTCATGCCTTTATCCCACGATAGTGGGGCCGGCTATGTCGATCGTTTGTTGCATTGTTTGTTGAATACATCGAGATTGACTGCTAGGATGCTATTGTAGATAACTAACTTTTACGCAAAAGCTTATGTTGTTCAGAGACAATTCTTTTTGGAAAATTCTTTATGGTTGATCACCTGGATTTGACAGTGGTGAAATACTTTGTCAAGACCCAACATTTACTTATGTACTTGAGATGCTGTCTATTAATTTCTTACAGTCACCTAGTAGGTAAGTTTTTTGTTGCTTTTATTTGTTCTAGTGGTTTTACCTAGGATGCTTTCTATTTATCTTTTAGGATGTTCTAATTTCATCTTAGGTTTTTTTGATTTCCCTCTGATATATTCATCTGTTTTCAGATACTATCTGCGGAGGATTACACTCTTGTTTTGGGTATGCCTTGAACGGGCAAAACCTCCACTATGGTGCATGTTGTTAAGACTTTACTTATCAAAGGGGCATCCATTTTACTGACATCATACACCAACTCTACGGTGGAACACGAGAGTTATCAGCTATTAAATATCGTATATTTGGTGTTCTAATGTTATAAATGTGTTATTTTGTTGAATGATTGAACTAGACTTCTCATGAATTATTTTTTTGTCTAAAACAATAGATTATGTAAGTTGGAGTGTTGGTTTGTTGTTAACAATATTGGTTTGTGCTTAACAATTTGGTTTGCACGTTGTATTTTTCAAAAAATATGATTTGTCATTAACAATGGTTTGTGTATATCCATATCGGGTTTGCCTTTAACAATTCCCTTTTTCTAATTTTGACATGCATGATGGGAGTATGAGCTCAAGTTTTTTTTCTCATGAAAAAAGCTTGAACTTATATATTTAAAATATATATATATATACTAGCATCTTCGAACGGGCTCCGCCGTTCTCGATGCGTCGTTGCGGGCTTCGCCCGCAATCAAGCGAGCTTCGCCCGCTTGGCATTCCGGCGGGGTTCGCCCGCCGCCCGGCGGGCTTCGCCCGCATTCCGATTCGCCCGCCCCCCGGCGGGCTTCGCCCGCCCTCCGGCGGGCTTCGCCGCCCGACAAACAATTTTAAAATTTTAAAGTTCAAATTTTTTTTTTGATTTTTAAATAATTATTTAATTATTTATTATTATTGCCCGCAATCAAGCGGGCGAAGCCCGCTTGGCATTCCGGCGGGCTTCGCCCGCATTCCGATTCGCCCGCCCCCCGGCGGGCTTCGCCCGCCCTACGGCGGGCTTCGCCCGGCCTCCGGCGGGCTTCGCCGCCCGACAAACAATTTTAAAATTTTAAAGTTCAAATTTTTTTTTTGATTTTTAAAATAATTATTTAATTATTTATTAATTATTGCCCGCTTGGCATTCCGGCGGGCTTCGCCCGCCCCCCGGCGGGCTTCGCCCTCATTCCGATTCGCCCGCCCCCCGGCGGGCTTCGCCCGCCCTCCGACAGGATTCGCCCGCCCTCCGGCGGGCTTCGCCGCCCGACAAACAATTTTAAAATTTTAAAGTTCAAATTTTTTTTTTGATTTTTAAAATAATTATTTAATTATTTATTAATTATTGCCCGCAATCAAGCGGGCTTCGCCCGCTTGGCATTCCGGCGGGCTTCGCCCGCCCTCCGGCGGGCTTCGCCGCCCGACAAACAATTTTAAAATTTTAAAGTTCAAATTTTTTTTTTATTTTTAAAATAATTATTTAATTATTTATTAATTAGTTTTTTTTTTTATTTTAATTATTTATTAATTCAAAATTTTTAATTAATAATATAAATTATTTAAATATAAAAAAAACCGAAAAAAATCATTTTTTTTCCCGATACCCCTGTCCCGCATCCCGCCCCCCACGGGCTCACGCCGCCGCCGGCGGCGGCGTGAGCCCGTGGGGGGCGGGATGCGGGACGGGGGTATCGGGAAAAAATGAATGTGAACAGTAACTTTTTTGTTTTTTTTTATTTGCAGGCCACCTGCTTTGAATCCAACGGTTCCTATTTGCTGTAGTTTGATCGGACGGTCCAAATGCTTTTCATGGTGTGATCCAAATATGACTATTGTATTATATAATAAAGATATATATATCTACTATATATAAAGAAATACCGTGATCTGCGAATATCATGAGTTCAAAATTCCACGAGTCGTCAGATCATGAGTTCATAATTCAATAACCGTCTGATCGAGCACAATAAAATTATTTCATCTCTCCACATTTTTGTAGGTCTCCTAAACCTACTACTAGGGTGTCCTAAACCTATGTGAAATTACGATTTTGCCCCTATAACTCCTAAACCTATGTGAAATTACGATTTTGCCCCTATGAATCTTAAAAAACCGGGAGGCTTCCTGTTAAAATTATATTTTAATTTAAACACGGCTATCCGGTTTTGATCCCATGACCTTAAGGCCAGGAGGAACACATCAATCCAATGAGACAAGGAGACAACTATGATAATAGTTCAAATAATTTATACTTATGTTGTTATATTTTATGTATTTTTATATAAAAAATTATATAAATATAAGTATAATATAATTCATTATTACATATAAATGTACTATAGCCGGGTACAGTTGCGCGAGGTCGTAGTGGCGGGCCGAGAACAGTCTCGCAGGGCCGTAGGGGTTGACCGTGTACTGTCGCGATTGGCAGTAGGGGTATATATATATGTATATATATACGAGCATCTTTGCAAGGGCTACGCCCGTGCTCGATGCTCTCAGCCGGCCTTCGGCCGCATCCAGGCGGATTTCGCCCCGCTATGCACGGGCTTTGACCTCCTCTGAGTGGCACTCGTCTGTGTTTGGTACCTTCGCTGTCTGAGAGCGCCGAATACAGTCTGAGGCCGTGCGAAGATGCTTTTATGGAATCTATATAGCTTTTATTTGTACAAATTGTACAAATATCACGGGTGTACATTTGAAGATTATGACAATGTTCATATTGTTATTAGTTTATGTTCAGTACAACATACAGCACATAAATGTGAGTAGGATCAGAAGAGTAACATCAGGAAGAGCCTTCCGGAGGACTGGAAGAGGAGCATGTCCCAGACGGCGATGCCAATCCGAAGAGGAGATAGATGCGAGGACAGTGGGAGAGTTGTCAAGAAGATAGAGCCCATTCTACAGCCGTCCTCTACCAATGATAGTCTGCGTCTGCTGATCCTGTATGAGAAAAGAAGAAGAAGTAAATGTCACTGAGTAATTTGAATCAGTAGTAAGGCGACCAACAGAGAGTAAATTGAAAGGAGAGCCCGGAACATGTAGAGCCGAGCGCAGGAGGAGAGAAGAGGTGAGAGAAATATCAGCACATCCAGAGACGAGAACCGATGCCCCATTAGCAACAGTAATGTACTTCGGGTGAGGTGAAGACAAGTACTGCGGTGGCCTAACAGAGGTGATATGATGAGTGGCACCAGAATCAAGGATCCAGCGCGTGCCAGAGGATAGGCAGACGATACCTTCATTGGAGATAGAGGCAGCAGAGGCAACCGAGGCAGGCGGACGGCTGAGCAAGCCATGAAGATGCTGGAGCTGAAGACGAACCTCGTCGAGCTCAGTACGAGAGGAGGCAGAGTCGGTAGTAGCAGCAGAGGCATGTGGACGAGGAGGTCGGCCATGTTTGCGAAAGCAAGTGGCCTCAAGATGACCATCTTTACCACAGAATGAGCATTTAGGCCTAGACCGGCCACCGCGACCCCGGCCGCGAGAGTCAGAGCGGCCACCACGGGCAGAGGGGGGAAGAGGCAATAAGGGAGCTGGTGCCTGTTGAACAAGGGCTGGAGAAGGAAGTCCGGGAACATCCGGAGGCGGGGAGACTTTGAGAAGCATTGAGCACACATCGGAAAAGGATGGTGTAACAGTAGAGGAGAGGATGTGAGCCCGGACACTGTGAAGATGAGGGGGTACCCGGGCCATCATCATGACGATACCCACAGCTTCCTTTTGGGTACGTTGAGCAGCGAGATCTAGAGTGGGAGGCTGATGGTGGATCCAAGCCTCAACCAGAGACCGGGCTTGAGCAACAAAGGACGTCAGGTCGGTTGCGCCACTGCTGTCAAGGGCCTGAAGAGCGGTGATGATATCATATAGATGGTGGAGACTATCTTTGCCAGAGTAGAGGGTGTGGAGCTCGTCCCACATGCCTTTGGCCGTCTCATGATACATGGCCAGACGATAAGATTCGCCATCAAGAGAATTGAGAAGCCAAGTCTGCACACGCCCATCATTGCGTAACCACTCCTCAGTAGGGACACCAATAACGGCCTGAGTCAGGTGATGAAGGAATCCATTTGACTGAAGGACACGGCGAACCGAGTGTGCCCATTCCACAAAGTTCTTCTTGCCAGTGAGCGAAATTGTAGTGATCCGGAGCTCGTCGCGGACTTCCTGGATAGAGGCCGGGCGTTCAGGAGGAACTGCCGTGCCGACGGAGTCTGCAGACGTAGACATGAGGGTGACCTAGATGAGGTCGCAGCGAGCTGAAGGAGGCCGCAGCGAGCTGAAGGAGGCCGCAGCGGGCTGGAGGCCGCAGCGAGCTGGAGGAGACCGCGGCGGGCTGGAGTCCGCAGCGAGCTGGAGGAGACCGCGGCGGGCTGGAGGCAGCAGCTAGAGGAAGCGGACAGACAGCGGACTGGGAGAGGATGCGGCGACCTGGATGAGGGCGCGGCGAGCTAGTAAGAGACCGCGGTGAGCACAGACGCTCAGCAAGGAGTGGGCCAAGAGAGGCCGCAGCGGATGGAAGAAGGGCGAGGCGGACTGGATCAGATCGCGGCGGTCTGGATCAGACCGCGGCGGACAGGAGCGAGCTGAGAAGAGAGGACAAGCCGGGGAAGCAAGAGAGCGACCGCGGCGGGCTGGACCAGTCCGCAAGACTGAAAGAACGCAGAGGGTCTAACCCGCGGCGGACAGAAAAAGAAACTGCCGGAAGAGGAAGGAGAGCAGCCGCAAGCAGGCGGACTGCGGACAGAGGACGTTGAGCTTACGACGGACGAAGGAAACCAAGAGGTTGAGGTCGCCGAGGTCGCGCCGGACAAGAGGAGGCCGCAGCGAAAAACGGGAAGCAGTGGACCCCACAGGATGGCTATAAATAGGGGGCCAGAGGAGGAAGGAGAAGGCGGGAGGAGAGGTGGTTCCACGGGAGGAGAAGCTGCGGACTGGACAAGGGAGGCCGCAGGAGTGAAGCAGCTAGAAGATGCAGACACACTTTCGCAGGCCGCAGAGGAGAGGTGGTTCCACGGAGGGAGGCTGCGGACAGGAAAAGGGAGGCCGCAGGAGGTCGCAGGCCGCAGGGCGGACAAAAAGGGGAGTCCGCAGGAGTCAGCAACATGGCTCTGATACCATGTAGAAATGGAGAAAGCCAACCTTGTATATATGTCCACTTGATACAAATACAAAGAATGAGTACATATATATAGATGAGAGAAAGAGAGAGAAAAGACCTATACACAATGTGGGACTAAAGAGAGGAGAGAAAAGCAATAGACTCCATAAAAGCATCAGGAAGAGCCTACTCACATTTATATATAAAGAAATATCGTGGTATGCGAATATCATGAGTTCAAAATTCCACGAGTCGTCAGATCATGAGTTCATAATTCAACAACCGTCTGATCGAGCACAATAAAATTATTTCATCTCTCCACATTTTTGTAGGTCTCCTAAACCTACTACTAGGGTGTCCTAAACCTATGTGAAATTACGATTTTGCCCCTATAACTCCTAAACCTATGTGAAATTACGATTTTGCCCCTATGAATCTTAAAAAACCGGGAGGCTTCCTGTTAAAATTATATTTTAATTTAAACACGGCTATCCGGTTTCGATCTCATGACCTTAAGGACAGGAGGAACACATCAATCCAATGAGACAAGGAGACAACTATGATAATAGTTCAAATAATTTATACTTATGTTGTTATATTTTATGTATTTTTATATAAAAAATTATATAAATATAGGTATAATATAATTCATTATTACATATAAATGTACTATAGTCGGGTACAGTTGCGCGAGGTCGTAGTGGCGGGCCGAGAATAGTCTCGCAGGGCCGTAGGGGTTGACCGTGTACTGTCGCGATTGGCAGTAGGGGTATATATATATGTATATATATACGAGCATCTTTGCAAGGGCTACGCCCGTGCTCGATGCTCTCAGGCGGCCTTCGGCCGCATCCAGGAGGACTTCGCCCCGCTATGCACGAGCTTTGACCTCCTCTGAGTGGCACTCGTCTGTGTTTGGTACCTTCGCTGTCTGAGAGCGCCGAATACAGTCTGAGGCCGTGCGAAGATGCTTTTATGGAATCTATATAGCTTTTATTTGTACAAATTGTACAAATATCACGGGTGTACATTTGAAGATTATGACAATGTTCATATTGTTATTAGTTTAGGTTCAGTACAACATACAACACATAAATGTGAGTAGGAGAGTGCACATATTAAAAACAGATCGCAAAATGATTATTGAAGACGATGTCATATATATGTAAACAACAGAGGAAGATCATTGTGAGTGGACATCAAAATATTTAAACTCGCAATTGCTCTTGTAGATCTCATGTAATTAAGGAGCGTCCAAGCAGAAGTGCAATTGTAGTTGGAAGCTATCAGAAGTGAAACCAGTGTCTGATGATATGTCTTATTCAGCTGTCTTGGGAGATTCTGCATTCATGAAAGATATAAAGTTATATTAGTTATTAACAACTGTTGATTGAGTTATGCAAGTATTATTTTTTTGTACTCTATATTATGTGGTAGGTATGACCTAATCATTGTGAATACGTAGTTCCACTCTTCCTGTGCCGTCAGACCTGGTTGCACAGCTGGGATACGTAATCTAAACCCTAGAATCTCAGTTTGTGGACCATCTGACCACCTGCTTGCGTCCGGCTTGTAAATCTCATCATAGTAATTGTAGTCAGAGTGATCCACAGTGTTGTTGTTTACAGAGGTAGCTGCGAAAAAAATTCTACAGTTTACTTTTCAAATTATTATGATAATACAAAAGTAGCTATGCAAACTATCAATCACTTATTGGGTTGAGCTGTGGAATGATTACGTAATTGCAGTCGTTGATATGATGACTGCTCGTTTGACATCTGCACATTGTTGAAATTCATAAACAAATAATCAATGTACGACAAATCGGGAAGTATTTTATAATATATAAGTACTATTATCATAATAGTTTTACACTATATAATAAAACTACATTATAAAAAATATATACAAATTTCATGTGTTATTTTAGAAATTTGAAATTTGTTATTACATGCCGAGCGAAATGTGAGGGCCTGCAGTAGAGTTGTAAGAGATGAAACATAATATTCTTGAGTGATTTTAGATGTATATAGATGCTGCTAAAAGAAAATCTTGTAATCAGAGATCTTAGGGATATCGTCCTAAGAGATTTCATCATCTAGAGCATGCTTTTGTTGTTCAAGTTTTAACACACATTATGAATATGTTTGAAGTGCGTCTGATTGTTGATTTTAGATTAGCATGCTTGTTTTAATACACATGTGTGCAAATGAACTAATATGTTTATATTAGTCATTATATCGTACATGTAATTTGAGTACAACAAACCACAACATATAACTTTTACCGCAAATTTTTTAACAACAAATTTATTGTGTATTGAATGCATATCTTAGCGTGATATTCTATGTTGATGTCATAGCTGTCTGAAGATTTCTTTGTAAAAAAACATTTACTGTATAGATACATGCATCACTATTTATTTTGTCCTTTTGCACAAAGACAGTTGTTTTTTATCGGGATGTGACTCGTGATAACTAGATACAGTTGAGCAAGACTAAATACATTGTTTGGTAGGTATATTCTGAAATGTTCAAATGTTTGCCTTTTATATTTATTTATCGTAAGTTCGAAGGTTTATCGTAATGGAAATTGCTTACCTGTTAATTGGAATGACATTTTTATATTTGCGGCAGTAATCAATGAGATTCGTGGTACGAAGACCAAGCTTATTTCAACATGACTTGTTAAAATCTCTACTTTGATTACATGTTTCGCAAACATACGACAAAAAATGTTGGTTAATTACATTGAATATATGACGTAATGTATAACTTAACAATGTCATCAACGGCCTCGTCGTCATTGTTTTCTTTTGAGGCAGAGCTGCCATTATTTGGTGGAAATGCAAGTAAGACACAATAACTTTGTAATTGTAATAACTTAGGAAACCGAAATCTGAGTTTGTAATTTTATTGCGCTTGTTGTTATTGTTGTGCGCGCTGATGTTGAACTATTGTCGGGTTGAAAAGTTGAGTGGGTGTACAGAAAGTCGCGCAATGCTTTTTTTATTATTCGTGGAGATGTTGTTTCTTTCATCTTCTTATCTTTAGTGCAGTACGCTGTAGTTAAATTATATTATTTTTTCGTATGCGGGCTGAGTTACGATTTACTATACGTTGACGATTTTTTGATATGTGAACGTACTTTGTAATAAGGTTATTTTGAATAATGAGGTCAACGTTTTCGAAGATGTTTTTGCAATTAGTAGGACATAACATTAGAACATTTTGAAGTAAACCGTAACCTGATGTCTGTGTCATTTTTTATATATACCTATTGTACCTAATATTATTGGAGAAATATTATTTGATAAATAATATGCACTATGAGCAAATGCAGGGAGCAATAGAAATAAATCTGTGAAATGGGTAATTTTGCAATGTCATGAGTTCTGCATAAAACACCGGAGTAGTGGATTATACAGTAGCAGAAATGCAAGTGTTAACGATGATGGTTATAAGTAAATGCAGTACACAGCTGAACAGATGATAGTACACAGCGGTTACATGACAAAATAGTAGAATGTACATTAGCATAACATGTCAACATTGGTACATGTCAGGTACATATTTAGCAGAAGTGCGAGTGGACAAATTTTCTACAGTATATTTATATGTACTTTCTTTCGTACTGAACTTTAATTCATACGTTGTTGATAGTATTCTGTTTTAATATCAAACAGTCGTAGCTTCTCGGTTGATATTGTTCTCCTGTCAATTATTTGGTCGTCTATTACATTTGCGGCAGCTTGCATCGACATTTCATCTGCAAAGATCAGTTCTCCTGTCCCAGTTGGGTTGCCCGATGTGTCGACGTCGACATGCATTAATAAATGTTCAATATATTTTAATTATAAAACAAAGCGGATGCAATAATTTATGTTGTAATTTGAAGTAAGAATATTTACGCTGGCGTGCAGAAAGCTTGGAAGATTTTGAAAGAGCGATCTTAAGAACTCAGTGGTTGTACCATGATTAAGGTTGCTGAGTAGTACAACGAAGTAATAGTAATCTTGCATATCTGGGGGCACATTGCTGTAGGAGTCAATAGCCTCGAATGTAGATGACAAGTTATTCTCATGCATCACGTTTCTTGAGAAGACATACTCAGTCATCGCAAATATGTAGGTATGTACTGTATCAGATGATAAAGGACAATATGAGATGGAAATAGGTAATCATTTTAAACAGAAACTTCATTTCAAATTTTTCAGAAACAGTTGTTATTGAAAAAAAAGATAAAAATAACGATATTTTGAACTGTGGTTGAAAATAATGGAGTAGTGGAGTATACAGTAGCAAAAATGTAACTGTTCATTTGAGTTTCGACTAATATTGATCATAGGTATTTATGGTGATTTCATCAAATATATTGAGCGTTTCTGTCGTTAGAGTTAGGCATATGGTTATTCCATGACAACCACATGAACGTAAAAATTTTTTGTTTGATAATTTTTCATCTAAGAGCACGATGCATACTAAAGTAAAATCTTCAGCGTATTTTCTTGTAGAAGCAATAACATTAAGAAGACTCATTATTTATTTACTTCCTATGTTACTATTTTATACTATTAGAACATATAATTATATTCATTAAACATAAAAATAATTTTTTTTTATTTATAAACAATAAAAAACTGGCACGGTAAAATATTTTTGACGTGTCGTTAAATTAAGGCATTCGATATTAGAAAAAATAAAAACGACCTATTACCAAAATTCCATATAATGTTGGTTGGCAGGGATTGACATTTCAATGCGACTACTTCATCATGTAAGCATGAAACCCTCTATTGTTTGAAAAAAAGAATATGTGTGCTTATATTTAATAGCATGCCTAAAAATACAGTTTGAGTGGAGGCCTCAAGGGTATTGTTGTGCATTTATGCTGTGAAACGCAAACTTAAATGAGAGGATTTTGTAATCTCAAAAGATGGAGAGCTAGTAATTGTCTCTTGCGAGCTTACGCAGAAATATATTTTAAATTACACAGAGGAAATTCATTTTTTTAAAAAAATTTAGTTTGCATATTTCTGCAATGCTTAAATAAGGTAATGACTCAAAAATTACTTTCTTCAAAACAATATTGTCAATCAGTTTTATTGGAGATTTGAAATCTTTTTTTTTGAACTGCATTGTATTAGCTTTTTTTTGTATTCCTTTATCACATTAATTGTCGAATATGCTGATTTAATTTTGTTAATGTTTTTTGTTAGTTGATGATTATTTAAGCAGGAGTTTTCATTTTGTTGTGCATAACAGTTGTCAAATATGCTGTTTGTCGGAGGAAATAATATTCATATGTTTTATCTGGGTCATACTACAAAAGAACACAAAGTTCATAGTTGATCTCGACACTGAGAGTCCTACTGCCTTTGGTATGTTTAATTGCTGAAGTTTTTAATCTGTAATGTATGACTGTTGTGTTGTGAGTAAACATATACTGTGTTATTTAGTGCGACAATGTATATTGCAATGCAAACAAAAAATATTTAAAATATTGAGTGTTGAGAATTTGACAGAACAATCATATAAAAAATGTTTATTTGTGGTAGGGTTCATAGAGTATTGGAGGTAAGAGTTTTAAATTCCGAAAGCTCCCTAATAAAACAATATAAGGTCTCTATCCAAAAATAAATTGATCATAAGTGGATGTTTCGTAGTCAATAAAATAGTACGTAATTTCACATGTAGTAAGTAACATGAGACATTTTTGATATGAAAAGGGTTTTTTATTCTAAGAATGTTAGCAGCAATTGCAGTACAGAAGAAATGCATAGAGACAGATACTATGTAGTATGTGTTTTTCAAATGTACCTAGAAGGAGAAAATTTTTTTTTGCTTGATGTAGATACAAACGATTACGGATGAGCGGGCTGTGTAGGTAATATAAAAGTAAACAATAATTAAATATGTTAATATCATATCAGTGTATGTGAAATCTGAAAATAAATACAAAAAATAGAATGCACCTATATGTTTACTTTTGGTAGTATCTCTTTGTAGACAATATTTTTTGTGTACGTGCCAACATGTCCAGGTACAACACTATCTTTGACTATTACCTTTGTGTTCACAGCAGTAATTCCTCTGGATAGAGCAACGTAGAGTTGACTGTGAGTGAAAACAGGAGAGGGTAGATAAAGGCCAACATGCTGGATTGTTTGTCCTTGAGATTTGTTTATGGTCAGTGCAAAGCTTAATCGAACTGGATATTATTTTCTAGTGAGTTCAAAAGGCATATGTTGATCTCTAGTATTTTTTAGAGGTATGCGCGGCAGGAACACCGGTTTGCCTTTATATTAACCCGTAAGAATTTCGGCTTCAATAACATTTCTTAAAAATTGTCGGCATATGAGTCGTAAACCGTTGCAAAGACCAATACACGAGTTTAAATTTCGCAGAAGCATAATAGGGGCACCTTTCTTTAAAGATAGTTTGTGCGACGGAAGATTACTCGCTGAGATGCTATTTAGAAATTCTTGCGGGTACAAATTGTATTTGTCATCATCAACGAAATCAAAAGAGTAGTATATTATCTCCAAACAAGGGAAAAATTCAGACATTTCTCATTTAAATGCGCAACATCTTCATTTAACGGATTCATTAGCATCATATTCTCCCAGTAATCATAGTTACTAATATTACATGTAATATTAGAAAATATGATGTTGATAAGTATACTGATTGAATGTTCGCCATCTCAGGGAATAATCATTGAATCAGGAATGTGTATCATATCATCAGCATATGTGGATTCAGTATCATTTCCAATGCGAAGAAGAAACTTCGAGAAATGTTGATCATTGAGTGCACACATATTTTCAGTCAGTGAAAGTAGTTTGACAGTTAACCATAATGGCGATGTAATAATACTGACATTAATAATTTGTGACACTGTTCCATTAATCACAACTGGTGAAATCTGACGAAAATCGCCTCCCATGATTATAACTTTATCACCAAAAGGTAGGTCTGTGTTCAAAACATCTCGTAATGATCGGTCAACAGCTTCAAAAATATATTTGTGCGACATAGGTGCCTCATCCCACAGAATAGCGGAACAATGTTTTAATAGTTGTTGCATATCTGATGTTTTGCCAAATTTGCAGTATGACCCTGCTTCAGTAGGAATAGGAATCTTGAATCTTAGATGTGTTGTATTTCCTCCCGGAAGAAGAGTTGCAGCAATTCCTGATGATGCAGTGGCAAGTACAATATGACCATCTTGGCGTAGGCGGGCAAGAATGACATTGTATAAAAGGTTTTTCCAGTACCAGCAGGTCCATCAATGAAAAAAATACCGTCGGCGCCTTGTCGAACACATTCAGTAATAATACGGAAGATATAGGTTTGACGTTGATTTAATGATAAAATAGAAATAAGATCTGTATTTGAAACATACATTGACAACTTATCCGCAATTAAGATGGAGGAGTCTGTAATATTTTGGAATGTTGAAGACATTTTAGGAATATCAAATTGTGTAATACATTTGTCGTGTTGCTGAAGAGTGTTGTCGAGTTCACGGAGGAGCTTGTTGACAACATATACATCGTTGGCAAATGACGATGTAACGTAGTCTTCTGCCATTGCTGCATAATTGGCATTCCAGAGCTCTCTAATATCTGTAGGATTGCAAAATAACAAAATTGTTGTAAATAAAGTATGCAGTGCTGCGGGCATCTGAAATTCTCTAGCATCGCACATACAGTTATGTAGACTGTTGTCTCGTTCTAATAGACCATAATGTTCAGATGCAGACTTAAATGTGTGATGGGTAACAGCACCAACTGTCATCAAATGTTCAAAAGATCTTGGTGCTCGAATATGATTTAAAAGCATGCGTAAATAAAATCTTTCTCCTTCTGAAGGATGTACTGAGTACATTCGAGCAATAACCTTTTGACGACGTCTTCGTTTATGCCAAGTTCTTGAACTCGAATTCCATGTGTAGTGTTTTGGAAATTCAGTGTAAAAATTCCAGTGTTGCTCTTGGTTATTATCATTAATACTGAAAAATTCAGTCAACATTGTACGGGAGTTTTGCTCATTTGCAAGAATAATATTGAGTACATCAGTGCTGCGGAACTGAACTTGATGTTTATTTGGCAGATGTATTTGTAAACGAATTACCTAAGGGTATGTTTGATACATATTGAATTTGAATATTTTCCAGAATGCTTCCTGCGGACATATCCATTGACCGTTTATATATTGAGATATCTCATTTCGATCCGCAGTATCGTGGATTTGGAATTCAACACATTCAGGACCTTTGTGAATGTACTTGTATAAGTATTTAATACTCTTAATACTACTACAAATTTCAACATTTATATGACAGTCATATTTTAACAACAGATACAGATTATATGACACAACTCATTGATTGTTAATATTAAAATCTGCAGCACGTCACAGACTAAATGATCGTACATTGTTTCTGCGGCGATAAATTGGATATGAGTCAGCTCCTTGCATTGTATGTTCAACAAAATTTTTTGGGTAACCTTTTTTGTAGCTACCATGCTTCATACATGGTAAGCGAGGATTTACATGTGCACATGGACCATGAATCATATGTCGTACAACGACATTGTACAGTTCGGGCTCATGTTCAACATGAGGTAGCTCTGTGCGAACAATATGGTCGTAGTCATCTGGAGTGTTCATTTTGTCGCGTGCATCAAAAATAATCAACATGTGAACATGAGGCAAACCACTTTTTTGGAACTCAATTACATGCACATAACTAATTGTCTTTCCCAAAATATGTCTATGAAAAAGATCATGCTTTAATTTTGTGTATTTAGCATTGAATATTCGAGCAACTATATCAGGACGGTCTTGAGGGGTTTGAATAGAATAGAGCAAATCTATAATTTTTGGCCATGATGAATTGCATGTCATTGTTAAGAATATATCTGGTCTATCATAATGCTGAACAACAGCCATTGCATCTTGATAACGTTGGTACATGTCGCGCGGGCTTCCAACAAAGGATGATGTTAAGATCATGCGACAACCAATATTTATTGAACCACAATAGCATATTATACATCAGTATAACGTTGAGTATAGAGAGTGAAGTTATTTTGTATTGCAATGAGAAGTGTATCATACCTCCGCTACTTTCTCCAGCATTGAGGCAATCTTGTAACCCACAATACAGTTCAGTACGCAGAGAATTTTGATTTCTTTTAATCCAGCGTAATTTTTAAGTTTTTATTTTAATGTAATTGTCAACAACATATTGTTGTAGTAGTCGACATCCGTGTAACAATAATGATAAAGGTGGATCACGGTCCTATAGTGATATGAATTTGAACATAAATATATATGATGTAGAATTGTAAGTAGCATAGTAACTAAAAATTAGATTGTGTACCTGGAGTACGTAAGAGTAGTAGTCGCAGCAGCTAACACGTAGATTGTTTAATCCTTTATATTCAACTATCCAACCATATGTCTCGTATGGGAGAAGTAGCGGGTAATGAAGAGAATCGTAGAAACCAGTATATTCTTGCACGGTAATTACATGACCTTCAGTTGTCTCAACAATTATATTGCGTTCGTTTGAATCAAGATAGTCTTCAGCTCCAACAATTATAGCAGCAACCTGTGAGGCGGTTGGTAGTATATATTATTGTTCATGCGCTAGTCTTTCTTTAATTACTAATCTGCAGTTGATAATGTATTGGGGCTCAGATAATCATCGAAACATCAATACAAATGGATTATATGTATCCAAAATTAATGTGATCCTTTGCAGTAATGAACGATCTAATTCTGAATTCTCTTGTAAACGATGATCTATTTCATGCTCTGTATCATATATATATATAGTTGTAAATATTTAGGCCTTGTATTTGGAGCAGGAAGAAGAGAGCCAATTTGATGATATATTGCTCCGTGCGCTCGAAAAGTGTAGACAACGTGTTGATCAGCAGCCAAAGCTGTGTCTAATTTAACACCCATCGACGTGAAAGAAAATATATGATTGTATGAATGAATATATCTTCTGAAACGACGGTTCTGTACAGAATCATTGATGAATAAATTATAGAGCTCATTTAGGAACGGTGGAGTTGGTATGCGGACTCTCCCGTTGTTGCAACACATTGTTGTTCTTTCACCATCAAACAACTTAGCACGATAGTAAACACAAACTTTTGGGAGTCGCAGTTGTAAGTAAGTAATATGTTGAGGTAGATTCTAAATGCGGGCACTATTATGGCTTCTGGGACAATGATTTGTAACACTACTACTATCATCAAAGATGGAATCACTTTCGTTGTTCATTTGATGCGCATGGGATGCGGCAATTTCTGTGTAGATGAAATATGACGAATGTGTTAACATAATAAGTTGATGAGATTTAAAGAGTATTTACATTATATTGTAGTTACAAATTACATACGTTGTAATAAATGTTGCTGTGGTTGTTGCACCAAGATTTGGGTACAGTTGGTGACTGTGCAGAGTTTTGCGGGAGGTTATTCTCACATAGTGGTATAACAGATCTGTGGGAAGATGATGATTCTCAAGTGTGGAGCGTTTTCATAGACTCAGTGGATGACAACGACACGTTTGTTAACATGTATCGGTGGACAACACCACGTGAAGCATATGTTACTGTGGTCATACATTGTAGGTGTGGTGAAGCATTAGTTTGCATATGGTGTATTGTGGGTGCTGATGTAGGCGTACTGAAGTCACATGGGGGTGTAGCAGTTGAGCGTGCATGGTTGTTTTCATGTGGCAGTTCAGCATTGTGCATTTCAGAGAGATGTTGTCGTTGAGCATGGTTTCGAGCGGCAGTACGCCAAATGGCTCGTTGATGTTCTTGTTGTACTTCAGTCAATTGCAACCACCGAGATCAGTGACGGGCTCGATTAGAAGCACGTTCTTATTTGTGTTGCTCTTCTATCATCCTGGCTCTCCTGATGCGTGAACGTTGTCGATTAGCAGCTCGTTAAGCATTACGATGCGCTTCTGCTGTGTCCATGTTGGTGCAGAGGAGAGAGTTTAGTACAACCTGAATTGATATATATCTAGTAAGTAACGTAAGAGCACATTACTTTGAAAATTCATCGAATGAGTCGCCAGTAGGCCTGCAAACGAGTCGAGCTCGAGTCGAGCTCATCAAAAAGAGCCGGCTCGAGCTCGAGCTCGAGCTTCTTTTTTCGAGCTCGAGCTCGAGCTCGAGCTCGACGAGCCTATTTTAAAAGGCTCGGGCTCGAGCTCGACGAGCACGGTTCGAGCTCGAGCTCGAGCTCGAGCTCGACGAGCTCGAGCTCAGCTCGACGAGCTCGAGCTCGAGCTCGAGCTCAGCTCGAATTTAATATTTTATTAATAATATAAAACTATTATTTTAATAGTATTATATTAATATTATGTTAATAATATAATATATTAAAATATTTAATACTAATAATATATATTATTTAATTAAAAAAAAAGCTCGCGAGCCGGCTCGCGAGCTCGTGAACAGGTTTAATTGGGCTCGAGCTCGGCTCGAAATCAGGCTCGAGCTCGACGAGCTCGAGCTCGAGCTCGAGTCGAGTTTTTTTCGAGCCGGCTCATCGAGCTTTCGAGCCGGCTCAACTCAACTTGCACCCCTAGTCGCCAGTATAGACATAAACATAATGTTTACAATAAATGAAGTATTGTAAGTGTATTTTTGTGGCAATAATGCGCATACGTTTTTTTCACTAGGAGACTAGGGTATATACAAACATAGACATTTGAGTGCAAATGTGTACATTACTCACACTGTGAGATTGTGTTTGTGTTTAAGAGACTTTGGGGAATATAACTAACGATGTCGTGCATCTCTGGTGGGACATCACCATTGTACTCGAGTGTGGTGCTTGTCGACATGAGGTCCTTGTTGCGCGTCATGGCTGACGAAGAGTGTAAGACGGACAATGGAAAATTTGTTCGATCGAAGTACAATTGCCTAATAGCGAGGGAACCAACTGACACGAAGATGATGAATCTTCGGTGTCATGCACTTGCATACACCGAGTGGATGACGATGACATGTTTGTTAACGTGTATCAGTGGACAACACCACGTGCAACATATGTTACTGTGGGCATACATTGTACGTGTGCTGAAGAAGTGGTTTGCACAGGCTACTTATTGAGTGTTGATCTACGCATAATGAAGTCACATGGGGGTGTAGGAGTTCAGTGTGCATGGTTGTTTTCATGTCGCAGTTCAGCAGTCTACTTTTCAGAGAGATGTTGTCGTCGTTGAGCACGGTTTCGAGCGGCAGTACGCCAAATGGCTCGTTGATGTTCTTGTTGTACTTTAGTCAATTGCAAGTACCGAGATCTGTGACGGCCTCAATTAGAAGCATGTTCTTCTTCACGTTGCTTTTTTGTCATCCTAACTCTCCTGGTTCATGAACGTTGTCGATTAGCAGCTCGCTGAGAATTACGATGTGCTGCTGTTATGTCCATGTTGATGATGTGGACAGAGTTTAGTATAACCTGAATTCATATATATCTAGTAAGTAACATAAGAGCACAATAATCTGAAAATTCATCGGATGAATCGTCAGTGTAGACATAAACGTAATGTTCACAGTAAATGAGGTATTGTAAGTGTATTTTTGCTGTAATATTGCAGATATGTTTTTTTTCAGTGGTAAGACTGGGGTATGTAGAAACAACATTATATGCATTTGTAACTTTGAAATAGAGAGTCATGTCGGTGCTAAATCATTGAAATGTATATGTAAGCATATGCTAATATCGATAAAGATAAGGTGTTTGTTATCCCTGATCATGTTGACATGAT
Organism: Platanthera guangdongensis; assembly: GCA_039583875.1. Taxonomy (NCBI): domain Eukaryota; kingdom Viridiplantae; phylum Streptophyta; class Magnoliopsida; order Asparagales; family Orchidaceae; genus Platanthera; species Platanthera guangdongensis. The sequence goes on from CM077163.1 coordinate 228,475,978, forward strand.
CAGCGTGGGTGTGCAAAGTCGGTGCAAGTGTAGTTGTTTGCGCTACGGTTGTTGTAGTGAAGTGGAACTTAGACTCCTGCTGGGGCAATATGGCATCTTGATGGGGTAAGAGCTGACGCCGTCTTTAAGCAGCAACACGCTTCTCTCTCTTTTGTGTGATTGTTGGGCTTCTGTCATACGCACATGCCTCGTGCTTTGTTAAGAGTGATTGAATGCTCGCTCCAACGCACGTTGGTCCGTACGCATGAGAGATTTTCTGCTCTGCGAACATTGTCGATTCGAAGCTCGTCGAGTAGGACGTAATGCTTCTGTCATATGCTCAGGCATCTTCTTCTCTGTCAATGTAGAGTAGTGGTGCCGATGTGAGCACGCGCAGAAGAAATATAGAAACGAAATTTGCTCGTACAGTCCACGGTTTGAGCTGAAATTGACTGAAACACAGTGGTTTGGACAAAAAAGCTGCTCCCGGACTGGTGTACATCAAGAACGAATGCCAAACTAACACTATCCTTTGGTCATAATAGTCATTTTATTTATATCCAGTTATAAAATAAAAATAAAAAACAACAGACTCCCTCCAATGTGGAGATTATAGAGAGATTGATGTATGTAATTTTACACTACATTGTAAATAGGTAGTTTCTATGATGTGAAGTCATGATCTCAAGGTCACAAAGGATGACTATTCCTCTTAGGAAGACCATTAGATTGCATTCATCATGCAGATTGATTATGTAGTCATTAACATTTAGTAGTTCTCCTCAAATGGAATGACTTCAGAGAGTGACTAAAAGCAATAATGAGCAGCAAGGATATTCCCAAATGAAATACTATCTAGATGCAATACCAAAAAAAGGAACCAATTTACTCTTTCCTTAAGATCAATTAGCACACAAAGAAGAGTGACGGTGTTTAATCTCAACAACTGGGAAATTAACATACATAAATTAATGAAACAATTTATAGGTACAACATCAATATAAATAAATTAATGAAACAAATTATAGGTTGAATATCAATCTCAAAAAATAGGATAAGAAGAGAAGGCCCTTCTCATATCTTATTTTTATCCATCTTCTTCACATCTACATTAGCAGCAAGCTATCTTTTTTTTTAAATTCTGAAGAGAAGCTATTTAAAGGGGGTGGGTAAACATAAAGCTCAGGCTCAAATAGAAGCTATGAGTTTTACATCTTCTCTATGTGCGAGGATCATATGGAATAGGGTTATATGAGACAATGGAACCAGAATTGCTTCCACCAGACCAACCCTCTATCTATTCAATGGATCTTCGGTAAGTAAAATGGGAAGCCATCATACCTGCGGGATTTCCAAACCACTGGTGGGGCAACTCCTGAACAAGGAGCAAAAACCAGCAATCTCACATAGCAAACACATGCAACAGAAACCACAATCAATACATTTTTCATCAACACCCAAATTACAGAACACATCCCCTTTTATAGAGGAAGGGAAAAAAATCAGAACCAAAAAAATTGTCAAATTCAAAGGAGCAATGAGGGAGAACACATAAATAGTGAAGACAATTGTTGAGGAAATCATACCTGTAAAGCTGATAGCGGAAGTAGAAGCGAGTAGGCAGTCGGAGATTAGAACGGCGACCTGCACAGATCTTGTCCGGCAGTGCTGCAACGGCGCAGGTGCGATGCCGTTCGACAAGGAGGGATTGCAGGATTTTCTTACGAAGGGGAGTACAGGTACGGGAGACGGGGGAGCTTGGAAGACGAAGCAGAGATGCGATGGTGTTTGCGAAGGGGAGTAGAGGTACGAGAGACGGGGGGAGCATGTAAGGCGTAGCGGGGATGCGATGGCGTCGGGGGAGGAGGGATTGCAGGGTTGGCGTGCGATGGCGTGTGGAGTTACGGGAGACGGTGGGAGCGCGTAGCGGCCGGCGACAGTTTAAGATTTTTTTTGCTGAAAGAAACATCAAACAGGGGCTGACATTCCTACTGTAGCAAACAAAAAATAATTAAAAAGACAACTATTTTTTGACGGTTATTTGATTAATACTATATTACATTAAATTTAGCTCATATAATTCCATATTAATATCTGATTAATAACACTGTTCATCATAATTGAATCAAGCATTAACACTACTCCGCTCTTCTTCCCCGGCTCTGTACCGCCGCCGCTCAGACTGCGTATTTGTGGCGCCTCTTCCGCCGCCGCCTCCTCCCTAGCGCTAGCAAAGCCCACCTCCATCGCCACCTCCCTTCATGGCTTCCACAACACTGTAGCCGCCGCCGCTGACGCCACTATCGCGACCCCCGCCACCGCTTCCCAGCAAAACACACCGTCACCGCTTCCCAGCAAAACACACCTCCACTGCCACCTTCTTTCATGGCATACACAGCTTTGTCACATCGACGGATGCCTGGGCTTGGAAGACGTCGCCGAAAGCATTGGGGGAGGCGGCCTCGGGAGCATCCTCGTTCATGGTGGCCTCGGGCACAGCCGCATTCTTGACGGCCTCGGTCGTAACTCCGTCCTTCCGGACCTCCTCCGGCCTAACTCCGTCGGCGTCGCCGGCATCCGGCGTCCCCATCAGCGGGGACCGCTGAGGACGCCGCCTGCACCGCCGATGGCCATGGCCACCACCGCGAGTAGTTTTTTTAAAAAAAAAAGTAAGGCTGCAGCAGGAAAGGCAGGAAAGGCTCTTTTCCTTCGTCGCCGGCTCCCGGTGGCTCTCTTCTCCCCTGGCTCTCTTCCCCGCTCTCTCTCTCTCTCTCTCTCTCTCTCTCTCTCTCTCTCTCTCTCTCTCTCTCTCTCGCTCGCTCTCTCACTCTCTCTCAGTTTATAATATCGATTAAAGCGGCAGTTCAAAAGTTACGGACGGTTCGAAGCCTTCCCTTAATCTATTAATATAGATAAAACAATATTTTTGAGTGGAACTCCCTCAATGGGATTGTTCGTCCGATGAGTTTGGCCAAATACCACTTCAAAAAATATGTATATGACATGACAACAGTAAAAGACTGCAACCAATAAATATACAACAACAACATTCAAGTGTTTATCCCACTATAGTGGGGTCGGCAATATGAATCTTTTGTCGCTAATGTGCCCTATCTTGTGTTACAATCACACTAACGTCCAAGTACATCATATCTTTCCTAAGTAAACTCAAACCCGCAACCAATATTTTAAAAAAACAATTTTATTTTGAACAAAAAAGCTAAAGCAATTCGGTTCGATTCCGGTTCGTAACTACGGTGTTTACAATAGCCATCTTTGTGACAAACAGAACATTGATCATACACAAAATGACATTTTAGAGAATCATTCAAAATTTCAAATGAGCAAAAAGAGCATTCTATTTTTTCCCCATAATTAGAAGAAAAAAAAACAAATTTCTCAAACAAAATCTTACATTGGGCAGATTATTATTAATTACTACTAAAAAAACTTCCGATTTACAACAGACTCATCATCGCTAAAACTGCTTAATCATTCCGCCGGCGTCATGCCCTAGCCGTCTCTTACTCATCGGAAGATCGAAAAGAGGGGAATCGGAGCACCTGCTGATCTGCAAAAGGGGTGAAAGAGTCCAGGTCACGATCGCGCTGGCGGAGCCAGGGGCGGACGACGACGACGGCGACGAAAGAGAGACGGTCGCCCGTCTCCGCATCCACGGCCGCGACGCGAATGCGGTACTTGACACCGGAAACGACCTGCCGGTCGGCGCTCACCACGCCGGAGAAGGACATATGGTTTTCGGCCTCGCCGGCGAGGCGGCGGTTGTACTCGCTGACAGAGTAGCGCCCGAGATCTCTCACGATTTTATTGGATCCGGCGTCGGGGCTTTCGGTCCAGCCCCCGACGATTTTCAACGAATCGAGGCTGTCGTGGAGCCGGCCGCCGGCCGCCGTGGATCCACGGGCGGCGGCGGCGATGAAGAGGAAAAGGCAGAGGATGAGGAGCGCGGCGGGCGAGGGGGAAGCGGACTCCATGGATGATGGATCGGAAGCCGCGAGCGTTTATTCCGTGCGATCAGCGGCGTGCATGACGACATAAAACGCTGCGTTAGCGGCACGCGGGAGGCAGACGGGGCACGCGGCGGAGGCAGCGACTCGTGCGATCCAACCGAGTGGATGAAGCGGGCTGCGGTAGCGACACACGGGATAACGATTCAGAGGGCAAAATAGGGCCGACGACTGAAGGAACCGGGGGGTGAGATGCTCGTATAGTTATATATTAAATAATAATAATATGTCATCCGCAACATCAAACCAATATCAGAGTTGTTATTAAGTATTTATATCTTATTAGGCGGCAGGATGAATTAAATAAAACATATATATTATATATTATAACAATATTAAATATATAATTGCCTATAACTCACCGCCTATAACACACACTCTCTCCCCACACCCCCACACCCCCTCGCTCTCTCTCTCTTATTTATGTCGCAACTCTCTCTCTCAGCCGCAACTTCCTCTCTCAGCCGCAACTCTCTCCCTCTCCCTCTCCCTCTCCCTCTCTCTCTCTTAGCTGCAACTCTCTCTCTCAGCCGCAACTCTCTCCCTCTCCCTCTCTTAGTTGCAACTCTCTCTCTCTCTCAGCCGCAACTCTCTCTTTCCCTCCCTCTCTCTATAATATATTGATATAAGGACATTTTTCCAAAACCATCTCTCACCCAATTTTTATTACCAAAACCATCCCCTTCAAAAATAAATACCCAAAACCATCTCTTTTCATCCAACTCAGCGCTGACGTGGCACTTCCTATAGCTTGGGCGGTACGGTGATTAATCCCACACCGCCCAATTGAATTTAATCCCTCCTCTTTATAAGAGTAGGGCTGTTGAGAGGGGATAGAAATCCTCTCTCATTATATTTGGGCCGGCCCATGTATGATTCCTGCTAATAATTGAAATATTTGTTAAAAAAATTTAGGCAATTGAAAAAAATAAACTAATTAAAAAAGTTATGTCAAAATTATTTTAGGAAAAAATGAAATATCTTAAATTTTTTTTTTGCGAACAACTTATTTAGTCCCACATTGCTAGTGAGACAATTTGGGATGTTTGATAGCTTATAAATAGACTCATGTGGTGACTTTCATAAGTACCAAAGTGAGCCTTGAAGAACTTAACTTGAGATTTCATCAAGTTAAAAGGTTAGTAATTTTTATGAAAAATTTTTAACGTTAATCATGTATTCTGGAAGTGAGTTTGACATTGATGAGTCTGCAATTTATGAGGAACGAGGTGTGCCTATAGATCTTAATTGTTTTAATGATGATATCAGTGAAGGGTCTTCCGATGAGGAAGACAATATTTGTGAAGTACAAGAAAGGGTAACTGGAATATTTGAAAATTCAGTAGCTCGTGATCAAAGTTGGGTTGATCGCATAGTTGTTGATAATTCGTTCATCCAATTCACTAAAACAATAAAGGACTGGGTCATAGAACAAGACTTTGATGGCGAAAACCCGACATCAAATCGAATGTTAGATTTTGATATACCCGATGAAATATTGCCTGGTTTGTTTTATAAAACAAAATCAGAGTTGCATTGTGCTATAAGTGCTTGGTCTATAAAGAATCATGTCCAATTTAAAAGCATTCAGTCAAATCAGACCAGACTAAATATTGAGTGTTTATATACTGATTCTTGTGCATGGAAACTAAGAGCAACGAAGTCGAAGAGACATGGGGATACATGGATGATTTCACGTGTTTTTGCACAACATACTTGTACTAATCCGATAAACCAAGATGATCATCGTCAATGCACTGCGAGTTTTATTGCTCGTTTTATCACTCCTGTTTTATATACCCAAATTGATATTAAACCTCGTGAAATACGGAGTCGGATAAATGCAAAGTTCAACATTACACCGAGTTATAAAAAAGCTTGGACCGCAAGAGGCAAAGCCATAAAAACTATATTTGGGGGTTGGACGGTGTCTTATAAAATACTACTCCGCTACTTGGATACTCTATGTTTGACCAATCCTGGGACAGTTTACGACATCCAAACGATAGATTCAAATAGATTTCAACGATTATTTTGGGCGTTTGGTCCATCTATAGAAGGTTGGGCAAATTGTAGACCAGTATTAAGTCTTGATGGTACATTTTTACTTGGTCGATTTCGGGGAACAATGTTAATAGCAGTTGGTATTGATGCCAATAATGGACTATTTCCACTTGCATTTGCGATTGTTGAATCTGAGTGTATCGAATCTTGGGAATGGTTTTTGAATCGTCTTAAGGTAATGCTTCCGATCATACCGAGTCGACCAGATCTGTGTATTATAAGTGACAAACATGCAGGACTTATCAAAGGAGTTTCAACCGAGCTTCCATGGGCACGACACAGACATTGTCTTCGCCATTTGCGAGAGAATTATAAAAAGCTGTACGCGGTTTTGGGTTGGCAGGGGTAGATGTATTATGTGATAAAATGTATTGGGCAGGGTCTGCTTCAGATTTTGCTACATTTTCACAACAAATGGAAAGTATCAGAACAATAGATCAAAGAGCATATGATTGGTTAGTGGCTAGAGATGTTGAAAAATGGACCCTATTGTATGATTATGGTGCAAGATATGGAACCATGACAACTAATGCGAGCGAGAGTTTTAATGGCGTACTTAAACGTTCACGTGGTCTACCGATTCAAGCATTGATTTCTGCAACTTACTATCATTGTATAGCTATGTTTTTAAAACGAGAGGAAGATGCAAAAAACTGGACAAATGAAGCAGCGTCTAGATTTGTGCCTAAAGTATTAAGAATGTTACGTATTCGGGAGAAAAAAGCAAGAAACTTAACAAGAAATGTTCAAATAAATAGTCATGAATATCTTTGTTATGATGATAACAATATAACACATAAGATTGTGCTTACGGATAATGGGGGTAATTGCAGTTGTCATAATATGGTATTATATCACATACCGTGCGCTCATTTGATTGCTATACTTGGTTTAAGGCGAGTAGCACATGAACAATTTATTTCTGATTATTATACAATATCAAGTTATAGGAGTACATACACTCCATGTTTCCATGCAATACCAGATATAACATGTTGGCAACCACTCAATCCAGCAAGAGGTATCATAGAGCTACTCCCACCAAACCTGATACGTAGGTCTGGACGTCCCCAAAGTCGGCGCTACAAAAATACTATGGATGAAACAGTTGATCGCAGTAATAAAAAATGTGGCATATGCAAAGAAATTGGGCATTATCGAGGAACTTGTCCTAGAAATCCAGAAAATATTCGGTAATAATTTATTTTTCTATTTTATTTAATTAATTTTTATTAATTTTTATTAATTTTTTTTTAAAATTTCAGGAGTTCCAGGAAGCAAAACTAGTTGGACGCGATCAAGATTTTATTTTTAATATGTTTCAGGCATTGTAAAATTTCATTCTGTTTTAATTGAGCAAACGTTGCAATTTTATTATGTTTCATGTCCTGCATTGTAATATTTTATTATGTTTCATGTCCTGCATTGTAATATTTTAAGGAAAAAAAACTGTTTCAATTGCCCAATTTATATTTCAATTATTAGCAGTAATCATACATGAGCCGGCCCAAATATAATGAGAGAGGATTTCTATCCCCTCTCAACAGCCCTCCTCTTATAAAGAGGAGGGATTAAATTCACTTGGGCGGTGTGGGATTAATCACCGTACCGCCCAAGCTATAGGAAGTGCCACGTCAGCGCTGAGTTGGATGAAAAGAGATGGTTTTGGGTATTTATTTTTGAAGGGGATGGTTTTGGTAATAAAAATTGGGTGAGAGATGGTTTTGGAAAAATGTCCTTGATATAATATACCCAGCCGCAATTTTTATGTGGTATAGATATACCCACCGCCTATACCGCAACTATGATATCTCTCTCCCTCCCTCTCTCTATCTCCCCATCTCTCACTCTCTCTCTGGTCCTCCACTGTCAATAGGTATAGGAGACCTATTTAATTTCTTTGTTTAATGATACAAAAAATGAATGGTTGAGATCTCATATAGCTCAATCGGACGACCGATATAAGCGTGCTTGACACCAAACAGAAAATTCTTATATGCTATAGATATGTGATCACAGGCGGGTGAACAGGCGGGTGAACAGTGCGCACTGTTCACCCGCCTGAATAGTCCCACACTGCCTGTCAAAATGTGTTGAAGACATTTAAATATCATTTTCATGAATATTTGTATGAAATTAGGCGGGCTGCCGGGCTTGTCAGCTTGTGGCCTGTGGCGATTTCATCCATTAAATCTGGGTGGGCGGGCTTTGAGTGCTGAATTTCTTTAATTGTGGGTTTGGGGAGTGTTTTTTGAAGTAACCTATATTACTTTAGGACCCTTTTAGTAGGTTTAGGAGACCTAGGAAAAAGTAGAGAGAGGAGGTTCGGTTCGATCAAATGGTTGATGAAAAATCATGTCAGATCTAATGGCTGAAATCAGCCCAATGAGTTTAAAATTCAAGGGTTTTATATTTCTTTTATATTGGTAGATATATATATATATATATATATATATATATATATATATATATATATATATATATATATATATATATATAACATTTCTTATATGAAATGAATTTATTGGAGCCTTTAGGTGTTTGGTGTTTGGGCTCCTTATTTAAAGGAAAAAGCTCCAAAAACAAATTGGAGGGAA